>CM061531.1:208373134-208451835 GCA_030545055.2 Neoaliturus tenellus
GGTGGCGCCGTCTGGGTTCTGGCGCGGGGTGCGGCGCGGCGTTGGCAGCGTGGCACAGTGCTGGGGCGCCGGCCGTGGCCGCGCGGGGGCCACCTCTGCCTTGTTGAGACTCAGTACGGAGCTTCCATCGGCCGTGGTGCGTGGACCGAGGTTGTCGTAGACGGGCTCCGCTCGGAGCAGCCCGAGCGGGTCCTCTAG
Organism: Neoaliturus tenellus; assembly: GCA_030545055.2. Lineage (NCBI taxonomy): Eukaryota > Metazoa > Arthropoda > Insecta > Hemiptera > Cicadellidae > Neoaliturus > Neoaliturus tenellus. Next base: position 208,373,333 of record CM061531.1, read on the forward strand.
CAAAGTGGGCGTGGGGGCGCTCGACCAGCTGGGCACACGTGGCCGCCGGGGGATGGTCACATACCTGAGGGACAGCGGGGACATTAATAACAACTGAGGGGACATTAATATGAATGTCAGAAAATTAAAGGACTTAAAACATTTAATTAAAAATCCATAAAGATATTAAATATTTTTAAAGCTATGTTTTCACAAGGCGAAATTTACTAAGAGCAGAAATTTTTTACCTGAATAAGCCAGAGGAGACCTTATTAAGTACCGTAAAAAAAGGAATTCATATCCAAGGGATAATCTTCTACGCACAAAAGCTCTTCATATTATTCGAAAATTAAATTACATAATGACTTGCCTGAATTTAAGGTGCAACCGCAAAAGCTAAAATTTTAAAAACTAAGTATTTCCGAGTTGCCCTTAGTTTTTTTAGCAAACTAAAAACTTTGTAAGAAATTCACAACCAAAATCACCCTTTATTATTTCACACCTCTAAACTTTTTACTTTCTTGACTTTCTGTCTGGTTGTATATTATTTATTTTATTCTGGTTGTATAGTATTTATTTTATTGTTATTTTTAGCTCAAGTTTTCCAATTGTTTAAAGTTTGACAGATGTTTTGTATGATTTAGCAGTTTTTTATTTAGTTATTTTCTTTTACATAAATGTGTATAGTTATACTTTTTTTTATGAAATTAATATTATTGGACGCTTGTCATGCAATAATTGTATTGTATTCTGGCAATAAAGAGAATTGAATTGAATTGAATTTACGAATTTTAACTAGCCTCCTGAGTCCCAGATGAAAATTTCATTTTGAACTAGGAAACGCCTGATGTCCTTTTATTAGGACAAGTACTTAAACATCACCAAGTCCTGGATATGACATCCATCATTAAGACGTTGAAACCTAGTGTCCTTTTAAAAGGAACAGTATATTGAGACCTGAATGGGGCCATGTTTTTTTCCATTTCAACCAAGACAAAGTAGGTGCTGCTATCTGGCGGTCAACTGATGAACTATGTTGCCAAGAATGAAAAAAATAGTATTACTACCAACCTTACACCAAAAATTTCTCCGAGTTATAATTATGATTATTTTTCCCAATTGTCCTTTTAAAAGGACATCAGGTCCAACTAGGTTTTCTTTTACCTGATCTCAGGTCTCAACAACCACGGAATAGATGTCCTTTTTAAAGGTCACCAGGTAACGAGCACAACACTTGTGATTAATTACTCAGGACTTTGTTACTTAAATATTACTGTCCTTTTAAAAGCACACCAGGATTCAGGAGGCTAGGAAGGGCCTAAAAACCACATTAGGCCTATAGGCGATTTTCAAAGCTTATTTTACAATTGATTATGAATTAATTGTGAGTATTAGAAGGTTTTGTTACTATCTTGGCTGTCTAGTTCTATGGTAGAAGTAACCTGTTTAATATCAATATTTTTTTTTTAATTTACGAATTTTGGCCAACCCTAAGGGGGTATGGGGGCGGGCCCCTATCAAGCTGTAGGCGAGTCACCCTATAGTGTACATCATAGTGTACATGTGTACTTTAAATCAAATTTTGCTTGCCTTTGAATTCACAAAAATTGAAAGCCAAGGATCTTCTTACGAATTTTCTACACTTTTGATTATGAGAATTAGTTATCATCACTATTTTGGAAGATTTCTAGTTTATTATTCTCCGTTTGATTTAAAAAAAAAAATCATAAAATATATCAGATAGTTAAAAACATTTTAAAGTCTAGTTGAAAAGGGAAAGTCATACTTGTTTCTTGGTTACATTTTTTGTATAGGTCATAGTCATTTTATGGGTCTTACAATAAATGTCCCATTGAGATAACTTATGTTTGATCCAAATTTGGATATAAGTTTAAAACTAGTTCCTCTTAAAAAAATTATTACGTGACATTTTTCAAATCATCTATTAAATCATAAAAGTAAGAGCAGAGAGTCAATTTAATTAATTGAATGGCTCAGCCAAAAAAACGATTTATGCGACAAAAATACAAATTCCGAGATTTTTAGTGAAAAAGGATCTAACAGACCTAACCAACATCGTGGGATATTTTGCGTTGGAAATATTTATGTTGGCATCCCTGATTTTAGCTGTCCATTCCGGCGCGAATTTGGGAGTTCGCGGGGTTGTTGGCGAATAAGGTTCTATCAGCCCTGATTTGGACACTCCGACGGCTGTGCCGCTGTCACATGGCGACATAAATCGTTTTGAAAGATTGATTAGCCTCCGGATTACTGTTCAATACTTAAAGTGGTGTAAATACCTGCATTTAAGTAATCCAAAAGTTGCAAAAATGGCAACTAGTTTCGACCCTTCATTACGGAGTCATCTTCAGGCCGTACAAGGATTAAAACTGCTCTTCATATGAAGGTTGTCGAATAATTTAAAACTTCACACATACACACACGAACACGACACGAACAACGGACATTAAAAACACTGAAAAACATTGAGGACGGAAGCGGCGACGTAACCCGGCGGAAGCGTAGTCTAGACTGCCGGTGAAGAGTTCGTTGTCAATGGCATCGCTCCTTATCTCTGTTCACCTGGGGTCGCATTCCTTCCACCCTCTCCCTCCAGTATCTTAATCGCAGTGTCATAAATAAAATTAGACCTGAATGAAAGTTTATCGTTTAGTAAGTTTTGTTTATCAGACTTCACTGATCTATATATTTCGAATTCTTCTAGCGTGGTTCTGTGAGAATATTCTCGTGAAAAATGAAGGATATCCATATTATTTTCTATACTCGTGTAATTATGATTGCTTGTAACTAAATGTTCAGCGAAGTTTGAGGACTGGGGCAAAGTTGTTTTTCTTGGCAGATGTTCTTTAAAGCGTTTTTTAAATGATCTGGATGTCTGGCCAATATAATATTTCTGACAATCGTCACAGCTGAGTTTATAAACACCATTTTTATTGTAGACATGTGGACTCTGTTGGGGACGTTCCTTCAATAAAGAATTGAGTTTGTTGTTGGTTTTAAATGAAACATTGACGTTATTTTTTGCCATTAAATTATTAAATTTATTACTTAGGGCCTTGCCGTAAATTGTGGAAATATAGGTTTTTGGTTCTTTTTCATTGTCTAGTTTCATTGTGTGTATGTGTGAAGTTTTAAATTATTCGACAACCTTCATATGAAGAGCAGTTTTAATCCTTGTACGGCCTGAAGATGACACCATAATGAAGGGTCGAAACTAGTTGCCATTTTTGCAACTTTTGGATTACTTAAATGCAGGTATTTACACCACTTTAAGACATAAATCGCCTTAATTTTGGGATAAAATGGAAGTTAAATGTCGGGAAATGGAAAGATAAGAATAGAAAAGAAAGGAGAAACGCCGGATTGCCATATATATCTAAAACAAAGAAGTCTGTACCAGGAAAAGTGCCACCGGGAGAGGTAAGTGGAATAACGTTCTAAGTGCTAAGGCCTGATACCTGTTGATTCCTACTCTATATTATACTTTAATGAATTTTTTTAAACTGTGATGAAAAAATGATTTTTTTTCTCTAACAAAAATATTTGTAGGACTTAACTATTTTTATTATTATATTTAACATGTTAAACAATAATATAGTACGTTAAGAAACCGTTTTAAGAAGTATTAACGTTTTGTGTAAGACTTTAATGTTATCTTTTTATAAATGTGTTTTGTATTCAATTCATTATTGAATTCATGTTGGCACTCCTACATTCCATGATGATTTTTAGTGGCAGAGGCTACGTCTGGGAAAAAACGTTTCAAAGGACAGGCGATTGGAACGTTTTACCCCCTAAAAATGCATAAAAATAGTTAAAAATCTGATTGTGGTAAGTAAAAGTGTTGTATAATACTACAATATGAGGTTATTTACCGGGTGTCTCACGTAAGGTGTCTCAAATCGATTACAGATCAACAGTTTGTCCTACGATCTTGAAATAAAATCATTTCCCACTAAATCGACCCCAAGGAATAATTTAAAAATATTTTTAACGTTGTATAAATACAGGGTGTTCCAAAAACTGGGGGTCACAGGTTCGAATCTCGGAAATTTCAAATACAAACATATGTCATATTATACATCATTAGAAAGGTCTATTTAATACAAACATTTTGGTGAAAACAGAATTTTTTTATCTTTATTCGTTTTAAAATGGCGTCCATTTATGTAACCAAAATAAAAATTTACGGAATACCCTGTAATTATTTTATTATTTCTCATAAATGACTTCTGATTCAAAATACTTATTTGAAATAAGCTAAGCTTTACAATGATATGTCACAAGATCACATTTATTAAAAAATTAAAATTTTGAATAATTTAACATTTTTGAAAATTTTTACATAAACAAAACTAAAAGATTTTAAATACAAACACATGTCTTTTTGTACATCATATTATAGCTCTCGTTAAACTGAGCAACTTTGTAATTTACACTAATAGCGTATCTATTATGGTTTTGTAGTAATAACGTAAAAATGTAATTTTCCCATTTAACTTGCATGTTAATTAATCAGGACATGATAGTATGGCAGTCCTTCTTCCATTGTTGCCATACCATTAAATTAACATGCAAGTTAAATGGGAAAATGGAATTTTTACGTTATTACTACAAAACTAAAAGAGATACGGCATTAGTGTAAATTACAAAGTTGCTCAGTTTAACGAGAGCTTTAATATTATGTACAAAAAGACATGTGTTTGTATTTAAAATTTTTGAGTTTTGTTTATGTAAAAATTTTCAAAAATATTAAATTTTGGAAATTTTAGTTTTTTAGTAAATGTGATCTTGTAACATATCATTGTAAAGCTTAGCTTATTTCAAATAAGTATTTTGAATCAGAAGTCATTTATGAGAAATAATAAAAGAAATACAGGGTATTCCGTAAATTTTGATTTTGGTTACAAAAATGGACGCCATTTTTAAACGAATAAAGATAAAAAAATTATGTTTTCACCAAAATGTTTGTATTAATAGACCTTTCTAATGATGTATAATATGACATATGTTTGTATTTGAAATTTCCGAGATTCGAACCTGTGACCCCCAGTTTTTTGAACACCCTGTATTTATACAACGTTAAAAATATTTTAAAATTATTCCTTGGGGTCAATTTAGTAGGAAATGATTTTATTTCAAGATCGTAGGACAAACTGTTGATCTGTAATGGATTAGAGACACCTTACGTGAGACACCCGGTATATAGTTTTAAAAGATTATAGGCAAAAAAAAAATTCCAACCAAAAAATTACGTAAAATTTTATAAATCAATCTTCTTTCTGCTTTTTCTCAAAAGTAGGTTTTTGTCGCATAGAACGTTTTTCGGCGAAGCCATTCAATTGATATTGGCAAAACTTTAAAAAAAATAGGTGACAAAACTTAAAAATATTCCAGGGGAAATAAACTTAATGTTTTGTGTTATTAATGAACATTAGTTGGACTAGAAGTTCACAACAAACGTGTACAACAACTTCCAGCAGCGTACTTTTAGTCCTGCAGTTGTTAACAAGTTCACCGTTGGTTGAGTTGGTGCATGTTTGTTCCTTTGGCTATTTTGTGTTTAATGCAAATTAGTTTTAACTAAAAAAATTAGTGGTTACTTTTTTCCATAAACTTAAAACACTAAAAAGGGAAGTAAAATACCATTTTAAGACTTGTTTTAAATGTATTGAAATGCCACAGGATGAAACTAAAAACAAAATTACATTTAACAGAGCGTAGGCAAAAATTAAGATAATGCTCTTTAAACCATAAAAGATTGCTATTAAAACATAATGCTGGTTATAGATGCAATTAAAAAGAACAGTTGGAAATGTGTTCAAAATCATTTAAATCTTAGGATACTTCACGGGTTCAACACTCATAAGTTATGGTACTTTTACTAGGATGAAACTTTTACTATGCAGAGGGAATATAAAAACATATTAGATGGTGATGTTTCAGAACAGCCAGGTTATTGTTTCATTTGCATTAGGCCGGTTCCTACGTGGGCGACAGATGCGACGCGACGAGAGCGACGGGAGCGACACCAGCGACAAGCTTGCATCGCCATAACGTTATACATTGTAAATTGTTGTCGCTGCTGTCGCCCACTAAGAACGCTCCAATGCTTATACATTTGTTTGAAATTTTGTCGCTCTTGTAGCGTCGCATCTGTCGCCCACGTAGGAACCGGCCTTACTTTGGATAAGTCTACTTAACACAAGTATCTTAAATCTCTGACAATTGTAGATACATGTTGTTTATCTTTTATTAAAATTTTTTAAATTATTGTATGAAAATAAGTGTTTTTATTTTAAAATTGATTTTAACCTAGTGTATTAAGGAAAAAGGAAAAATTATATTTCCATATCTGGTAAAATTAGGGGTCAGAAGTAAATAAGGTGAAGAACATTTGAAAGGGTAATATGGAAACTCATCTTTTGAGCCTTGATCAACAAGGAACCTGCTAAAGTTGATTGACTCAAAATCAATAAACAGTACACAATAGATTTTTATAACTCACTCTTGATTTAAGTGTTTAAATTATAAGCACGATTTTGTGAATTTGACACAACTTTTGTTTATTATTCCAATCTGGCTACACAAGGCGCTATACAACTACCATTTACAAATTTGCCTAGTTATGTTAAAAATTTTTAATAGACTCCTAAGTAGTGATATAGTGTAAAGGATTATTTCCAAACACAGACGACTCTGGCTAACTCTTAACTTATGAGACTACCATTTTCCTTTGTGTTATATTGTTCGACTGACTTGGGATTAGTTTGAGTGACATAATTTTGTACTGAATCAGAGATAACATACAGTGTAGTTATAATGTCAGCACACAGACATTGAACCTGATATTTCACTGACCTGTAGCAACAAGTGGGCCAATACTTTTAATACTCCAGTATGTCCAAAATTAATTTCACAAAAGCCTAAGCATTTTAATTTTTTTTTATCTTTGTCCAGATTTGTTCAACAGGACTGAAAATAATTCACAATACCGGAATTTTGAGTTATTAAGGTTTTTGTTGGTGAGCAATGACGATAATTCTGTTCCCACAGCGGGGTGTTATCTTACCCTGGGCGGGTGGGCGAGAAGGGCGACTGGCTCCGGGAGTACGGCAGGGTGCCGCTGTGGCCGTGGACGGGGGAAGTGAGGTGCGGGGGTGTGCTCATACCCCGGGGGAACGCCAGCAGGTCTGGGGGGTAGTGGGGGGGCTCCAGCGGGGGCGTCGTGGCCACCGACTCCGTCGACCGATCCTCAAAGTCGCCTCCCACACTAGTCCCTGAGAAAGAACAATAAAACTCTGAAACTATATTTACTTGTTAAGCAGAACAATTTTACAGACTAAATATTTTTTGTATTAAATTATGAAAGATTCGGGTAAGCTATTTTAAAACAATTTTCAATCTGGCAATACATGCAGCATTTTTTCACAGCTAAGTTTTTCAACACTATTCCTTGCTAGTAAAGTTTGAGGATAATGTTAAATGTGCCAGATCTGCTTTAGGTCATTGGATCATGGAATTACCACACAGAACAAATCATCAAAGTACTATCAGTACTGAAGTTTTGTATTTTCTTTTATGACTTTTCAAAAAGTTGGGGGTGGGAGGGGGGCACATGCTCCTCGCATATCACCCTAACAGTCAAAGTGCCTATGATTTAGGTACTTCTTTTTTTAAAGAGGTCCTATAGAAGACAAACGTCAACCTTTTTAACGTTTGAAATTTATAGTAGAGTAGGTGTGAATTTTCTATCATTTTTCTTCTGCCAAATTCTAGTTATTGGGTTAATACTCTGAAATCTACAGTTTTACATGACACAACCTTTCAAGAAGTAAAGAAAGTCATAATCTTAACAAGTTTTATCTACCAACATTAAAAAAAAACTTGCCAATATAATATTTTTCAGTTTGTTATACAAAAGACTTATGATGAAAGTACAAAAAAATAACAAATTTGTTTTTCAAACATTTAACAAAACTGTCTCTTGCTGTTGGGTATCCTAGCTATAAGTACAATAAAACTCTAATCCAACATCAGAGTAGTAACAGTAGAATCTCGCTTCAGAGAGGTGCTTGGTTAAAAAAAGGCCTTTCCCTTATTCCTGAATTGCCCTACTATTCTGGGTTGAGTTTATATTCCGGGTGTCCATAAAGTCTTGCCCTGATTTGGTAGCTTTGCTGTACAGAAACCAATAGCCACACCCATATTGCACTTCTTGTTTCCAAGCAAATTTAATTAAGTTTTTTTACAATAAGAGGTGGCTAAAAGGGCTCCTCTTAGAATGTGATGCAGTGCTTCACCTGCTCCCTTATTATAATTTTAGTTCCAAGTTGATCAAATGTAGACCATCATAGCTTAATATAAATTCAATATTTTTTTTATCAAAAAGTTAATTAAACAGCCCAAGTTTTTAACTTTCTTTGTAAACCCCTCCTACCTTATCAGACTTAAAATAAAGGCGCAAAATGGGAGCAGATGAAGCACTGCACAGTGAATTTTTCATCCCGAGACACCTCCGATACTGACGGCTTCTATCGGCAGCCGCTGAAACTACTGGGTGTGCAGGTTATGAACGTAGTTAATGAATAGCATTTATTAAAAGGCCTACTTTCCGCGGCAAAATATCCTATCTCAACATTGACCTGAGTCTTGGGCCACACATGTGCTGAAATGCAGCAGCGTTTCTTTACAGTGATTTGCCCAGCTCAGCTTAATAAATGCCGTAACTGTTTTTATAAGGGTTGTACCCCCTTCCATTCATGTGGTATAGTCTTAAAACCCACTTTTTATAATAATTACCAGGTGACATAAGTTATCTAATTAAATAAAATAAGCAAAAATAATCTGGACTCACCCGTTTCGTCAAGGAGTTGCCTGTTAACCTCTGCTAGTTCTGCGGGCTTGTCCTCGTATCTCCGCGGAGGTTTCTGCACCGGATTGACGACAGTCAGAAGACTCTTCTCTGGATGGGGCACATCCCCATTGGGAGCATCCGTGGGCATCTTCTTGGGTGGGGGGCGGCCCCGCTTGCGGCGACACAGGCAGCAGCAGAGAACTAGCACGATAACAAGAAGTGCCAGCAGACCCGTGATCAATCCAAGGATCAGGGCCCAGTTCTCTCCCACCCTGTAGACAAAGTGAAGTTGTAAATCGGAATACCTAGTTATAAGATTTCAGCAGTAGTTATTTAGGCTAAGATGTTCCAGCTCTCAAACCAGCCTTGAATTTGACTTAACAATTTTAGTTACTTTATTTCAGACCGACACACCATGGTGCATATTTTAAAGTGAATGTGACTGAAGGGTGATTATGATGACTCTAACAAAGACCAGTACCTGACAAAGACTTACTGATTTGTTTGTAAAGATCATTAATAAATAGCCCAATCATTAGTTAATAGATGGGTCACATTAAAAAAAAATCCGATTCAAAAGTACGGTAAGCTGTTTTTAACCACTCAGCTACCGAGCCAATGCACTACTATAGTCCTGGACAGGCTTATTGGCGGCTGCCTCAATCAGCTGTTCCATTTTAAAACTCCCATTTTCAATGTAAAAGCTGATCGTGGCACCCGCCAATAAGAGTGTCCAGGACTATAAAGTAACAGCAGCACTGTATAGGAGAAATCAACTTGGTCAAATTTGAATTTTCATGGTAAAAATTTTCTATGTACCCAAGAGTTAACAATAAATTTCGTAGCAAGGCACTGAAAAAATTCAGAAGTCAGTAATTTATTTGCTATTGACATAGGCCCTACTAACAAATGAATTAGCAATTGTCAGGTGCAATATAATGGGAGTGAGAATACCGTTAACAGTAGGCTACATTCAGTTGGCTACCAAGAATCATATTTATTTGGCCTAATGTAAACAATTAGGCCTATTTTACAAATTTCACAAACAAATTTAACATTGAAATTACAGACAAAAATTCATAGACCTTTCAAAGAGTCAAAAAAGAGAAATTACAATCAAGGACAATTTAAAATAAGGGAAATAAATTAAAATTATCCAGGTTTTATTGTAGTATAAAGTGTCAAGAGTGTACAAATTATTGTTAGTTTGGAAAAATTGCACAAACAAGGGAATTAAGTTTACTTATAGGTGGGATCGATCAAAATAATCACAAATATGTAGCCTACTAAATGTAAAGAAACATATTTATTTTGCCCTTGTAGCTTATTTGACTGATGGATTTCACTAAAGCAAAATGTGAGTTAATTTATTTCTCAGTGGCACAGACCTGGATGTGTGATGGTACCCAGGTCCGCCGGGCGGGACCACTAGAGTGACGTTTCTCTCGTCAAGTCCTCCGGGACTCTTGGCGACGCAGGTCAGCTCCCCGCGGTCCTGGACTCGAACCCTTCCAATGGTCAAATTCACCCAGCCTCCACCTTCACGCACAGCGTACCTCGAATCTCCGTAACCTAAGGGAGAGATAGGTGTTCAGACATGTAATATATTGGTGCTGTACATTATAGATGTAGCATGACTAAAATGTTTGGGAGGGGGGCATACGGAACAAATCAAAACTATAAAAATTTCTTAGTAATCTGTAGTAAATTTCTTGATGCTACGTGTTGATGATAAGTTACTAGAATCTGAATTGATTTCAAAATCAAAAAAGATGTTACCAACGTATAACTTTTTTTGTTGGGGGTTGAATCATATCAAAGGCTTTACAAATCAAGATTATTTTATACATTTCTGCTCATTTGGTAAAAAAATCATCACACTGAACTTGCAAAACATTATTTTTAAAAAGATGCTACTCACTGGTTTTATGTTATGAATCTGTGTAAAAAGCTATAATTTACAAGTTTTATTCTATAACTATTATTTTCAGACTGCAGTATTATTTGCAGATGTATGGTAGTAAGTTGTACTTGAACAAATGCAGTTTGATCACAAAACTAAATTGTGAAAAATGCTATTTGTTGAAAATAAGCACAACTAAGAACTCTATGAAACTCTAAGGTTACAGGCTTTGATGGGAAGATAAAAAACTTACTGGATCTCGTGCTGTTTGAGATGATTCTGGAGTTAATCACCCAATACACCTCTGGAGCTGGGTTCCCGGTGACTTTGCAGCTCAGAGTCACTTCTTCTCCATACGCTTCTACAGTGGTGACCTTGTCAGGAGGAGGGTAGACGATCTGCGGCTTACAGGCAAAGTCATTGGACCCAATGTCTATCCATAGCTTGTTGGCGAGATGGGGAGGTTCAGCGCAAGAGGTTGGCTGGACATACAAGTTCTTGTCTATCGTCCAATCTCGAAAAGCCTTCAAATGACAATCACACCTCCACGGATTGTTGTGAAGCACCAAACTTGTTAGCCTATCCAGTGGTTCCACCACTGCAACTTTCATATGCACTAAATTGTTCCCATTCAGTATTAGGTGTTGGAGCGCTGGAACGTTCATGAAGGTTTTGTGTCCGATGTGTCCTAAGTGACAATCGCTCATGTCCACCGTCTGGAGGAAAGTCATATTGGTGAACAACCCATCTTCTAATTTTGTAATTGGGTTGTGATGCATGAGTAAAACCCTTAATCGAACGTTATCCCTGAAAGTAAATGGATTGATTGAATGTATCCTGTTGTTTGAGAGGTCGAGTTCTATCAAGATCTGGAGGCCTTTAAATGCGTCTTTGTGCAACTCTTGGATTCCGCATTCGCGCAGGAATATCTTGTGCAGATTGACCAAACCAACGGCTCTGAACGCTTCACTCGGAAGTGAAGCTAGGTTGTTGTTGGAGAGGTCGATGGATTGTATCTCAGGACTGAGACGATCTGGGACAGTGGTGAGAGACTGGCTGGAACATTCTGCCACCTTCTTGCCCGACACCCACTTGCACTTGCAGACCGTGGGACAAGAACTCCAGTCAGACTCTGTGGCGGACGCGAAGCACCCAGACAGCAGCACCAGCCAGCACAGCTTCATTGCTGAGACAGAAAATAAATGGAGGTGAGTGGTGACATTTATAATTGTTACGGACTTGATTTGTAAAACAATAGACTACACCCTTGGTATTTGATATAAGGCCAGTTTTGAACCTTCTAAAAGCTTCTGACTTTTCTCAGAAACAAACCAAATACAGAATGAGGTAATCTGTTGATAAAAATACATTTGAGAATCAAAATAGTCTCTTTGCTTTTCGCTTCGTTCAACTTCTACTAAGTTTGTAATGTCCAAGGTTAAAATATTATTTTTAGATCCATGAAAGAATTTTTTTTTATCAAAATAATAAGCAAAATTAATTATGTTGACACAGGAGAGCGATGCTCAGCGTCAGTAAGAAGTAGAAACAAATTGCAATTGAACAGTATTTCGAAGTTCTTTGATTTTCAAGTTTCGTTGCTTGTTTATTAACAGATTTTGGCATTCGCTGAGTGCATAGTCAATAATAAAAACTCAAATTATGAACTGTAAACTAAAACTTTTACTTGATAGATACAAATTACTACTAAATACTTCTACTTTTTATACAACTCTTTCAGTGAGATCAACAAAATATAGAAGGCAAATAAGAGCTGTTACTCCACAACTAGGGACCTTTTGGAACATAGGATTAATTGTCTTAAGGCTTCATTAGTACATCGATGTTATGTTCTATGTCTACTACTAGTGAACATAAAAAATGTTTGTACAAAATCATTTTAATCTGGTACTGTACATAGGTTTAAACAGTTACATGTTTTTAAGGAGTAAACTATTTAAGAGATTCTCCCTAGTGACTAAAAGGCAATGTACCGATGCTGATTTTTTATTATCAACTGTATTATAAATATGTATGGCAATCTTACTTTATTTAACTTCATTAAAAATATCCTTCTGTAATACTAGTTAATTACAAAAATGTAATTTTATTTCTTGTTTGAATGTTTTACTATTACGTACAAGTATTTCAAATATATGGTAACAGATCAGTTGCAATAAAAAGGTTTAGCATATTAAAACAAACTTGTTGAATCAAGTAACAACTTTAATACAAATATTGATGATACTGCATAAGTATATTTACACTAAAAGGAAAGTTTTAATGTTCAGTAAACTGTGTCACTGAAACAGTTTATAGAACCATTAAATGAGGGGAGTGTTTTCCTAAGTCTGTAGAAATAAACTTTTTATTACGAAATATAAAAGGATCAAATACATAAAACATAAAAAATAACATAAAACATAACATAAATAATCAAATAATTAGGTCTTGAATGCGATTGAAAATAATTGTGCTATGAACTGGTTAGACTATAACTAACTTTGTTGAACTATTAAACAATTATTATTGTATTTATTATTGATAAATATTAAATTTCATCAATTTGTATTTTCTTTAAAAGCTCAAACAACAAGGAAGAAACAAACTCCATCAAAATGACAAAGAGAGAAGTACAGTATTTATTCCCTCTCTTTTTCTGTCACCCAATACATAAACATATTTCTCCAAATTTCCTCAGTCAGTGGGTAATTTTCATACTTCAAAATATTAAACTCGTTAAGTTTTTAAAATTGCGTTATCTTTGGGTTAAGATCACACTCAAGAAAAACTGTTAGGTAAATAAAATATATTAGCGAATTTCCCATAGGGAGGAAGCTATTACCGTAGGTTGCATGGTAAGATCTAAGCCCGGGACGGGACTGTGTTATTTTTTTGTTTTGAGGTGCCCAGAGACCAAAACTAATATTCATTGAAATATAAATATATACTCGCCTACGGCTTGTATCCGGAATAAATTCATAAATTAATAAAAAATCAAGTATTAAACAGGTCACTTCCACGGAAGAACTATTTAGCCAAGACAATAACAAACCCGTCTAATACACAATCAATGGTAAAATAAGCTCTGAAAATGGCCTATAAATCGGTTTTAAAACCCCTTCGTGGTTAAAATTCGTTAAAAGTTTAGAAGTGTGAAATAATAATTTTATATGTAAATATTTTAGATATTATGCCGGATGGAGGCTCCACCCCTTAATTGGTTGTCCCCCCATACCCCCTTGTTGTGTTCGCTGAATTAGTTTGTAGTTTACCAAGACTAAAATATTTAAGATTATCATGCCCCCTACTGGGATGCCCCAAATTCATAAAATTGATTATAATAAAAAATACTCAAGAGTACAAATGTCTTAAATTGATGTTTTAAGAACATTTCAATCCCAAAAGTTATCATTTACGCATAAACTAACTTTTTTCCAATATGACGGGCAAAAAAATTTTCAATTTCTTTTTGTTATTATGAATAAAATTTTCTTAAAACATCAATTTGAGACATTTTTACTCTTTTTTTTTTTTTTTTTTTTTTTTTAATCAATGGTTTCGGAGATATGGGCAGATAAAGTTTGGACCATGTTATTCTTATGGAACTAAAAATAAATTGTCTCTAGCTTCCTAACCGTTAGAATTACAGAAAAATAGAAAAAAATAAAAAAGTCTTAAAATCACATGGAAATTTCAAAAATACCATATGTAGGGTGTTCTATAAGAAATTTTAAAGTTGGCCACCATATTGGAAAAATGGCGGGAAATTTTGAAAAGTGAAATGCATACCTGTAAGCAAAATAAAAAAGTCTAGGGGGCCCCCATAAGAAGTATACTGTCAGATATACAGCAGGGTTAGGCAAAAGTCTGGACAACCCCAGTTAACTTTTTAATGCGTTGCAGTAGGAAAACCCAACTCACACATGTTAACAGCATAAATAAACTGCACTTTTTCATCAACTACACAACTTTGCCCCTGCCCCCAAAATGGGGGGCAACCCAATTTTTTAAATGTAAACCCCTATTGAGTGACCCCTCATTTTAAACGGTTTATCAAGATAAATTAAATGGCGCAAACCGGAAGTCGATATCTCACCTTAACCAAAATGGCAGCCATTTCAAAATTTGAGATGGGTAAGCGAGTTTTAGTCTGGACATCCCCAATTTAATCTTTTAACACGTTGCAGTAGGAAAACCAAACTAGGCACATGTTAACAACATAAAAAACTGCACTTTTTCATCAACTACACAACTTTGCCTCTGCCCCCAAAATGGGGTATTTTGGGCGCAGCCCTAAATTTTCAAATGTAAACCCCTATTGAGTGACCCCTCATTTTAAACGGTTTATCAAGAGAAATTGAATGGCACAAACCGGAGGTCGATATCTCATCTCTAACAAAAATGACAGCCATTTCAAAATTTGAAATGTTGCCATTCGTTAAAATTAAATAGGAAGATAGCTATTTTAGAATCGAGTATTTCTGGAATTATTTTAGAATTGAACCTAGTAGCAGAAATGAACTAGTAGTTTCAATTATAAAAAATATTTTAACAATTCGCTTTTCTAAAATAGTTATTTTTCAATTTAATTTTATTAAATGTCAATCACCAAATCTCAAATTGGCATTCATTAAGAAAGGATTTTTGCGATTTTCCTCTAGGGCTCTACCCCACAGAACCTTTAGGATACCATAGAACCTACAGGTTAAAATATGACGAGCACATTTATCTTTACTCAAAGGTACCAAGAAACGGATTTGCATATATACTTAGTTTTTGAACTCCTTAAGGGGTGTGCCCTTCAGGACTTAAAAACCTACGGGGCCTACGGGGTTGAAATTTGACATGGATGTTCCTCTTTGCTCATAGGTAGTCACTAAAAAATTGTTTTGGAAATATAGTTTTTGAATTCATTTAGGGCTACGCCCCACTAGACTTAAAAATTACTCTATGGCCTACGGGGTTGGAAATTGACATGGACGTTCCTCTTTACTCATGGGCATTCACTTGGAAACGATTTTGCACATTTCCTTTAGGGCTCTACCCCACAGAACCTTTAAGTTATTATAGATCCTATGGGGTTGAAATTTGACGTGGACATTCCTCTTTACTCAAATGTACTGAGAAACTGTTTTGGAAAAATAGTTTTTGAAGTCCTTTAGGGCTCCACCCCACTGGACTTAAAATTACTCTATGACATACGGGGTTAATATTTGACATGGATGTTCCTCTTTGCTCATAGGAAGTCACCAAGAAACGGTTATGGAAATATAGCTTTTGAAAGGCTTTAGGGCTCCGCCCCGCACTGGACTTAAAAATTACTCTATTGACTATGGTGACTATTAAGCACCAGAAGGTTTTTCTTAATCTACCTTACCGACACTTCACGAATTTCTGATATACATATATATGTATCCTTAAAGAAGATAACTATCATAAAAATGGTCCGATCGAGACCAAATTTGGTAGAGATGTGTAAATTTTATATTGCATACATACTTTATTCGGATGAGTTCGTAAACAAGATATATCGACCTACCGGAAGAGATAGTTTTGAAGATTTGTACCCCAAAAATAGGTTTATTCAGTTTTTTTCTTTTTTTTTTAATTTTGATTTTTACCACTGGAATTAGCTCAAAAAGACACACAATTTAGTACCTTGAAGCTTTGCTCTATATCCATTAGTTACCGATATATTAAGAAGTCAAAAGACAATACATTGTATCTTGAGGCACCAATGTTAATCTTATAGAGAACTAGCTGTTGCCCGTCACGGCTTCGCCCGTGTTGAATTTTATTTTTAATTTCTTTTAGGACCTAGGAAATATTCTTCCTTAAAGTATACATTAAGATTAATACATTGAAATAGTGAGAGCGGGGCACCTATGAGCAAAGAGGAACGATCATGTCAAATATTAACACCATAGTCAATAGAGTAATTTTTAAGTCCAGTGCGGGGCGGAGCCCTAAAGCCTTTCAAAAGCTATATTTCCATAACCGTTTCTTGGTGACTTCCTATGAGCAAAGAGGAACATCCATGTCAAATATTAACCCCGTATGTCATAGAGTAATTTTAAGTCCAGTGGGGTGGAGCCCTAAAGGACTTCAAAAACTATTTTTCCAAAACAGTTTCTCAGTACATTTGAGTAAAGAGGAATGTCCACGTCAAATTTCAACCCCATAGGATCTATAATAACTTAAAGGTTCTGTGGGGTAGAGCCCTAAAGGAAATGTGCAAAATCGTTTCCAAGTGAATGCCCATGAGTAAAGAGGAACGTCCATGTCAATTTCCAACCCCGTAGGCCATAGAGTAATTTTTAAGTCTAGTGGGGCGTAGCCCTAAATGAATTCAAAAACTATATTTCCAAAACAATTTTTTAGTGACTACCTATGAGCAAAGAGGAACATCCATGTCAAATTTCAACCCCGTAGGCCCCGTAGGTTTTTAAGTCCTGAAGGGCACACCCCTTAAGGAGTTCAAAAACTAAGTATATATGCAAATCCGTTTCTTGGTACCTTTGAGTAAAGATAAATGTGCTCGTCATATTTCAACCTGTAGGTTCTATGGTATCCTAAAGGTTCTGTGGGGTAGAGCCCTAGAGGAAAATCGCAAAAATCCTTTCTTAATGAATGCCCATGATCAAAGAGGAACATCAATGTCAAATTTAACTCAATAGGCCATAGAGTAATTTTTAAGACCAGTGGGGTGGAGCCCTAAAGGACTTCAAAAACTATATTTTGAAAACTGTATTTGTTCAATTTATATAAAGTAATACATGTAGCAAATCACACCCCATTAGTTTAATAATTTACTTTCATTATCATATCTTTTCAATATTTGTATTTCATCTAACATGTCATTGTTTATAACATTCTTTACTCTTGTTTTGAATATACCTCCATCTCATCTCTCTTTTGAAGGTTCTTTTGAAGTTCTTTTCAATAGTTTACCTCAGGTCCTTCGAGTATTTTTATTGGTTCCCCTCCAGTATCTAGTATCTTAGTGAATACCTATGAGCAAAGATGACCGTCTATGCCAAAAAACTAACCCTGTATGCTCTATAGTAATTTTGAGGTTATTTGGGACAGAGCAATGAAGGAAATGTGTAAACCACTTTTTATTGAGCACCCATGACCAAAGAGACTACTCCAAATATCAATCCCGCAGGCCCTATAGTTTATAGATTCGTTGTTTCTTTCAATTCATATTGTAAATGGCAATAATTGTAACATTATATTAAAATTTCGAAGACATTTGTGGGATGTAGGGTGGAGCCCTGAAGGGATTTTTGTGAAAGCGTTTCTTAGTGAGCACCTATGAGCAAAGAGGAACGTCCATGCCAAAATCCAACCATGTAGGCCCCAAAAGTAATTTTGAAGTCTTGTGGGGCGAAGCCCTAAAAAGATGCTTTACAAAAGCGATTCTTAGGGAGCACCTATGGGCAAAGTGTATCTTCCATTTAACATTTCAACCTCTTAAGTCATCTGGCTTTTCATATTCGTTGTTCCCTAGATTCATATTTAAAATTGGCAACCATAAAATTAGACAAAAATTGAAATCGTGTGTGGCTGAGCCCTGATAGAATTTTTCAAAACAGTTTCGCAGTGAGCACGTACATATGAGCAAAGAGGAACGTCGAAATTTCATCATCATAGATCCTACAGTTTTTCAGATTCATTGTTTCCTAGATTCGAACTAAAAATTAGCTATGAATAACATTAGATAGAAATTTTGAAGTCCTATGTGGCGGAGCCCTGATGGAATTTCGCAAAACCGTTTCATAGTAAGCATCTATGAGCAAAGAAGAACGCCCATGCCAAATTTTAACATCGAGATTCGTTGTTGCCTTGATTTGTATAAAATATTGGCCATAAGAATAATATTAGATGGAACTTTTGAAGTCCTGTGGTGTAGAGACCTGAAAGAATTATGCAAAACCGTTTCTTAGTGAGCATTTTTTAACACAGAGGAACGTCCATGTCAAATTTCAACCCCCTATACCCTATGGTTATAAAGATTCGATGATACCGAGTGAGTGGTATTTGACAAAGAAGATTAAACTAATGCATTTTTACACCAGTTAAATTGTTTACAAAGATAAAAATATTGTCGTATGGTTATGTCATCCTATAAAATGTATTATTTCACCGACAGCTGATAGCTTTGAATCTTCAACAGCTAATTACATCAAATCTTTGAAGTCGTGTGGGGCGGAGCCCTGAAGGAATTTCGCAAAACCATTTCTTAGTGAGCACCTATAGGCAAAGGGGAACAACCATTCCAAATTCCAACCCTTTAGGTCCGATAGTTTTGGAGATTCGTTGTTTCCTAGATTCGTATTTTAAGTGCTCCGTAAGAATAACATTGTAACGAAATTTTGAAGTCGTGTGGGGCGGAGCCCTGAAGGAATTTCGCAAAACCATTTCTTAGTGAGCACCTATAGGCAAAGAGGAACTACCATTCCAAATTTCAACCCTGTAGGTCCTATAGTTTTGGAGATTCGTTGTTTCCTAGATTCGTATTTTAAGTGCTCCATAAGAATAACATTGTAACGAAATTTTGAAGTCGTGTGGGGCGGAGCCCTGCAGGAATTTCGTAAAACCGTTTCTTAGTGAGCATCAATGGGTAAAAAGGAACGTCTATACCAAATTTCAATCCTGCATGCTCTCTACTTTTGGAGATTCGTTGTTGCTTTGATTTGTATTAAAAATCCCCCATAAGAATAACATTGTGACGAAATTTTGAAGTCGTGTGGGGCGGAGCCCTGACGGAATTTTGCAAAACCGTTTCTTAGTGAGCGTTTTTAGCAAAGAAAAGATGAAGGTACATGCCAAGTTTTAACACTCTAGGCCTTATAGTTTTGGCGATACTCTGATACGTGAGTGAGTGGTATCTGACAAATATATAGTAGAAGATAAGGACGTGTTAATATTTCACTTATCAACCAATATTTTTAGATGAAACTTACGTATTTAGCTTCATTTGGTGAAGATCCATCCATTTATGGTAAAAAATCTTTGTTTTTGTAATTATATCATGGCAGCAAACGTTCATAGTCTTTTCCAATGTTAATCATATGGAGAATAGGCAAACTCCTTTATTTACGGATAGATATTAATGAAACTTATTATATTACTTCATATGGTCGAAACAAATTTTATTTACTCACCTAATTCAAATATTTTATATTGCATAGGCCCTACCTACTTTCAGTGTTCCCCATGGCAACATACCGGCATACTCTTTCCCTATATTTATCATTTGGAGAATAGACACTACTTTCCTTATTTTATTAGCATAATATGATGACGTTTTGTTTACAGGTTCATCTGGTCAAAATTAATATTAATAATTTGGAAATTCGCTGAGTACGCAGCTCTGCTGCGACGGGGGTATTTTTACACATACAGTATACATTATGAATTTCTTTCAAATCGACCAATGGTGTGGGTTCTAGCTCTGCATACATTCCTAGAGATATTCCATAATCAATGTTTTTAATCAAACACACAGATATTAACTCACTTTTAAATTCGAAACTGATTATAAAATTATTTTATACCTCACAAGTTGACAATTTTTTTGTACAGTAACCAAACATTACGTAGGATCCACACGTAAACAAATTTCGTGAAAAGAATCGTTGTTCAATGGCATATCCGGGACCCTCAGACAGACGGGATAGGCGAACGAAAGAAGCCATTAGTTCATAACCGGTCGGTAGAGGACGCCAGCTGTCACGGCAGTGATAAGATAACACTGCCGTGAGTTACACCCGGCCGAGCGTTGGCAGTGTCATAAGTTGTGGCTATCTGGCCGGGAGACGTCAAAAAACAAACAGACACAATCCCGGGCTGTCGACAGCGACGAGCTATTTATGAGTGAGGTTAAGTCAAATATATTGTTCTTTTGTAACAATAAAAAAAATACAATAACTAACAACTTTATAAAAAATATACTATTCCTTTTCAGTTTTCTTGGAGATTGGGTAACTTTGACAGTTCACAATGTTAAACTCGTTATAGGTTTGTCATGAAATCTTTGTAATAAAAACCTTTTATGACAGAAGTTATGTAAGAATCAAATCATTTGGCGTTACAAGTAAAACAAGAACAGGGCTTGGTAGTTAATAATAAAATAAATTACTTTATGACGGAAATTAAAAAATCATAAAGAACACAATTTTTGCAAGTAAAAAAGATTTTAAACTGAAACGAAACTAATAATTTTTTAACTTTTTTATTGCGTTAGGCCTTGCAATAGGGAAAATGAAATGAGTGAAGGGAGGTCACCTTCTTCAGATTCTTTCACAATTTTAGAACATTACAGAAATTTTGTGTACATTTACTTTACCTCAAACGTTTTATAAGGGATAAAACCAAATTCAACTTAAATACGACAACGATGTGAAAGTATTTGTATGGGATAGGAATACTGTCGTAACAAAAACAATTATACATTTTGTAATAATTTCCAGTAAAAAATATATAGGATTGTGGTTCAACAAATTATTAATCGCCTCTTTATACGTATAATTGGTGTTCTAATATTGAAACTTAGTGAATTACTTAAAAACTCATATCCTTCTATTTTCCAACAATCTCGTACGCAAAGGATTTTCAATTATCATGATAATAAATTCCTACACGCGTTCAGAACAATTTAAACCGAACAGAACATAGCACCACGTACGTTATTCAGATATGCAAGCCAAATATTAAAATCCAATTGTCTGCAATAAACGGAATATCGGCGCTCGTTAAGCGAGGAATTCCCTTTATTGAGCCATCGTTAGTGATATTGGCGTCATAGCTCGACGACGCGGACTTCTTCGATGATGGGTCGATTCGATAATTCGATTATGATTTCGCTGCGGTCGA
The DNA here is from genome assembly GCA_030545055.2 of Neoaliturus tenellus. Taxonomy (NCBI): domain Eukaryota; kingdom Metazoa; phylum Arthropoda; class Insecta; order Hemiptera; family Cicadellidae; genus Neoaliturus; species Neoaliturus tenellus. The sequence goes on from CM061531.1 coordinate 208,394,977, forward strand.
TTTAAGTTTTGACTGAGTACGCGACTACTTGTTTAGACAGTTCAATTGCTATTACGTTGTTTTCGCTTTAAATATTGAGGACGGGATGGTTGGTATGATCTGACTGATACGATAATTGAATTGCGATTTCGTTTATTTCGATTTAAATATTGTGAATAAAACGATTTGGTTATGATTTGTCTGATTCAATGAAACAATAATGGTTTATTTCGTTCGATTTAAATGTTGAGCTTGGGATGATAGGGTATTGACACGATCCGTGTTATAGGCTGCGTCAAGATAGACAAATTCTGGTTAAAACTATTTGGGATTGTAATTTAATTTGTATAGTGATTAATTAAAGCTACAAATAATCATACTATATTTTATTTCTGTAATGCAGTCATTTTGCACTTCCAATTACGTTGCATTTTCTATGTAGAGATCATCTTTTAAAGTGCAGGTATAGAAACGAAGTTTCAAGTTTGTATTACTTTGGACATAATTTGATGGCATTTTTGAAATAAATAGAATAGACTTATATGTCATTACAACACCCCAATGGCAGAAAAGCTACATACTCAGCTTAACATAGTACTTATTGAATAAAATAAAGAATTAACTAAATTATATTGGAGATTTGCTAAGTACACAGGTTTGTTGCGACAGGGGCATATCTTATTGTTTGGCATTTTCTATTAAAGGTAATGGATAACGGGCTAAGGCGGGTGAAAGTTTATTTTACCTCCCAAAGGAATAAAGAGGAAACTTTCAATACCAGTATCGCTAAAACTGTCCTGTCGGACACAAATTTTCAAGCCAAAATCTTACAATTACGTATTGTTTCTCTCAAAGTAATTTGCATTTATTCTTCGTCGTTTTGAATCTGTACTATGGAGGATTGTAAGTTTAACAACAATTAACAATGTTTATACTTATCAACTTCTAAAACAATTAAATTTCAAAGAAAAAGATGACAAAATACTTAATTTATAGCCATTTAGGATAGAAGAAAAGGACAGAATAACTTTTATTCAATAATGTAATTTTGTAAAATATTCATTAGATACAGATCTAAAGTAATCTTTACACAGACAAATCATAAGTTTATTAGTTTATCATAAGTTTCATAATAAATAATGGGATAAATGACACAACACATTTTTAGATTTTTTATTACAATAAACCAAAGTTATTTATTAAAAAGAAGAAACGTCCTAAATCTTAAACAGTGATTTATTTTTATGTATTACATTTATGTCATTAATCGCAATCAATGTGTCATTTCATATTTGAAATGTTAAGCCAGAAAATACTCAATTTGAGTACTAAAAACCGAAGTGGCCTGAGGGTGGATTAGAGAGTGAATAACCGGGGAAACGAATTAGCCGAAACAACAAGGGATAATTATAAATCAACAACGATACATTTCAGCCGTCACGGACATTGTTGATGTTGATTCCATCTGCCAAGCGCAGAACCAGCCACTCATGCTGAACCGTACGGCTGAATGTCAGGGCTAATTTCGATTTCAATTTGCATCAAAGTGGCATCAAACACCACTAACATTGCTTGCGGGGGTAATTGTTTACAAATAAAACCGGAGGGTTGATGCTAAGCCAGAAATTGCTTATTTGTTGGATAAAAATTGATTGAAATTTTTTCGTTCTTTACAAATTTTCATTTTTGGTGTTGTTACAGTTTTGTTTTTTGTTTAGGGATTGACAATTGGCGAAAAACTGGCTACAATGATTAGTATGACTAACACATCTTAAATTTAAACTATTAACCATCTAGTTGAAACATTTCTTTCTGATTTTAAAGATGAAAATATAATTTTAAGCAAGTGAATATGTCAAACAAAGTTGACAGAACTATATACAATTATTTACTTCCGAAAATAAATGCCAACTTTCCTCAAAATAACAGTTTTTTAAAATAAAGGAATTTAATTTTATATGCATTTATGAGTTAAGTATATTTTACAGTTGGATATTAAAAACTATTTGCTGCATATAAGTGGATAAATATTAGCGAATGAAAATGCCCATTTTATTATGGTTTTCAAATGATACAAACTGTAGACTGTGATGTGTAACAAACATTTGTCACCTTTAATTCGAAAACCGTATATTTTAAACATTCAGTCGATGAATATATTGAACCAATTGAACAAACCTAATCTTTAAAATTATTGTTTTTTAACTCCAAAGAAAGAGGAGGTGTTTCATCATGTGCCATTTTTCAAATCACCGTTGTTTGTTCGTCCGCTACAAAAGATGTGATGAAATTTCGTTTTAAATCAAATTTACCTACCCCTCGCCCCCAAACCACCTTTCCCACGGCAAACTCGGGCTCTAATCGCGTTTGAGCCCAATTTAAATAGCTTCGTAGACCTAACAATAATCTTGAAATTAGGAGAGGGTTTCCTTCTCATGCAAATGAATGAGACATTTATTAAATAATTTATATCCTCAAGACCATTTTCTTAGAAAATCACGTTTCAAGTTTTTTTTCCGTCTAGCTTACAAATCTTGTGGTAGGCGTTAAAAAAGTTAGTAATATAGCTTGGAACAACAAGCTTACTTAGTTGTACAAAAATTTTTAGATGTATAAATATTTGTACAACTATTTTTGTAAATTATATATTTAGATTCATACTTTAAAAACGTGAAAGACAAAATACATTGAATACATTTTTTCTTTTAATATCCGGTAACAGTTATTATTAAGTATAACAGTATTTAATATTTATTATTTCAGTACAAAAACAAAATTTTTACTTAACATACGTCAAAAAAATCCAAATTTATAGGCTATTCCGTCTTTTTAAATAAATATGTTAAGAGGGAAGTGAAATAAATAAATTAAAATGTGTTTATGAGTAAAACGATTGATACAAAATATATTATATTCTAATTATTGCAGAATAATGTATTTTTATAAATATTGGCATTTTTATAGCAAATGTAGGCCTACATATTAACTCGTACTATTTTTATTGTTGTGATTTCTGACAAAATTTGTTTGAATTAAAACTGATAAAAGGTCACCTTATTCAAATATTAAAAAACTTATCGTATAAACCCAACAGTAAAAACATTGCTGGAGACAAAAATTTTCTTTTGAGAATGTAAAAAATACGTTGTTAGTCTTCCTGAAATCTTCAATCCGACTCTTAAAATCAGAACTCAGGCCAAATTCATGGCATTGTTACTTAATCAAATAAAATGTTTATATTAACTTTTAAAGATTTTTTCCCCAATTTCAAGTAATTTTATGTGAAGAAACCCAATAAAAAAGAATCAATATATTTGTGCATTTAAATTAAATGATTATGTTCAACTAAATACTTATTATGATATGTATTACATATATAGTTTATAATGATAATTAAAAAAAAAAATTATAAAAGATACTTGCATTTCAATAAATATTTGCCCTAAACGTTATAAATTACAGTGTATTTTTCTCCGGCAGAGGTGGAGGCTAAAGGTGTCATCCCCAGTAAGTATTTAGCTGAGTGAATACATTTACATTCTGATTATATTTATGCCATAAATTAAACGTTTTATGTCAAACGGTGGAGAGGTTTTCCCCCGTCTCAAAGGCTTAGATGCATTTAATTGTTTCTCACCAAAAATTGTTTTTAAATTATATCGATCATAATAGACTTTTCAACTTAATCGCATCACACGTAGTATATGCATTTAATTGTTTCTCACCAAAAATTGTTTTTAAATTAAATCGATCATAATAGACTTTTCAACTTAATCGCATCACACGTAGTATCGTGGTTATCATATAAAAATACTTAAGATATATCGTTGAATCAGATGTCACTCTTAAAAACGTTATTTCAATTGTGAAGTTTGCAAGTAATTAAGATGTAAAAAGTAATATAGGGTTAGTTGATAAATGTATAATCAGTATACAATATCCAACGTAGTCTTAAAAAATTTATGACTTAAAAAAATTGACGGTTACTTTTAAGGAGTACTCAAAAGAAAAACCTAGTGAAAATAACAAAAGCCTGTATCTTACTATAGTATTTTTAATGCTATTGTACCTAAATGTGCTTCTATCCAAAATGTTGGGAACGTCAGAAGCTATAAGATTTTCAACGTTCACTATAAATATATTTTCAAAAGTTAATGCACTCTCCTACTTACTCACTTGAGGTGTAACATTATAGTATGCTCGGAGAGTTAGGACCTTCAATTTGCTGTACATTAATTAACAAATATATTTTTTAGTTTTTCTGCCTCCTTAAAATATGCGTGTGGTTCCCTTATTGTAATCCAATGTAAATTTAGAATTGTTAAAACGCAACCTGCTTGTATTTCGAGCAGAAACATTTCTAGAAAAATTGGTAGTTTTTTACCAATAAATTCCATGTAAACTTTATTCTTGACGGGCGTTAACGTGCAGGGTAATTTGATTGAGTGATGCTGGGTATAAATAGGTAGGCCTGCGGATATGAAATAAATTAACTTTGTTTCCAACAATTGCAAATAAATAACCGCAATAATTGCCTTGTTCGTTACTTTGTAAATATGATTCTGGTCGCAGTATTGTTCTTAAAAGTTAATTTAATTATAAACCATGTTGTTTAATATTTTATATACGACCTTTGCAATAATCACCTATAGTAATATTACAAGTAGCATCATAACAAATGTTGGGAAAACAAAAAGAATATGATACGAGAAAACAAACTTTTACCAAATAATAGGTTGCATAAACTTATCTGGCGAGTAAAATTATGAAATTCATAAATAAAATAAAGAAAATTATAATCATAAATGAAAACCTAATAGGCCCTTCCCGTTCCATCTCTTGATTGGAATTTAGATTGGCAATCAACTAAGAGTCGAAGGCGCCCAATAACTTTAATTTATGGACCGGTTCGGTTTCAGGTGGAATGGGGATGAAGGGCTTGAGTCGATTCTTAGATTCTTATTTATGTCTTCTTTCGAATTTAGTAAAATATCTTGGGGTAATATATTTATTTATTCCCCGATTTTAGAAGCCTTTTTGACGTATTTAATGGCATAAAGACTTATTTTTATTTATGTGAGACAACCAAATATTTTAAAGTTTGTTCATTTAAGCGTGAATATACTTGGATAATATTAATTATTTATTCCTATGACAAGGTACTGAGTACCATTTTACGAGATTAATAAAACTATTAGTCATATTAATAATATTATTTATGCTATACATTATTATATTTGTATAGTAATAATATACAAACGTTTTTCTTAGGGGGTATTAATTAGGAAGGTAGGCGTAAATCCTTAATTCCCCTTCCTTGGTAAAAGGGTGATAAAATATAAATATTAGCCTAAGCGTTGAGATATTTAAACATCTGAAGATATAGGCTGCTGCACTAAATAATTCATTATCAGGATTTGGAAGCTTAGTTAGAATTTTCAGATCTAATACTTTTGCAGTACAGAAAGGCCACACAAAATACACAAAAATAAATTTCTGTTTGGACAAGACTTTTCTTTATTTAATATTAAGCGTCATTTATCCAAGAAAACAACGTTAAATCAATTTATTTTTAAAACAATCACATGCTATGCAAAATTTAAGGAATACAGAGAATGCACTTTATTAATGAGTTAAATTGAGAATAAAAGGTTCAAAACAAATTCAAAAGTTTAAAAAGTCAAATTCCAATAAACACTTTTCTCTATTTTTCTTCTCTATTACCGCGAAACACCATTCCCACCAGTTTCAAATTGTGCAACCAACACGAATTTGAAACTACCACAGGGAATGAGTTAATTCTCACGGCAACACAAAACCCAACTCTTTGTTCTTTATCACAAGTTCGTGCCGCGAGACTGGCAGGTGTTCAAAGTGCGAAACACGTGTTCAACAATGCACCGTGCGCAACAGCTGATTGAATATACAACAAAACAGCTGACTGACTCATGCCGGCTGCACCGCCACGCCATGTACGGTAGCATTGGCCGCCAGACGCAAACATTTACCGACGGAAATAGCTGGTGACAAATAAACTGGGATAACACGCTGACCTTGGACGCGTAACTGATACACTAAACCGGAAACTATCGATCCGGAGGAGTCAATGGCCATAGGAGAGGGTGGCAGCGAGAGTTATTGATGCGATTTAGTTGACTGAAGTTGGAAAATGAGCAGGGATTGAAAAGTCATATAAAAACATGGAATGAGACAGTTATATTTTTCGTAATCAATAGTATTACATTTAAAATACTAAGCTAAATACTTCATTTTTTCAAACAAGGCGTTTTATATTTTTACTATTCTAGACAAACAGATGTTAAGTGGATATTCTGTTTCAATATACTTTAATAATTCCGACCGGAAAGGACTTTGAAAGGTAGTCAGATAGTGAAATATTATGTGGATTTAGCCTTATTAATACCAATGTACATATAACCAAATAAGTATGGACATACCTACTTATTTAACAAATTACATGATAAAAAAATGTTAGTTTTGCCCTTGAAAAACCAGAGTAAAATAAAGCATTGATGATAGGATTTCTTCTCCTACTTGCAGAAGTAGCACTTCTATCCACCTTTTAAATCACAAAATGAGCATTTTTGTTTACAAAATAATCATAACGATAACAAGCGTCTCCAAAAATATTCAGGTCATCTGTTTTCAATCAACCAATCAGCTTAATTCTTCACTAACAGTTAAATCGTAAGGGTACGAACAGAACGAGTGGGTCGCGGTGGAGGTGTGGGTCGCGGTCGCGGTCGCCGTCGACATCCATGTAAATCAAACACATTGTAGTTAACGAGGCCTTGCATAACGAGTAAGTCGCGGTGGAGGTGACTCGCGATGCCATCCAGGAGGTTTACAGCGATGCTTTTAAAAATCAAAATCATTTGATTTATGGTACTATCTGTGTTTCGGCGGCGCCGCTGTGGCGTACTCACTTCTCCACAAGGATGTCCCTACTTATTTTGTTATGTTTAACATAGTCAGTATTAACAATGTAAAAACAATATGCTGTAAAATATATTTCCAAAGTACTTCAACATATTCAATATTAACAATGTAAATTACTTTGGAGATACATTTTACAGCATATTGTTTTTGACATACTGTATAAGTTGATTGTAAATGAGAACTCACCTATTAATTTAGGAAAGCTTTCCAAGATCCTTAGTTTCGAGTAAAAGATCCTTCATGTAGGCACCGATCTGAAAAAATAATTAATATTAATACTTTGGTGTTAAAATCGTTTGAAATATAAAACAGGGCTTGTAACAGTTCTTGAGTTTAATACAAATAAAAAATAACCAAAATGATAGAAAAAAACAAAAAATAACCTTGAATAAACAAAAAATATCACTAACAAATAATAAAAAATAACATTAATTTAGATTTTACAAGCTTCGTCCAAATTGATCAATAAAAAACTAATTGCAATAGAAAAAATAAAAAATAAAAAAATAAAATAACCAAGAGATAAAAAATAACATATATATATATATATATATATATATATATATATATATATATATATATAACCTGTTGCAAGCCCTTAAAAATAAAATACTACATTATAAAAAATTAAAAATAAAAATAAAACTACCACAACATTATGAATATAATAACATTAAACCATTACATTAGGATATTAGAATAGAATATTACTTTATAAGGAAATATTTTACATTTTAGAAACAAATTTTACATAAGAGGACAAAGTATGAAATTCTTTACTCTTTAGAATGCAAATTTAGATAGCAGAAAATATCTTTAAAATTGTAGAAACTAACCAGACAAATTAAATAGATTGCAAACATTTATGGAACAATAACAATGACCTCTGAATGACATAAACCTGCCTTTTACGTTATAGACAAAAGATAAACAAAAATTCCTATTAAACAAAGCAAATAGGTTACTCAAGTAAAAAATAATATATAAAACGAAATCAATCACAAAGCCTGGTCGGATTATAAATCAAACAGTGAGACCCCGGGGTACAAGACACAACTGGAATCATTTATTGAGAACAGTCGGCCGAGAGGCTGATGATGTTTGATTAAATTACGCTGACAAGGACCTGTCATTATCTGCTTGTCAGATCGCCGCGATGACAGGCGACTATGTCGCTGACAGGCTGACAAGTAGACCGTAGCGTCTCTTCAGGGAACGAAAACATGATTGGACGATACGCTTTGCTGCTGGGCCACTTTCTGAGTGAGAAGGCGATTCTTTGGGTAAGAGATTGTAATATGATTTTTTGGAGATTTTATTGAAAATCAAGAATGATTTAGAGAAAATTCTCCTAAAACTCAAACCATTGAGTGGGAATTTTTATAAAAGTTAAAAAAATGAAGATGCTAAAACCTCCTAAACATTTGCAGAAGTTTTCCCCAAACTCTGAAAGTTTTAAAGGAATTTATATCCTAACTCTTCTTGAACCATTAAAAAAATCCTCACAATCTTTAAACGTTGGACAAGTTTAGAAAGATTATTTGACATAAAGCGATTATTTAATTGAAGAGCGCCAAGTGACTTTCGATACCATTTATAATTTGTAATCGTAAAAAATGAGTAATTAAACATAATACTAAGGTCTTATAAAGTGCGGCGGAATAGAAAAATAAGGTAGCAATCGGAATTACAATACTAGCCTATATTTGTTTAAAATTTTAGAGATAAATTTTCCGGTTTAGACGATATTTAAGAAATAAAATTTAATGGCAGTGAACTAAGTACTTTATTCCTGATAGCCTAATGCGTTTTCTTAATTTTTAACGATAATTTATGAATGATAAAGAACAATAGGAAAGTGTTAAAGTTGGAAATAATATCAATGAAATGCACGTTGAAGGAAAACTTAAAAACCATTGACTTACATTGTTTTAACATTTAGCACATTAAAATGGTTTCGAAAAACTACTGAATACATGAGTGATTGCATCGACAATTTTTACCCAGAAAAGAATCCAGTTTAAGTGTAAGAGAGGTACACGAGGCCCAATTATATTTCGTGCAAATTATATTTTCGATATAAAATTAAATCCTAACTTTGCCTGATTAAAATCAAGAATTTTTCATTTAATTTCATTTCAAGTTACTTGCAAAAACCGAGTGCAAATATCGATATTTATCGATTTCCTTTGCAAATACACGTAGAAACTAACCATAGTAATTTTATTAATAGGAAGGTTTACATAAATTTATAAAATTAGATAAATTCCATGGAACAGTAATGAGGTTATAAACATTAGGCTACAAACGATCTTTTGACGATAATATATCTAAACATATTTATTATTTTCTGAGAGTTGTATGAGTTTTTTTTAACTACCATGAAATATGTCAATTGAAAAGATAAAAAACCCAATAATTAGTTAAAGATATTTTCTCGGTTTATTTACATTGATCTTCTAACTGTTGAACTTAACAGGTAACAAAATGAACATAAATACTGATACTGAAGTTCTTCTACCCCAAGGTAAAACCAATCATCGATATTGACGTTAAATATTGAAACTTCCCTCAAAATTTATGTCATGAATACATTCACAATGTAAATATATTCTGCTCGATAATAACATATGAAAGGGATATTTTTCAAGTTTTCCCCACATCTGAAGCAAGATAACGGATTTTTAAAACATTATGGTTCAATAAGAAAAAAAATTAACACTTTGGTTTACGAACGTAAATTTCTAAACAAAATGAAAGGTAACAACAGTTTTGCCATAATAATACGTTGCATGGAATATATTTGCAATTTGTTATTTAATCTTCAGTGACCATTATTTAAGATAGTAATACAGTACTTTTTAATTGGATAATTCTCACCTTTATTTAGATGACGTTAAAATTTTTTTACAGAACTAAACACTGAAAATTGGAAAGTACGAATTGAAATCTCATAAACTAGATTAGAATATTACATTAAAACTAGAAAAATAAAAGTATACATTGCAATCGTGGTATTCCATTTACCATTGTATAAATAATAGTCTAACCAAATGCAAATAAACAAACCGACCAATGATTATAATGACTTGGTAAGACCAGTGTAAAAACGCAGTATAATCCGATAAATGGGCACAAAGCACACAACCTTATTGCAGGGTTTACAATGTTATTCAAATTAAGGTAAATGGAATTAGGTCCGGCTAGCTGTTTGTAGGGACGCGCCGTTTTCGCTGCAAACGGGAAAACTGTTCCTCTTTAATGTTCTTCCGCCAGACATTTCCAGTGTTTTTCAATTGGAACCGCCGAAAGTGAAATAAAAACTTAAGCCCATTGTTAGGGGATTTTCACGAGGTTTCTGTTTTGTAATAGCCTGTCTTAAAGGACCTTTAAGGAAAACGCCTTTGACCAACTTCCAACTTCTGTATAAACACTGTTGTATGTAAGAACAAATATATTTTATAACAGCAATATTTTTTAAAGAAAATTACAATCATTTCTGATAATTAGAGTTAAGGATGGATTTACACAAGTAGATGTAATGGCTGTAACAGCGATGTAAAATATGGGATGGCTAATGGTTATTTAGCTAACAAATATTATTTCCACACATTGTAATTTGTACGCTGAAATACTCTTAATATATTTAAGTTCCCTGACTTTCACTTGAGTCTTTTTCGTATTTTTCTGTTTTTAGGCCAAATATATTTAACCACTAACTTTCAATGACGTAGAGCCAAAATATAAAAAAAAAACTGATCTCAAGATCGTGTGCTGATTATGTGGAATTTCACTACCCAAAAGAGACTCCTTTCCACAATTTTGACAAATGTTTAGATTAACAAGTTTAGTGTGCACCATATGTGATCGGCTGTGCTTTTGTTCAAATTTAAAAGGTTAATTTAAATAAAGAAATAAATTTAAAACAATTGAGGGTCGTGAGTAAAAAATTGGCGATTTAAAATAGACCAGAGTTAATATGTATAGAAGTTTTAAAATGTATAGAAAATACCAATGGTTTTACGAAATAAGTATATATACACCTCAACACAAAAAGCAGTTAAGCTTTAGTTATCAACTACTCACTTGTCCCCAAAGCAGGCGTGGCTGGTTTTTTTATTTATAAAAAAAATGATAAATGCGAATTTAAGTGCTGTAAACGAAAACTGCAGTTAAAAATTTCACCTACGCATACAGAGATGCTCGAAATACACAATGATCGCTTATCACTACATTAACTAAAAATCATTCTGATACACGATGCAAATAAATCTACCCTGAACTTCCTTGTGATACATAATGATCGTGTGGAAGATGGAATCATCGAGCTGCACCGGACTACAGGATCGATGCCTGGCATGGGTACGTGGCCGGCGGACTCCGAGTCTACCTGGCCATTGATATTTAATCTCCTTTATATACCAGAGCACATTTCAGCATTCTGTGTCAGGCGGACCGGCTCCTGTATTAATGCACCACCGATTCGTGTTCTGGAAAGCAATGGATATTCTAAATGCAGCGTTACCCGCAGTTAAAACGAATTATGGTTTATTTGAGTTGAACTTGTTCTCTAAGTACAAATACAGTGCACTATACATAAGTTTCGATCATGTATTATTTGCACAATGAAACAACTTAATGGACGATAAATACATTATGTCGACACGAGAAAGTGTCGGCTAAATCCTAAGTATTAATTTCAAAATTTTAACCGTACTTTTCATATAGGGATAAACTTTTAAATTAAATTCCACTCATTAGCCAAACTGCTCGGGGTTCTACTTACAGATATCCGTATGGAAGACTAAGAGATGCAGAGGTAAAGATCGAATTATGAAAGTAAAGTGCAAATTATAACAGCAAATTATAATTATATTGCAGAGGTAATTTTTCTTTCTATTCTACTTATACAGGTAAAATATAACCGTAAAACTAGTTAGAGTAATGAATGGTCTATTTCTTTTGATATACCGAAGATTTCGCATTATGGAGGTTCGAGGTAGCGGGAGTCAACAGTACTTGGTTCTACCGATGATATTCTGGTCCTCCGATTCCATCATCCGCTTCGTGTCACACGACCACGTGTCCAGGGCAGGGCCGCGGGTTTCCGTTTCCGGTGTTATATCCCACGCTCGCCTCATTGATGACGAACACCCGCGGTTAATAGACCGAGTCAGAGCCGTAGAGCGGAAATTGCCGAGGTGTATCGATATCACCCGAACACCATGTCACACCATTCACATTCACAATAAACTCGTGCTACACTGCAGCCCAGTTCATAATTTACTCTAAGGTTTTTAAACGTTGATTGAAGAGTGAAAATTCGATTGTTAATTTGCTTCTCGTGGAAACTTTTACGGTGGTGCTATCGAGATCGGCTTTGGGTAATACATCAGATTTCCAAGGAGTACGTGATGTTTTTATTTTACTTTTCAATAAAAGACCATAATTTCTTGTGACATTGTATGCATCAAATTTTCTTCCACGTTCCAATTCATGACACTCGCCATGATGAAGTTTTCTCGGTGATTGTTGCCCGATGTCTATATAAGGTAGTTTTTTGTTCACAGTTTATATTGTGTTGCTGTAATAGCAAAGAACCATATTATCGAATGTATGTCTCAAAATCGCTAAATTTTCTGTACGAACCGTTTCAAATTTGGACATTTTAATACAAAAAAATATTTGTTTAAAACCAACCAGGTTGCTTCAGCCTTAGTTCATTGCTTCACAGTCAAATGCTAGATGAACTGATAAAGTTAGTATGTGAGTCACTCTATGTTAATCTCATATCTCGCTGTTACTTTCGTTTGCAGGTGATTTCCTGTTTGTCAGAATACACGTAAGAACGTGTTCTAGGTACAGTACACTGGTAAACAATTCTTTCTGCATCAGTGCTCACTATAACAATTGGCTTCTGTGCAGTTTACATTATACCTGTGAGAAAATATATTATTTTGCTTGTGTAATGAAACAAGGCATGTGAACAAGGAGCCTACACATTTCCATACTTTGACAACTCAAGTGAATTCAAAGTTGATGCAAAATAAAAAAATTGTAGTAATTCGTGATTTAACTTTTACTGTAAAAGTTCAGAATGGAGCAGTACGATGTGTAATTTACAAAAATAACAGCTAATTTTTTAACTCACCAATTTTGGTGTGATAGCCTGAAGATGTCAAATGTTTTTCTTGTCCTCGATACAGGTTCGGATCATTGACAATCCATCTTCAGCCGAGATTCCTAAAATTACTAACTACAATGAAGCATACATTTGTGATTGTCTAGGAACCGGTATCGAGGACAAAAAAAATTAACATTTTCAGGCATATTTCACCAAAATTGGTGAGTTTAAAAATATAAAATAGGAGTCAAGGCTTCAGCAAGTACAGTAATAACAGCCAAATACTTAACTCTTATAAGCATGAAAAATTTCTCCCAAAAATTTGTAAAAATCATAGGGCGTAACAGTTTTTTCAATATTTGTATGTAAATTTTAAAGCTAAGAAAACTTTTACTTCCCTTTACTTTCATACCCTTGGATCATCAGAGATGGAAATGGGAGTGATACCGAAACATAGAATCCAATGATACTCTGAGGGTAGGCAAGGGGCAGGGGATAAAATTATTGTTAAAAGAAACAATTTTGTTTAGATAAACAGATTTCAATCAAAAGCCTAATCTACTACAGAATTTGGTAACTTATCAGTGCTTCAGTAAATTGATAAACTTAAATTATTTAGCTTTATGTATACTTGTATAAAAATTTTAACTGTATACACTTACTATGATGTTTGTATCCACTAAGAAACACCAGGAAAACACATCACAAAATAAAACACAACACAAGATAAACAAAAAATACCACGAATCACAATTAATTAGAGTGTACTGTATCACATGGTTGGATGACTAGAATGAGAGAGAGAACCGCGATGACTGAGAGTGCGGTATAGATGATAACGTAACGCGCGACGGTGGCGCGCTCTGGGCGCATTCCTGCAACTAGTCGATGACGTCACTCAGTCAATGTCATGACTCACGGACGCGAGGTCGCGACATCACAATCACTCGCTCACACACATCGCTGACACCGTCCGACTACCGTGTTTATTGCGGGTGCGCACGGTGCATCTAGAATATCAAGTTTTTAAAATTAAATTAACTTATTGATAATAAACATTTGATGTTGTTGTTGGGTCTCAGGATCAATGGTACAAAATAATAAAATGTTTGCAGCTCCGCTATTCCGTCAATTTGAACCAGGGTATACCAAACCCACTGGAGGAAATTGACAGAACAGAAGCGCTGTGGACCAAAAGAAAATTAGAGTAATCTGTACACAACCTTAAATCTATCGATTAGGTACATCTCATACGTATCTGAATACATAAATCTCAAAACTTTTTTTACAATTTAAATTTTGCGACGAGCTTGAAAAAACCACCAGAAAACGGTGAAAATAAAAATAGTTTGTAATCTTAAACATTGAGAGTACACGCACTCACGTTGCGAAATTGCAATGTAGCTAGAAGACAAAACTGTCTTTGAAACTCTTGAAACTGAATTAACTTGTAGACCTTTAATATATAGTTTTGATAAAAAATAAAGCCTTGGAGGTAATTTAATTAATAATAAAGTATTTGCCATCCGATGATTCTTAAACAATAAAACGGAATAAAACTTGAATATTCATGCTTACATTAAATATGCTGCTTGCAATCATCTAATTAATTGTTGTATGCAATTAAGAAAAATTAAGTGGGAGGAATGTAGAAAATACGCTTCACTGTCATAGAAGTATATCTTGTAACAGTTTTGTTATTATTTAACCAAAGGTCAAACAAAGCACTGATTTAATAAGCAAAACTAGGAGTCCTCTGGGACACTCTCTGACCCTTGACCTTTTAAGAATTAAAATAGCCATTATCAAGGGATATAAATCACGACTAAACCCTTTTCATTAATGGAGGGATTAAATCTCTTTAATATTCGCCACTGAAAAATCTTTTTGAGTGAAATAGTTAGAGATATGTCCCCGCGTGCTCGAAAAGACTAGTTGTCATCAGATTTAGCTCTTATAAAGGGATTTGCAACTAAGAGGTGGATCTAAAATTTAATTGATTATCACTTTTCAGAAAATACGGATAAATAAAACGTTTCAAATTTGTGATGTTATATAAGTTGGTATATTCATAACGCCCGCACGGCCCAGCTGAGATCCGGGACAACCATGAAAGTTTATTCAAGGGGTAGTTATGGGAGAGACGTAAAATTAAAGTAAAAACTAAATTTATTTATGTGTTGGCACCAATTTGTTGGATTTTCTAAAGATTTTGTATAAACTAGAGAATTTTGTACTAATTCTTCCATAATCTAGAAAGAGGTTAAAGGATAAGAAAGGAAACTCGCTCAACCTTTTTATAGGTTGTATGTAAAAATTTAGGGAAATTTAGAGGTAAATGCTCTTAAGTACATATAACACTAATACAAAAACCGTTGAACTAAAATATAAAAAAAATATTAGCTTGTTTAGTTTAAAAAAATATTTTTAATGGATATTTAAAGTATAAATGGTATTTATAAACTTATCATACTACGTTATTTTCTAAAGACTTAATATTTAAAATACTCATTATAAATAGATGTCCTTAAACTTGGAAATTTTCTCACAAACGGTTGCGCATTTGCATTTTGTAGGGAGCGACGCAAAGAGTATTAAATATGCGAATTTAAGAATAATAAAGCGTAAAGTAATGTAGTAAGTGTCATTATCTTATTATTTTTATGTACTAAACAATGTAATAAGACTATTCATTTTATATAATATTTAATTAGGTATACCAATACGTTACACAATTACTTTATTAGATATTGAATTATATTTTTCGAAATAAACCATACAATAGGAGCGCCAAACACTATAACCGATCTTCCACAAATTAATGACAACAATAAACTGTGACTTGAAGAGGACTTTAGTTCAGAAATCGCCGATGAAGTGTAATCAGCAAATGCGGACCCATTTGTCAGAATTGTAACTCCAACGAACATTGATTAACGATAAATGAATGAGAGAATTGCTTAAACTGCGGAAAGAGGAATGAATCGACCTAAACGGCCATCGAGCTTTCGCGGAAGCCGAATTGGACAAGTTCATTTAAATCAATTGCTTTCCCCACTTAGAATCCCCAGTAAACATTTAAAGTTATAATACAATTTATTACTTGTAAAATCTTAACAGAATTAATGATACATTTCTGTATTCCCATTATTTTTATCTTTTGGAACTTATTTTATGTTAAGTTTCAAAAAATAACCAACGCCCATTAGAACAGAAGGAAATCAATGTATTTCAGTATAATGCTGTGTTTTGAGACATTTAAAATAACGTAACCATTGTTAGTCCAAGTTATCGTATTCGTTAGTGGTCACAAAAAATTTTAGAAAAAGGCGCAATTTTTATTAAATTGTAGTGAGGTATAAAACCAGAATTTTTATTGCGTTGACTAAAAAGGATGATTAGAAGGTGGTTTAGAGAGGGTTTTCATATTTATTACAGTACCATAATTTATCCACATTTCGTTTAATAAAAATAAAGATAATATAAAAATTGTAACACACTATTTTATTTTTCTTCTTATAAGTATGTAATTACGAGGACATTATAAAATATTCCTTAATTTATTCACTGTAGGATAAGAAAACTCTCTATATCCCTTTTTGTTTACTAAAATATGTTGATTTTTAAGAGAGATCTACCTTAATATGCAAGCATTAAAAATAGAACGGACGTATGCAACTCTGCTGCGCCAGCTCCACCGCGTATACTGTATACTGAGGCCTATGGTGTTCTTACGGGGTTATGGTCTATGGTATTGTTATGGGGGTTAAATAAAATAATAATCAGCATCAGGAGTAGGCCTACATAATAACCTTTTTCAATATTTTTATAGCGTATAATTGATATAGGATTAATGACGTTTTAAAGGTATAAATTGGTGGTTTTTAAACAACCGAAAACTAGAAACGAGGTAACCGAAGCGGACGCACCATACAGACAGCTAATGCACGAACAAACAAATTCCTCTAAATGCGGATTCCAGCCAAAGCTGCCACTGTTTCGTCCGTCTTTGTGGCGCTGAATCGCCGAGTTCAGCTTTGCACAACGCGGCGTCGCGTCAGTTCGAGGGTGAATATTCCTTAAGTAGGATATTTCATAGCTAAAAATGGCAAACTAATTTTTTTTGCTAAAATAAATTTATATTATATATTTGAAAAGTTAATAGGAAGAACAACATATCCTGTAAAGGTGCACTTCCAAAAATGCATAATAAAGGATTTTTTTGACAATTTTCAATTTTTGCAAGCCAGAGGAATGACAGCAGTGACCAGAGGAAAGACATCTATAAAACAAATGAGAATATTCTAACGAGGGAGGAAGGCAAAGGGAGGAAACTAGGTAAAAATATAAAACTCTTAAAATGTTTAGTTATAAACCTTTATTTAACATGAATTGATAGAAAAATATTATAAAAACATAGTACCTAATGTATAACAGTACAACAGTATCAAAGTAATCAGTCTTGAGACAATAACTTCTTTAGTCTTTTCATCAGTCTTATTAGTAAATGAAAATCAGCCATTAAACAGTCTTATTTTAAACTTCATTAAGATAAAAACCTAATACTACACTTTTACGATCGAATAAATTCAAACCTATCAGTTTAATACTAGAACAACTGTCAGTCTTTCAAGTAAGATGAAAATCAGCCTTTTCAACAGTCTTATAGGTTCATACTTAAGATAAAAACCTAGTCATACCCAGTCATACTAACACTTGTTCGGAAAAAGTTTGAACAAACATATCAGTTTCTGAAAAAATTAGATATATATGAGTTAAATTATACCTACACTCCCTGTTCTCTGTTACTAGGCAACTAAGGTTTCTCAAAAATATCTAACTCTGTAGAAAAACTGTAGTACAGACGTTTTCCTTTAAACACTTTAATAGGTGGCTTTAAAATGCACTTTATTTCCTCAAACTTAACAACAGAATGGTCCTTCTCATCCAGACGAAATAGTTGATCAGTTTGAAATTTACTACTTACTATTCGAAGAAAATGTACCACAACCCATCCGTCCTCATCCACTTCTCCCTGACAAACGGCAGCATACCTATATATATATTTTGCTTATGTTTTGGCCTGTTTGTGGATTCTTCATGAAGTTCAACGATGATATACGTTTCATCTTTTATATCACCAGCTGAAAAACATGTTGTGATATCCTCCACATTACCCCTCATATCTTCTTCATCATCAGAATACACTTCCACATATCTCAGCCGTTTCTTTCCAGACGTACTAGGCAAGCATTGGTTTTCTTTGCCGGTATCTGTAAGAAAATTAACATTAGTAAACTTATTAGTCCTATAGTTATTAATTAATTAATTAATGTAATTTCTTAGCGCAAAAATTATTAGAATTTCCTAAATACTTTGAGTAAAGATATTTAAAGTAGATAGGATGAGAAAAACTTAAATACCTTTCTCTGAGTAATCCAAAACTCCAACCGAAGAGTGCTCTTCATTATCAAAGTAGCTTACAGTCCTTAAATGTAATACGTTCGGTGTATGCTCAAAATTGAAAACTTGATGTATTTTTAAAGTTCCTTTAAAAGGTATTACAGCTTCTTGATTGATTTCTTTAGCCATAGATTCAATGTCAATTGCAGGAATAGAAAAATACTGAACTCCCTTTACTTGCTCTTCCAAAACCTTTGTTAACTGTTCAAGATTTGAAACGTCTTTTCCTTCAGCCACGACTCTGTCTGCAGTGCGTTTACTAACTCCACCTATACCGTCGGGGGCCCCCTTCCCATGCCCGGCCTCTAAGTAGTTCCAAGAAAATGATTTCAATCCGGGATAAATAGTTTGCAATTTCTTAGCTAGAAAATAAAACATTGTTTTATTTCTGTATTGATTGGATGGTCCATCGCTCACAAAGTGGAGAACATCTACGTTATACGTTTTGATGCACTTTAGTACAGGCACTAAGTGTGCCCAAATGGCAGGAACATCGTGTTTGAGCGATTCTGATAGGGTACAAAAGTTAATATTTTTAATTTTATCACCCTCTTTTATATAAGCGACTACAGTATGCAGGCTCAGCTGTTGTCTTGATCCTCCAAAGTGGAAGGACTGAATTTCTTCAGAATATTTAGTTTCGTAATTTTCACTAAAGTCCATTTGGATGATTGCCTCATTTGCTTTTAATTTTTTCTTCAAGTCTTTTATTACTCGATATTGATGGATTATTCTTCCTTGATGTCTGAGGTAAAAAAGGAAAACTTTTTCAAATTCTTCCACCATTTCTTTTGGTTTGCACACCACAACAGTTTTGGTTACCTTTTTACTGACTTTCTCTTTCTTAGTTTTTTTATCAAAATACTTATGTTTAATATTCACCCATTTATAGTATTTAGCCTGGGACAAATTTGACGGAACTTCAGTTTCGATCTTTACAGGTGGACAATCTTTACATTCTCGGAACAGACACTTTTCACTTGTTGTATCACAACAAAAACATTTTTTAATGTCCTCTACTTTATAACTATTCAAAAGACCATAACGGTGGAGTGACTCTGTTAGTAGTTCAGTGTTGGCACAGTGCACACATTTACAGGTATCCCTTGCTTTTACATCCATTCGTTTTACCCAAAAAGGTTTTAACTTGCAGAACAATGCATAAGATATCTGTTTTTCCGGATGAGATCTAAGAAATTCTCTATGCAACTCCTTCATTGATTTATTTAAGTATCGTTTTTGCATTTTTCTTTTACCCTTGGTTACACAATCTTTTTTCCCTGGCATTACACGACTAGACGAGTCTTCCAGATAAAATTTTTTAACCAGATCCTTAACCTCACACATGTACACTTTGTCTTGTCTGCGTCTCCTTTTAGCAGTTTTGTCCGATTCATTAATTATTTTCTTATTTATCCTCATTTTTCTTTTAAAGCATGTAATGAGTCGATTTTTCTTTATATGTTTACCGGAAATTCTTAGTTTAAATTTACGTTTTTCCTCCTCAGATTGCATCTCATTATAGCTTTCATCCAATTCCTCTGAGATGGTCTCTGCAAACAGAAGTTTTCTTGCCACTTCCCTTTTTTTTGTGCTGTCACTTAGCAGTAATTTAACTCTAGTTCGAGGTGTTGGATGTTCACTTCTATTTTTGGTTATGTTTTTCCTCTTTTCTTTCTCTCTTTGATACCTTTTTTTATACTTTTCAATTTTTCGTTTGAGCTTTTCAATCTGCTGTTCCTTTTTCTTTATCTCGAGACTTTTTTTCTTCCTCAAACTGGACTCCCTTTTCTTATAAGAATGAACAAGATTTTGTATAGGATCTCCCGGGTCGTCTATGTTCTCATCTTCACTCGCCGGAGGAGTATCATCTTCCATTACTTGCCTGGCGGTTTTTTTCCTTTGCCGATATTCCCTCTTCTTTATTTTCCATTCCTTTCTCTTTGCTCTCATTGCCCTTTCACTTAATTCACTTATGGGAACTATTATTCGCTTTTTCTTTTTTAAGGCGTACTGCCTCTTCTCCTTTTCTTTCAAATACTCTTTCCCCTCTGCATTTGATTTGAGACGTTCATACCTTCTCCTTTCCGCTTCTCTTTTTTTTCTCAACCTTTCTTCCCTTGACTGCACCATATTTGGGCCTGAAATGAAACAGAACATTTAGAACAAACATAGAATTATTTACAGTTACACATACTTACGTAAATATCACTATGAAGTCGTTTAATCCAGAGACAGACCTTTTTTTAAGGTGGAATATATGTTGTAAAGTTAATAAATAATTATTTAAAGTAGTGATTCTAAAAAAACTTTGTAAATTAATTAAGAAATAAAACCGAATGCTGGAAATGTCCTTCCTCTGGCCAAAATGTCCTTCCTCTGGCCCGACAATGCCAGAGGAAAGACAGCCAGAGGAAGGACATCTGAGCACATTTTAGCTAAAAAGACAGCCAGAGGAAGGACATCTGAGCACATTTTAGCTAAAAAGTATTTTACGTTAAGAAAAAATATCAGGGTTTTTATGGTTTTCACTTCCTAATAACGTTTTAATTCATTCTATAACAAAAAATATTAATTAAAATAATTAACAAGAAATATATACTTACCAGAGGAAAGACATGCAGTTGTGTGAAACACTGAGCAGCACTGACCTCTAGAACAGCCACGACTCAACTGACTCCAGAATATTCCAGAAATGTTGCTTATAGCAATGCCAACATTGTAAAGAATAAAATCCCTCCATCCATTGGCGAAAACAAAAATTTCCCTTCTACCATAGCTCATCAAACTGCTGTCGCCAGAGGAAAGACGTTAAAGTCGTGGACCATCTTTTAAATTACATTTTAAAGATATTATTAGTAAATTAGAAAATATAAAATATGCAATAGATAAATTTGTTTATTTTACTATTATACTTTCTAGTAATGCATAAAATAACACCATTATTTATGAAATTATGAGCACCAAGACTTACCAATAAGGACTTGGGACATGCCAGAGGATGGACATTTCAGATACAAAATGGTAAATAAAAATTGTATTATGTGAATTATAAAATATATACTTGTAAAAAGTACATTATAACATATAACCTTTGACCTTCCTTAATAATCTAAGCTTTTTTGACCTATTCTTATGTAGATAAATTTCAGGGACAGCAAATAACCTAGTTAAGGAATATTCACCCTCGAGCGCTTTTGTCAACGCCAGTCGCGAACAAAAACAAGCGAATGCTTTTTGTTTTCCACACCGTCGAGTTTTTTCTTGTGACTTTGATACGTTTATGTATTTTTTAAATGCAACGCGCCCGGTGGTGGTGTTATTGTAGCGTTTTAGTTAATCTCCGATTCGAAGTTTTATGTCAAAGTATTACGAGGT
The DNA here is from genome assembly GCA_030545055.2 of Neoaliturus tenellus. Classification (NCBI taxonomy): domain Eukaryota; kingdom Metazoa; phylum Arthropoda; class Insecta; order Hemiptera; family Cicadellidae; genus Neoaliturus; species Neoaliturus tenellus. The sequence continues at coordinate 208,416,881 of CM061531.1, forward strand.
TTAATTTTGGTTGAGTTCCGTGTAAAAATTTGAAGCTCTGGGATGCGAATATTTTTAATATTTTCACACCTGATTCCCTAGTAATATTTAAGGATGTGATTCAGAGTGTTTTTTTCATACGGATAACGGTCAGTAAAGGATTACTTTAGTAATTAATATACGTTGTATTAACGGTCATAATACATATGTTAACAACACATATTAAAAAGATTCTTGGCATATGTGATGGACAAATGATCTTCCGAAAGAAAAGTTATTAAAAAAACATCCATTTCTTTGCAAAACAAAACAGCAAGATCGGGTTAAAGAAAACAGGACAACAAAGTGGATAAAACATAAGTAATAGAGTGGCCTTTTGGTGAGTTAACTTTTTCGCTGGCAAGATATTTGGAGAGTAGAGTTTATTTTAGCTACCCTATAACAAAAATAAGATTAGGTTAGATAAGTAAGCTTCGTTTAATAAATCATGCTAAATATGTATGATAAAAACGTTAAATGTATGTTATAAAGTGGAAGTTCCACAATTAGCCGTAATTCGTACAAGAATTTCTATAGATCATCCAACAAGATTGGAGATAATTATGAAACAAGAATGGTGTAGAACGTGAAAGAACGTGTACTCCGTTGTTTATGGTTATGACCAATTTCAGTTACGGTCACTTGCTACGTTGCTTTCCGAAATTACGCAGTAAAAGCGGGCCGTAATACGGGTTGATGTCCACGGCTATTTTGGGCATTTGTATTTTCCACAGTAAAGTATCACGAGGACCTCGAAGGTTTAGTATTACCGGGCTGATGTTTTAAGAAATGAATTAAAATATTAGGTACAATAAATGTACTAATTTGCAACATAAAAGTAGAAGAACTTAATTATATCGGCAAAACACAATAATGAGAGTAAACATGTGTTTGGTGTATTAAATTTTAGACGATCGAATCTGAATTACACATGTTAGGCAATAATTTCCCATGAGCTCAACAAGTTTAAGACTTCCACCCTTAGCTGTACATTGCCAACCAAAATGTTAACTAGACGTTAAAATTTTGGAATTACAAAATGTTATCCCTAGAGTATCTTCTTGAAGTGAAAGTTTGGATCGAATAAAAAAACTGACCGCTTAACAGTGGCAACAAAATGTTAAGATAAAACTGCAAATTTATACTTTGGCCAAGGTTCGTTCGTATACCTTCCTGAATATTTATTGGCGCGTGAATTTTGATGTTGCATCATCAACATAATGACATCTGGAAGTCATAAAAATATTAATTACAAATGTGATATCCGTAGCGCCGCTTACTCAAAACAAATAAAAATAAACGATATTAATTTAAACTTAATATTTAACATGTGTCTAAATAGTTTAACACTAGATTTTTAGTTCAACAGATTTAGAGAAAAGCGCCCCTTAGTTGAAAATTACAAAAACTTATAGCAAATCTGACTTTTACCGGCTAGAGAATAAAATTCAATATGCAATTAAAAATGTTTTTTTTTAAATGCTTACAACGCATGGTTTATTTAACTTATTTTCAATCATTTCTTACCGCGAAGACAGCCAAATTATTTTGCCTAATGCGCCGTTGGCGTTGGGGCAGTTGTCCCTCCCATTACAGAGCCCAGTGACGTGATATCCACACGACTTTCGGCGTTTCTGGATTTTACAACTTTCACCTAAATTTTAAATTTTTAAACTTAAAGGTTTTTAACAAAACTAATCTTAAACATCTAAAGAAAAAACAATTTAGTATTTTGAATAATTGAAGTATCTGAAACTATTACTGAGAAATTAAAAAAGTTTACTTCGTTATTTTGCGGGGGAAATATCAAAACCTTACTACAAGATTATTATAGTCATAAGTTTATAAAATTTGGTATTTACACTACGTAGCGATAAACTTATACAAACGTCCACATGGTGGCAAACCTACGTCCTCAGTCCCAAGATGTTTATTGGGAAAATAAAAAATAACAGAATTTAATAACGCACCTTCTTACAGAACGTAACGTTCCTTAACTTTGTGACGTACTCCAACCAGCGAATAACTTACATTTTTTGCTTACAACAAAACCACCAGGAACCTACACTCATTTCCATTTTAGTGCTAATGTAGAAAATAATTAAAAAATACTAGGCCTACATACCAAAGGAAATTTGCTGAGTACGTAGTCTGCTGTGAGGAGGTTACTTAAAATGTCATCATAACATATCTAATGCTAATGTATAGTATTTATATGTCCTTTTTAAGTAAATCATATTCTTGAACCAGAAAAACATAAAAAGAAATTTTTTATAGTTGTCATAGAGCTGGTCTAAAAAAAAACCTCCGCAAGTATTCCTCACCGAAAGACAATCAAATTATTTCGCCCGGTGCCGTTGGCGGCGCTGTTTCGTCCCACCCACTGCGGTGTCCATTACCGTGATGACGTCATCCACATTACTCTGTGTGTTTCTGTTTGTTTTCATCAGTGAATGCGTTTCCGCCGTTTACTTCTACGAGGCCGAGGAAACTGTCGGTAAAGAGATGCAACCCGGATATACAGTAACGATCGAAACCGGACCACCTGACATGCGCCTTGCGATCATGGTGTGTCATCCAGGAGGGGGGGGGATAGAGTAAAATATACTTATTGAAGGGTTTAATAAAAACTTGAAATGCTAGGTTAGAAAATTAAAATATACTGCATATAACGATAAAATTTAACTGTACCTGGTACAAGTTTAGAATAAAAACAATCAGGAACTAAATTTTAATATTTCCCGTACGATATGAACACAATTTGAATAAACTATCGTGAGTTGTGGTCAACATCAATCGCTATAAATATTCATAATCATAATGTTTTAATTAAGAAAATCATTGTCATTCGGTCAAGAAGTACAGTATATTGAGTCAACTCGTCTACGGCTCGACACCTTTAGTATGGCCTTGAATTCATTAGTCTCAAGCTTTTACAAATGCAGATCAAAGTTCAAAAATAGCCATATGGGTTATCTGGAGGTTACAGCAATATTAAAATTGAAACTTTTAAAGCTAGTAAGAAGTAATATAAACTATTTTATATTAAAAGAACAAGAGGGTTGTATTTTCATTATTTGAAACCATAAAATATTTTTGATAATTTTTTAATAAAGTATAATTTAAAGGTCTCCTTGAGTATAATTAAAATCCTGAAAACACTACAAACATAATCAAATTGGTTAGCAATAAAACATACAAAAATATTGTCAATTATTACTAAGAGTATAAATACATAGTATAAATAAAGTGGAAGGAATCCGTGGTTCGAAGTAACGTTAAGCCGTTGGTCCCACCTACATAGAAAACAAAAAAGTGCAGGCATTTCAGGCGAGGAGAACTATCAGTTAATTGCTGATCTCCTCCACTAAAAGCCATACGATAATTATAAATAAAGTTAAAAAGCAGTTTCCCACAAAAGATATACGGTACGTACTCCAAAAAATAACTGTTCTCGGCAACAAACATAGCAATATCGTAAAGATCGTATAACGATAGGGAACCTCATAAAGGGGAGAGGGCAACACCGATTTATATGTACTTATTACAGAGTTGCAACGTGAGGGGCGATCTGAGGGGGGGGCCAATAATTGGACCCGGCCGTTCGACACACCTGGCGTTACTTCTTGTAACTGACGTCTGGCTGGGTGGTTGGTCTGGAATCACTCCCAACAATATTGTGTTGTTAGCCATTCAACGAGGAAATATACATACAAATTGTGCCAAGAGAACAAAAGTTAATGAGCAGAAATATTAAAAATGTAAATTTGGTGACGGTAAAAATGTATTCGTTCCTTGAATTCCGTTATTACAAGGTAGACTCTTGATTACATTTTTTGTAATGGAAGTTCGTCAAGGTCTTCCCGAATCCAATTAAAAAACTTTCAAGACCTTAAAAAGAAAGCTTTTAATGTAATTTTACAGCAGGTTAATTTTAAATTCGACGTGGTTTATTTCATTGTAAGTCATAAGAGTGTTGAAAAATAAAGTAAATTTGGTATAATAATGTTATTTTCCGATTATTCTTAAATACATGAGCTTTTTAAGTTTCTTGGGCTCATAGAATAATTAATCCCTTTAAGCTCATTTATAATTGTAAAAATAAATATACCACCCACATGTTTGAGGAAGTAGGGGCTCATTAGTCATAAAATGAAAACACAAAATTCATTCCAACTTACTAATTTTAGAAAAAAATCAGTGCATAGGTAAAATAGGTAAAACTGATGGAAATGAGAAATTAATATAATATGGAAAGAAGTATGAAATTTTTTTAGTACAATTCATTCATGGTTCATATTTCACAACCATTTTATGAAACAATAAACACACCAATAAACTAGAATGAAGCGTAAGTAAACAGACAACATGTAGTTTTGCTGCACATTAATGGTATAACTAGGAAGTTATTACTACTCGGTGTGCATCAAGACGGTGGTACATTTACAGCTGCTGTTGCCGGAAGGCATTAAGCAGATTGTACTGCAGAGGGGAAACAGACATAATAGAGCGCGTGGCTCCCATTTCCTACACCTAGGACCGCACGCACGGCTGTCCGGGGGGGGGAGGGGGGGTCGTACCGTCAGGATCATGACGTCATTGAGTACAATAAATACTTTCCTTTACATGTACATTGTTTGGAGCGTGATTAATTCAACTACCATAAAATGCACAGCAAAATTAATACTTATAAATAGAGTTTATAATTTGGAATGCCATTTGGTTTTCGTTTGCTGCCATCCGTTTGAAAAAAATGTTAACAGGTTGCTTTCTTTTAGTGTTAATCACATACCATTTTATGACAGTTTTGTTTTAAATGTCCAAATAAACTTTCTTAATTTTAAATCATAATGTCATTGACAACGAAATTTTCAAACTACAAATGAATACTTTTTTTTACGCTTCTATTAGATTATTTTATTTTTGGTTTTAGTAAACCTTTTTGTACCTCTTTGTTGCCGTACTTAGGCACTTAAAAGCCGCGTCCGCTCTGGCCAAACATGTTCGCTCAACCGTGTTTTCTGATCATCTGTTTGTTCGTTGGTATTTATTTCTATATAAATCATATGGTAGGTAAGTGTTCGTTGGATTGTTTGTAGATTTTTTGTGTTCGCCGAACAAGTTCGCCATGGTTGATCAGACAGTGCGGACCGTACTCATATTTTGGCAATACTTTGTTTAAACCAAGAGGAGTGAGGTAATCTCTAAGCATCCCTAATCCTTGCTGAAGTAGATGCTAAGCAAAAATATTTTGGCTACAGTTCTCCATCGCCAACCATTTTACAGTTGTAAGTCATAACCTTGAAAAAAAACTAAATATTTTAAAGTAATTTTTTATATGAATAGTGAATATAAAAGAGCGTTTTATTACAAACCACGTTGACAAGCCGTACATTCTCCATATCCAGCTTCATGAACAAGTAATAATGTGTCACATTATGCCTGCTTTGTGTGACTATCCGTTACAAAACCCACACCGAAGCTGCTGTGTTAAATGAGCACCTTCGAATATTATTTATATAATATAAAACACTACGATCTTTAGAAAAAAACTTTCTTCGACACAACTTTTCAAGTTGGTTAAAAAATGCAAATATTTCTATACACTAGTACAAATAAACAAGTTATATTTTAATAAAAGGTTCCTTTTAAAAAAAGGTAATTATAATTTTTTAGAGATGTAAATAAAGAGTAAACTTACTTTCGTCACAGCACCGCATCATGAGCGTCGTTTTGTCTTTTGGAACATCTGGAAGAATTGAAATAAATGTAAACTAGGACTCTACCAAGCTCAAAAATGGTTCAGAATGAAATGCCCATTTGTAAACAGATTCTTTTACAGCTACACTAGTCAACTTCAAGACCAAATAATATTATACAGCAGTACTATATTCAGTAGATTCTTTCGATTTCCTTATGGGGAATACGCTATTACGGTAGTAGCCTTGGTAAGACCTAAGCCCGGGACACTTTACTTTTTCATTTTGAGGTCCCCAGAAGCCAAAAACACCATTCGTTCATTTTCATATAAAAGAGCTTTAATAAAAAAGCTTAAAAAAAACAAAAATTTAGTATTTTGAATTTTTGACTTAGCTTAACAGATTCGGAGAAAGCTTGAAACAGGTTTCTCGTGTTAATCTTATGGGAAATAAATAAAACCCTGCATCTCGCTATTTATTGACATAACTTGGTAAAGTTTGGTATGTACATTCACTAGGTAGGGTTTAACTGAAATTTGCTTACAACACCAAAGTGGCGGCAAACCTACATTCTCTCCCCCTTGGGGTTTATGGGGAATATTAAAAAGTGCCGAATATTGATAAAATTTGAATTACATTGAATTACATTTGAAAATTTTACCTTACCCAACCATTACTTTTCCTAACAACAAACACTTTTAAACAACATCCCATGGCAATAAACATACATACTCATTCCTATGGTGTCTATGGGGAAAATACAAAATCTCAAATTCCTTTGGAAATTCGCTGAGTATGCAGGTCTGCTGCGATGGGGGTATTAGAATATTTTGTGATTGTACAATCTTGTCAAAGGTACGTTTCCTCCTGAAAGATAAGTTTACATGAGATTCGGATATTTAAGTCCGTCTATCTACGTCCGTCTATTCCTGCGTAGAAGGCAGGTAGTTTTTCAAAATGAAAAGTCTAAATTAGCTTATTTACATGTCAAATATCTAACCACCGACCTATCTACCTTCCACACAGCTGTACGTGTATGCGACGCGTCAAAAATTCGGGTATTTCGATATTTAAGGGCGGACCTGGGATAGGACCAGTTTGAGTAGGCCTAGCCTAAAAACTACTTAGAGGACCCGTCGGATTTTGTTTATTTTTCTTTATAATACTATGCTAATGAAATGTTAACTAATTTAACTTGAAAAAAATAATATGCTTTTTAAAAATGGGGTTTTATTGTATTAAAATTATTCGTGACAAAAATAAACTAAAAGGCAAGGTTTTTAAGGATGGAAAAAGTAAAAAAAAAACCTATAAATAAGCATTTTAGCAAATTCGCATTGAAAAAAAAATAAAAAAGGTTATAATACTAAAAATTTAAAAAGGTATTAGGAATTATCATAAATCAGATTTACAAGCAATATAACACGGCTGTGTTTTTTAAGACTATTTTAACTTGAACATGCTGGTATTGATCTGGATGTAAAAAACGAACCGCAACAATTTTTATATCCGTTCAGATCCGGATTTATTCGGAATATCCGTACTGTGTGCTTCACGGTACACGAAGTTATTATCTTCCACGGGCTGTTTCATACAGAAGAAATATAGAAATACATCACCCAAATAAAGTATTATTACAAGTTTTGTAGGAAAATATTGCGAATGTAAGAAACCCGTACTACTTGTGGCATCAAACATTGACTCAATTTAAATTTTTTTTTTTTAACTAATAGAAATGTTAACGAAAATATCAGTTAATTTACCATGGTACATTAGAAAGGGGGGACGCAAGTAAATAATTTACATAAAGTCAATAAGCTATCTCGGTAGTAAAATGTTGGAATTTCCGTCTTAACAAATTTACGACTTTCGCGATGGATTATAAAAGAAAGTTTTAACGCCACTCGTAAACTGGATAGGCGACTGGCTAATCTTTTCTACTGGATATTTAATATTTATTGCCTCAAGCAGCTTGGCATAAGTTTTACACAATGATGAGGTAAAACTGAAAACATTAATAAAGATAAAAAACATTCTCTGGGCACTGAATAGTGAGAGTGAAATTAGTTGCTAAAATATTTGGCATTTTATCAAGGTTCATAAAAGTATTAACATTTAAATCTAATTCCAGATGATGTATGATTCCTTACTTGTCATTTGCAGAGTACAGTATTTATAATTGGTTATGAAGCACAAAAACTTATAGAGGATTATCATTCATGTTGAGAATTACTTAGGTTCATTTTTCAAAGCTAGTCTTAACAAGTATTAACTTATCAAATGGTGAGTGTTCATTTTCTCAAACTGGAGTATGGTATTTGTTCGTTTTATTTAAAAAAGTATATTTGTTATGTGCAAAACGTATATAAATCTTTTGGTTACTGAGCAAGCAATGACAATTTCTTTAGATGTATTACTTAATTATAATTTCAATGTTTGTTTCATTATGTTAAACGGGTTATTAAGTCAATCAACTTATTAACCCAAGGGGTGTAAGCAATGAAAAATACATTCCAAAAATAAAGTCTGCTCAGTTCTTGAAACACGCTTCTTCTAAAAATACTATTCATAAAATAACTCTTTATTTGCTATAAAATTGCATATTTTACTGACCTCTACCCATGTAATTAAACACAAATAATCAATGCGTACACAAAACCAAATAAAAACTTTTCCTTTGTCAAAAATTTACTATTAACTTCATTACATTACACGGAACGGGTGTCTAATTTTAAGAAAACAACGATGCTTTGCAAAGAAAAATGAAATATTTGGAATGTATTATTTAAACTCGTAATATTACTTGCAGACGGTAAACTGAACAAAACAAATACACTCTCAGTGCTGCCAACAGAAAGGGAAACAGCGTGGATTAAACAACGTCCGTGTACTCACTCAGGTATGCATTACTCTTTGTTGTGTGCACCAGCAATCTTGTACTCTGTGTATAAATTGTTCAGCAGATTGTATACCGGGTCTTCCGGAAAAAAGTAACACTAGTGTACTGAATGGTATAAACTACGTTGTATCACCGAATGTAACACTAGTGTACTGAATGCTAAAAACTGCGTTGTATCACCGGGTGTAACAATAGTGTACTGAATGCTATAAACTACGTTGTATCACTGGGTGTAACAATAGTGAACTGAATGCCATAAACTACGTTGTATCACTGGGTGTAACAATAGTGAACTGAATGCTAAAAACTACGTTGTATCACTGGGTGTAACAATAGTGTACTGAATGCTAAAACTACGTTGTATCACTGGATGTAACGATAGTGAACTGAATGCTAAAAAACTACGTTGTATCACTGAGTGTAACAATAGTGTACTGAATGCTAAAAACTACGTTGTATCACTGAGTGTAACAATAGTGTACTGAATGCTAAAAACTAAGTTGTATCACTGAGTGTAACAATAGTGTACTGAATGCTAAAAACTACGTTGTATCACTGGGTGTATAACAATAGTGAACTGAATGCCATAAACTACGTTGTATCACTGGGTGTAACAATAGTGAACTGAATGCTAAAAACTACGTTAGTAGTGGCAAAGTAGGGCTGCTGGCTCAGGTCAATGACCCCTGAGGAATGCTGACGTCACCAAGGTCACTGACGTCACGAATGACGTCATCGGTGACGTCATCGATGACGTCATATCTATGACGTCATAGGTATGACGTAATAGAAATGACGTCATGACGACGTCATCACCGCTGACGTCACCATAATGACGTCATTGACGTAATTAAGGTCAAGGTCACGCGGAAAGACAAAAAAATTTTTCTTTGCACTCTTGTGGTTTCTAGTATTCGGGCTGTGGAGTGAAAATCCACGAGAAACCACAAAGTGCAAAGAAAAATTTATTTTTCCAGCGACCAGACCGAAAAACCTACCAAATGTGACGTAAGGCATTCCTCAGAGGCCATTGACCTGAACCCTAGCAACCCCACTCTTAAAACTAAAAAAATAAATAATTTTTATTTCCACTTACCCACTGGAGAAACCAGAAGCCCAACTGGGAACAAAATTGCGAACAGCCGACGGTGGTGGTGTCATCACCGCGCGGGAGCCGGACGCCGACTGACCGGACAGCACCGCGCCGTCCGGGTACCAGGCCGCGTGGTGGGGGTAAAGTGGTCAGATGCAAAAAACAAAAAAAATTATTTTTTTTCCAACAACTCATTCGAGTTTGTACTTGTTGGAAACATTATGAAAAAAATAATATTATTTTTTCTCAGATGAACTTGGGACTTGTTAAAATTTTGAGCTATATAAAAAAAAAATAATTTTTTTTTCTAATTGTTTTCTTAGGGTGACCTTGAGACTTGTAAAATTTTGAACCATATAAAAAAAAAAATTATTTTTCGCGATTTTTAGTTTCGCTTAAAACTTGTGAAATATGTAAGTTTTAGCTAAATATTTCATTTAGAACTCCAGTTATGTAAATTGAGCGGAAAAAAGTGTGATGTGCACACTGCAAGAGTCGAATAGCGACTGACCAAGTCGCTCCATGCATCCTAGGTACCCAGTTATGTGGTGGGGGTTAAGTGGTCAGATGAGAAAAAATAAAAAAATTATTTTTTTCCAACAACTCATCCGAGTTTGTTCTTTTGCTGGACCTCCGTTACTTGGAGTGGAAATATTTGTTAAGAAAATAAATTTTCTTTATTAATTTCTAAGTGACCTTGACACTTAGTCTGGAATTGGAGTCACCAGCGTTATTTTACTGGCAAAAGTTAGCTCGTCTAAAAGTTTTTGAACATTTTATCATCCATAGTGATCTTGGTGTCCCTTGAGTAAAATTTTGGATTATTCCTAAGGCAGCGTTTCATTTTTGTCAAAGTGGAAGTCTTGGACACCCTAACAGAATTATTTTGCTTTGCCAGCAAAAATTTTACTCTTAATAATTTTTTCTCGCAAAGTTTCAGCCATAGCTGTGTCTCACAGTAAGGTTAGTATAAAACTGAAAAACTCAGTCAATTGTAGCACCTAAGCTGGAAGTAGTGGGGGAACAGGGCTGTAGTGGTGGGGGTAATGCGGTCTGGTGTTGCTATGTTTAGAAACAGTTTGCTGCGAACTGTCCGAGTATTAACACGTACTGTGTAGAAAAAATAACAGCGAGACTAGTATAAAATTTAAGTCCAAGAAAAAACTTATTGTTAGGTTAATAAAGAGGTAGAGCTAAATGAAAAAAATTATTGTACAAGATGTGCATGGTTCAATTTTGCAGCTAAGTTCAAAATCCACCAGTGTGGAACAAAATTTAATCATGAGGTTAAATATTTAAACACATCTGCGAAAATATTAGGAGGCTTGTAGAGCTAAATAAAAATTAATTTTGTAGCAAACAGGCAGCGATATATTTTTGCCAAGTCATATAATAAGAGGGAATGATGTAAAAATTGAAATTTTACTCACAGAAAGTCTGGTAGCGTTAAGGCGCAGCGTATACCATGCGTCGTGGGAGAAGGCTGCCGAGTAACTGACTTGTTTTTAGAGGCAAGATGGCAGACATGGGTTGGTTATATAAGTGTTATGTAATCCGCAAGCGATACCGGAGACAAAATTAAATTTGTTCCCAACCAACACTGACTGTAGGCTGAGCTGAGAGAGACAAAATAAAATGAAATGAAATATTATTCTATACTGCAACTGTCTTGGACCGAAAAATATTCTAAGTCCCAAGACCCCCCCCCCCTCGGCTCCGGATGAAAAGTGCGCCCCCCCCCCCCCCCCGGGGGAGGAGGAGGTGGCATAGCCCGAGGCGTTGCCATACCTTGATACGTGTTGCATAATGAGATCCGGTTAGTAATGTATTCAGGTGTGGCTCTTGGAGATTGTCCAATGCCGCAAACAAGTACGTGTCGAGGTCTGCCTGTTTACGTAACCAGGTCCGGTTCCCCCACTCCTGACCGGCTCAGCTTCGGTTCTCTGAGGCTTAGCTTCCTCGCAGTTGCTTTTAAACACTTCAGCTGAGTGGTTGAAGCTCTGCCCTACAGGATTCGCAATGTAATGTTGGCGCCGCATTATATTGGGAATTCTTTTCTAGTCTAAGGCATGGCATGTGTAGTGTTAGGAAATAATTTTATTTTGTGCTTGCTGCTTGGTGCTCGGTGTTGGTTGTGATTTAGTGAAAGTGTTGTGCAGTGAAAAATATTTGTGTGTGCTAATATTTCCACAGGTTGGTGTTAGTCTAAGTCTTGTGTTTAGAAAAATAATTCTTTGTATTAATCTTCCACAGGTTGTCCCTAAAATTAGTTTTTATAAATTTTTGGCTTCCTTAGCCTATGTAAATAGTTATACTGTTAGGTTTGAGGCTTTGAAGCCTCCGTAAAATTAAATTTTTTTTCGAGGCTTAGCATGCCTCAAGAATTATTTTTTACCAACAATAGTATGACACTTAACGAGCCTGGGGGTTGGCCCCTGGGGATCCACCGTTAGGCCTTGTGCCAGCGGCGCTGCTGGACCTCATCACTCGTCACTGGCAACATACGGGTGGTTGGCATCCTTCAGCACGAAGTGTCGGCCCTGACACTGACCGGTACATTAGGCTTTATGTCAGTGCATTGCATTAGGCTTTATGTCAGTGTACTGGTTAAGATGGGGCCCAGGTCATGATTAGCATGACCTTATGATTCCCATTGGGAACCAAAATTATTTAGCATGTTTCCCTTGTGGAAACTCAAAATTAAGTAAAAATTTCTTATTTTTTGTAACATGAATCCCCCTATGTTTAAGTTTTGTGTTGTAAAATATTTCTTTGTACTAATCTTCCACAGGTTGTCCCTAAGAAAAAATATTTTCTAAATTCGTATATTGGAGGATTAGCCTCTGTAAATTGGCAGTTAAAGTGTTAGGTTTGAGGCTTAGAAGCCTCCGTAAAATAATTTCTTTTGGAGGCTTAGCATGCCTCAATAATTATTTTTTAACAACAGTAGTATGGTGCTTAACGAGCCTGGGGGTAGGCCCCTGGGGATCCACCCTTAGGTTTTCGGACCAAGGGCGCTGCTGGGCCTCATCACTCGTCACTGGAAACATACGGGTGGTTGGCATCCTTCAGCACGAAGCACCGGGTCCTGACACTGTCCGGTACGTTAGGCTTTATGTCAGTTTATCGGTTAAGATGGGGCCCAGGTCATGATTAGCATGACCTTATGATTCCCGTTAGGGGAACCAAAATTATTGTAGCATGTTTCCCTTATGGAAACTCAAAATTAAGTAAAATTATTTTTTTATTTTTCACCTCCCCCTAAGTTGTGAGATTCCCCCGAGGCCTTTGACCGCCGGCGGTCTTAGGCCTCGGGGGAATTTCTTTTTAATTCTTGGATGACCTTGACCTATATTTGTGTGTGAATAAAAAAATAAAATAATTTTTGTTCCACATGTAGTCACAGTCAGCCAACACTTGGCGGATTTTTGCCAAAGTCCTGAGAGCTCGCAGGACTTAGAGCGATATGCGTTAAAGTGTTGGTTGTCTGGGCAGTGGTAAAATATTTTATTTGATATTCACACATAAGTAAGGGTAGCAGCCATCCAAGAGTTAAAGTCCTAGGGGTAGGTGACCCCCCCCCCCCCCCCGAAATTTTTTTTTTTTTGGATTTTGACCTTGACCAAAAATTTTTTGCTCCGGACGAAAACTGCGCCCCCCCCCCAAATTTTTTTTTTTTGGATTTTGACCTTGACCAAAAATTTTTTGCTCCGGACGAAAACTGCCCCCCCCCCCCGAAATTTTTTTTTTTTATTTTGACCTTGACCAAAAATTTTTTGCTCCGGACGAAAACTGCGCCCCCCCCCCCCCCGAGGGGGAGGTGGAGGCCTCAGGTACTTTTCCATTGGCACGTTTGGCCACTTGGTTACATAAGTAGATCCGGGTATTACGTAACAGACTTGTTTGCCCCCACCACATAGTGTGCTGGAATATTCCAATGGGTCGCGAGCTGCTTCATTCTGCTTTTAGACTTGCAGCCTGCTAGCCGACTCTACACCGCTCTCGTGACCATGGGTGTTCGCATCAAGAATTATCCAACTGCCTCGCCTGCTGTGACCTCCGCTCCAATGCCGACCACTTCGCCTGCTGTGACCTCCGCTCCAATGCCTACCGCCTCGTCCCTTTCAATGCCGATTCTTGATGTTTCGCAGATTCCACTGCCGCCAACCACGACTGCTTCGCCTCAAAAAATTATTGTGGACCTGAGACCCGGCGCTTCCTCTACCATCACTGCCAGCACTATGCTTCGCACAATTTTGACCACGGTGACAGCTATGTGTACTGTGACAACACCAACAGTCACAACCGTGGCAAGTGGAAGTAGTGTGGATCCCGGCCTGGTAACCATCAATTTGGACTCGGACGAGGAAATCTTGGAGAAGCCGAAGGAACGGAGGTCACCTTCCAAGCCATCTACTCCTATCAAAAATTATTTTTCCACCTTTGATCCTATCTCTCCCGTCCATAGCCCTTCCAAACCCGAACTAAATTTAACTTCTTTCCCTTCCACTTCCAATGACCTTCAAGTGGAGCAACCCACAAACAATAAAGTAAGTAAAATTAATTCTGGTCTGAAAAAAACAGTAAAGAAGGCAGCGGCACCGAAACGCCAATGTAATTATGTTTGGATAACTGGAGCGAAAGTAAATCAAAAATGCACCAGGTGGGCTGTGAGCGGCGAGGAGTTGTGCCGCTATCACTTCGACCGCAAAACAGCATCCAATCGGAGCACTCTTGATTCATGTTCGCTTAACATTGCCCCTAAGAAAACCACACAGATTCCCAAGGTACGTTATCAAAGACTCTATGCTGGTGAAAAATATTTCTTTCGAGCACACGTTTGTGTGAAACCTCACCTGTTTTTGATGAGGCATAAAGACCAGAACGTTCATGTAAGGGTTGCTAAAAAATTCATTGTTCCTAGATTTATGACCAACAGAGGGTACTTGATACGTGTTAAAGTTTTAAACAAGCTGAGGACTGTGTGGCGTTTGCAGGAGTAATGCAATCAGTAAGACTGTTTGTTTAATTTTCTAAATTTTGTTTTCCAAACATTTCCTTTTTCCAAATTAAAGTTTATTAAATTTTGTTTTTCCAAATTATTTCTTCACCCTCTTGAAATAAGGGAGGGGGGTATTATATAAATGAGCTATTAAAAAAAAAAAAAAAAAAAAATAGTTCATTTATATAATATCTTAACCTGGGGATAATGTTTTTTTTTCTTAAAAAAAAACATTATTCAGACACGTCCCAAACCAGTGTCCTGGATGGTGAAGAAAAAGTTATAGCAAAAAACCTTTTTGTATTAAACTGATGTTTAGCTTCAAGGTAAACCAGTCAATGATCATGTGACAACAGGGTTCCCCCACCATTACTGAACTCTTATACCCACTCACTAAGCTCATTCTGCCTTGAACGTTTCAATTTGTCAGACGTAATGTGCAGTATCAATCCGTTTGTTGGAGACCTGGAATTGCAGCGTTTACCATCGGGGCATGTATATGCTCCGATGCTGGTGGAATATAAAAATTATTGTTCACCTGAACAACAGGTGTCCCCAGAACCTGGACCTTCTAATGATGGTGAAGAAAACAGTATTTTGAGGAGTGAGTTGGTCAGAAATGTGTCCCCAGAACCTGGACCTTCCAATGATGGTGAAGAAACTAGTATTTTGAGGAGTGAGTTGGTCAAGGGTGAATTGGACAGAAATTTAAAAAGTAAATATATGAAACGGTTGGCGGATCAAAAGCGTAACTACAAGGAGCGAGCGGCAATGTTCCGTTTGCAGTTGTTAGTGCCTAAAATCAGCAAACGTTCCAGCAAGCTCGACACCCTGACAGCCGCTTCTGATTACATCTGCTTGTTGGAATCAAAAATTAAATTTCTTGAAAGACAACTGCAAAATAAAAATAATAATTCTGAATATCTAGTGATTCGAAGTCCTGAGCAGGTTGATGATGGTAATGAACAAATTTTAGGAATGTAAGTAATAAAATCTTTTATTTTGTGTGAATTGGACTTGAACACGGATTAGCTGTTTGGTATGTGGAAAAAACAGAACGGGGGATAGAGCACTCTGTGATACTGGAATAACATATCACTTAGTGCTCTATCCCCCGCTCACAGGGTAATTTTATTTGACCTTGACCCACTAAAAAAGTGGTGGGGGTAATTTTAACCAAGCATTGGGTTTTGAGGAGGTTGCTCAGTCTCAGTTTAGCGTAGCCAGGAGACACACACTTCGAGATGACTCCTTCCAGTCTTCAACAATTGTGTTTGGAAAAAATTTCCGATGAAACTGAATTGTTCCGTTATGTGGTGCATCAGTCTGGTGCACCACCAAAAATTAAAATTTTAATTAAGGAGTTTGATTTTGAAAGAAATGGTTACACCAATTATTTTGCGTATGTTTTTAGAAATGAAAATCTTAAGTTTTGCAAAGACTGTGGTTTTTTTTGCGTGTGAGGACATGACAGAATTTGTAGAAAGCGGTGGCTACATGGTGATGACTGGAATTTCTAACCTAAAAAGAAATGAAATACCGCAAGAAAGGTGTGATATTTGTGCAGCTTATTTACACGACTGGCATACGTATAGCAGAAACCAGGTTGAGCTAAAAAGAAGTTTATTATTTCGTTGGCCAGGGGTAGCGCCTAGGTTTTAGGTGTAAAAACAAAATTTTACTTATGGTATTTAATGTATTACCTTGAAAAGTGGTGGGGGTAAGTTAATATATACGTAGTGGAAAGCATCTGTTGGATTTATTCTTTGCAGAGCACTTCAGCCAGCATCATCATGGTAAGCCATTGTGTGGAGTTTGTTCTGTTGGAGGAGGACCTGGTGGAGATAGTGGAGCTGATTGAAGATACAACCAGGAAAGGAACAATAGAAAATGTAAGATGTGAACCTCAGGACGAGAGGTCACAACAAATTGTACAAAAATTTATTTCCAATCAGTTAACTGACAAAAACTACAAACTTTGAGTTCGTAAAGTATTTATTTGATAACAAAGTAAATGCAAAAATGGCAATATTTTTTAAGAAATGAAAAACTTATTAGTTATTGTTATACGAGCTGGACTTGGACTTGGACTATGATATTTTTGGTTAACGGATAACTTGGTGGTGGGGATAGTTTTTGTGTATATAATAGGGTTGTGAACAGCAAAGGTGAATATTCAATCACGATGCCTCCGAGGGACAACACCGTAGCAGCACACAAGAATATTTTACTTATTTTGCCAGAAATTCCAATAGAAGTAGTTAACCAGGAGGAAGAGGAAGAAGAAGAAGATGTAATGGAAGAAGAATTATCCGAAGATGAAGAGATGAAAGCAGGTGAAAATAATTTTGCAAACACTGATGGTGACAGCTTTGACATTGATTTGTATGCTGATGAAACATTGGAATCATCCGAAGAAGAGGACAATAAGGAAAACATCACTCCTCAAATAAGAGCAGTATTGGATAAAATGTCATTGTGCAAAAGACTTGTTATGTGTAGCAGAAAATTATTTTTTGATTGTAGTGACGAGGAGGACAGTAGTGATGAATATTCACCTTTGTAAAAAAAATATTATTTAGCATTTAAAAACCCAAAAAAATATAAAATGTTAAAAAGAAAAAAAAAATAGAGCGGGGGATAGAGCAGCAGATGCTCTATCCTCCGCTCAAAATAATAATGTCCGATGACCTTGACCTACTTTTGTGAATTAATTGTGGTGGGGGAGAGCATTAGTGGTGGGGGAAACGTCATATATACGGGTAGTCAAGCCTCAGTCTCATTTGGTAAGAAAGAGGGAACGCTGGATCGGAGGTGATGGTAAGATTGACTTTATAGCAAATACTTTAACACTGCAATATGTTAACAGGTTGTCAATGGTTAGGAAATATTTTTATTTTTAGACTCGCTAGTTTGTTTAATCTTAAAACTTTAAATATATTTTCTTTTGGTCAAAATGCTTTTGCCATACTTCCTACACGCTAACACTCATATAAAGTACAGGATTAAGCTGATCTCTCGGGGAAATACTATGTAGCCACCTCACATTGGTTGTCCGACTCGCATAGTATTGGTGATTTATACAACATAAAATTTTTTTCAATATGTTATATATCACCAATTCTTATTCGAGTCAGATAACCAATGTTAGGTGTCACATAAGTATTTCCCCGCGAGATCAGTCTTAATTCTGTACATTTTTTGAGTTTTGGCGTGTGGTAAGTGTGCCAAAAGCATTTGCTCAAAGAAATATATTTAAAAGTTTTAATTTTGAACAAGTTGGTATGTAAAAAATAAAAATATTTAACTTTTGCACCTGTTAATACATTATTGAAAGTATTTGTTAGAAAGTTGATCTTACTACCATCTCTTATCCAGTGTTCCCTCTTTTTTACCATAACAAAGGTGGCCTTGACCTATATATTAGTCCTGAATAAAAATTTTATAAAGAATTTATAACATTTTGTTCTGCGCATGCGCAGAAGGGTTTTTTCTAAGGTCACCCCCCACCACCCGTTATAAAAGGAGGTCGGATAACCCAGCCTCTCATTATTGGATGAACCTTTGTGGAGTAAACATCTAAACGCTCTTGTGGTAAAAATGCTTCTTTGCCACATTTGTGGGGAATTTTTCCCTGATGAACATATTTTGCAAATCCATCTGGAATTGCATAAAGAAGAGGACAATGTGCAAGTAAGTGAAGACTATTTGGACTCTATTGAAAAATTTTTATCAGAACATCACAGAAGACTGGACGATTGGGAAAGCGAGCTGCAGTTGCTGCAAAGGAGGAGGCCAACCGTCATTCAGTTTGGAGGCGCCGGAACATCAGGACTTGGAAGGAGACCTACAGCGGACATGGACACGGACACGGACTCGTCGGACTCGGACTCGTCGGACTCGGACTCGGACATAAACATGGATTCAGAATCTGAAGGTAATGGCATAACACAACTACGCACTATAGCATTGGAAGGACCTGTTGTCACACACTTTACAATAAATAATGTTCAATTGGAATTACAAAATTTTATTGACAGTGCAAAACTTTTAGTTAGTAAAACACTAAAGGAAGAGCTTAGAAGATTAAATTTTTTAAAATTTGGACTGGTATTAGACGCTATGTTCACAAACACTGATGGAGAAACATCACCAAGAGGATTTGTAACTAAAAACCGTACTTTAACTTTTGCATCCAATATTGATGATATAATTGTGGAGTGTTTGGAAGAGTTATTGACGAAGCTTCAAGAGCATGAAGGAAGGGGATCTGGCTGGACGCTAACATCAGTGGAAGGTATGGATTTAAGAATTCAAAAGCATGGGTATGGTATGAGGGGGAGTAGTTTCATCCCCCTACCAAAAAAGATCCAAGAAACCAAAGCGTGTATAAATGTAAAAAATTTTGACACGGAATGTTTTAAATATTCAATGCTAGCCAAATATGTTGTAAATAATACTTGTAGACCCGGTGTTGAATATCAAAATGTACAAAATAGATATAATTTTTGTGGTATGGTTTATCCTGTAAATATTAAAGATGTATGTAAATTTGAGAAGCAAAACCCCGGAGTCAGTGTAAATATTTTTGGGCTAGATGACGGCAATAATGTGTACCCACTACGGGTTGTAAAGAGAGAACTTCAAAACCATACGGATTTATTGTTGATTACAAAAGGTGAAATATCCCACTATGTATATATTAAAAACTTTGATGCCTTAGTCAACAAACAGCTGTCTCGTATGAAGTGTAAAAAAACTTTTTGCAAAAGATGCTTCTGTTTTGTAAATAAGGATATAAGGAGAGGTGGTGCCCAGTGGTTGTTGGAACATCAAAGGCTATGCAATGAAAATTACGAGTGTAAAATTAGTTTACCACCACCAACCCGATCTGTTGTACAGTTTAATCATATTAACCACCAGTATAGGATACCAATTGTTGTTTATGCAGACTTTGAGTCTACACTTGTACCGCTGGAAAACCCTGACGGTGAAATTACTAGAAGAACCAAGTACCAGATGCATAAACCAAATAGTTTTTGTTTGTTGGTTAAGTCTACCCTATCTGACCAACACTTGCAAAATTTCGGACTAACCACAACACCGGTATTGTACAGAGGTGAAAATCCTGCTAAATATTTTGTAGATACGTTGTATGATATAGCTAGTAAGGTGGATCAACTGTATGATAAAAATAATATTGTTCCTATGTTACCCCTTGAAGAAGAGGAGGAAATTCAATTTTTGAATGCTACATCTTGTTATATATGTAATAAAGAATTTACAGTGGACAATTATAAAGTTCACGATCATGACCATCTGACCGGATATTACAGAGGACCAGCTTGCAATGCATGTAATTTAAATTTAAAACTTCCAAATTTCATTCCAGTTGTGTTGCACAACCTTAGCGGGTATGATTCCCATTTTATAATACCGGAATTGGGAAGAGACACAGGCAAGATTGATGTGATAGCTCAAACTTTAGAACATTATATTAGTTTTTCTAAGAAAATTGGCAAAATAAAATTAAGATTTGTTGACTCATATAGGTTTATGCCATCAAGCCTTGCCAAACTAACTGACAATTTAAGACGACAGGATTTAAAGGAAACAAAGAAAATCGTACCTGCAGACAAATTGGATTTAGCATTAAGAAAAGGAGTGTTTCCTTATGACTATATTACAGGAATTGAAAAATTTGAAGAAACCAGACTACCACCCATTGAAGCTTTCAAAAGTAAACTGACAGACACGGAAATTTCAATTGAAGATTATAATCATGCGTGTAACGTCTGGAATGAATTAGGTATGCAAAATCTTGGTGAATATTCAGATTTTTATGTAAAATTGGATGTAACACTATTGTGTGATGTTATGGAACAATTTAGGAACACTTGCTTTGACGCCTATGGACTGGACCCCCTTCATTCGTTTACATCCCCCGGCTTAGCATGGCAGGCCATGCTAAAATCTACCGAGTGCAAGTTGGAACTGCTAAACGACATCGATATGGTTTTGATGATTGAATCAGGTGTACGCGGTGGATTAACACAGGCCGTTACAAGACATGTGAAAGCTAACAATAAATTTCTACCAAATTATGATGAGACTAAAGATTCAATTTTTCTTGGATATTTTGATGCCAATAATTTATACGGTTGGGCGATGTCCAAACCCCTTCCGTATGGCGACTTCCAGTGGGTAGACCCGGACAGCATCGGGGACATTATGCAGATCCCACAAGATGGACCGACCGGCTACATTTTCGACTGCGACTTCGAGTATCCAGAACACCTACACGATCATCATTACGACTTGCCACTGTTGGCTAAAACTGAAGTATCACCGACAGGAAGATGGCCCAAATTAATGATGACATTAAACAACAAAAACCGTTATGTGGCGCACTATTGGGTTGTACAACAAGCGTTGGAGTTAGGACTGAAAATAACAAAAATTCACCGAGTATTACAATTTTCTCAATCTTGTTACTTGAAACCCTACATAGACTCCAACACCGTGAGGAGAGCAGCAGCCACATCAGCTTTTGAAAAAGATTTTTATAAACTGATGAACAACTCAATCTTTGGAAAAACTTTAGAAAATAAGAGGAAACACAAAATTGTAAAACTAGTAAGTGATCCAAGAGCATTAGAAAAACTTGTACAAAAACCAAATTTCGGAACCACTATGATAATTAATGAAAATTTAGTAGCGGTAAGCATGAACAAAACCAAGATTGTTATGGATAGACCGTTGTACATAGGGATGTCAATATTGGATATAAGTAAAAACGCATATGTATGATTTTCATTACAACAAAATGGTACAATATTATGGACGAGAAAATATCGGAGTAGCCTACATGGATACGGACGCACTAATTTATTGGATCAAGACGCAAGATATGTATGAAGATCTTCGAACGTTCATACACAAAAATGATTTTGATTTTTCCGACTACCCAAGAAACCATCCAAACTTCAATGAAGAAAACAAAAAGGTGCTTGGAAAATTTAAAGACGAATGCAATGGAGCTAGCATGGAAGAAATTATTGCACTAATGTCAAAATTGTATTCTTTCAAAGTGTATAAGGGAGAACAAGAAGAAACATCGACCACCAAGAAAGCAAAAGGTGTGAAGACAGGTTATTTAAAGAAAAATATAAACTTTGAACATTACAAAAACTGTTTATTTAACGACACCACCTTAACAGCAAAATTCAATGCCATAAGAAGTGAAAAACACAAACTATACAGTGTTACAGAAGTAAAAAAAGCACTATCGGCAAATGATGACAAAAGGCATATCATGGATGATAAAATTAACACTCTTCCTTTTGGCCACTACTCTCTTAATCCTATCAACGACTAACCTATTCTTCGTCCCTCTTCGACCCCTCTACGACCTAAATTCCTTTTCCTTCCGTAAAAAAATGGGGAACACGGCAAGCCCAACGCCGTGTTCCCCATTTTTTTACATCAATTTGAATGACCTTGACCCAGTTAAATAAGGGTATAATAGAATAAAAAAAATATTTTTACTTCATCTACCGAAGAGGAAGGATAAAATTATGGATTTAAAACAAAAAATTGTTAATGAGCTTCATAAACCGGCTAGAAGAAAATTTCCTCGAAGAAATACTGTTATAAAAGGAATGAATGATCTATATCAAGCTGATTTAATCGAAATGATTCCTTATAGCAAACAAAATAAAGGATTTAAATATATATTGACTATTATCAATTGTTTTACAAAGATGGCAGATGCTTTACCGCTAAAAGATAAAACCGGCAAGAGTGTAACAAAAGCCATGGAAACTGCGATACAGAGAGACAAAAATACCATAAAACATTTACAAACCGATGATGGTAAAGAATATTTTAATAAAGAATTTTCAAATTTAATGAAAAAATACGGCATAAACCACTATTCGACTAATTCAGAGGTAAAAGCATCAATCATAGAAAGATTTAATCGAACTTTAAAAGGTGCGATGTACAAGATGTTTTCAAACAGAGGATCGCACGTATGGATTGATATGTTACCAAAACTAATAAAAGATTACAATAACAAGTTCCATAGAACAATTGGTATGAAACCGAACCAAGTGACTAGTAAAAATGAAAAACTCGTATTAAAACGTATAAAAATGAATACTAAACCAAAAGTTGAAAAACTAAAGCCTAAAACGTTTAACGTTGGTGATAAAGTGCGAATAAGCAAATACAAAGGTGTATTCAGTAAAAGATATCTACCAAATTGGACAAATGAGGTTTTTACCGTATTTAAGGTACAACCTACAGTGCCGGAAACTTACATTTTAAAAGATAATAAAGGACAATTGCTCGAAGGAGGGTTTTATGGACATGAAATGTTAAAATCCACAGTAGGTGATGTATATCTCGTTGAAAAGGTGTTACAACGGAAAAAAGATAAAGTTAAAGTGCGATGGTTAGGATTTAATAAGAGTGAAGATTCTTGGATACCTAAAAAGGATCTTATATAATGATGGAGCATCATTTTAGGTTGAACCTTTACAAAGGATGGAGATAATACCGCAAAAGGATAGTTTTCCTATTAATAATATTGATGAACTCACGGTGGACAATTCAGAATTAAACACTGGCAAACATGGTGTTTTATTACCAAACACGGTGCGTTGTCTTGTAACCGGTCCATCAAATTGTGGTAAAACAAATGTAGTATTCAATTTGATTACAAACCCAAAAGGATTGCGTTTCAATAACTTGTATGTCTTTTCCAAATCATTACAACAACCCAAATACCAATTTTTAGAAAAAATATTTAATAATGTGCCAGAAGTGAAATATTACAAGTTTGATGCAAGTGAAAGCGTAATGCAACCGCATGAAGCTAAACCATTTTCAGTTTTTATATTTGATGATGTATCCTGTGAAAACCAAAACACTATCAGGAGTTATTTCGCTATGGGGCGACATAACAATATAGATAGCATTTACATAGGTCAGACTTATAGTAAAATACCAAAACAACTGATAAGAGACAACGCAAATGTGTTAATTGTATTCAAACAGGATGAAACTAACTTAAAACACATATATTACGATCATGTCAATGCGGATATGTCATATGAACGGTTTAAAGACATATGTGGTAAGGCTTGGGCTGAAAATTATGGATTTTTAACAATTATGAAGGAACAACCACTAAATAACGGTCGATACAGGATCGGTTTTGATAAATTTATATTAATTCACTAACCATTATATCACACAATCATTCTTGTACAGCACGTCTTGCTACAAACATGGTTAACCAAGAAAAGTTAGTAAAGGAAATTAAATCACTTAGTGATTCTATTCGGGCTAAAAACAGAGCGTTAAAGTTAGGTATCAGCGAAAGGGAGAAATTTCTCGAATCTACTTTTAAACCTATTACAGAGCCTTTGAAACAATTGAACAAAAAATTGACTAAACCTTCTTTTCAAGGTGATATTATTGCTCCAATAACAGAATATGAAAGGGAAAGTGTAATATCAGAAGATATTAGCGATGAGGACCCGGAAGCCTCCATATTTAGTGATA
This sequence comes from Neoaliturus tenellus, assembly GCA_030545055.2. Lineage (NCBI taxonomy): Eukaryota > Metazoa > Arthropoda > Insecta > Hemiptera > Cicadellidae > Neoaliturus > Neoaliturus tenellus. The sequence goes on from CM061531.1 coordinate 208,441,165, forward strand.
CAACGGCAGAAAGAGAAGATGTATATGCTGGTAGTGAAGAAGAAGTGGTATCTATAGCCGGTGAAGAAGAAAAAACAGAAGGAGAACCATCAAACATAAGCTTATTGGGTGAAACTATTCATACAAAAGGACCGTTAGGAAGGAAATACTTGTTAAAACTGTTAATTGGAACTGATTCTACTAAAAAATACCACAGTTATGGAGCAAGAATGTCCAAAGAAGGTGTAATGATTGGTAATAGCAAATTAGATGTCGATAAACATGATAATATTCACATAGGTGATCAAATATATAAGGGAACAAGGGGGCTATTTGAATTATTATTTGAAAATAAACCTTTAAAAGCATTGGTAAAAGATGATGATTTGGAAGTGTATAGCAAAATTTTGGATCAAACTAATGCATATAAAAGAAATTATTTACCTGAAGCACCCATATATAGAAATAAATCTGTAAAATATAAAGATTTTGTTTCCAAATTAATACCGATTATAAGAAGAAAACCTGTAAAAAGAAGATTAGTAGCATCCACTTTAGATTTAAGTTCTCCAGAACCGAGAAAAAGAAGCAAATCAGTCACCGGTAAAGGATTGATGAAGAAACTATACAATACAAACGTAATTTATTACAATAATATCAATAAATTGGTGGATAGAATGAAACTAATACATGAAGCCAAAGAGGCGGGTCATACTGGATTGGAAAACGAATGGGTGGCTTTAGTGGATGAACTTAGAAACCGAGGGGTAATCTCATAAAAATGCGTTACTCCCTAAAATGCTATTCAGTTGCACCATGAGTGTCGACAAGTTCGGACGGTATTCCTCGGATGGATTATATTACGCGAATAACTTAAAAAGAGGTGCTGGTTTACCACAAACACCTGAAGGAGATTATGATATTAGTAATAAAAGGTTAAAAAACATAAAAGATCCCACAGACGAAAACGATGCAATAAACTTAAAAATATTAAAGGAAAAGATATCGCCAACATTAAGACTACAAAATAACACATATGACGCAGAAGATCATAGAATTATCAACGTTGGTAAACCAAATCAAAACGGTGATGCAATAAACAAAGGTTATTTATCATCTGAATTAAAAAATACGTTAAAATTCAATGGGAAAACGTATAGTGCTAACAATAAACGTATATCCAACGTAGATGACCCTAAAGATGCAAAAGACAGCGTAAATAGACGCTATTTACATTCCTTGATACCTGAAAAGACAAAAGATGGATTTTCTTTTTATAAATTTGTTATTAATGATATAGGCTATCCAAAAACTGAAAACGATGCTGTAAATCTAAAATATATTAAAGATCATTGCATCATACGTGATGTAGGGGTTATAGATTGTTTTAATAATTGTTTAGCAAATGTTAAAGATGGTTCGGCGCCATCAGATGGTGCAACAGTGGGTCAAATGATGGAAACCTTAAAACAAGAAACAACCTCTTTTGTAAAACAAGATCAAGTAGTATCGAAGCAAGGGGATGAATTTGTTCAAGGTAATGAAAAATTTAATTTATTAACATACAAAAATGATGCTTGGGATTGCATGGATAAAAAGTTATCAAATATGGGATGGGGTTATGAAAAACATGATGCAGCTGCTTTATCACAAACCGTACATCTAGATCCAGATCGATATTTTAGATGGTTTACATGTAATAATAGAGTGATAAGAGACTTGGCACAAGGAAGAGAAGCAAATGATGCTGCAACTGTAGGACAGACCATTACAACATCATTAAAGGATAGTAAAGTGTATAATTGTAATAATAAACGTATAACAAACCTTAAAGACCCTGAACATGTAGATAATGCTGTCACTGTTAATTTTCTTGTAAAAGTTTTAGGTAATGCGATATTTGATTTACACAATCATTTTACACCAGATATTCTTCAAGGAAAATCGGGTCATAATACTTATGCTGAATCCGCGAGAGGTGATTATATTAAACGAGAAATTTATAATAAATACTTTATTAACCCTAATACGCAAAAGTTTAGATCATCAGATTGGGGTGATATTGATATTTAATTAAATAACTCAATAAATGACTTCATTTATGTGCAACCTGTCATAGAGGTAACACATAGGTTACGCTTTTCGAATATAAAAGACAATCATGACGTTTCATTACACCAGTCCATATCGAGACACTATACGGAAAGGAGGTGGTATCACATCCACAGCGGTTTCTCTGTTAAGTAAAGCTTTAAATCGAATTCCAGTAGGATCTGTTGTAAATAGAGCAATAGACGCTTTACCATACGAATTTCACATACCGGGAGGTTATCAGTATTGCGGACCAGGAACTAAATTGAAAAAACGACTGGAAAGAGGTGATCTAGGCATAAATAAGTTAGATCAGGCTTGTAAAGAACACGATATAGCATATTCCACATTTAGCGATACAAAAAATAGATCAATAGCTGATAAAAAGCTCGCGGATATAGCTTGGCAACGAGTAAAGTCTAGTGACGCTAGTATTGCAGAGAAAGCAGCAGCTTTAGCGGTAACAGCAGGTATGAAGGCTAAAACAGCAGTAGGAGGTGGAAAAAGGAGGAGAAGAGTGAAAAGGAGATCGGCAAAGACGAAACATGGAGGGAATATTAGAAGAAAACGACGTTCCACCAGAAAGGGTAGCAAAAAACCAACAGTATGGTCAATGGTAAAAAACGGGGCAGGTCTATACCTAAGACCGTATCGTGCATATTAAATAAAAGAAATCAATTAGTAATACCACATAAAGCATTAACAAATATTGAATTATTTAAATACATTTCATGTTTAAAAATACCATTTTTTCGCGGTGTCTTTATGAAAGATGATTTACCAGTTAAAATGTGGAAAAACGAAACCGGTATTGTAAATTTAGACAATTCTGAAGGTCCTGGCACTCATTGGGTTTGTTATAAGAAATTAGGTGAAAATATATATTACTTTGATAGTTTCGGCAATTTACCACCACCTAAAGAACTTGAGCATTACTTTAAATCTGCTAAAAACATATATTACAACTATAAAAGAGAACAACCTGATAACACTTTAATATGCGGCCATTTATGTTTGGAATTCCTAGCTAAAAGTATCAGTCACAATTGAGATGTCTTCCTATACGGTATCATTAACAGGAAAATCGTCCACTTTACGAAGTATCCTTTTTCCAGCGTTACGCTTGCAAAAAGGAAGATTTTGGGAAGCGGCACTGTTGGATTTTACAACTTACAACTCTATTCCCAATGTTACGGAAGATAAAAATAACTTATTGCATTACTATAAAGGAAAAGATGCCAGTGGAAAGTTTACAGACTTAGAAGTTTGCAGTTTACCCACAGGTTCTTATGAAATTGATCATATTAATGAATTTTTGCAAAATAAAATGGGAAAAGACAATATAACATTAAAAGGTAATAACAATACGATGAAAGCTGAAATTAACTCCAAATATTACATAGATTTTACTCAGGAACACTCAATCGGTGAATTGTTAGGATTTCCCAAAGATGGGCCAATTTTAGAACCAAATCAAACACATTCCGGTAAACAAACTGTAACTATACTAAAAGTCAATAGTATAGATATAACTTGTAACATTATACAGGGAGCTTACAGAGATGGAGCAAATACTCATATAATACATACTTTTTACCCAAGTGTACCTCCAGGATTTAAAATAGTTGAAAAGCCACAAAACCTAGTATATCTGCCGTTGAACACCACTTTCATTTCAGACATCGTGTTGAACGTATTGGATCAAGACGGTAACTTGATAGATTTCCGAGAAGAGCCAATTACAGTTAGATTACATTTAAAATCGACACTTTAATACAAAAATCATGGGTTTATCATTTAAAAGTGGACAACCTACGGGAAACCGCATTAGTAGCTCTTCAGCTGTGGAGGAGTTAACACGCGAAAACATTCGTTTCTTAGAAAAGATTGGTTTAAAATTAACCGATTATGGATATACTGGATATAGCGCAGGGTCCGACATTCGACGAAACCCTATGGGAAAAAGAATATCACACCCACAACCCTTACACTTCATCAAAATTGAACAATAACGACGAAATTCGTATTCCTATACAACATCAGGACATTTACACACTACCATGTGAAAGTTACTTGTATATCGAAGGAAAAGTAACAAAAAAGGACGGTACTACTACTGGTACAACAGTTCCATTTATAAATAATCCTATGGCTTTCCTGTTTGATGAAATTAGATATGAAATATCAGGTGTAACAGTTGATTCCACTAAAAAAGTAGGTATTGCAACAACTTTAAAGGGGGTAACATCTATATCACCTAATGAAACCAATTTACTTCAACCGGCCGGATGGGTTTTACCTGAACATGACATAATCACTCCGAATACAAAGGGATATTTTGATTTTCATATTCCATTACGTTTGTTGCTTGGATTTGCTGAAGATTATAGAAAAATAATATTAAATGTTAAACAAGAATTAGTTTTGTTGAGATCTTCTAACGATAAAGACATTATTAAAGCTCCAGACGGTACAACAGATGCAACTTTAGAATGGAAATTAACATTAGACAAAATTGTATGGAGAGTTCCACATGTTAAATTAGCTGACGAGCATAGAATGCTACTATTAAGGAAATTAAAGGCTGATCGTGATATTGTAATTCCTTTTAGAAGTTGGGAATTCCATGAACATCCCAGTTTACCTGCTACGGATCGACACACTTGGACTGTTAAAACATCTAATTACGTAGAACGAGCCAGGTATATTATATTTGGTTTACAAACAGGTAGGAGAGACAGTATCACAAAACATGCAGGCAAATTTGATCATTGCAACTTAAAAAATATTAAAGTTTATTTGAATTCACAGTTTTTCCCCTACGACAATTTAAATGTGTCATTCGCTAATAAAAAGTACAGTATATTATACGATATGTATGCGAGATTCCAAAATTCATATTACGGTAAAACAAATACACCTTTATTATCACCAGAAGAATACTTAGATGGTTACACAATAGTTGTAATTGATTGTTCTAAACAAAATGAATCAGTAAAATCATCAAGTGTTGACATAAAGATAGAAATGGAATTCAACGATCCTATACCTGCAAATACAACTGCATATTGTTTAATTTTACATGATAAAATTGTCACTTACACACCTTTGACAGGAATTGTTAAAAATGTTTTATAAAAACTCGTTTTTGTAAAATTTCAATCACGGGCGCGATTATAAAAGGGGAGCGCGCAGGTCGCTCCTGATCAGTTTGTTGCCTGACATCGTATGGGTAGCATCATCTTCAATATGGCTTCTACAAGTGGTACAACCGAATGCGATATAGAAAAAGAAATTTCAGAATTTTTGGACATGAATGGACAGCAACACGGTGCAGATCAAGAAGAAGAAAAAGGTAAAAAGAAAAAATATTTGTCCAAGAGGAAAAGAAATTTGGAAGAAAATATTTCACCAAATATTTTGATGGAAGTATTTTTAAGAATTTTTTATCCAATCTCTTCAAGTTTGGATAAAAGTGTTTTAATTGGAGTTATGAAATCAACCGACTATTCACCTACAGTAATTTTAACTCACGGAACAAAAATGATTTTGTTTACAGCCAATGCTTGGGAATCTTTTATGAAACACCTCCATTTATTGGAATGTTACTTTAATAGCAACATGTTTGGCAGAAAAACAAAAGTAGGACTATTGGATTCAGACTTGGAAATTGATATTATTAAACACCGAGGTGAACATCAAATGAGATTCAGAGATACAACCAAACATGACATAAAAATTCAACTTAACAGAGAAGAATTTTTTATTTTGACATGTGCAACGGAACCCATAACAAGATATTTAAGACAACTAGTGTTTTCCAGTTCAATTATTAAAGATTATTTAACAGACACTTTGGACAAACAACCGGACGCACCAATTTTGTATGGACCTGTGGACACTTCAATATTCAACAGAATTCCTCATGAAGTTCAAATGTGGAGACAATTGGAACAATATGTGCAAGAAAAAAATAATTTTGTAAAATCGGATGAAGAAACACATTTTAGTGATGAAAAGGATCAAAGTGATGAAAATGACTACAACAAAAATGACCAGATGGAAAGTTAAATAAATTTTTAAAATTTTCCACAACACTTTACACTTGAATTGGCAAATTTTCAATAAAAAATTCAAAATTTTGTGGGGTTAGGCCTACCGGGGATGGTGCCCACGTTAAATATACACCAACGCGCCTTTAACTGTACGGCCTGGCATAAATACGTGCCTACCGTGGTGTGGAAAACAGTTGACCTTCCGACACCGTGATGGATAGACTGGTGACCTTTCAAATGGACATGAAAGAAGAAATCAAGTCCAAACCGGGTATTATTGAATTTCAGGCGTTTCGTGGTAACGATGATCGGTTCATTATTAAAGAACTAGTATTTTATGATATAGATAAAAATATTCCTTATACATTTTTATTCAAACCACCATGCTCTTTTTCTTCACTAACCACCAAAGCCGCAACAACAAACCGATGGACTTGGAAATATTTTCATCACATCGATTGGTATGACGGTTTTACCAGTTATTCAGACTTGTATCATATTATGCATCAATTTTCAAATAAATTTACTAATATTTACACAAAGGGACTTGAAAAGAAAAGATGGATAGAACAATATACATCAAATCCAGTCAAAGACGTGCAAATTGATAAAAATTTTAAATTTATTTCTGAAAACGTTTGTATTTGCACACAAAGCGTAGAACATGAAAGGGACAGGCACTGTGCATTAAAAAACGCTTTAAAATTAGCTACTTACCTGCAAGATGGAGAAATCGGTGGTGGTGGTGGGGGTAACGTCGATTATAAAAGCGAGGAGCAGACCGAGACTTGGCACGAGTATTACTCGAGACTCCGAGACGACAACATCTCAGAGCTAGAAGACAGCGAGGACCTCTAGAACAACCATGGCATCCAACCAGTTTCTGCAGTCTTTGGTGGAACAATTCAACGCCCACTCCAAGTCTACAATTTTGCCGGTAAAAAAATGTTCAGAGCTGAAAGATGAAAAACATTACATCATACATGCTATGAAGAAGATGGAAACTACAGTCGGCGAGGCAATCTGCTGCAGCTTGAGCGAAGCTCCATATACACCAGGAGATGAAGCAAAATTTCAAATTTATTTGCCAAAAAGATTCGTCCATCTGCTACAAAACGAAGACCTGCGCTCCATTCAACCGGGATGCCTCTACTTGGTGTCCCACGGATCCAGCGGCAGCAACTCCACCGAGCTGACCATCCACATGGCCGAGAAGCAGCAGTGTTAAATAAAATTTAAATTTTTCTTGTATCTGTTTGTATTCACTATATAATTTTTCTCATGTAATCTTGTTTTTACTGTATTAAATAAACATTACCAAAAAAAAAAACAAAAAAAAAAATAAAAAAAAATAAAAAAGGCAATATATCAATATGTGAAACAAATAACAAAAGGTTTCACATATTGATATGTTGCCTTTTTTTAAAAAAGCTCTGGGGTGACCTTGACCTTTGACCTTTGCATAAATTAAACAAAATAAAAATATTTTTCAAACAGCAATGTGTGTATGTGTGTGTGTGTGTGTGTGTGTGTGTGTGTGTGTGTGTGTGTGTGTGTGTGTGTGTGTGTGTGTGTGTGTGTTTTTTCCCCCACCATTTTGGGTTACCAGCATACAGACTGCAAAGAAGTCCAGTTTAATTGCAACTGTCAAACCATGAGCACCCTATTTGAGCTTTGTGTAAGAAAAATTATTCAAGATCAACAGCTATTGAGCCATACTTTACGTTCCAACGCTCCTCAGCAAATTAAAATTTTTATCAAACAGTACAAGCTAGACAACAGAGGTTACAACACTTTTGGGTGGTACAAGTTTGGTGATGGTACAAAATTTTGTCAAAATTGTGGAAGGGCTGCTGTATCTAACCCAGCACAATTCCTACAAGATGATGGATGTTTACAATCAGGCCATGTAGCTCCAGTTATGAGTTACGAAACACCCAAAGAACTTTGCACAATTTGTTCAATCAATATGTTTAGTTGGAAAAAATTTAACCACCTCCCATCAGACAGCATATAAAGTCCTTCCCCCACCACTATTTCATACTACCTTCAAACAACCATGCTAATATTCATTCCGCCTTTGGACATCACACGGAAAACATCAAGATGGCTCTCACTGTAAAATGCGCAAATTATGAAGAAGTATTTGTAAGAAATCTGCAAGAATTAAACGAAATTGTTGAAGAATTTAAATCACTAATCGAACAGGGATACCGACTAAACATGCAAATTTTTGCATGCAACACAAAATGCACCCATGGCTTCAGGGATGACGAGCCGCCAAGGTCACCATCATCATCAACTTCCTCGGCCTACTCCTCCAGATCGTCCATGAAGACTCAAGCCAGTCCAAACTTGGAATATTTCTCCTGACTAATATTTATATTTTGTTTCCTTACTTTACTTCAATATGCTTATTATTGTATTGTAATAAAAGAATAAAAAAAACCTATCTTGCTACAGTTTTGTAGCAAGATAGGATTTTTTAAAACACAAATTGGATGACCTTGAACAGGTTCTAACATGTACAGGTGTAAACGTAACCACAAATTTAAACATTTTTTTTTATTTCCTAATGGTTAACCTTGAAACTTCCCCCACCATTTTTTTTCCTCTTGGAGACCTGAGAAACAACACCAATGTGTTTCATTACATCTTGATCTTTCAAGCTGCAAACATGGATGTCCCACCACCAATATATGAGGCTGATGTGGCAGGAGGACAGAGGAGGAGATGCCAGCATTTGGATCTAGTGGAGTTGATGGAAAGGAGAATTGAAGAAAGGCAGATCAGGAAGGATACCATCCTAACACAAAAAATTTTAAAATTGGATCTTGTCATGCTTCTGGCCTTACTCATTGCAGTCTTCGTCTACTTGGTCTACGCAGTCATATACTGTCTAAGGTGCACGGAGTGTGCTGACAAGGGAGCCAACTTGCCAGTTTTCAACGCTACTCTTTAAATAAAATTTTCTTTTTTAAAACTCCAAATGGTTGACCTTGAACATGTCTCAACCTGTCTGGTTGTATCATGAAACAGAAAAAAATTTCCTCTAAGCAACCCAACCCAACCCCCACCACCACGATTCCAAAAGAGCAATCCTACATGCAAGTCTGACTTCATTTCCAGCTCAGCTACGCTAGCGGTTACACGATACAATGAAGTGGGAATTACTTGTTGACAGCCTTGAACACCTCAAAGACATTTATCAAAAACTGCACATGTTATTACTTCAACATCCAGGGATGGTAATTAAAATGGATTTGGAATACGACTGTCCAACCATCGACAGTATGGATATACCCGAAGGAGTGGTCCACAATACAGAAGAAGAAACTTGTTGCTGTGAAAGTAGCACTTCAACAACAACAAGCACAAGTCCATCCAGCGCATATGAGGATGAAGGCGGATTTTTGTAAATAAAAATTTAAATTTTTTTTAAAACTTCAAATGGTTGACCTTGAACAGGTTTCAACATGTTGAAGAATGTGGATGAAAAATAAGAAAAAATTTTTTTCTATCTGATCACATAACCCCCACCAAATAACTGGGTACCTAGGATGCACGGAGTGACTTGGTCAGTCGCTATTCAACTCTTGCAGTGTGCACATCACACTTTTTCCACTTAATTTCCATAACTGGAGTTCTAAATGAAATATTTAGCTAAAACTTACATATTTGACAAGTTTTAAGCAAAACTAAAAATCGCAAAAAAATTTTTTTTTTTTATATCAAATGGTTCAAAATTTTACAAGTCCCAAGCTCACCTAAGAAAAAAATTTAAAAAATTATTTTTTTTCATTTAGCTCAAAATTTCACAAGTCCCAAGTTCACCTGAGAAAAAAAAATATTTTTTTTTTTATAATGTTTCCAACAAGGACAAACTCGAATGAGTTGTTGGAAAAAAAAATAATTTTTTTTATTTTTTCGCATCTGACCACTTTACCCCCACCACGCGGCCTGGTACCCGGACGGCGCGGTGCTGTCCGGTCAGTCGGCGTCCGGCTCCCGCGCGGTGATGACACCACCACCGTCGGCTGTTCGCAATTTTGTTCCCAGTTGGGCTTCTGGTTTCTCCAGTGGGTAAGTGGAAATAAAAATTATTTATTTTTTTTAGTTTTAAGAGTGGGGTTGCTAGGGTTCAGGTCAATGGCCTCTGAGGAATGCCTTACGTCACATTTGGTAGGTTTTTCGGTCTGGTCGCTGGGAAAATAAATTTTTCTTTGCACTTTTGTGGTTTCTCGTGGATTTTCACTCCACAGCCGAATACTAGGAACCACAAGAGTGCAAAGAAAAATTTTTTTGTCTTTCCGCGTGACCTTGACCTTAATTACGTCAATGACGTCATTATGGTGACGTCAGCGGTGATGACGTCGTCATGACGTCATTTCTATTACGTCATACCTATGACGTCATAGAAATGACGTCATTGATGACGTCACCGATGACGTCATTCATGACGTCAGTGACCTTAGTGACGTCAGCATTCCTCAGGGGTCATTGACCTGAGCCAGCAGCCCCACTTTGCCACTACTTATTTTGTTAT
>CM061531.1:208451935-208668822 GCA_030545055.2 Neoaliturus tenellus
TATTTGAGGTATATCTGCAATGTTTAATTAATACTTGCAATACTTTATTCAGTAACTACAGTAATATTGTATTAAGAAGCTTGAGGTTTTGTATTTACTTTGCTTAAAAGGAAAGCTTCTAGATTTAAAAGTTTAAAACATTGAACAGAGCTTGAAGTACGGAAATTATTCCTAATTTCAAGGTTTTTATTGTTTTTATAGTTCTACTGCAAAACATTCCATTAACTTAGCTGTAAGTAGCTGAATTTTTGCATTTTAATATTGTATTAAGAAGCTTGAGGTTTTGTATTAACTTTGCTTAAAAGGAAAGCTTCTAGATTTAAAAGTTTAAAACATTGAACAGAGCTTGAAGTACGGAAATTATTCCTAATTTCAAGGTTTTTATTGTTTTTATAGTTCTACTGCAAAACATTCCATTTACTTAGCTGTAAGTAGCTGAATTTTTGCATTTTGCTTCACCATAAGCTTGAAGTTTTGTATTAACTTATAGCTTGACAGTGATATTAAAAGAAATTCACTATATTTAAATGTTTAATACTCTTACAAATTTGAACTTAAATATTATAATTAATGTCATCTAATATTATGTGTTTTTTATCTTACCTGTTGAATATAAACGGATTTCTCTGTTACCTATACTGTTAAAGTATAGGTTGTTTGTGAATTGGTGACATAAATCTAACTTTTAAACCTTTCACTTTTTGTCGTATCTCAAATCGTTACTTTAAGACCGATTTACAACTTTTATTACTACTAAATTTCATACAACTTGTTTGTAGAACTAACTACAGTTATATTTTATTTGAAGTTCGAATTTTGCATTCACTGAACTTGTAAAATATCCCTGTAACCCTAACTTCGACATAATTTAAGGGAAGTGACAAGAATAGTTAACAGGGGTCTTTGGCAGGTTCCAAACCGTTTGTTCATGTTTTTCTATTTTTGTTTCAGGTAAATTGTTTATTTCTTCATTGATCTTCAAAATATTTTATTTAGCTTATTCATTCTACTTTGTCATCTATTTTATTATGTTTCTTTATTTTATACTTCTTGCGCTAGAAGGGTGAGGCTAGGCATGGCTTCAATTCGTTTACTACAGTATAGTTGCGTATAAAATCCTTAACAATTTAATTAAAAATATTATGGGAAGATCTTTAACGTTTGACACTTGGTAAACTACAAACTAATTCGGCGAAAACAACGAGGGGGTATGGAAGCGAAGGCCTCAACTAGGCTGTTCAGTGTTTGAGATTTTTACATATAGCAATTTACGAATAGGGGCAACTAATTAGGGTGTAAGGGGTGGAGCCTCCATTCAGCACGATACCTAAAATATTTGCATGGTTGATTCTGATTTCACCTCTCTCTCAATGTTACGAATTAAGGGGAACTTAGGAAGTAATTTTAAAAACTAGCCATAGGCGATTTTCAAAGCTTTTTATTATTGTTGATTATGGGTAGTGTGTATGAGCCGGTTTTCTTACTGTCATGGTGGACCAGTTTTTCGGTGGAACTAACCTGCTTCAAATCGGCTCTTAAGTAATTTACGAATACAGGGAAACCCCTAAGGGGGCATGGGGGCGGAGCCCCCATCGAGCCGTAGGCGAGTCTAAATTATATACTCCCGAATGTGTAACTCACTCATCGGGGTATCAGAAATTCGTCAAATGTCGGTAAAGTAGATCTCCTATATATCACTTACTACAGAGTGATTCCCAAGCGAGAACTAAACTTACCGACCTGTATTATTGAGAAAATTGCCAACATACTGGGAGTCGCGGATTACCGAAACAAACTTTTAAGAAATTTTATAACATTCATCGAGAGTAATTTTAATGTACAGGGTGTATCTGAAATTACCTCTCCAGACCGGAAGTCACTGATGTCAAATACAAACTCTCACTTTAAATAATTTTTTTTAGTTTTACACGGTTTTTATGAAAACTTTACATTTTGATCTTGTACGCGTAATTTTAGCAGTTTATTGAATATTTGAGGTTGAAATTTAGATTTTAAGCAAAAATGTCTCTGCACAAAAATGACTTAGACTCTTTTAAATACGTTTCCAACAAAAATTGTCAGTTTGGTCCAAAATGTTTTTTTATTAAATTTACAACATGACGGAGATTAATGAACATGTATTTAAATGTTTAGTAAAACTAATCACGTGATAATTGATGTTTTATGATGGTATATTAATTTAATTTTTTTTAGTTTTACACGGTTTTTAAGAAAACTTTACAATTTGATCTTGTACGCGTAATTTTAGCAGTTTATTGAATATTTGAGGTTGAAATTTAGATTTTAAGCAAAAATGTCTCAGCACAAAAATGTCTTAGACTTTTTTAAACACGTTTCCAACAAAAATTGTCAGTTTGGTACAAAATGTTTTTTTATCAAATTTACAACATGACTTAGATTAATGAACATGTATTTAAATGTTTAGTAAAACTAATCACGTGATAATTGATGTTTTATGATGGTATATTATTTTAAATGAGGTTCTTAGACATTTACATGTTTGGTAAGTTCTGTTATATGTAAAATGTTCAGACATAATATATGTTAAATTTAATGTTTTTTTTAATTATATACTCCCGCATGTGTAACTCACTCATTGGGGTATCAGAAATTCGTCAAGTGTCGGTAAGGCAGATTAAGGGGTAATGTAGTACAGCCGTGGTAACATAGATCACTTAACAGGTTTAGCTCTCGTACTTATTGAGCAAATTTAACTACACTGTTTAGCTCTCTTAAGGCAAACTTATCGAAAGAACATAAAATTACTCCAATTTATGTTATATTCAAACCCAAACTTTGATATATTGCTTTATCTCCCTCCGTAATGTCATGTAGCAGTTATATACAGTTGTTTTTTAGCGACCACGTACTTCAAGAAAGTAAAATTATTTTTTAGTGTTCCTGCTCTAGTGACAAAAGCTGTTGGGCCTATGAAATATTTGAGACGATCTTAGCGAACATATTTCATTTTACTACAACTTTGTTTCAAATATACCAAAGCCGATACACAGAGCTTAAAGTAGGGTATGTTTTCCTAGTTTCAATTTTTTTTATTGCTTTTATAGATCTACTGTAATACATTTTAATTAATTTAGCTGTATGTAGCTGAATTTTACATTTATTTTGCTTCCTCATAAGCTTTAAGTTTTGTATTAACTTAGCTTGACAGTAATATTAAAAGGAAATTCACTTTATTTATAAGTGTAACAGTCTTAAAAAATTAACTAAAAATTATTTATAATTAATGCCAGTTAATACTGTGTGTTTATATAACGTTTTGTTGGTCCTTAAACCTCCAGTGCTGTTTTTAACGTTTACTTATTTATTTATGTGGGGGTTTACTATTTAAGTAGACGTAATTTTTTAATAACTACATTAATATTTTTTAGATTCTTCAAAATTGCGCATGCACATATATTGGACAGCACCAATATTAATAAGAGTATCAAACATAAAAATAAATTGTGATAAATGCCAATCTTATGTCTTTTTATTTTGCCCGTTAGGCAGAACTGATTGTATTATAATTGATTGTTAGGCAACTGATTGTTTTAAATTGCTTGTTACTTAGTGATATCTTACATTGTTTGTTACTAACTGAGCCAAAACTTTGGTCTCCGGCTATTTGAGGTAAATTTGCAATGTTTAATTAATATTTGCCATACTTAAGTCAGTAACTACAGTAAAATTGTATTAAGGTGCTTGAAGTTTTGTATTAGCTTAGCTTAAAAGAAAATCCATTATATTTAGAAGTTTAACACTCTTAAAACATTGAACAGAGCTTGAAGTAGGGAACTTTTTTCTAATTTCAAGCTTATTGTTTTTATATATCAACTGCAAAACATTGCATTAACTTTTGTTTTGCTGTATGAAGCTGAATTTTAAATTTTACTTCTCCATAAGCTTGAAGTTTTGTATCAACTTAGCTTACCAGTAATATTAAAGAAAATTCACTATATTTAGAACTTTAACACTTAAAATTTTAACTTAAAAATTATAATAATTGTCAGCTAATATTATGTGTTTTTCTTTTACCTGTTTAATATGGAGGGATTTCTCTGTTACATATACTGTTAGAGTATAGATTGTTTGGGAATTAGTGACATAAATGTAACTTTAAAACATTTCTTTTTTTGTCGTATCTAAAATCGTTATTTTAAGACCGATTTGCAACTTTTATTATTACTCAATTCCATATAACTTTTTAGTAGAACTAACTACAGTTATATTGTATTTGAAGTTCGAATTTTGCATTCATTGAATTTGATGCCTGTAACTTCAACATAATTTAAGGGAAGTGACTAGAATAATTATATAATAAATAATTATTTCATAACATACATTTTAATTCCCTAAAGTATAGTATTTTTGTGAATAATAGGGGTCTTTGGCAGGTTCCAAACTTTTTGTTCGTGTTTTCCTATTTTTGTTTCAGTGAAATTATTTATTATTTCAATAATCTTCAAAATATTTTATTTAGCTTATTCATTCTACACTGTCATTTATTTTATTAAGTTTATTTATTTCATATTTTTTGCGCTAGGGAGATGAGGCAAGGCATGGCGTCCAATTCCCCCGACGATTCGTTTACTACAGTATAGTAGATTTAAAATCCTTAACAATTTTAATATAAATTATTATGGAAATATCCTGAACGTTCGACACTTGGTAAAATACAATCTAATTTGGCGAATACAACGAGGGGGTATGGAAGCGAAGGCCTCAACTAGCCTGTTCAGTGCTTGAGATTTTAACAGCAATTTACGAATAGGGGCAACTAATAAGGGGTCAAGGGAGTGGAGCCTCCACCCAGCATAAAACCTAGCATATTTGCATGGTTGATTATGATTTTACAATTCTGTCAATTTCAAAAATTACGGGGAACTAAGAAGTGTTTTTAAAAACCAGCCATAGGCGATTTTCAAAGCTTTTCATTATTGTTGATTATGTGTAGTGTGTATTAGCCGGTTTTCTTATTGTCTTGGCGGACCAGTTTTTCGATGGAAGTAACCTGCTTAAACTCGACTTTATAGTAATTTACGAATTTAGGGCAACCCCTAAGGGGGCATGGGGGCGGAGCCCCCATCGAGCCGTAGGCGAGTCTAAATTATATACTCCCGAATGTGTAACTGATTGGGGTATCAGAAATTCGTCAAGTGTCGGTAAGGTAGATTAAAGGGTAATGCAGTACAGCCGTGGTAATGTAGTTCACTTAACAGGTTTAGTTCCCGTACTTATATTATAGAACTCATTTATTATACACTCTGGTTTATTGGCATGAAATATGCTTCTTAGTGATAATATCGCTCCAGTGGATATAGTGGCTAAAAATTGTTCTTCTCATGATATTCTTGATTTAATTTCTCAATACCACCTTTACTTTTACTGATGTATTGATATCTGACAAAGTTCAATTTCATATAAAAATTTTTGTTAATTTATATTATTCCATATAGAATACAGTTAAAGTTACATAAATAATACCTTGGTTACTACAAAAATTGCCAACATACTGGGAGTCGCGGATTACCAAAACACCTTTTTTAAGAAATACAAAACTAATTTATAACATTAACCAATTGTGCCTTTATAGGTAAAGTGGTCTATCCACCGAGAGTAATTTCAATGTACAGGGTGTACCTGAAATTACCTCTCCAGACCGGAAGTCACTGATTTCAAATACAAACCCTCACTTTAAATAAATGTTTTTAGTTTTACACGGTTTTTAAGAAAACTTTACAATTTGATCTTGTACGCGTAATTTTAGCAGTTTAGGGAATATTTGCGGTTGAAATTTAGATTTTCCTCATCAGAATAACATGGAACAAATTTACAAATCTTCTCTGTGCATTTTAGGTTAAGCAAAAATGTCTCGGCACAAAAATCGTTTCCAACAAAAATGTTCAGTTTGGTCCAAAATGTATCTATTAAATTTACAACATGACGGAGATTAATGAACATGTATTCAAATGTTTAGTAAAACTAATCACGTGATAATTGATGTTTTATGATGGTACATTGTTTTAAATGAGGTTCTTAGACATTTACATGTTTCGTAAGTTCTGTTACTGTATATGTAAAATGTTCAGACATAATATATGTTAAATTTCCCCCAGTTAAAAAAAAATAATTTCATGCTATTTATTCTTCAAAATCATTATGATTAGGGTTCAAAATATTAAATTTTAAAGTTGCTTCAAAATTACGTCTGGTCCCCTTTGTATTGAAATCAGTGGCAATCAACAGAGCGAAATAGGTTTACCTACAACGGCACAGTTTGTTGTTGTTGTTTTTTTTTAAGTACAATTTTAAAAGAGGTGCAAGGTTGGTATGGGACACTCGGTAAGACAGTATCATATTTGCACGATAGCGCTCCCAAAAATTGGTTCTTTATTTGGAATGACACTTAATTTCTAACGAACTCATTAGGAAGCACATAATTGACTTTACCTGATAGCATGCTAATTTAAATTTTACAACTCAAACAAAATTTTAACTAAAATAGCAGATTACACAATTGATTTATCTTTTAGTGGGTACTAAGTTAACGTTTAATTTAAAAAGGTGGCAGTACATTATTTTCATTTAAAATAAAAAAGCTTTTTTATTTCCTGCCCCAAAGAAAACTATCTGATTTCGAAATTTAGCGACCAAACATTTTTACCCAAAATAAATATGACATTATTTTTTTCTACTCTAGCGGCCAAATTATAACATCTGAGGCAATCCTAGCGAACTTCTTTCAAGTTACTACAAGTTTGGTTCTATGAGTTATTGCCCTCCAGTCCGTTTAAATGTTTATTTATTTTTGCGGGGAATTTTACCCCATGTAGACGTACTTATACAACTCCTGTAACATTTTACTCAGAACATTCACTTTGCGCATAGACATATCTTGCACAGTACCAATATCAATTAAATTATCAAACTTAAACATTATCATGATGATTTCCAATATCACGCATTCTTCTTTTGACTGTTAGTCGGAACGAATCGCTATATTAAGCAACTGATTGTTTTACTTTGATTGTTATTTACTGACCTGGTCCTACGGCTAAAACATACGTCCTTTGATGTTTAGGGTAATTTTGATATATTTTAACCATTATTTAACATAGTTTTGTTAGTAACTACTGTATTATTGTATTTAGAAGCTTGGAGTTTCTTTATTTGCCTTAACAGTAATTTTCTTGGAAATCAGGTAAATTTAAAAGTTTAACACCATTAAAAACTTAAATGAAGGAATTGTAATGAATGCCAATATTACATTATGTATTTATCATTGTGTGTTCAATATTACTTGATCGTTATGTTATTCCCTGGAATTTCAACACAACTAATTGAAGGGTAGTAACTGAATAGTATTTTTGTAAATAAAAGGGGTTATTGGTAGGTTTTATCCACTTTGTTAAGATTTCCAATTATTTTGTTTTAATTGAATTTTTCATTGATTTCGATGATCTACTGCACATTTTTTATTCAGTTTATCCATAAATTTTTTTCATAAATTTATTTATACTTATTTTTATAATTTTAAGTAAATACTTATATAATACCTACATAATAAATTTATTTACAACCCCTAAGGGGGCATGGGGGCGGAGCCCCCATCGAGCCGTAGGCGAGTGGAGCTATATCCGTCGAGTATCGACGGGCAACAACTAGTAATATTTTAACCTTGGACATTACAAACTTAGTAGAAGTTGAATGAAGCGAAAAGCAAACAGACTATTTTGATTCTCAAATGTATTTTTATCAACAGATTACCTCATTCTGTAGTTGGTTTGTTTCTGAGAAAAGTCAGAAGCTTTTACAAGGTTCAAAAGTGGCCTTATATCAAATATCAAGGGTGTAGTCTATTGTTTTACTAATCAAGTCATCCGTAACAATTATAAATGTCACCACTCACCTCCATTTTATTTTCTGTCTCAGCAATGAAGCTGTGCTGGCTGGTGCTGCTGTCTGGGTGCTTCGCGTCCGCCACAGAGTCTGACTGGAGTTCTTGTCCCACGGTCTGCAAGTGCAAGTGGGTGTCGGGCAAGAAGGTGGCAGAATGTTCCAGCCAGTCTCTCACCACTGTCCCAGATCGTCTCAGCCCTGAGATACAATCCATCGACCTCTCCAACAACAACCTAGCTTCACTTCCGAGTGAAGCATTCAGAGCCGTTGGTTTGGTCAATCTGCACAAGATATTCCTGCGCGAATGCGGAATCCAAGAGTTGCACAAAGACGCATTTAAAGGCCTCCAGATCTTGATAGAACTCGACCTCTCAAACAACAGGATACATTCAATCAATCCATTTACTTTCAGGGATAACGTTCGATTAAGGGTTTTACTCATGCATCACAACCCAATTACAAAATTGGAAGATGGGTTGTTCACCAATATGACTTTCCTCCAGACGGTGGACGTGAGCGATTGTCACTTAGGACACATCGGACACAAAACCTTCATGAACGTTCCAGCGCTCCAACACCTAATACTGAATGGGAACAATTTAGTGCATATGAAAGTTGCAGTGGTGGAACCACTGGATAGGCTAACAAGTTTGGTGCTTCACAACAATCCGTGGAGGTGTGATTGTCATTTGAAGGCTTTTCGAGATTGGACGATAGACAAGAACTTGTATGTCCAGCCAACCTCTTGCGCTGAGCCTCCCCATCTCGCCAACAAGCTATGGATAGACATTGGGTCCAATGACTTTGCCTGTAAGCCGCAGATCGTCTACCCTCCTCCTGACAAGGTCACCACTGTAGAAGCGTATGGAGAAGAAGTGACTCTGAGCTGCAAAGTCACCGGGAACCCAGCTCCAGAGGTGTATTGGGTGATTAACTCCAGAATCATCTCAAACAGCACGAGATCCAGTAAGTTTTTTATCTTCCCATCAAAGCCTGTAACCTTAGAGTTTCATAGAGTTCTTAGTTGTGCTTATTTTCAACAAATAGCATTTTTCACAATTTAGTTTTGTGATCAAACTGCATTTGTTCAAGTACAACTTACTACCATACATCTGCAAATAATACTGCAGTCTGCAAATAATAGTTATAGAATAAAACTTGTAAATTATAGCTTTTTACGAAGATTCATAACATAAAACCAGTGAGTAGCACCTTTTTAAAAAAAATGTTTTGCAAGTTCAGTGTGATGATTTTTTTACCAAATGAGCAGAAATGTATAAAATAATCTTGATTTGTAAAGCCTTTGATATGATTCAACCCCCAACAAAAAAAGTTATACGTTGGTAACATCTTTTTTGATTTTGAAATCAATTCAGATTCTAGTAACTTATCATCAACACGTAGCATCAAGAAATTTACTACAGATTACTAAGAAATTTTTATATTTTTGATTTGTTCCGTATGCCCCCCTCCCAAACATTTTAGTCATGGTACACCTATAATGTACAGCACCAATATATTACATGTCTGAACACCTATCTCTCCCTTAGGTTACGGAGATTCGAGGTACGCTGTGCGTGAAGGTGGAGGGTGGGTGAATTTGACCATTGGAAGGGTTCGAGTCCAGGACCGCGGGGAGCTGACCTGCGTCGCCAAGAGTCCCGGAGGACTTGACGAGAGAAACGTCACTCTAGTGGTCCCGCCCGGCGGACCTGGGTACCATCACACATCCAGGTCTGTGCCACTGAGAAATAAATTAACTCACATTCTGCTTTAGTGAAATCCATAAGTCAAATAAGCTACAAGGGCAAAATAAATATGTTTCTTTACATTTAGTAGGCTACATATTTGTGATTATTTTGATCAATCCCACCTATAAGTAAACTTAATTCCCTTGTTTGTGCAATTTTTCCAAACTAACAATAATTTGTACAATCTTGACACTTTATACTACAATAAAACCTGGATAATTTTGATTTATTTCCCTTATTTTAAACTGTCCTTGATTGTAATTTCTCTTTTTTGACTCTATGAAAGGTTTATGAATTTTTGTCTGTAATTTTAATGTTAAATTTGTTTGTGAAATTTGTAAAATAGGCCTAATTGTTTACATTAGGCCAAATAAATATGATTCTTGGTAGCCAACTGAATGTAGCCTACTGTTAACTGTATTCTCACTCCCATTATATTGCACCTGACAATTGCTAATTCATTTGTAAGTATGTCAATACCAAATAAATTACTGACTTCTGAATTTTTTCAGTGCCTTGCTACAAAATTTATTGTTAACTCTTGGGTAGATAGAAAATTTTTACCATGAAAATTCAAATTTGACCAAGTTGATTTCTCCTATACAGTGCTGCTGTTACTTTATAGTCCTGGACACTCTTATTGGCGGGTGCCACGATCAGCTTTTACATTGAAAATGGGAGTTTTAAAATGGAACAGCTAATTGAGGCAGCCGCCAATAAGCCTGTCCAGGACTATAGTAGTGCATTGGCTCGGTAGCTGAGTGGTTAAAAACAGCTTACTTTTGAATCGGATTTTTTTTAATGTGACCCATCTATTAACTAATGATTGGGCTATTTATTAATGATCTTTACAAACAAATCAGTAAGTCTTTGTCAGGTACTGGTCTTTGTTAGAGTTATCACAATCACCCTTCAGTCACATTCACTTTAAAATATGCACCATGGTGTGTCGGTCTGAAATAAAGTAACTAAAATTGTTAAGTCAAATTCAAGGCTGGTTTGAGAGCTGGGAACATCTTAGCCTAAATAACTACTGCTGAAATCTTATAACTAGGTATTCCGATTTACAACTTCACTTTGTCTACAGGGTGGGAGAGAACTGGGCCCTGATCCTTGGATTGATCACGGGTCTGCTGGCACTTCTTGTTATCGTGCTAGTTCTCTGCTGCTGCCTGTGTCGCCGCAAGCGGGGCCGCCCCCCACCCAAGAAGATGCCCACGGATGCTCCCAATGGGGATGTGCCCCATCCAGAGAAGAGTCTTCTGACTGTCGTCAATCCGGTGCAGAAACCTCCGCGGAGATACGAGGACAAGCCCGCAGAACTAGCAGAGGTTAACAGGCAACTCCTTGACGAAACGGGTGAGTCCAGATTATTTTTGCTTATTTTATTTAATTAGATAACTTATGTCACCTGGTAATTTTTATAAATACCCCCCGTCGCAGCAGACCTGCGTACTCAGCGAATTTCCAAAGGATCTTGAGATTGTTTATTTACCCCATAAACACCATAGTAATGAGTATGTAGGTTTGCTGCCATTGGATGTTGTTGGAAAATGTTAGTTTTGTTAAAAAATGTAATAGGTAATGTAAATATCAAATTGTATCAATATTGGACACTTTTAAATTTTCCCCATAAACCCCATGGGGGTGAGTATGTAGGTTTGCCGCCATATGGGTGTTGAAAGCAAATATCAGTTAAATCCTATTTAGTGAAAGTACATACCAAATTGTATCAAGTTATTCTAATAAATAAGCGAGATACAGGATTTTGCTGATTTCCCATAAGATTAACATTGGAAACCTATTTTTAGCTTTTCTCCATAACCTGTTAAGCCAAGTTAAAAATTCAAAATACAAAATTGTTTGTTTTTTTAAGCTCTTTTAAATGGTTTCAGTTAAAATTGTCGAATTTTAAAAATTAAGGTCCAAAATTGCAAAAAACCCATTTTTTACCCCTTTGAAACCCCATAAAACCCCGTTCCCATAACCCGATCATGCTGGTTCGCGAACTCATGAAAATAGACCTGGTCTTACACCTTCATACCAAATTTCATCAAAATCGGAGGTCCCCTTCAAAAGTTATCATTACCACGGACATATATATATATATATATATATATATATATATATATATATGAAAATGAACGAATGGTGTTTTTGGCTTCTGGGGACCTCAAAATGAAAAAATAAAGTGGTCTCGGGCTTAGGTCTTACCATGGCTACTACCGTAATAGCGTATTCCCTATAGGTAAATTCGCTAAAAGTGGGTTTTATTAAGACTATACCACATGAATGGAAGGGGGTACAACCCTTATAAAAACAGTTACAGCATTTATTAAGCTGAGCTGGGCAAATCACTGTAAAGAAACGCTGCTGCATTTCAGCACATGTGTGGCCCAAGACTCAGGTCAATTTTGATAGAGGATATTTTGCCGCGGAAAGTAGGCCTTTTAATAAATGCTATTCATTAACTACGTTCATAACCTGCACACCCACAGCGGCTGCCGATAGAGGCCGTCAGTATCGGAGGTGTCTCGGGATGAAAAATTCACTGTGCAGTGCTTCATCTGCTCCCATTTTGCGCCTTTATTTTAAGTCTGATAAGGTAGGAGGGGTTTACAAAGAAAGTTAAAAACTTGGGCTGTTTGATTCACTTTTTGATAAAAAAATAAATAAATATTGAATCCATATTAAGCTATGATGGTCTACATTTGATCACCTTGGAACTAAAATTATAATAAGGGAGCAGGTGAAGCACTGCATCACGTTCTAAGAGGAGCCCTTTTAGCCACCTCTTAATGTAAAAAAAAACTTAATTAAATTTGCTTGGAAACAAGAAGTGCAATATGGGTGTGGCTCTTGGTTTTCGTACAGCAAAGCTACCAAATCAGTGCAAGACTTTATGGACACCCGGAATATAAACTCAACCCAGAATAGTAGGGCAATTCAGGAATAAGGGAAAGGCCTTTTTTTAACCAAGCACCTCTCTGAAGCGAGATTCTACTGTTACTACTCTGATGTTGGATTAGAGTTTTGTTGTACTTATAGTTACGATACCCAACAGCAAGAGACAGTTTTGTTAAATGTTTGAAAAACAAATTTGTTATTTTTTTTTGTACTTTCATCGTCTTTTGTATAACAAACTGAAAAATATTATATTGGCAAGTTTTTTTTTTAATGTTGGTAGATAAAACTTGTTAAGATTATGACTTTCTTTACTTCTTGAAAGGTTGTGTCATGTAAAACTGTAGTAAAACTGTAGATTTCAGAGTATTAACCCAATAACTAGAATTTGGCAGAAGAAAAATGATAGAAAATTCACACCTACTCTACTATAAATTTTAAACGTTAAAAAGGTTGACGTTTGTCTTGTATAGGACCTCTTTAAAAAAAGAAGTACCTAAATCATAGGCACTTTGACTGTTAGGGTGATATGCAAGGAGCACAAGCCCCCCTCCCACCCCCAACTTTTTGAAAAGTCATAAAAGAAAATACAAAACTTCAGTACTGATAGTACTTTGATGATTTATTCTGTGTGGTAATTCCATGATCCAATGACCTAAAGCAGATCTGGCACATTTAACATTATCCTCAAACTTTACTAGCAAGGAATAGTGTTGAAAAACTTAGCTGTGAAAAAATGCTGCATGTATTGGCAGATTGAAAATTGTTTTAAAATAGCTTACCCGAATCTTTCATAATTTAATACAAAAAATATTTAGTCTGTAAAATTGTTCTGCTTAACAAGTAAATATAGTTTCAGAGTTTTATTGTTCTTTCTCAGGGACCAGTGTGGGAGGTGACTTTGAGGATCGGTCGACGGAGTCGGTGGCCACGACGCCCCCGCTGGAGCCCCCCCACTACCCCCCAGACCTGCTGGCGTTCCCCCGGGGTATGAGCACACCCCCCGCACCTCACTTCCCCCGTCCACGGCCACAGCGGCACCCTGCCGTACTCCCGGAGCCAGTCGCCCTTCTCGCCCACCCGCCCAGGGTAAGATAACACCCCGCTGTGGGAACAGAAGTATCGTCATTGCTCACCAACAAAAACCTTAATAACTCAAAAATCCGGTATTGTGAATTATTTTCAGTCCTGTGTTCAGTCAGTGTTGAACAAATCTGAACAAAGATAAAAAAAAACAAAAATAAAATGCTTAGGCTTTTCTGAAATTAATTTGGACATACTGGAGTATTAAAAGTATTGGCGCACTTGTTGCTACAGGTCAGTGAAATATCAGGTTCAATGTCTGTGTGCTGACATTATAACTACACTGTATGTTATCTCTGATTCAGTACAAAATTATGTCACTCAAACTAATCCCAAGTCGAACAATATAACACAAAGGAAAATGGTAGTCTCATAAGTTAAGAGTTAGCCAGAGTCGTCTGTGTTTGGAAATAATCCTTTACACTACAGTAGACTCCCTCTTAACCGGCCACCTTTTAACCGGTCTCCGCTTTAATTGGCCTACCCTGACACAAACTAACATCTTTTTAACCGGCCATTTTTGTATCTAAACATCGCTTTAACCGGCCGCGTTTTGCCGGAAGCGTAGTTTTCTTATCTAATATAACGTTCAATTCAACTTTATTAATTTCATATTGACGTTCTCAAAATTTAACGCCCTGGACGGAAGTGAATGCCACTGGAAGTAAATGTGTTTGGACCTACTATAGAGTAGACCACAATAAAGAAACGAATTATTATTAGTGAAGGTTATTTGTTGTGGATTTCATGGGTGTCGGATGTTAGCTATAAATCATATACCGTAATGTATTTAAGATTGTTTTTCAAGTAATAATTATATTTAGGCCATATAAAATTGTGGGTTGGCGTTCTTAAATGAACATCGGTTTAACCGGCCGATTCATTATCCGGCCGCATCCTGGTCCCGAAGTGGCCGGTTAAGAGGGAGTCTACTGTATATCACTACTTAGGAGTCTATTAAAAATTCTCAACATAACTAGGCAAATTTGTAAATGGTAGTTGTATAGCGCCTTGTGTAGCCAGATTGGAATAATAAACAAAAGTTGTGTCAAATTCACAAAATCGTGCTTATAATTTAAACACTTAAATCAAGAGTGAGTTATAAAAAATCTATTGTGTACTGTTTATTGATTTTGAGTCAATCAACTTTAGCAGGTTCCTTGTTGATGAAGGCTCAAAAGATGAGTTTCCATGTTACCCTTTCAAATGTTCTTCACCTTATTTACTTCCGACCCCTAATTTTACCAGATATGGAAATATAATTTTTCCTTTTTCCTTAATACACTAGGTTAAAATCAATTTTAAAATAAAAACACTTATTTTCATACAATAATTTAAAAAATTTTAATAAAAGATAAACAACATGTCTCTACAATTGTTAGAGATTTAAGATACTTGTGTTAAGTAGACTTATCCAAAGTAATGCAAATGAAACAATGACCTGGCTGTTCTGAAACATCACCATCTAATATGTTTTTATATTCCCTCTGCATAGTAAAAGTTTCATCCTAGTAAAAGTACCATAACTTATGAGTGTTGAACCCGTGAAGTATCCTAAGATTTAAATGATTTTGAACACATTTCCAACTGTTCTTTTTAATTGCATCTATAACCAGCATTATGTTTTAATAGCAATCTTTTATGGTTTAAAGAGCATTATCTTAATTATTGCCTACGCTCTGTTAAATGTAATTTTGTTTTTAGTTTCATCCTGTGGCATTTCAATACATTTAAAACGAGTCTTAAAATGGTATTTTACTTCCCTTTTTAGTGTTTTAAGTTTATGGAAAAAAGTAACCACTAATTTTTTTAGTTAAAACTAATTTGCATTAAACACAAAATAGCCAAAGGAACAAACATGCACCAACTCAACCAACGGTGAACTTGTTAACAACTGCAGGACTAAAAGTACGCTGCTGGAAGTTGTTGTACACGTTTGTTGTGAACTTCTAGTCCAACTAATGTTCATTAATAACACACAACATTAAGTTTATTTCCCCTGGAATATTTTTAAGTTTTGTCACCTATTTTTTTTTTTTAAGTTTTGCCAATATCAATTGAATGGCTTCGCCGAAAAACGTTCTATGCGACAAAAACCTACTTTTGAGAAAAAGCAGAAAGAAGATTGATTTATAAAATTTTAAGTAATTTTTAGGTTGGAATATTTTTTTTGCCTATAATCTTTTAAAACTATATATATATATATATAACCTCATATTGTAGTATTATACAACACTTTTACTTACCACAATCAGATTTTTAACTATTTTTATGCATTTTTAGGGGATAAAACGTTCCAATCGCCTGTCCTTTGAAACGTTTTTTCCCAGACATAGCCTCTGCCGCTAAAAATCATCATGGAATGTAGGAGTGCCAACATGAATTCAATAATGAATTGAATACAAAGCACTTTTATTAGATTAATATTATAAAAAGATAACATTAAAGTCTTACACAAAACGTTAATACTTCTTAAAACGGTTTCTTAACGTACTATATTATTGTTTAACATGTTAAATATAATAATAAAAATAGTTAAGTCCTACAAATATTTTTGTTAGAGAAAAAAAATCATTTTTTCATCACAGTTTAAAAAAATTCATTAAAGTATAATATAGAGTAGGAGTCAACAGGTATCAGGCCTTAGCACTTAGAACGTTATTCCACTTACCTCTCCCGGTGGCAGTTTTCCTGGTACAGGCTTCTTTGTTTTAGATATATATGGCAATCCGGCGTTTCTCCTTTCTTTTCTATTCTTATCTTTCCATTTCCCGACATTTAACTTCCATTTTATCCCAAAATTAAGGCGATTTATGTCGCCGTGTAACAGCGGCACAGCCGTCGGAGTGTCCGAATCAGGGCTGATAGAACCTTATTCGCCAACAACCCCGCGAACTCCCAAATTCGCGCCGGAATGGACAGCTAAAATCAGGGATGCCAACATAAATATTTCCAACGCAAAATATCCCACGATGTTGGTTAGGTCTGTTAGATCCTTTTTCGCTAAAAATCTCGGAATTTGTATTTTTGTCACATAGATCGTTTTTTTTGGCTGAGCCATTCAATTAATTAAATTGACTCTCTGCTCTTACTTTTATGATTTAATAGATGATTTGAAAAATGTCACGTAATAATTTTTTAAGAGGAACTAGTTTTAAACTAATATCCAAATTTGGATCAAACATAAGTTATCTCAATGGGACATTTATTGTAAAACCCATAAAATGACTATGACCTATACAAAAAATGTAACCAAGAAACAAGTATGACTTTCCCTTTTCAACTAGACTTTAAAATGTTTTTAACTATCTGATATATTTGATGATTTTTTTTTTAATCAAACGGAGAATAATAAACTAGAAATCTTTCAAAATAGTGATGATAACTAATTCTCATAATCAAAAGTGTAGAAAATTCGTAAGAAGATCCTTGGCTTTCAATTTTTGTGAATTCAAAGGCAAGCAAAATTTGATTTAAAGTACACATGTACACTATGATGTACACTATAGGGTGACTCGCCTACAGCTTGATAGGGGCCCGCCCCCATACCCCCTTAGGGTTGGCCAAAATTCGTAAATTAAAAAATAAATATTGATATTAAACAGGTTACTTCTACCATAGAACTAGACAGCCAAGATAGTAACAAAACCTTTTAATACTCACAATTAATTCATAATCAATTGTAAAATAAGCTTTGAAAATCGCCTATAGGCCTAATGTGGTTTTTAGGCCCTTAAAAATTCGTAAATTCAATTCAATTCAATTCTCTTTATTGCCAGAATACAATACAATTATTGCATGACAAGCGTCCAATAATATTAATTTCATAAAAAAAGTATAACTATACACATTTATGTAAAAGAAAATAACGAAATAAAAAAACTGCTAAGGGCCGGTTTCTCGAAGCAAGTTTAAACCTAAAATCAAGTTTAAACCAAAATTGTCCATATGATTAACATTTAGTTAAACTAAGTTTAAGTTAAACGTGTTTGGAGAAACCGGCCCTAAATCATACAAAACATCTGTCAAACTTTAAACAATTGGAAAACTTGAGCTAAAAATAACAATAAAATAAATACTATACAACCAGAATAAAATAAATAATATACAACCAGAAAGAAAGTCAAGAAAGTAAAAAGTTTAGAGGTGTGAAATAATAAAGGGTGATTTTGGTTGTGAATTTCTTACAAAGTTTTTAGTTTGCTAAAAAAACTAAGGGCAACTCGGAAATACTTAGTTTTTAAAATTTTAGCTTTTGCGGTTGCACCTTAAATTCAGGCAAGTCATTATGTAATTTAATTTTCGAATAATATGAAGAGCTTTTGTGCGTAGAAGATAATCCCTTGGATATGAATTCCTTTTTTTACGGTACTTAATAAGGTCTCCTCTGGCTTATTCAGGTAAAAAATTTCTGCTCTTAGTAAATTTCGCGTTGTGAAAACATAGCTTTAAAAATATTTAATATCTTTATGGATTTTTAATTAAATTTTAAGTCCTTTAATTTCCTGACATTCATTGCCCCTGCTGTGCCCTCAGGTATGTGACCATCCCCCGGCGGCCACGTGTGCCCAGCTGGTCGAGCGCCCCCACGCCCACCCTGCTAGAGGACCCGCTCGGGCTGCTCCGAGCGGAGCCCGTCTACGACAACCTCGGTCCACGCACCACGGCCGATGGAAGCTCCGTACTGAGTCTCAACAAGGCAGAGGTGGCCCCCGCGCGGCCACGGCCGGCGCCCCAGCACTGTGCCACGCTGCCAACGCCGCGCCGCACCCCGCGCCAGAACCCAGACGGCGCCACCACGCCCCTCCCTCGCGCCGTTAGCTCCGAAGGGCCTCTGTCGCCCTCACGACCCAAGGTGAGTGCTATAGTAAAAATGAAAATTAGACACAAATAGTAATGGGAGTTTTTCTGCAAATCTAGTCTGGCGGAAAGGGCAGTAGTTCCCCGGACGCTGCTACGCGCCACCAGTGACACACTACACATCTACTTTCTATTTGATGGAGCGCAGGTGGCCTACTCAGCCGAGAAAAGCTTTCTAAAAAAATATAGGCAGGCTACACCAATTTAGGTCAAACTTAAAAAGATAAAGATTTGGAAAAAAATTGTAGGAAGTAGAACGATGTTAACTTCATATTCTGATTTGTATTTTGTTACAAAAAAGTTTGTCTAGATTTTTCTATGGAATAGCAAAGTAAATTCTTGCAGTTATGAAATGAAAATATAATATTGTTTTTAAGCATATTTTGTAAGAAACACTGCAAAATGCTGTGACTATCCGGTGAATAGTTTGCCCTACCAACTATCAAACCAACTATTTGTTGTACCAACATCCAACGAAATATTCATGTTTGAAGTCTGTAACTTTAATAGTGTATTCTAATTTTTATTTTATTACATTCCATTCATTATAAATTTAATTTGTAGAACTCATATTTAGACCAAACACCAAATTAAAAACTGTGATTCTTTATCATTTTCATAATGTAAGTGTAAACTCATATAAAAATCATTTTGTAGATTTTGTAGTGTTACTATAGAGTACCAGGTTAACTGAGCCTTGCTAGTTAGTTTTAATTCACTTTTATAGTGTCATGATAATTAAGCTATTAAATTTACACCAGACTCTTCACAATTAACAGCTGTTAAAAAAATGCTTCAAATTAATGTTCCTTTATTTTTGTTTACTTTTAGTTGTTATTTCATTACCAAAATAGCAACCCATAAGAAAAATGTTATAAATTACATTTTTAACCTTAATTTTAGACAAAATTAGATTTTTCTGGGGTTGAGGCTGTTTCTAAACTTATTTTTGGGCTAAAACACTCTTAAACACAAAGTTCAAGCAAGATTTACCCGCTGGATTTCGAGATCGCGGAACACACATCCCTTCAGACAGTGCTCGTATTATAGTATAGGATTATACATTAGTTTTGCTGCTCAAACTAATGAATTAAATATAAAATTAAATTTATCTTGTTTCGCTTGAAGGATTTTATAAAATACCCCTTTGGCCTAATATTAGCATTTTGAGAATAATTTATTTTGCAAATATTTAATTCATGTTAACACACAGCTTACAAATTTGGGTAAGAACTAGGTTAATAAATTTCAATAGAATAATACCTGTTCATAAAAAGTCTGTCAGAATAATTAATAATGCGGCTTTTATGAACCATTCCAGCAACTTTTCAAAGAATTCAAGATACAGTAATGATATTGCATTGCCTTTACATCTATGAACTTTACAAATCTTCTCTTTACTTTTTTACAGCCTTAAACAATTTGTTGAAACAAGTAAGTAACAAAATTAAATTATTTTCTGCTAAGGTAGTTTATATTATCAAGTTCTGTGACAACTATTTATAATGTGCATATTTGTAATCTGAAGGAGAAATAAAGATTCTTATTCTTAGGTGCCGCCCAAACCGCCCCCAAAACCGAAGAAGAACGGCCCTCTGTACGAGGATGAGGGCGAGGATGGAACAGAAGTCTGAGGCCGACTCGACTGGCGACTTATGTCCGCTGTGTTCGTGAGCTAAATGACGTTCGTGACTTAGAGACGCAAGTGCGACTGAGTGTGATTTTACAGGGTAACAGACATGACACAATATACACTGTTGCCAGAAATCTTGCCGTATATTTTCCTTAAAGTTGTGTATTTTTGTACAAAATAGAATTTTATTTACATAGAGTTATGGATGTCTTTGTTTCCATGAGTAACTAAATTGTTATAATGTTTAGAACATTTTTAAGGAAAATTGACAGAAATTTATTGTTACTTCAATACTATAAAAGAAATAATGATGACAAAAGAAAATATTTTCTTTTGTCATTATTAATATTTTCAACTGTTCAAAGTCTATATTTTTAAGAACAAAATTTAATAGGTTAATGTAGTTGCCAATTAATTGGCACCGTATCTCCTTACATTGCCTGCTTATTAATTACTAAAAATTTTGCAAACTTCTCTCTATTGCTACGTTGTTTACTTTGTACAAATACTTCTGAGTGTTCCTAATGTTTAAAAGCCCAACATCAAAAACTAGTATGTTAGGCCTTCATTTTCTTTTTTGGGTTAAATGAGTTTTATCAATGAGGAATAATATACATCACTATTTTGTGTTCCCCATTATAATTGATTGTGAAAAATTATTCTTTAACACTTAACATTTGTGAAGTGAATAATAATTTAGTGCTAAATTAAAAAATACAATATTTGTTGTCAGTTACAATAAATTTTGCTACATTTGATAAATATGATTTTGTATTTACTAAACCAAAATTAAAATATTGATAGCATTAATGGTAAAAGAAATTATTATGCGTTTCTTACTTTTTTTATATATATTTTTTTTCTTGCCATCAAGTTGTGGTTTTCTAAACTTATACTTGAATGTTTTGTGGTATGACATTCTTTGTTAATTCCATTTGTACTTTATACTTTAAGATAAATTTGTTTGTAATTTTTTTTTTCTGTCAGATTTGAAATTGTTCTGACACTTGATATATGTTATTTCCCAGATAAGTTTTAGTGCTTTATTTTCAAAGATTGTTTATGATTTTTAAGCTTTTTGCGTATTATGATAAGGCAGATATAGATCTTGTGACCAAATCGCAACAGAAGTTGTTATAAAGTTAGTTTCTGAGGCCAATTGGGTGACTTGCATCAAAGTCTGTCTATGTCGATCAACTTAGTGACTTCAAAATGGACTGACAGTCTCGGTCTTGTTGGCAAGTTTGTGGTTGATGTCAAAACTTTGCCTTGTGAGGAGCCTTTGCTCGCAGCGAAACATGAATTTGAAAGGGTAACTAGAACTAACTAGGACAACTATTGTTTATGTTTATTTTGTGTTTAGACAACCTTGTCTAATGAATGTCAAATGTCTTTTTTTGTATAATGTGGTGTTAATTAAATAAGTGTTAAAAAAACAAGGATGGTTAAAAGTTGTATTTGTTTTATATTGAGCTTCTTTGGGAACAATATATGTATTTTTTTTATTTTTTATATAAAGGGTATTGAAAACTGCTACTTGTAATCAGTGGTAAAACAAATTTAACTCTAGCTCCTAAATCAATTACAAAATTATGAATCTAGTAATTCTTTATCATTTAAGCTTTTTGGTTCACTTTAAAGTTTAAATACAAGTACAAGTGTAAAATAATACTAAATATTTAGTTGGAACTTAAAGAACTTCAAACTTATGGTATGGCTAACTACAGAAATATTTCAAATGAGATACATTATGATATTAAATGTTATATAAATTTTAAGTCATCTGGCATTGAAGTCAAGATCAAATTCAAATGCGTCTTAGTAGTAAACAATACAATAAGTAGATAATAGGCCATTGCAGAACAACATTTTGAAATCACAAATAGTGTTGAGTACCAAGTGCAAAGTGACCTGATGGTGCAAATATTGGTGGAGATACATAGTAACTGATTTATTATATGCTCATTATTATTTATATTTATATACATATTCGTTGTGTTTCAAATATTTTGGTGAAACCAGATAGATTTTCAGTGAGGTTTCTGACAACAGTGATAATGACAAGCATTCATACTTATCACTTACAACTGTTAAGATCTATAATATTATTGTGTACAGTGTGTAAAAGTCTATAAATATGCTTTTATTTAAGTAAATGTATTATAAAAGTCTAAAAACTATCTTCATATTTTTTTATGTATGCTTCCAAAATGGAACTTTCAGTGCCTTTTAAGTAGTTTGTAAATAATATTGTAAATACATAATTTTATAATGTATGTATAGATTAAAATTTTTGTTTATTATATGGAATTGTTCCTTTTAATTTAAGACTGAGATTGTTTTGTTTTATATGGGACCATTTTTCCGTTATTTGTTCAAGATGGAACGATTGTTTTATGCCTTGTAAATATGGTATCGAATGTACTATATCTTCTACAGTCAGTTTATAATGTTTGTAAATAATAATTATACCGAGTTACGTCTGCTAAGAAGTAATATTTATAAACCCATTAGAATTCTTCTTTTTCATGTTTATTCCATTTAAAAATTAAGGTAGTTATTATACCTTGTTTGTGTCAACCGATCGCAAATTGTCATTACTGAACAATAAAAGCTTTTTGATCGCTACGATGTTGTGCTTTGATCTACTCACTGTCAGATAACTGGACCTTCCTCCAGACATATTGATTGATATGGGTCTAGTCCTCTCAATTTTATATAATTATAACAAACATTGGGTTTTGGAAAAAGGGGAGAGTTTGTGCAAAGAGATTACATATATATAAAATTAGAGTATCAAATCTGTCAAGAAATTAAATTTCATAAAGTTGAGGTAAGAGGCATTCCTATAATAATAATAATTATAACAACATTTATTCCTCTGACAATATTTAACATTGTATGGGAATGTACATAGTTTGGGGAATTTACGTAAGTCTTTTACTGTGTTTCACAATTTAAATTTCATTGCCAAATTTTATTTCACTAAGTCTTTTCAATTTTTTTTCATAGTTTTCTTTCATTCTTCTTTCTTCTTTCTTTCTTCCTTCTTCATTCTTCTAACTTCTTTGTTGACTCTTCGATGTCTCCGTCCATGCCTTCAAGGTCTAGTTTGTTATAATTTTGTTTCCAGTTTGGGCGGCTTAAGTGGATACCGAGAACAGAAAAGACAGGACAAAAGAGTGTGTAACATTGTTATTTAATCATTAAAGATTATTATGAACATCATTTTTATTTGTGGCTCATTATATTATATCATTATAATTAACCTTGGCAAAATTTTTTTTATGAAATATACTCAATATATCGTATATTAGTCCATGGTGAAGTTTTTTTTTTTTTATTTGGAAGGAATTAATAAATCTATAATTTTTAAAATATTAGGACTCTAATATTATGAAAAAATAACAGCTTTTAGGGACCAAACCATGTTTTTAATAAAGTTTTATGTGATTAATATTATTAACTTAATAATTTAACTGCTTCAATAAATCTGTTCTATTGTTCCACTAGCCTTGTAGAGGTGCCAATTCACTCTCTAATTACCACAAGCAAATTAGCACAGCAGAGTAGGGTTCTAATTAACCAAAGTAATGGGTCTGCAGATCCATATATTTGATGGTTAACTGGATACTGCTGCGACATTTGTTACTCAAGGTACTAGGATTAGCTAGGAATACTTTAGTTAATGCTTTCATTTTACAGATACGTCTGTTCTTTTGCATACACTAGAAGCTTTACCCAATATGACTACAAACACCTTCTTCCAGGAATTGATATCGTTAAAGATGATCTGCTGATATTGAAAAAGAAATACACGTTCAGCTTACATGTCAATCAAACCGTTCTCTTGGCACGTCTAATATTGAATCCTCATTCAAAATAATTAATATTCAATTTAGGATAAATTCCCTCACTGTCAGGTGAGTTACAAGTACGAAGCAGGTTACATTTTACTCAAATGTATTTGAGTTAACGTGATTTAATTTAACTGCAGTGTGATATATAATTTTTACCACTTAGTGAAACAGACTTTAAAAAAAATCAATAAACAACTTATATTCCTGAACAACTTTAAAATTGGATTGTGCCAGTTGCGAGGTTGACATTGGGAACAGCAAACAAAGTTGTCATACGATTTTTAAACCTTTAGGTAGTCCACCTTAAAAAATTCTTCTTTCATGATCCATGACAGCAGGGGGTTGATGTCAACCTTGGGTATGGAAACCCCAAGCCAAGGAACATGAACATGAGTGACCAGTCAGTTAGAGAGCAGAGGAGACTGAAAATTAGTCCTCACAAGAGCATGTATGTAAAATAAAATAAACAAACTATTAATAAAAGGTCCTTGAAAGCCCTTGCAATTTTCATTTTTAAACCCCTATTACTTTATCATGTTGATGTATAAAATAACTTGTGGAAATAGAACATCTGTGTGAATCACAATGGTCTGAAATAAGGTTTAATTTATTCAAAAAAGAGCAGCTTAACTAGCGCTGTGCACAATAATTTTCGGTCAGTTAAGCGCGGGGCCCCGAGGCCAAAGTCATAATATCTGATGACCCGCCGCAATGTCCCGGCTCCATTCTGTGTCAGGTCGACTTCCCATTATGGCCACTGGCTTTGTCCACAATTGTGCTTTAGTGGCCCCTCTAATGACTTCACTCCGGCTTAGTACTCTTGAAAAACGTTAAGTGAAAACATCATTGTTCGAGTTACTAAGTAGGTTTTTATGGGGGCTGTTAACTTAGAAAGCTACGATAAATATTATAATTGGGGTTTTTGAATGAATAAATTAATGAGTGAAATAGCTTGTTTATTGAGAAGCTGATAATAAGTACTGATGATAAAAAGTACCGACAAGTACAGTCAGGTAACTGTAACATTAGGACCTCATGGTCCTCTCTTACAGTTAACTTCACTACCTAAACAAAACTTAAAATTAAATATGTATATAAATTTCAAAAAAATAAAGAATTAAATATGTTACAAAATACTTAAAACAGATTTTTAAATTGTTTAGAGCACTTCAAGTTGAGTTAGAGTCTTGAAATTTGCCATGTACATACTTTGCTTTTAACAATAAGGCAACATCATAAAAACTGGGAAATTTAAATTTTAACCCTCTTGGAAAGGTTTATTTAAGTCTCTCATAAATATGAGATCCCAGCTCTGGAAAAGAAATAGGAAAACAATTCAGTAATTCACATAGGAAGATGTAATTTAATCACTAATTTTACTGACAAATTTAGCAAAAATTTATCTTTCTTTTTCTATAATGCTCTATATTTTCAGCTCTTGAAAAACAATTTAAATTGTCCAGTATAGTTATAAACACTTAAAATAATTCATAACTACAATATAGGAGAAGGTAGGCATTGTGCGATTTTCCTGGTGCTGTTTATTTTCAGTAACCGATCAATAATGTGATGGGGGAGGTAGTTTTACATTGGATCCTTAATTGATTCCCAATATAAATTCCATTAAACAGAGAGTCTGAAAGACTCTAATGAACGGGATCCCAGTCTTGAAAATTAAATGAACAGCGCCTCTGTCATCGCCACCGTCTCGGCGCCACTCACTCGTCCGAAACCATTTGGTTGTAACTCAATTATTGGATATTCCCAGTGATGAGGAGTATCTTTACAATTTAACGTGACTTTTACGACCACATTCACATTACAACATATATTTTTCCTAATCAAGAAATTTAACAATGAAGTCTAGAATGTAAGTTGTAAGTATTAAATTGTAATTTATATTGGACAATATATAAAAATTCATGAATGCCAACATATCAAAAATGTTTTAATTCAATCGATTTTTTCTGGCTCTGCACTATTGACATTGTTGTAGTAGTTCTCTTTAATTTACATGAAATCAATAGAATCCCCATTGGTGTAGCAGTTAAATTTTAATTTCCAGTACACGGATTTGCAATGATTTTAATCTTTTTTTAATGTTTTAATAAATATAATATTTAGTTAACCAAACAGATATCTTAGGTTATTAGGTTATTATTAAGTGCGATTTTGTGCACTCTAATACTGTAATTGATTTTTCTCTTCTAAATTGGAACAGTAGTGATTTGTTTCGCTTTTGGGTAAATCTTAATATATTTATTGAAAATGCAAAACAATTTTTTACCATGAATTAATAGTAGTTTATGCAATGATTGTGCTAAGAAGGCCAGAAGTCCCTAGTTGCTACTAGTGAGATGAAGAGTGATGAACTAGTTATAGGAAGAGTGGCTGAAAGGCTGAATACAGTCGTTGCATACACTACTTTATCTACGACCAATTTAAGTTCGGTAAATCACTGTAAGAAATATGTCAAAAATGTACAGGTTGTCCCACGTAAGGTGTCTCAAATCGATTATAGATCAACATTTAGTCCTACAATCTTGAAATAAAATCATTTCCCACTACATTGACCCCAAGGAATAATTTTACAATTTATAATTTTTAATAATTTAAAAATTTTAATATTTTTTTAAATTTTTATATTTTATAATTTTTTTTTATATTTTCAACGTTGTAAAAATACAGGGTGTCCCAAAAACTGGGGGTCACAGATTCGAATCTCGGAAATATGAAACACTAGCTGTTGCCCGTCACGGCTTCGCCCGTGATTGAATTTATTTTATAGGTAATACAATCGTTTTGAAGAGCAACGAAATCTACTTCCTTGAGAATGACATTGGAACAATGAAGTAGTGTGAGTGGAGCTCTGAAGGAATTTCGCAAAACCTGTTCTTAGAGAGAAAAGGTTTCTTAAATAGAAAAGGCCCTAACCTATGAGCAAATAGGAACGACCATGTCAAATTTCAACCCCGTAGGCTCTACAGTCATATTGAAGACATGTGGGTCGGAGCCCTAAAGAACATTAAACAGTACTTATGCAAAACTGTTTCTTAGTGAACACCTATTAGCAAACCGGAACCTTTACGTTAAATTTCAACCCGTAGGATCTATAGTAGATTTGAGAATTTGTGGGGAGGAGACCTAAAAAAAAATTGCAAAATTGTTTCTTATTGATCACCTATGAACAAAAAGGAACGTTCATGTCAAATTTAAAACACGTTGGCCCTTGATTAATTTTGAAGTCAGGTGAGGTGGAGCCCTAAAGAACTACAAAAAGTATATTTACAAAACCATTTCGTAGTGAGCACCTGTTAGCAAAACGGAACATCCACGTTAAATTTATACCCCCTAGAATCCATGGTAATCTTGAGGTTCTATGGGGTGGAGCCCTAAACGAAATTTTTCAAAATTATTTCTTAGTAAGTAACTATGAGCAAAGAGGAACGTCCGATTCAAATTTAAACCCCGGAGGCCCAACAGTAATTTTGAAGTCCTGTGGGGCGGAGCCCTGAAGAACTTGGAAAACTGTATAAAAACTGTTTCTTAGTGAGCGAGCACCCGTGAGAAAAGAGAAACGTCCATGTTAAATATCGACCCCGGAGGCCCAAAGTAATTTTGAAGTCCTGTGGGGCGGAGCCCTAAAGAACTTCGAAAACTGTGTTTGCAAAACCGTTTTCTTAGCACCCATGACCAAAGAGAAACGTCCATGTCAAATAACGACCCCGAAAGCCCTAAAGTAATTTAAAGTCCTGTAGGGCGGAGTCCTAAAGAACTTCGAAAACTGTATTTGAAAACCGTTTTTTAGTGAGCACCCATGAGCAAAGAGAAACGTCCATGTCAAATATCGACCCCGGAGGCCCTAAAGTAATTCTGAAGTCCTGTGGGGTGGAGCCCTAAAAGGGATGTTTAAAGCACTTTTTTGAGCACCTAAGAAAAAAGAGATCACTCCAAATTTCAACCGTGCAGGTTTCCTAATTCGTATTTAAAATTGGCCATGCGGATAGCGTTATATTAAAATTTCGAAGGCCTGTGGGGCGGAGCCCTGAAGGAATTTTGTTAAATCATTTCTTAGTGAGCACCTAAGAGGCAAGACGAACCTGTGTTTAATGTTTCAAGTA
Organism: Neoaliturus tenellus; assembly: GCA_030545055.2. Taxonomy (NCBI): domain Eukaryota; kingdom Metazoa; phylum Arthropoda; class Insecta; order Hemiptera; family Cicadellidae; genus Neoaliturus; species Neoaliturus tenellus. The sequence continues at coordinate 208,480,068 of CM061531.1, forward strand.
AATACGTTTGGTAGTTCCCGAGATTTCATGATGAGTCAGTCAGTAATCACTCCCCGTCGGGTTTAGCTTGGTCTCTAAGCTCACTCGCCGCAACTATCCTCTAGTTTCTTATTACCAATCTCCCCTCAATAATTTGAATCAGAACAGCTGTTTACAAAATTAATATCCCTTAATGTAATCATATGTTCCAATACAAAAATGTTGCTTCCATAAGAATAACATGGTAACTTTGAAGACGTGTGGGGCGGAGCCCTGAAGGAATTTTCAAAAACCGTTTCTTAGTGGATGCCTACACCCTAAAAGGATTGTCCATACAAAATTTCAAGGTTCTAGGTCTAGTAGTTTAGGCTGTGCGTGGATACGTGAGTCAGTGGTATTTGACAAATATATAGTAGATAAACATGTGTCATATCATACATCATTAGGAAGGTCTATTTTATACAAACATTTTGGTGAAAACAGAATTTTGTTACCTTTATTCGTTTCACAATAGTGTCCATTTTTTAGCCAAATTCAAAATTAACGGAATACCCTGTAATTCTTTTATTATTTGTTATAAATGACTCCTGATTCAAAATACTCATTTCAAATAAGCTAAGCTTTACAATGATATGTCACAAGACCACATGAATTAAAAACTAAAATTTCCAAAATTTTATATTTTAGAAAATGTTTACATAAACAAAACTCAAAAATTTTAAATACAAACACATGTTTTTTTTTTGTACATCATATTAAAGCTTTTGTTAAACTGAGCAACTTTGTAATTTACACTAATGCCGTATCTCTTTTGTTTTTGTAGTAACAAAGTATATATATATATATATATATATATATATATATATATATATATATATGTATCGCTCATTTAGCTCATTTAGCCAGCCACCATGGTTTAAGAATAATAAAATAAATTCTGTGGTCCAGAGCACCTGAGTTAGTATAAGTAAAATTCTAAACACTAAAATAAAAATTAGATCTCTATAGAGCTAAATCCAGGGCGCTAAGCCATTGCAGCCCAGCTTCACTTGAGCTATGCAGACCGGTCAATCCTTCGGGGAAGGCACTCAGTGGGCACTCTTCGACTATATGTTCCATAGTTTGATACTCTGCTCCGCAGTCGCATGACTGTCTTGTGTCATTCCCCATTTGTACTTCCAATAATTACATCTTCCCACTCCAGTGCGGAAACGATTGAGTATAGTCCACTGCTTCCGAGGAAGATTCATACCACCTACCGCTACTGTCGGGTCAGCTATCAAGAAGTGGTTCCGACCTTGAAAAGCGTCCCAGGAGGAAGTCCAGTTTGTATGGATGGTGAAGTTCGTGTCCATCAACTGGGAGGCTGTTCGTAGAGGTGGTTTTCGGGACCTCAATCGGGCCACATTCTGGGGTAGGTAATCATGGATGGGCAGCTGTGGAGCAGATAAGATCTTTGTGTATTCCCTAATGAGTGCATCCCTTCGTCTTATTTCAGGAGGAGTGGTATTACACAGCACCGGGAGCCAGGGTACAGGGGTTGCCATGAGTGTACCACTAATGACTCTCATGGTCCTGTTTAGCTGGACGTCGATCTCTCTAACGTGCACACTATTTAACCACAAGGGAGCACAGTACTCAGCAGTTGAATATACCAATGACAGAGCAGTTGTTCGCAGAACTTGTGCGTTAGCTCCCCATGTGGAGCCAGCAAGGTGATGGACAATGTTAGTCCTGGTTCTCACCTTAGCTGCCGTTTTTTGTAAGTGGCTTTTAAACGTGAGAGACCGATCTAAAGTGACTCCCAGATACTGCGGGTGGTCATTATGTTTCAGCTCAACACCGTTGAATACGATTTTAAGTTTTTGGTTGGGCAGTCTATTATTCAAGTGGAAGCAAGTAACCTCAGTTTTGGTTAGGTTTGGATTTAGCTTCCAGGCTTCAAAATATTCACCGAGGGTCGGTGAGGTCATTTGTTGTTGTTGTTTCCTAAGCTTGTCGAAAATGCTGGTGTTGATATGCCAATGGAATATCGTCTGCATATATAAACTTTAAGGACCGAGTTACAGGAATTTCGGCAGTATACACATTAAAGAGTAGTGGGGCGAGCACTGACCCTTGTGGCAGGCCATCCTTTAGTTGCCTAAACGTACTTTCTCTGCGTCCCAGATATACTTTTATCATCCTATTGGAGAGCATTGAGTTGAGGAGACGCAACAAGAAAGGGCAAGGAATAAGGTCGTAAAATTTAACTAGGAGGCCTTTTCTCCAGACAGTGTCATATGCTGCAGTCAGATCTAAAAAAGCCACAGAGGTTTTCAGTCTTCGCTCAGACCCATCCTCAATGAAAGAAGTCAGAGCCAAAACCTGGTCACAACAGTTGCAACCAGGCCTAAATCCTGCTTGTTCGACAGGGATGCTGGCATTGAGAATAGGGAGGATTCTATTATAAATCAACCTCTCTAGCAGCTTATAACAGACACTTAAAAGAGCCATAGGCCGATAACTTTCAGGCAGTTTTGGATCTTTTCCGGGCTTCAGGATAGCTATGATTTTGGATTTTCTAAATATCCCAGGCATGTCGCCGGTTTTCAGAGTGGTGTTAAAAACTTCAAGAAGCCACTGTCTAGCCTTGTTACCCGAGTGTTTTATAAACTCCGGGAAAATGTCATCCAAGCCTGCTGCTTTGCCAATTGGCATCGCATCAATCGCCACTTCCAGCTCGTCGTAAGTGAAGGGTCTAGAGACTTCCAAGGGTGCTTGCCGACTCTCCTTTATTTCATTAAGCTTGAAATTAATTTTTCTGTCTGCAGACGTACGCACAGGTTTTGAAAGTACGGAGAGGCGTTTTCCAATTTCACGAGGGCTAGGCTGTGAGGCATCGTGTTTTTCACTTGATTTACCAGTGGAGAGTTTCCTGAGCAGAGACCAAGCTTTCCGACTACTTTTGGTGAAGTTCAGGTTCTCGACAGTTTTCACCCACTTCTCTCTCCTGGAGTTGTCGAGAGAGTTAAGGAGTTGGTCAGCTACATCCCTGTCAGCAGTGTCTGTAAACTCACTGTAAAGATCTTCGCACTCTCTGCTCCATCCTGGTATGTATTCTTTTCTAAAACCTCTTGGGATTGTCGCCTTAGCGGAAGACAGGACAAGACGTGTGAACCGATCATAGTTTTCTTATTTTAGAGGGGATGAACTTGATGCCGCTTTCAAGCCTTGATGTGAAGGCCTCCCACTCAGCTTTATTAAAGTTCCATCTAGGCCGAGGAAAAGATCTCACGAGTGGAATTTGCATTCCTACTGATATTATTACAGGCCTGTGCTGAGAGTGGGGGAATGCACCTAGGACCATCCTGGAAGTAGGCACGGGGGGGCGTCTCCCCCATTTATTCCGATTGAAGAGGGAAACTCGATACGATATTCCCTTTTCCCCAAACGTGTTAACTCAATCCCCGTGAATCTTATCCTTCGCCCGTCATTTATCTAAAAAGGAAGCCAGCTTTGATGATTAATAATTACAATCGAATAATGAATTTTACCAATAATATTGTTCCCCCAGTTAATTTAATACCAACTGTATATCGGACTTGATCTTATCTTACTAATGTCTGAACATGCAGGCTTCCTTCCCTAAACGTAATTTAATTGTTCCCAAATAACTAAGTGATTTTGATTTTGATTTTACAATTTCTAAACTGAATTAATATTTAACTTAGGTTCCCCATACCACGTCTTGCCGTCCTCGAGTCAAGTCACGAGCCCGATGGTTCCAGGGACCGGCTGGCCTTCCGCGCATGCGCAGATCGTACTGTCTTGGTGTATTGTTACCTGACCAGCTGATTGAGGTTTGGGGAGAGACGCCACACGGGTGTTGCTGATGGTTCACGGGAGCAAAAACACAAGTCTGGAGAATACCCACGACGCCATCGGGCTGAATGGAAGGTGTGTGGGTCCTTGGCATTATATACCAAGAAAAGGTTGTTATTTTCAGCCCAGCTTGGGAGACGAGTGCCGTTGTCATCATCGGGCGAGTATCCCCACTGGGTATGATGACTGTTGAAGTCACCTACATATACCACAGGATGTTGAAAAGTTGTGAGAACTGTGTCTGACTACTGGGTGTTCGGTGGTTTATAGACATTTACAATAGTAGTTGCAGACACCTTAACAGCAACAACAAATATGTTGTTATCACAACTTTTGTGGGAGACTGATACGTCGTCTATGTCCTGTCTAACGTACGTCGCTACTCCGTAGACCCTGTGACCTATTTCTTCCACAAGCTTATATCCTGGGATGTTGCTCCTCGCACTGTTTTCTAAGTCTTCTGCATGTGTTTCTTGCAGTGCGAGGACATCGACCTCATTTTCCAGCAGCACCTTGCTGAGGCAGTCACTTTTAGATTTGCTCAGACCCTCTACGTTAAAATGACAAACATTTAAAACACAGCCTAAATTTCTAAATTGGCCCTGGAAAGGGCCGTTTGGATTTTGTCTGGCAGCTGGCATAGCTGAGAGATCACTGTGTGTGACAGTTCAGCTGCCAAAGTAATAAAGTAGAAATGTCATTTTTCCATATAACTTGCATGTTAATTTAAGTGTCATCTTCACCTCTGGGCCAGTAGCCCATTGTTGCGCAGTCAGCAATGTTAGCTATACGGCTTTTAATGCAAAACATGATATTTGATTCCCCTGTTTCGGACGCCGTTTTTCAACCGATTTTCTTTCAACTTGGCAAGTGTTTAGTTGAATAGTTATATTAGGTCGCTCATACCTCGAAATTTTGAAAATTTTACTAAATTTTGAAATATTACTAAGGAAAATCGAGTTACTTTGCGACGTCTCAGAGAGTAATATTTGTTAAATTTTACAAGATGTAAAATATTTAACATTTGCTTATTCATATTTATTTATTTATATTATATTATTATATTTATTTATACTTATTTATATTTATTTAATGTTAAATATTTAATAATATTGTTTAATATTTGTTAAATTTTGTTGGTAGCCACACAGATGTCGCTTGACCAAATCGTCGTTCTCACTCACATATTATCACACTCATTTGAGGTTAGACACAAAAAAACTAAATCATGAATCCTAATGAATATGAATGTGATCAGCTGATGTGCGAACTACCTATTTTCTATCATAATACTCCAAATTGAAATTCCTAGCTCTCATTCGTCTAGATACTATATTTTAATGTGAAATCTGAACGTCAAGATTCAAGACCTCATCAAGTAACGTTGAATTGCCTACGACGACATCGACTTCTGACTCAGCCGTCCACGAATATCTCCGCATGTCGTCCAAAACGCTACGTGCAGAATTGCCTACTACGATGTCGTCGGTCGACTTCTGACGCAGCCGTCCATCACATGTCCTCCAAAACGCTACGTGGAGAATTGCCTACGACGATGTCGTCGGTCGACTTCTGACGCAGCCGTCCACGACTATCTCCACATGTCCTCCAAAACGCTACGTGGAGAATTGCCTACGACGATGTCGTCGATCGACTTCTGACGCAGCCGTCCACGACAGTCTCCACATGTCCTCCAAAACGCTACGTGGAGAATTGCCTACGACGATGTCGTCGATCGACTTCTGACGCAGCCGTCCACGACAGTCTCCACATGTCCTCCAAAACGCTACGTGGAGAATTGCCTACGACGATGTCGTCGGTCGACTTCTGACGCAGCCGTCCACGACAGTCTCCACATGTCCTCCAAAACGCTACGTGGAGAATTGCCTACGACGATGTCGTCGGTCGACTTCTGAAGCAGCCGTCCACGACAGTCACCACATGTCCTCCAAAACGCTACGTAGAGAATTGCCTACGACGATGTCGTCGATCGACTTATGAAGCAGCCGTCCACGACAGTCTCCGCATGTCGTCCAAAACGCTACGTGGAGAATTGCCTACGACGATGTCGTCGATCGACTTCTGACGCAGCCGTCCACGACAGTCTCCACATGTCCTCCAAAACGCTACGTGGAGAATTGCCTACGACGATGTCGTCGATCGACTTCTGACGCAGCCGTCCACGACAGTCTCCACATGTCCTCCAAAACGCTACGTGGAGAATTGCCTACGACGATGTCGTCGATCGACTTCTGACGCAGCCGTCCACGACAGTCTCCGCATGTCGTCCAAGACGCTACGTGGAGAAATGCCTACGACGATGTCGTCGGTCGACTTCTGACGATGTCGTCGATCGACTTCTGACGCAGCCGTCCACGACAGTCTCCACATGTCTCCCAAGACGCTACGTGGAGAAATGCCTACGACGATGTCGTCAATCTACTTCTGACGCAGCCGTCCACGACACTCTCCGCATGTCGTCCAAAACGCTACGTGGAGAATTTCCTACGATGATGTCGTCTGTCGACTTCTGACGCAGCCGTCCACGACAATCTCCACATGTGCTCCAAAACGCGATAATTGCCTACGACGATGTCGTCGATCTACTTCTGACGCAGCCGTCCACGACAGTCTCCAAATGTGCTCCAAAACGCTACGTGGAGAATTGCCTACGACGATGTCGTCGATCGACTTCTGACGCAGCCGTCCACGACAGTCTCCGCATGTCGTCCAAGACGCTACGTGGAGAAATGCCTACGACGATGTCGTCGATCGACTTCTGACGCAGCCGTCCACGACAGTCTCCGCATGTCGTCCAAGACGCTACGTGGAGAAATGCCTACGACGATGTCGTCGGTCGACTTCTGACGATGTCGTCGATCGACTTCTGACGCAGCCGTCCACGACAGTCTCCACATGTCTCCCAAGACGCTACGTGGAGAAATGCCTACGACGATGTCGTCAATCTACTTCTGACGCAGCCGTCCACGACACTCTCCGCATGTCGTCCAAAACGCTACGTGGAGAATTTCCTACGATGATGTCGTCTGTCGACATCTGACGCAGCTGTCCACGACAATCTCCACATGTCCTCCAAAACGCGAGAATTGCCTACGACGATGTCGTCGATCGACTTCTGACGCAGCCGTCCACGACAGTCTCCACATGTCCTCCAAAACGCTACGTGGAGAATTGCCTACGACGATGTCGTCGATCGACTTCTGACGCAGCCGTCCACGACAGTCTCCACATGTCCTCCAAAACGCTACGTGGAGAATTGCCTACGACGATGTCGTCGATCGACTTCTGACGCAGCCGTCCACGACAGTCTCCGCATGTCATCCAAGACGCTACGTGGAGAAATGCTACGACGATGTCGTCGGTCGACTTCTGACGATGTCGTCGATCGACTTCTGACGCAGCCGTCCACGACAGTCCTCCAGATGTCGCCCAAGACGCTACGTGGAGAAATGCCTACGACGATGTCGTCAATCTACTTCTGACGCAGCCGTCCACGACACTCTCCGCATGTCGTCCAAAACGCTACGTGGAGAATTTCCTACGATGATGTCGTCTGTCGACTTCTGACGCAGCCGTCCACGACAATCTCCACATGTCCTCCAAAACGCGAGAATTGCCTACGACGATGTCGTCGATCTACTTCTGACGCAGCCGTCCACGACAATCTTCGCATGTCGTCCAAAACGCTACGTGGAGAATTGCCTACGACGATGTCGTCGATCGACTTCTGGCGCAGCCATAACGACAGTCTCCGCATGACTTCCAAAACTTAGCTGTTTAGACGACCCATTGCTCGCCGTGGTTCCAGTCCATGCTTGTTTCAGACGCGACCAATATGCTGCGAAAAATAGGCTGGTGGAGAATGGGTCTTATATGTTTCAAGAGATGTTACAGTGAACTAGTTGCTTGTACCCGGAAGATTCCGAGACGAGAACCCGGGTGCTAAATTAGCAATGTAGTAAATGGATCGTGTAGAGCCTCCGATTGAAGTTGGAATCTAACTTGAAATTAGTTTCCAATCATGAACAATAATTGGTTTCGTTAGTAGAAATTAGTTTTGGTTGTTCTGCAAGAACCGCAAATCGACATATCAAGCTAGACCAGCTTAAACCCTCTTGGTGTAAACATGTTATAGCAGCTCATTTTCAATAAAAGTGTGTAAATTTTTATACAATAAGTAGTGCTTTATTTCTTAAATCGGTCTAGCCTGCTTTTGTTAGTTAAAAGATTGTAATAATTCAATTGCTTGAAAGATTTGTTAAAATTATGGCTTAGTGATCCTTTTTATTGGTCTGAACTGAGTGTCACACAACGTAAATTGGGAAGCTAGGGTATGCCATAGATGGTCCATCGACTTCTGATTCCTCCAAATTAGAGTTAACTGATATAATAGAACGAGAAAAGGATCTATTGCCCATCAAACTACTTGCACAAAATATGTTTATATTTTTAAATAGTACGTAGGACCGCACAAAACCACTCTGCATGTTATTTTACTAAATAAAAATTTAAGGTTCCACGTATTAAAGTTAATATCAAATAATTTAATTAATTGTAGACTATATCATATTATTGGTTAATATAACTTTCCTAATCAAGTATCCAATTAAGGGTATTAAATCAAATAAACGTAAAAAAACTCTTTAAACATGAAAAATAAACGTTAAAAACTCAACTTGCATTTATTTTAGATGCCATATTACAGCCAAAAATGTTATACAGAAATGTATCATACTTTAGGAACTTTTTCGTAAGTGAGAAGAGTAAAATACAAAAGGAAGATTTAAATTTTTATACCATATCCATTACCAACAAAAATAATTATGATAATGAAGATGTAATTATAATAACTGAAATGTAATTATCCATTATTAAAAAATGCAATAAACCATTATAAATATTTAACCAATGTAAAAACAATGCAAGCTTTTCCTTTATAGTTTATAAAGAAAAACTATTTAACAAATTGCCAACTCAATCATCATTATTAAAATCTCTTATTTTAAAGACAAATTGACCGAAGTTTAATGGCTTACTTTTGTTATTCGCTTCGCGACGCCACGGTTTACACTCGTGGATTTTCCTGGAAGGCTATAATTTCTCAGAGGGGGTGAATATTTTATACTCCTTTGGTTCGTCGTTGTTGAACGTCACTCGCCCTAAATTAAACTGCCGAGAAGCGTGACATAGACACGGCCTCGACGACAGTCGATTGCTAGAACAGGAGTCGGGAGTGTGATACCTTTTGAAGCAACATACACTCAGCATACATGAGTATTAATGCAACAATACACAGATCAACTCTCCTTAATGGTCTAGTCAAATTTACCCGGATTGTATTGATAAAATAAGCACTAGGAAAGTAGTTTTCATATACGTGAAGTAGGTGAAACCATGAATAAACTGAGTCTTGTTTTCTCTATGTAAGAATTCTGTGTATTCCACAGCATTTTTGAGGTTTGACGTATGTATAATATGTTTGCTTTTCAGCTTAGTTTAGTTTTAGTCTACCATATATGTATTTTTTATTATTTTTTTATTATGTTTGACCTCTAAAAAATATTCTTGCGAAACCCAGTTGCCTGAAATTTGTACATTTTAATAATAAAATGAGGGTATCATAATAGCAAGTAGGCTAAATATTTGAAACATATTAAAATATACAGCACCTTTTGGTGAAAATTAATAATGCAAACTAACATTATTGGATGAATCATAACTTGGGCAAAAAGATGTATATAAAGAAATTTACTTCGTAATCATTAATCTAATAAAACTTCACTTTGATAAGCAGTATAAAACGTATATAATTACCGTTCATTTATTTTGTCTCAATACTCAAGAGATCAACAGTTACAATATCTCACCTCGTACAGCATTGTTAATATCGAGAAACAGAATCTTCTATATTAATCTTTTTTGCTTGTTAAATGCCAGTGGTTGTTATGTATTTTCCAGATGGAGGACCATGTTTATTTTTAGACATCATTATGCGATGTAAGTAGTAGTTAAGGAACCAAATGACAAGTCTACGGCCCAGACATACTCTGCATTGCTAGCCAATGTAAATAAATCAAATCATTAACTGAAATTCCATAATCTTATACTCTAAAACAAGCTCCGTTTGTCCGGGCAAAGTTTTTTTTCGCTCCAAGGATTTTTTATTTTTTTATTGAATATGGGGGTTTTGGCCACCAGAAATTGATTGGAGCTGGTCCCATATCCGGGAAAAATCGGGAGCTGGGAAAAATCCGGTTTTCGCGCTATAGCACTTCAAAGATTCCATGTTATCCTTATGGAGATTTTATTAATTGAACAAAAATCAGCTGATAACTGTAGATATAAACCAATGTGTTACATCTTTAATCTTTAGTTTCAGAAAATTACACCAAAGTGCAGCAACCTTTGGCTTGGTGAGTGAGCGGAGCGAACGAGCTTTGTGTGAGAACGAAAGTAATAATTTTACAGAGCTTAAGCTCGGTCCCCCTGGTACTTAGTTTAACATATAAATATCTTACGACTGCCCAAGCCAAAGTAGTATTTTACTAATAATTAGTGACCCACAGAATCACGACCATGAAATTAAAATTAAAATTTAAAATGTTACCAATTTATTGAGGAGATAATGGGGATATTGAACACTTTAAATTACCATTATCGTTACAAAATAATTACAATTTAAATTGAAAATGCTACAATAGTGGAGAGAACAGGATGAATTGAACAATTAATTGTTTGTGTCAATCATGACCAAGCCGTTGTCAGCAATGATTCTTTAGAGCGTTGAAATATATTACTGGAATACAGCACGGAGATAAAATAATATTTGATCAATGCAATATTTGTAAAACATTTTATTACAATTGCGATAGTATCTGGTGAACCATTTAAAGTTTTAGTAGAGAGAAGTATAAAGTCCGTTGGTTTTTGCATACTAAAAACCTTTTGTCCAGACATTAGTTACAAGGATAATTTGTTTGAACCAGATAATTGACTTTTAATATTATAATATTTTAAAGTTTATTGGCAAAAGTTGAGTTCAATAGTGTGTTTAATAGTTTCCTTGGTAACTTTCATCAGTCATTAAAGTATTAAAGTTTGAAAACTCATGGTTTGCATTTACTCATAGTTAATTACTTTAAGATTAATGGTTATGAAAGCTAACTAATGGTTAGAATCTGCAAACTTAAAACCAACAACTTTTTAAAAACTTATGATCATGTCAGTAATTATGTTGAAATATATACAGGGTGGAAAAAATCGGGAAGCGATATAATATCTTTAAAGGTATTTAAGTAACCAATTTAAAACGTCGCCAGTGGATATAGGGTCATAAAGACTATTTTTCAAAACTATTACCTTCAAGGTTTTTTTTACCTTCAAGGAACACGGTTCACAAGGAGTCAGAAGAAATCTTAAATGTAAGCATAGGGCAATATGTACATAAAATTAAAGGTCTCTATTAATAGAGAGTAATGCCGCAAACCCGATTTTAAAAGGACGGCTGAGTAAAAAGTGTCAGGCGATCAAACTTTGATATAAAATCATATTGCCGAAAACAAAAATGCAATATCGACCTCCCTGTAAAATCGACTTTTGAAGTCGGGTCTGTGACAAATTGTTCAGAATGCAGAGCTTTTTAAAATGATGCATCATATGACATAAGGAAATGCAGTTACCCAGACGACTTCCATTAGGGACGTCCCATAAAGGAAGTCTTGGAAAGAACTTCATTGGGCTACGTCATATGATAGTTTTAAAGGGCTATGCATTTAGAACAATTTGTCACTAATCCGACCTCATAAGGTCAAACGTATTGGGAGTCATTGCATTTTTTCTTTTGGCAATATGATCTAAAAGCCAAATTTGATCGCGTGCCACGGTATTCCTTTTAAAATAAGGTTTGCGGCATTTTTTTCTATTTCTATATTTATAGAGACCTTCAATTTTATGTACATCTTAGGACGGCGGCATCTGAACGCCTCCTCTCTTATATGTGGAACAGGCTGCTCAACGCCCTACCTGAAAATCTAAAACGTTTAGAAATTTCACTTTCGTTTGAGAAAGTTTAAAAGCGGGAGTTGACGGGTTCTAAGTTCTACGTGGAGGAGGAGTTCTTCTTCCACTAACTGGGCTTAACGGGGAAGGGGTGGGGCAGTAAAAACCAAATCTTCAGTTCCCATGGTTTTTTATCTTTTTTATTCGTTATGTTTTACATTATTTATCTTTTCATTTTTTCTCATGAACTTTTAAATTTATTTTATTTATAAGACTACAATATGTACGATATTTGACTTTTGAAACACACAGCATTTACAATGTATTTTACGAAGACCAAGTTCATATTAGTGCAACATGTTTATGCATTCCTTTTTTATATACGGTGACTAGAACCTTTTGCAATAAAACAACAAAATTCTTAAACTTCACACCATACTTAAAAAAAAATGAGTAAATTGTTCATTCATTTGAATGAAAGAAATCTGTTTTGTTTATTATCGCATCACTAGGCGGATTATCTGACAGAAAGAATTCACATGACGATGTCTCAAGGATTTGTCATGAATAATTGCACCTACAGCACCTTAATAAGTGCTTCCATAAAAAGTCTGAAGAACCTCTTAACACTAGGACGCCTATTCGGAAATCGTCAATACGATTGTGATAACGACTTTTCCAAGATGAAATCAATTACATTTCTATAATATTCTTTTAATACCATATTTGTTTTCTTCCTGTGTTATATTAAAATTATCAACTACTGTATTAAGCATAATATTATATAGTACAGTACTACATAATTAGTTACGGTTCTTAATCATCTTCGATATATTCAAAATTAATGTGTAGAGTATGAATCAATTTAACGATATAAAAAACATCAATAAATGTGTTAAGTTGTGACATCTTTTCTTTCGTGGTCCATTAAATCCATTTTATTGCTCCTCTAGCCTCGAGGAGATGAAAATTCACCCTGTAATTACCACAAGCAAATTAGCACTGCAGAGAAGGGTTCTAATTAACCAAAGTAATAGGTCTGCAGATGCATTGATTTGATGGTTAACTCGATACTGACTGGACATGTGTTACTCTAGGTACCAGGATTAGCTAGGAATACTTTAGTTAATACTTTCATTTTACAGATAGGCCTTATATTATTTTACATACAGTAGAACTTTTATCCAATCTAACTTCAATCACGTTGTTCCAGGAATTGATATCGGCGTAGACAATGTGCTGATATTGGAAAATAAATAGGCGTTCAGCTTACATGTCAATCACATCTTTCTGAAAGCACATCCAATATTATAACTTTTTCAGTTCTTCTAAATATTTCCTCAATGAATTGTGTATGTAGAGGTTTACAAATACCTTTTATTTTAAGTTTATATAACTTGTTTGAGTTTAGCTCAGTGTAACATTTTTCTGACTTTAAAAAAATGAAATCACCGTCTTATGTCGTTAGCACAAGTGTATAACAGGTTTGTACCAGTTGAAAAGTTGACAATAGGTAAACGGTAAACAACGTTGCTATCAAGTTGTAAGTCTTTTGGCAGTCGTTTATAAAATGTCTCCTCGCCTTATGATCCATACATGTAGGTTAATGTCATCCTAGGTCATGGAAACCCTATGCTCAGGAACATGAGTGGAGAGTCGGTTAGTTGTCCAGGAAGAGGGCATAGCAGACCGCTGTCCGCAGTCTGTGAGCGAACTTAAAATTAGTCGTTACAAAAGCATGTATGTAAATTAGAATAAACAAATTTTTAGTAAAAACTATAACAAGCCCCTGAAATTTTCCTTTTTGCAATCCATGGAGAAAATCAGTCAACACATGAGGATATATGTAAAATAAAATAAACAAACCATCGGGAACTACTAGTAACAACTTGCAAGTTTTTTTTTTTTTTTTTTTTTTTTTTTTTTTTTTTTTACAACGTCCATCACTTTACCATGTTAAGGTATGTAAAACAACTTGTGAAAATAGAACATCATTGTGAATCACAATGCTCTGAAATAATGTTTAACTTATTCAAAAAAGAGAGCAGCTTAACTAGTGCTGTGCACAATAATTTTCGGTCAGTTAAGCGCGGGGCCCCGAGGCCAAAGCCATAATATCTGATGACCCGCCGCAATGTCCCGGCTCCATTCTGTGTCGGGTCGCCTTCTCATTATGGTCACTGGCTTTGTCCACAATTGTGCTTTAATGACTTTACTCAGCTTGATTTTCTCTTAAAAACGGTTAAGTGAAAGCATCAGTGTTCGAGTAGGTTCTAATAGGGGCAGTAAACTTAGAAACATTAACAGATAAACATTAACAGTGTCGTTTATCAGTCTTTTAAATTGTGTAAGGCACTTACGCGTGAGTCAGAGGCTTAAATTTTGCTATAGACATACTTTGTCCATTCAACAACAAAGCAAACTCATAAAAACAGAAGAATAATTTAAATTTTAACCCTCTCGAAAAAAAATTAAAATTGAAGATTTCAGCAATCGTGAATTTAGTTAATCAGCTCAAGCAACCAAAAAGTTGGTTCTATCAAAAATCTGCAGTGCAAAGCACCTGCGACAGAACATTTAAATGTGGCCCGGGATCGGGCCGTTAGGATTTAGTCTGACAGCTGGCATAGCTGAGAGATCACTTGCGTAATAGTTCAGCTGCCAAAAATTTTATTTATTTTATTATTATTATTTAAGTTGGTAGCTGGCTATGATAGCCATACTATACATAATTTCTCAAAAATCTTCTACAATCTTAGCAAAAATCTTTCAATTTACTACAACTTTGGTCCTCTGCCTTTTTATCGTATCTCGCACCATTCTTTGACAGAATTCTCCAGACAGATTCTTTTGACATCCCGGTATTTTATTTTTGGCTCCAGTGACTAAACAATTGTCTTACATAACATTTCACTGAACAACTTTGATAGATGTTTAAAATGTCCACAATTTTGAACCGTTCATATTTCGCAATATCTCTTCTCGTTTGTTCTCAAAACATATTGTAAACTTTTTAGCAATTTTGTGATCTTAAGTTGTGACACTTTAACGGTTTGGTTCTGGCCAACTTTGGAAATCGCGTTTTTTTAGCTCTAGCGGCCGTATTGTTAGTCATAAAGAAAATTATGGACAAACACTACAATTGGGAATTGAATGGCCGAAAATTTCCGTCCTATGCCTTTTTATCGTATCTCACACCGATAATCCTCCATACTGATTTTTGTCAAATCAGGTTTTAGGTTTGTGCACTCTAGAAACGGTTGGTCCAATCACAAAATATTACTGAATACGGTCAAAGGCGTTTTTAATACCAACAAATTGAGTTATTTGATATTTTGTCATATCTTCGCCCATCAAACCTCAAAACCATTTATTTTATTTATATTTTTTAATGATTATGAGTCCTTTGTATTAACAGCTTATGCTACTGTCGACACTGGTGGTATTAATTTAAATATTTTTTATGAGTAAACCCGAGTATTTGATTAAAATTTTTGTGAATATTAGGGGTCTGTGATTGGTTCCATCCCGTGTCGTATCTTCTCAAACCATAATTTTGGAGATCAAACATTTTTATGTATCTTAAACACTTTACTCTCAGAAAAATTTTTATGATATTTCATTTTCGTATTAAAATTTTATAATATTCATTGGTTACAATTTAGGTACAGTTATCTACCGTACTTATTCACTTAAACTGAAATTTTTCTGTGCCCCAATCAAGGCTTAAGACTCTAAATCATAAAGGAATTTGGCAAAATCAAGTAGGAAGTACAAGCGTAGAGTCTCCATCGAGTCGTAGGCAAGGGCTAATTATATAATTTGCAACACTATACATGAATAAATGTGAAATCTAATTGTAAAAAATAACCACACTCTTTTGGTAACAAAGTCATTTTCAGATATTATCCAAAGCAAACTAATTAGAACGTATTGTAGGTAATTTTGAAAATGTGCAATTACCGAACACGATTTTCAGAAGTCGAGTACTTGACAAACAGTTTTTCCATAAACTAGATTCAGGCAGACTCTAATAAATTTATAAATACCATCGATGTACCTTATCCGGTCTAAGCAAGGTTTCACCAGGTATGGTTACAAGAAGAAATACCTGAAATGGACGAGCTTCTATATTGGTTAAGTTAATCTCCTAAATTTAAAATTCAAAGCACCAATATAATAATTAAATTTTTATTTTTACTAGGCCTTTCAACACAATGCTGTCATCGTCAGGTCAGTCACAAATATAAACAAAAAGTTCGTTTACAAACATTATTTGACAAATACAAGTCTCTTCATCTAATTATTTAAACGCATGGGAAACTTATATTATCAATAAATTTGAAAAAGATGAATTGTTAAACTTAGACGAAGGTCAGTTCAAAACTCAAAATTACTAGAAAAAAGATTTCATTAAAAAGCTAAAATTTTAAATAAAATTTGATTATTATATTTAATATAAAGAAGTAAAAAAAAAAAAACAAATGTACCATTAGAGCTTGTTAAATTTATATAGCTTATTTCAAAATCATATGTTCATTGGTATTTGTCAATAATGTTTGTAAACGAACTTTTTGTTTATATTTGTGACTGACCTGACGATGACAGGAATGCTGTTGAAAGGCCTATTTAAAAAAAATTAAATTATTATATTGGTGTTTTGAATTTTAAATTTAGGAGATTAACAAGAAGAAATGTTAGAGTAAATTTTGCAAATGTGTGGAGTAAAAAATAAAGTGCGATTCTAAATGTCATGCTTGTTAGCACGTCTTGTGCTAACAAGTAAAATGAGATAGTAAACATACTTATAATGTGCATTATACTCGTATGGACAAACTCATATAAATTAGTAGTTTTTTATCATTTCAATTATTGTAATAATTTATTCAATGTATTTTACTCATTACATTACATTATTATAATGTATTTTCCTCTGAACGTTATTGTACATCTCTCTTGTGTTCATAGAATAATAGCCTATATGGAAAGAAATTTGACTATTTTCAGCAATAATGTACTGACTGTATTTAACATACGTGTGTCGTTTAAAAATTTTCAAACAAAAACTGGAGTTAAATTTACGTTATAATTATAAATTTCTTTTAGAAGTAGTGTATCAGGCTATTTGGCGTTTGTGCAAAATACGAATACCCACAACCCGACGTGGGCAATCAAATTTACCTACAACGATTCGTTGGTATCATGGTTTTACTCAATTTATGGAAGAGAGTGTTTACTTCTTCAATTGCACATTTACAATTTCTACAACGATTTATGGGTAGTTTTCATGCTGATGTCCAATAAAATGCTCATTTCGCGATGTAGGTATTTTCCCATGTCCACGGCGTTTTAACGTAACATATACATAAAATAAGCTGACAACTAGGACATGGGAGAAAGAAGGCCTCCATGTAATTTTCCTGGTGCTGTTTATTTCCAATAACAATCACTAACGTGATGGGGGAGAGGTAGAGTTGTGGATCATCGGATCATTAATCCGTTCCCAATATGACATCCATTAAAAGGAGCACTTGAAAGGCTCTAATGAACGGAATCGCGATCCTAAAAATTAAATGGACTCTGTTATCGCCATCGCCTCGGTGCCGCTCACTCGTGGCATAAACCATTCGGTTGATTTTCAATTTATATAGGATATTCCCAATGTAAGGAGCATCTTTATTAATTTATCGTGTCTTTTTTTCAATGTAAATCAATATTTTGTCCCAACAATTTTTTTATCAAGTCAACAATTTATTTTTAATAAGTATTCCCTTTAAATTGGAACGAAGTAATTCCCTTTAATATTAAGTAATAAGTAATTCCCTTTAAGTATTGGACGAGATATTGGTACATGTACGTTAAAAATGAAAATTGATAAAATTGTATTAACCATGGAATGTTAACTGGCTTTTTACAACAGTAGTCGTCATCCTAAATGTGCATGGACTCATTTAGAATTATCACTGGGGCAATAATTTCATTCAATTTCTAATATTTACACGTAAGATTCACACGGAATGTTTATGATGTTTATCTCTCATTATATTTTTTAATGAATACATATTGTAAATAAAAGAGATTGTTTAGGTTCTTTGATTAGAGCGATTTTCCAATGTGCACTCTAGGAAATATTTTTTCCTCGACATTCAGAAAATAGTGATCCGGTTCGCATGTGCGAAATCAAACTTTTTTTTGCAACACAAAACAAAATTGTGCTGTCAATTAAACATACTAATTTTCTATGTTTAATCTATCCATGTTAGTAGTGAAATATGTCACATTCAGGATAGTGCAATGACCTCTGAGTAGGTCACAAGGAAATGAAGGCTATAAATGACCTCATCGACTATGACGTTAGAAGTTTCATCATCGTATTAAGCCATAACTATTACACCACTAGTGACATCACGAGCTACATCATCACCTAGGCCTACGTCACGGATGACGTGATTAAAAGTCAAGATTACACCGAAAAGTAAAAGTTTTTGCATTTTTGGGATTCCTCACATGTTGCTCTAGGATCCGTACGGGTCCCAGTGACCTTAAGGTCTTTGAGCTAAATTCGATTAGAAAACTGCTAAGAAATAATAGAGTATGGTAATAAAAAGTCATCTGTCAATAAACATAATTTATTTTTTGAAAAGTTTTACACGCCAAATGTTTTGTGCATTTTACTAGACTTAAGTTCACGAATCATGGTCAGGTTGAAAGAAAAAATTTATTTTTTGCTCACTTCACCCCTACCACAAAGTTAAGACCTCGGATTTACGGCGACCTTAAATATTTACAAATTTTATCGGTTTTTGCACCAGCGCATCTGTAAAGTGAAAAAATTCACACCACTATTTCTGAATTTTTGCAAGGCCCCAAGGCCAAGGTCATTTTTTTAGTACAAAATTTAATTTTGGAAAATTTTACATACCAAAATGTCTGAGAATTCTGCAAGTCCCAAGGTCACAGTGGACATAATCGAATCGAGAAAAAAATTTTTATTTTGACCACTTTATCCCCACATAAAAATATAGTACCTTGGGTGCACGGTGGGGCATCAGTTCAAGTTGCGGTCCGGCTCTAGTGGAGTGCTCATCGCGGTGCTGCGAGTTACTAGATTTTATTTTACTTTGAGTTTCTTACACAAAGATAAAATTTATTATTATTCGGTTCGATTCAAATGGCCTCTATGTGGTGTATCTTATACCTTAATATCTTAATACGCGTAATTTAATACCTAGTAGCTTACGGGCCGAAGCCCATAGTCAGGTTTAACAAATTATTAAAATAGTAAGAATTAGATCACCCCTAGAACTGGGTTGTCCACTAACTAATAGTAAATAGTAAATGTAGATAGACCCTCGGGCCTGGGAGAACGGGCGTTGCCCCCTTTAGCATTGAAGTAGGCCTAGCCTCCCACGGAGTCTTTGCCGAGCCTTCGGTGATTGTAATCATCTCGAACAGCAAAGATGTGCATGTTGCACTTCAGGGCAGCCCCAAGTACTGGGCTGGGCGATCGGGTGTGGCTCTCTTTATCACTGAAGGAGGTCAGTTACGACTGTGCCGAGCCCTGGCGGAGATGGCTTTGCCAATCGCGCGCTTACTCCATCCATCCTACTAACCCACCACCCCTACTAACTAATACCATTTCTTCAGGACCTAGGAGAACGCGGGCATGGCCCCCAGCATTGAAGTAGGCTTAGTCTCCCAAGGAGTCTTTTCCGAGCAGCTGTGATGGTAGTAATGACCGACAGCAAAGGTGTGTATGTTATACTTCAGGGCATGCACCCTTAGAAATGGGATGTCCACTACCCTATGCCAGCCCAAGTACTGGGCTTGGCGAATGGGCGTGGCTCTCTTTATCAATAAAGAAGGTGAGGTTCGACTGTGCCGAGCCCTGGCGGAGGTGGTTTTGCCAATCGCGCGCTTACTGGGTGACTCACCTCAGCTTCCCTAAAAGGAGACAATGAGTCAGGGTGTCGGGGATCTGGGGCATCCGTCGACCTTCGGGCGTGGTTGCAGCGTACTGGTGCCCCTTATTGGGCGTGCAGGAACCCATAGACCTAGTTATTCCGCTTGGGAAATACCCATGACCCAGGTAAAACCTAAAATGGGGGCCTCGGGATGCGGTGCAAGATCCTGGCCTCAGCCAGTCCGGATATTGGGTTGGAATCGAGGGGAAGTGGTTGCCGGCATGCTCGACAAATAACTTTGGCTAGGAAGGGACCTCCAGCCTTACTGGGGGCGTTGCTCACAAACTATAGTTAAGAAGTAGTTGGATAGTGCTGCCACTGTCACTCATAACGGTTTGTCAATTTTGGGTTCACGGCCGAATGAGTCTTGAAGAATCCCAATCTCTGTGGGGGTTCAATCCGCCTTAATGAGATTAGGGACTTCTGTCTCTTTCCTAGTTCTGATATGCCCAAAGGTAGGTGCGGACGTCCGTAAGGAAAAGGACCCGATTCAAATGGTCCGCTGTGTATTTATCTATCTGGTTTGTGTTTTTGGTGTTGATTGTTGCCAAACTTTTTTGTCACCAGAGCATCGTATGGCAAGGACGGCCCTTATTTGGTACGAGAACGGTTCTGCGGTCCTCTTCCCGTAGGAGAGAGGACGTTTTTACCCCAGTTCCCCGGGGTCGAAACCTCTGTTCAACCAGCACCAATTTAAAATATGAGCCAGAATCCGACCTTTGCAACAAATTTGCACTTCCTGGCCAAGGGCTGAAGTGGCTGGATTCTGACGACACACTGGAGGACTAGTATGCGAGGAGCTATCAACAGTACGAGGTTATGAACAACACATCGGCCCCTGCAACACAACATGGGCACTCCCAGGACCCTTGAGCATGCGCCGCGCCGGTCGAAAGAAGGTGGAAGGACACCCGTGATGTGGTGTAGAAAAGAAGAAGAAGGCGAGCAAGGTTAGCTCAGAAAAAATAAAGGCGGCGAGCTTAGACCTTAAAGATGGGAAGAAAGGTCTTAGCTCTGTACTAGCTGTGATAGAGACTCACAGCTTGGCTTGGGAACTCGGGGTCGTCAGACACCCGAACGGTCGAAAGCCGACCGCCCCTGGGTGGAAGGTGTCATAATTTTAACTGCTGTTACAAAATTCAGGAATATTTAGTGGGAACTTTACATTTGGTTTACAACTTAAATGTTCTGTCCCTCAAAATTTTGCTGTTAAATGACATTGACCCTTAACTTTTATTCTTTCATCATTATTAAAATCACCATCTTCACAAATATGATAAATATTGGTTTTTTTTATTCAATATCTTCTTCTTTAGTTGATGAATAATAGTTGTGTGGGACAGTGTTAAATTTATTAAAAAGAGAGCAGCTTAACTAGCGCTGTGCACAATAATTTTCGGTCAGTTAAGCGCGGGGCCCCGAGGCCAAAGCCATAATATCTGATGACCCCCCGCAATGTCCCGGCTCCATTCTGTGTCGGGTCGCCTTCTCATTATGGCCACTGGCTTTGTCCACAATTGTGCTTTAATGACTTTACTCCGGCTTGATTTTCTCTTAAAAAACTGTTAAGTGAAAACATCAGTGTTCGAGTTACTAAGTAGGTTTTAATGGGGGCAGTAAATTTAGAAAGGTTTGATAAATATGAAGAGGAGATTCAATTTAGGTTTAATTGACAGGTCCCAAAATTGTACAAACTTTTAATCTAATTCGATATTTATCTTTAGGCTAACTTGAGTTCTAATTATATAACTTCTAATACTAGACATGAATAAACATATAATCTCATTGTAATCAATGAACTGGACTTTTGGAATTGGAGCTAATATCGATAGCTATAAAATAAAAACGTAAGGTATGAATTGTTCTATAAAAATGATAAATATTTCAACAAAGTAATTTGTGCACCACAAGTTAAACGACTTATTCGAACATAAGAAGTAATAATCTTTTTTTGTAAGTTTATTTCAGTAGTTGTTAAAACATTAATAGTAACAATAGTATATTTTGTCAAAAAATATAATATATTACTGTATTTTATTCAAACTGTCAAAAACTATGAATTTATTTGGAAAAAAATTAATTCATGGATTGATTTGTAAAACATTAGAAATATCAATTAAACAAACTAAATACAAATAGTAAAAATGTCCGTAACGAAATTATTTCCAACTAGAGGTCCCCCAGAACGCTTTTAAACGATAGTTTAAAAATAAATCGATCATAAAGTATAATATTCAGAACATGTTTTACTAGAATGAGAAGTGTAGAATGTTAGACATTTTTTAAAATATAACCTTCATGATACACGGTTGATTGAAACATGTAATCTAAAGCTTTTTTATTTGAGTGTTAGATGTTTTAAAGTCTTAAACCTCCAAATAATAGTATAGATATAAATTTAATTTAAGAGAAAAATAAAATTGATTGCATTATATTCATTAAAATGGAGTGGAATTTTTTTTCATACACAGTATGCGGATTTTTCAGCTGTTAAAAACGATTAATAGATTCGTCTATACGGGTAAACAGGATTTACTATAAACCAAAATAATGAAGAAAGTGGGCGACAAATTTTTTTGTTGCCATTTTTTCAATAACCGATCACTAATGTGATGAGGTAGAGGTATAGTTTTGAAACATCAGATTATTAATCGATTACCTATATAAATTCCATTAAATGGAGCGCCTGAAAGGCTCTAATGAACGGGATCCAGGTCTTAAAATTTAAATAAACAGTGCCTCTGTCATCGCCACTCACTCGTCCCGGAAACCATTTGGTTGTAACTCAATTTATAACGGATATCACCTGTGATGGCTAGTATTCTTTGTTCAAAGTTCATTGTTGGTGATGGTGAGTTTGTGTTATTATTTGGTAGATTATTTCGGACATTTGCCATCAATGTTAAGTAAAAACAAATTCACGACTTTTCCTGATCTTCTGCCTGATCCCGTCATCAGGTGGAAGAAATGCCACTAGGTGTTTATGAAGAAATTGTTCCAGGTATTTCTCTCTCCTGAAGATGGAATTAAATTTAAGATTCAGAAACGTCGTTAATATTTTTACTAATCAGTGATGGAAAATGCCCGATATAATCTACAAAAAAATAACATGGGGAGTATTAAAAAAATGTATTCACTCTTTTACCCTTACAGTCATTATATTTGTTTTATTTATTTTTTAAATGTAGTTAATTGTATTTTCATTGGATATTCCATTTTAGTTTCTATTAGACTATGTATTGGTAGATGTATGTTCAGGACTTTCGAATTCACTGTATATTTTATTTCAGCTGATTATTTTATATTTAATATTGCCACATGTTTTTGTTTGTTTTGTTGTTGTTAACTATTTTTCTTTTAATATCTTTGTCATGTTTTCTATTGTAAATTAAAACTCTTTATTCTAAAACCGCTATACAGTCTACTTTTCTATTCAACATTTGTTCCTAACGAGCCGTATGAAACCAGATAACTTGATATTTCTATGGACATTTTGGAAACCCCGCTTATGTTTGTAATATTGCCCTATAACACCAAATTGTTTTCTCCCACTATACTGATGACTATGGACTACTAGTGTCACTTCAAGCCTTGGACTTTGTGTAAGTGGTATAGTTATAGTATTGAAGAAATGACTGTCTAAGATTTACTGATTAACTTTTATTTATTTTGATTATTATTTGTTTTGAGAATTTTAATTAATAACAATCACATATCTGTGAAATATGGTACCACCTCGTACAGAATTTAAAGCTGACTCATACAGTCGTGGAGTCAAGAGAATAAAGAGCCGCCTAAATACCATTCAAACCGCGGTCGGTACTGTGTTCTCACACTCGACCCATTGACCAGTCTACGACTTAAAAAACTCGTGGGGTATCGGATTGAAACGGAATCTAGGAAATCTGAGTTTGAGTCCTTGTCACAATAAGCGAGTATGCTTGATAGTGATGACGATTTTTCTGACACCATTATCAAAGACCTGGATGAAGTTTGCGAAATGTGCTTAGAGATCATAGGTCAGATTGACTTGCTTTTAAGCGCAACCGAGCTTACTGTTTCTGTCGCTTCAAACAGTCATGATACATTGACTTCATCTACCGCTTCTCAGTTACGACTTCCTAAACTTAACCTTCCTACTTTTCGTGGGGATCTTTCATCATGGACTTCATTCATAAACCTATTTGATACCACTATTAATAACAATGACAGCATTCCCGCCGTGATGAAATTCCAATACCTTCTAAGCGTACTACGTGATGAGCCTTTCAATCTAGTTAAAAGTCTCAGTTTAACGACTGAAAACTACAAGATCGCATATGACCTGCTTCACGACCGATATCATAATATTAGAAGACTTCAAACTTTACATCTAAATCAACTCATCGACTTGCCTGAAATTAAAGCATCGAACACCCAATCCATTCGTCACTTTGTCAATGCTTTCACCGAGAATTCCCAAGCTCTTACTGCTCTTAAGTGCCCTGTTTTAGAGTCCAATCCAGTTTTAGCTAATGTTTTGCTAAGGAAGATGGACGTTAAACTTTGCAAACGTCTTGAAATCTACCGCTCAGCATCTCATTCTGTTGAACGCTCAATACCTGAGGTCAGGGAAATAATTGAATTTTTGACTACTGAATGTAACCGCACAGAAGAGGCCATAATGCACGCACCGTCTTTGTCCTGTCAGATCATTTCCACATCATCTCTCAACAAGATGTCTACCAATAACCAGAGGTTTTCGTCTAATAAAACTTACTCACACCCTCAATCCTTCAATTTGCTCAAATCATGCTTTATATGCAACCAGAATTTCCATAAGGTTTACATGTGTCCTGTATTTAAACAAAAATCCCCTTTCGAGCGCTATCAACTTGTGAAATCCTACAAACTTTGTGTATCATGCTTAGGAGCCCATAAACTCCAACAATGCCACTCAAAGTCTACCTGTCAGACTTGCAGCAAGCATCATCATTCCCCCTTGCATTTCAAAGGAAAAGATGAAATTCCTAGACCCCAAGATTCTAAAGATTCAACAGTGGACAACTTAAACGTTGTCCGAAATGGTAACTCCTTTCCAACAGAGAAGACTTCAGTGAACTTAACATCTCAAGATTCTTCAATCGGTTCTGATAGTACTGTACTTCTAGGAACTTTCTTAATCCAACTTCGAACTTCTGACGGAACTCCACATGTTTTCCGGGCCCTCTTGGATTCTGGTAGTATGTGCGACCTTGTCTCAGAACACGCAGCAAATATTCTTAATACCCGACGTCACAAATCTGATGTGCAGCTCACAGGCATAAATCATAATATTACTAGGAACCGAGGTCAAATTTATGCTGACATAGAAACATTGGGCGGTGAACTGATTGCACCACAACATGCGTTTCTTATTCTTAGTAAGATTACAGTTTATCTTCCCCGAGTGCCGATTTCCTCCAAGGTTCAAACAGAGGCTCAAGCCTTTGCTCTAGCAGACCCGACATTCCACGTTCCTGGACCTATTGATGTAGTGCTTGGAGGAGCCCTGTTTCCTAAAGTTTTCAAGAATGACCAACATTCACTTGGTTTAAAGATGCCCTCAGTACTCGGAACTCATTTTTGTTATGTCGTAATGGGTAATGCACCCTGCATGCCAACACCATCTAATTCATTGAACCAGAACCAACCAACCAATTTGACAGTTTGCTTGCATGCTTCAAACAAGGTGGATTTACAATGCATTGAAAGACTTTGTCAAAAGGAAGAACTGCCATTCGGTCGCATGAAATCAGTTATAGATGGTCAGAGTGAATACTTCACGGCGACGCATTCTATGGAAGAGCACTATGTTATTCGTCCGCAACTTAAAGAAGTCTCTCATACTACGATACCTCAAACCAGATTTAACTCAAACTATAAGACGAATAAAGGCACTTGTCCTCCTTGTAACCCACAATTGAAGAACCACCTAATTGGTTGTATTTCCACTTATTAAAAACCAAGTTTGGGAACTTTTCATTGATAAACCTACTGTACATTCGGAAGAATTTGCTAACTCTGAAAATTGTACGGTCGCCTCTTGAAAAATATGTTGAAGCTGGGTCGCTTCAAGGGGGCCGGTATGTTCAGGACTTTCGAATTCACTGTATATTTTATTTCAGCTGATTATTTTATATTTAATATTGCCACATGTTTTTGTTTGTTTTGTTGTTGTTAACTATTTTTCTTTTAATATCTTTGTCATGTTTTTTATTGTAAATTAAAACTCTTTATTCTAAAACCGCTATACAGTCCACTTTTCTATTCAACAATGTACGTAAAATATTAGGTCATAAAATGATTATTAACAAAATGTTTATTGGCTTTAACTATATCCATTATCCTAATTTAGTATGCACTCAGAACCCCCATCGTTATGCTGCCTTCATTTAACTCATTTTATTTTACTCGTAACATTCACAAGCAGTTTTAATAATTACAATCTTACTTTATATGTTGTAATGATAATATTCCGTTATTTAAACATGATGTTTAGATCCTTTGACTAGTATTTTTGCGCTATTGTGCTCTCTAACCGCACGTAGTAAGTAGTAAGTACATTATTATTTCTTGTTTACATCACACAACAGGCTTTACTATGAACTAAACATACTAATTGAGTACCGTACTGGTTCTAAAGGCTGAATATAAGCTGTAAATTGCCAATATTTATTTTTTTTAATTTTTTATCACATAAAAATGATACACTATGATGAGTTGCTTCATTCGTTACAACTATTACATTACTTTTCAATAAAAAAACCTTTGAACTGCTATTTTAGAAAAGTAAAAGTTAATATGTGAAAGTTAACTTAATCACTGTTTAAGACGCCGTCGCTGCCATGGCATATTTTAAGGCGAATAAATAAAAGACGAGTAGAATGGGGGATGCCTTTTGTGGTCTTGTAACTCTCTAAGACCATGTGATTCTTTAGACAGGGTCTCGATTAATTTTCGACGATTATGTCAGGGAAGCAGAAAAACAGCTCAATGATACAGAATTCTATAAAATGATTCCCGATGATCCTACTTGTAAATTTAATGATGACATATCGGGAGCTGTTTTTCTGCTACGATATGGACCTGAGGAAATCTTAAATATGGAAACTATAAAACTGTTGAATCCATCTAATCCAAGAACAACGGTATTCTACCTATTACCTAAAGTCCACAAACCCATTCGCCCACCACCTGGAAGACCCATAGTATCAGGATATGGGTCTCCAACGGAAAGAATTTCAGCCTTTATTGATGACCAGCCTTTACTCCAGCCAATAGTAAAAAGTTTACCATCATACATACGAGATTCGTCAGACTTTTTAGACAAAATCAAGAATATCATCATTCTTTCTAATAAAGATGTTTTTTTAGTAACTATAGATGTTGTGTCACTGTACACGAACATTCCCCGTGATGAAGGAAAAGATTCTACCAAAAAGGACCTTGACAAACGTCCAGTTAATTCAAAACCTAGCACAAATTTTATCCTGCGATTAATCCACTTTGTTTTAACAATGAACAATTTTAAATTCAGGGACCAAAATTATCTTCAAGTGAAAGGAACTGCCATGGGGACTCGCATAGCCCCTTCTTTTGCGAACCTTTTTGTTGCCGACATTGAAGAACGTTTTTTAAATTCACAGTGTTTACAACCCAAAGTGTGTTACAGGTTTATTGATGACATTTTTATGGTGTGAGAACATGGCATGAACACTTTAAACTCTTTTCTAGAAGATTTGAACAACTTCTCAAATTGAAAGTTTACCTGGAACTTTTCAAAAGAAGCAATTACATTTTTGGATGTTGATATCTATATTCAGGGTGGGGCTCTAAAATCTAAAATTCATATAAAAGATACAAATACAATGGATTACCTGGCCTATTCAAGTTGTCATCCCGCTCACGTAAAAAAATCCTACCCAAAAGCTTATCAATTCGAGCAAGAAATTTGTGCCCTGAAAATCATGATTACAGAAATTATCTTGATAAATTAAGTAATTCCCTTAGTAGGAGAGGATATCCTCAAAACATTATTGATATACAAATCCACAGTTCGGAAAATGCAGCAACAAATTCTTTTAGTAATGATCTAAAATTTGTCACTCAGTACTTTCCTGGATTATACAAGACAAACATATATTCCCATATGAATAACATGAACATGTTATAAATCTTGTGACATCATACTGTGTTGAGAGTAGCTCACAGTATTATCTTGAGCTCTCATTTAATACACGATTTGTTCTCAAACCCCCCCCCGGCTGATTTTCAAAAGATCTCCTATTTAAAAAAATATCCTTTCTAAACCTAAATTGCCTTCCTCTCCTGTCCCTAGTCACAACGTTCCTGGCTGTTGTCCTTGTAAAAAATCCCGTTGTGCCACTTGTAATTCCATTCTTACCTCTAAAACTTTCACGAGCAGCCAAACAAATAAATCCTAAAAAAAAGGAAACATCAATTGTGAGTACACCAATGTAGTATATCAACTTTCCTGTAACAACTGCCCAGAGGATTACATTGGTAAAACCACAACATCTCTAAGAGTACGCATGAATGGCCACAGGCTTGACGTAAATCACCCGTATATACAGAAGCCTGTAGCCATTCATGCCAGAGAGCACGCTCAAAATTGTCAGCAATGTTTTTCATTAAAAGGAATTTGCAAATTGGCTAATAATGCACAAGATAGAAGGATTCGAGAACTTGAACATCAACTAATTCTAAAGTCAAAAACTCCATTCGGCCTTAACTTAAGATAATTATATATATATATAAAACATTCAAAATTTTAAGTTCCACACAACTTAGCCACAAAAATGTAATTGCTTAAAAAATCTCCCATCTGTTCAATTTATAATGTCAAAATCATTGTTTATTATTATCATATTTACTTTTTATTTGATGTTCCTGATGAAGGCTAATGCCGAAAATTCGAACTTAATTTAAAGGAAATGTAAAGAAGGTTTTTGTTTTTGTTTATAAGATACCGGTTGGTGATGTATGTGAAAAAACATAATACAATTTTTTTGTAAATTTGTCTAGTTATTATAAAAAAGTGTACCAAATTTAAGTTTAATATGTTCAGACATTCCCTTGAAAAAAAGTTTTGTGAAAAAACACAATGTTGGCTGTGTGGTTAACTGGGGACTTTCGGACATTTATATTATGGTATAAACGTTTGGTTGGGGCCCTGATACAATACCCTAAAATATTGTTAGGGAGTTCTTGGTATATGCACTTGTTTAAAATCGATGGACACGGAAATCACTGGATCGTTTTCGTATAAACATGTATATGGGAAATTTCATCATGGAATAGTTTTTTAGCCATTAGTTGTTATGGCTTTTAGGCCTTAGTCCCAGGACCGTCACAAATATCCATAAATATATTAGGATTTAGAAGGAATTTATGAACACATTAGGTATTATCTATTTGTAAAAAAAAGCAAAACGATAACAATCGTTTGACTAATGTAACTACCAGCTGGCGAGCAAAAATCTATCTAAATAAAAAAAAAACAACGGAAGCTATTTTATTGCATTCGTATATAATTTATATAAACTAATTACACATACACCGTACGAAGGTTTGGTAGTCGAATTATGTAGCACGTAATTTCTCCACAAAAAGTGTTTAAATAGTTTCGATCATTTCCGGTATTCTTTAACATATCATCGAGGCAAGAGTGACTTATTGGAAACATTATGTGTGCATGAACACTAAACGTAACTTATGTGGGCTTGTGATACCACCGTGTCCTCCTTATCAGTTGTACTTGACCTTGAGTTATGTGACTTGGCCTTGAACTGAAATTGATGCCAGCAAACATATGGTCGTACCGTAGTCGTTGATAGAGGTTAAATCTATCGCAAATTTAGATGTGCTTATTTTTTAGTTTATATAATTTATTTTATAGTATAGTTAATCTATATTCTTATTTCTATAAGGGTTTCGTCTGTTACGTCCCTTTTTCTCTCGACCTACTGAACCGATTTTTAAGATTGAGGTGTCATTTTAAAGCTTAGTATATAGCGCAGTGACGAATCGTAATTAAAAAGGTCATATTGTTTCAGGCTTCGTCCCCCTTGCCTTTGATTTATTTCTAGAGGGCGCTTTAAAATGTTGACCAACTTTTATTGCAAGTTCATTAATGTGAATTGTAATTTAACAGCTGATTACCCTCAGATGAATTTTAAAAGCCAGATAGTAAACAAAAATAGATCTCTGACTAGATCAGCTGTTGCGAGTAAACAGCAAAGTTTGTTATTGTTTTTGCTCTCAATATATTTTCAGTTTTAAATAGTTTTAATTAGTTTTTCTACGTGTTTAAGTGTTAATTTTCTTAATTTTGTGTTCTTTTATTGTTTTCTTCAACAACAGCAACTTAGTTTACGTTCTAAATGAACGGCACGAACTCAGTTTTAAAACCACCAATCCTAACCTTAACGTCAGATCACAACTACGCGGCTTTGGCGAGCCACGTGCTATCAACTGTCAACAATGGTAAGCATGCCGTACTAGAAGACTCAAATTCAACCCCACCGCCCCCTAAACGTTTTCTCACTGACTCTGACTCAACTCAAATTGAAAATGAGAATGACATGGAACTATGTAATACAAATACGGACGATTCGCAAAACACATTCCAGCTTATAAAGAATAATAGGAAAACCAAATCTCGCTCATCCCATGTCCAACCTTCCAACCAACCTTATAAAACTGTTATACAAAATAGATTTGCAGCCATTTCTAATTCTATTGATGAAGACGAGTCCCCAGCTTCTAGTAAACCCCAACGAATTCCACCCATTTTTCTCCATGACTCCAACAATTACCAAGCTCTAATAGCGGACCTTAACAAACTCCTCAAGGACGACTACTACACCGTGAATAAGGGCAGCAACATAAAAATTAATGTTTCTTCCTCTGATGACTACCGTGCATTAACAGCACATTTCGACAACTTAAAAGTCCAGTACCATTCTTTCTGTCCCCCAGACAACAAGCGTCTGTCAGTCATTATGAGAAACGTTCCAATTTTTCTTACAGACCAAGAAATTTCCACAGAGCTTTTATCACTAAATTATCCAATCATCAAGGTCACCAGGTTGTACAACAAAAATAAATTTCCCATGCCCCTTTGCGCCATTGAACTTGAAGATTCTGACTCAGGAAATGAAATATTTGGTCTTGAATTTCTCTTTCATTCAAAAATACAAATTGAAATGAAACGTAAATCAAAGTCCATCCCTCAATGTACTCGTTGTCAACGTTTTGGGCATACCAAAAATTATTGCAAACTTGACCCACGATGTGTTAAATGTACAGGCAATCATCTGTTTTCGGATTGTCCCAAAAAGAAAGAGGAACCGGTGCAGTGTGTCAACTGTAGTGACTCCCACACTGCTAACTATCGAGGATGCCCATACTATTTAAATATAAAATCAAAGATTAACCATAAACAGACTCAAGGCCAAACAAATAATTCTCAAAAGAGCACACAGTTAAATGTCAACACAAGGGACTTTCCAACTTTAATAACTTCACCTGCTAAAGAGCCTGCCTCAAAATTCAACCAAGAAAGTAACCCTTCACCTGGTACCAGCTACGCTACTGCTACTAAAGGGTATAAACCTAAACATCATGATTCACAAAATAAGGATTTCAACAATGCGTCACCTGAAAACAGTCCTCTTCATCCCATATTAAATTCGTTATTATCGCTTATTAAGCCATACATTCCTCAAATTAAATCATTCATTTCTCAGCTAATCTCTTCAGTTTTAAGTAATGGATTTTAACTTGCAACCCGTTCATAATTTCAACATACTTAACTGGAACGCTAATGGTTTAAAAGAAAAACGATCGTCATTTATTGTTTTCCTAGCTCAAAACAGAATTGACATTGCCTGTATTACTGAAACCCATCTGATTTCATCTGAAAAATTTACAATTCCTGGATATCTTGTGTACAGATCTGACAGGGATGCCCCAAGAGCCTCTGGTGGTGTGGCTATTATTATTAAAAGAAATATATCCCATCATTCTCTTTATTTACCTAATATGAATAACTTGGAAGTGGTCGCAGTGAAGGTAAAAACAAACAACGAAGAATTAGTAATATATGCTGCCTACCATGCTCCACGTTACAAATTCTCAAAAACCTACATAGAGAATTTATTTCTTGACAATACTCCCACAATTTTATTAGGTGACCTGAATTGTAAACATGAAGCTTGGGGTTGCCAAAAAAGTAATCCTAATGGAAGAAGACTTCTTTTAGCTACTACTGAGTACAATGTGTCAGTCATAGCACCCAATGAGCCTACACATTATTCTTACAACCCTAATGTGAGACCAGATATTTTAGATATTGGCTTATTTAAAAACGTCTCTCATCCACTGCACATGACATCGATAGTCGACCTCGATTCTGATCACTTACCGGTTGTTCTTTCATTTAACGGTCCTCCCGAAATTGAACCTCTACAGGAAAAACTTATTAAAGGAGTCATCGATTGGGACAAGTTTAAAGACAAATTTAATGAAAACTTCACCATTCCTCAACATTTGCCCAACCACCTTCAGGTTGACGAGGCCATCGACAAGTTTGTTCACTCTATTCGTTTCTCCATAGATCAATCAACTATCCACCCTTTCAAACCTCTTGCATCCCTTCCTAGAACGCCGCAACACATTCTTTCACTCATACATCTGAAGAACAAGCACAGACGATTATGGCAACGGCACAGAACTCCAAATTTTCGCAGGCGATATAACCAACTAGTTCGGCGAGTCAAGTGGGAATTAGATCAATTTAGACACAAATCATACAATGACTATGTTTCTAATCTGTCCGCAACTGATAACAACTCTTTATGGCTTGCAACAAAACGCATTTTGAAGGAAAAATCCTCCATTCCCAGTTTGATAAATAATGGCCAAGTGTATGAAAGCAAAATAGAAAAAGCGAATGTTTTAGCTGATTATTACCAATCAACATTTCAACCCAACGAGGACATTCAAGATCTTCAATTCACATCGCATGTCACTTCAGTTGTTTCTTCACCATTGCTCACCGTCGAAAGACCAGTTAAGTTTACTTCTCCCTCTGAAGTTTTGCATCACATTAAAACTTTGAAAATTAAAAAGACTCCTGGTCATGATGGAATTCCAAACTTAATACTACACAACTTACCCAAGAAAGGACTTGCTTTCCTGGCGTCTCTCTTCAATGCATGTCTCAATATTTCTTACTTCCCCGTAACTTGGAAAAAATCAATAATAACAGTCATTCATAAACCTGGAAAGCCTTCATCTCAAGTAAATAGTTATCGCCCCATTAGCCTTCTACCGACTCTGTCCAAATTATTTGAAAAAATCATCAAAAAACGCCTTGATTCATATGTAAACAGTACCGCCCTCATTCCTCCACATCAATTTGGTTTTCGGTCTCATCATTCTACCACACATCAACTGTTGCGAGTTTCTGAAGATATAATTAATGGATTTGAAAGGCATTCTCATACAGCTGCAGTGTTTTTAGATGTTGGCCAAGCCTTTGATCGTGTTTGGCACGATGGGTTGATATATAAATTAAGAGATTTTGGAGTACCTCGTTATTTGCAAAACATTGTAATGAGCTTCCTTCAGGACCGAACATTTTCAGTTAGAATTGGTGGGGTTTTATCTTCGACCAGGCCCATAAACGCCGGAGTCCCGCAAGGCGCAATTCTATCACCTCTCTTATTTAACTTATATACCTCCGATTTGCCCTTATCAAATTATGTTAACACTGCTGTCTTTGCTGATGACACGCTTCTTTACTCCACCCACCACGATGTTGAAGTTGCAGCCCAAAATGTTCAAGAACATTTAGACACTTTAATGGACTGGTTCATTAAATGGAAAATAGCCATAAATCCGACCAAGAGTGAAGCAAAAATTTTTACCCTTCGGCGACCAGTTGATCCTCAAAATTTTTAAATTCTAGGCGAACAAATCCCATGGAACCCTCCAGAAAAAGCTATAAAATATTTAGGAGTTTACCTCGACAGAAAACTAAATTGGAAACTTCACATCAATAAAAAATTAAATTTGGCTTATGGAAGATTATCGAAATTATTTCCTATTCTAAACAAGAAATCATCTCTATCCACAAAAAATGGACTTCTTCTCTACAAAAGCATACTACGACCCCTGATGTTATATGCATGCCCTGTGTGGGGCACCGCATCATCTAGTGCAGTTCGCAGGTTACAAACTTTTCAGAACAAAGTGTTACGAATAATCCTTAGGTGCCCGTGGTACGTTAGAAACAACCAAATACATTTTGAGCTTGGCATTTCTTCAATTGACGATTACATCAAGAAAACTACATTAAAATTCTTCAATAAAATTCAATTGACAAGCGGAATTCAATTCTTTAACTCAGGTCAGCCATCAAATATCACAAGACTTAGACTTCGGCCCAGACTTCCTCAAGATGTTTTGATACCTTAAGACAATTTAGCCTTTCTCAGCTTCCTTTTTCAGTGATTTTCGACCAGAAATATATCTAACAGACTAACATGACTATGGACACTGTGCCAGAGGGGCTAACCATTAGCTGACCTCAACCTAAGTTATTGTAAATATGTTACTTTTATATTATTGTTAAACTTTAGCCTGTATAGCAATTTTGTAATATGCTGATCGGTTAATAAAATTTGTAGAAAAAAAAAAAGATCTCTGACACTTCATAATCAACAATCACGTACTGCAGGTGAGTTCCACTCATACAGAATCATAAAATGCGCAATTTGCGGACGGGCTCCCTTGTTTATTATACTAGGAATACGCTCCGATGTCCGTCCCGTACGAGAATTTTTACTCACTTTTTAAGTTATTAGGTGACGATTTTTATGATTCTTTTTTTTTAGGGAGAGGTGAGAAAAATGCATTACGCACACAGGTGGCAAGCCTGTAGTGTGGGGCTCCCCTAAAAAACGCCTTTACCCACTAAAAAACCTCCTCTACTCTTTAGGATTCTAACCTGGAATTGATTATCACATTACGTTAGGCTAGGCCTAAATTTGGCTAACGCCGGTGGGGCTCACTCCTTATCCAGCCACTCGATCAAGGGATCTGGGCCACTTCGCGGTCCAGATCGGGTTTCTTTTCCAGGAGGATGCCCCGGACGAACTGTGATAAACAATCCCAGTTGCCCTCATCCTCCAAGATCTTTTGGCAGACCGAGTCCACCGAAAATGTACCAAAAATTTGTGTGGCCTTCAGGCGGGACCCTTCCCAACGGGGGCAGCGGAAGAATGTGTGTTCCACATCGTCGGGAACGCCCGGGCAATAAATGCAGTCCGGTGAACCGGTCTTGCCCATCCGGTTCAGGTCTACAGGTTTCAGGTGACAGAAAATAGCCGTGAATTGTCAAGAATTGCACGTTCCACCCATGGTTGGACGTGCTTAATAAGTCCCGCAGTCCATCGTAATCGGGTGTCGTGCTCCCAGCTGTGTTGCCACTGCTGGAAGGTTCGGGAGCGCTCATCTGTTCTTGCCGTGTCCTTGCCAATCTCGCCTTGTCTCTGATAAATTGCCTTCCTCTCTCCTGCCAAGAGCTTGACAGGGATAATTCCGGCGACCACCAGGACGGCAGGCTCGGACACTGTCCGGTAGGCGGAACACACCCCGAGCGCCGCTCGACTTTGAACTCGGGCGAGTCGCAACCTGTACTACTCTTTATCGAGAGCGTCTGCCCACACCTCTGCTCCATAAAGAAGCACGAACTGAACAGCGGACATCAACAGACGTCTTCTGCTGGATCGTGGAACCCCGACATTGGCCATCAGCCTACTAAGGTAAGAGACTACCTTAGCGGCCTTGTCCGCTGTACGGAAGATCTGATCCCTCCAGCTTAACTTGGTGTCCACCATAATCCCGAAGTACTTAGCAGCACGAGTAGATTGGACCACCTCCCTTCCCACTCGGAACAGAACGACGGTGTCCATCCTCTTCTTCGTAAGGATTACAATCTCCTTCTTACGGAGAGCAAGCGAGAGATCGTGATCGGACATCCATGTGTTGACCACACGCATGACTTGGTTCAACTTTAGTTGGGCCAGCTCAACGTTGCGTGCGGCAATGAGAGCTGCGACATCATCGGCGTACCCAAAAAAAAGTGGTTTCCTCAGGCATCTCCGACCTCAGGAGGCTGTCAAAGGCAACGTTCCAGAGATCCTGGCCGAGTATTGAATCTTGCGCGGCACCAGAAGTGACTTCCATCGTCCACGTTCTGTCCCTTGTGTCGTAAATAAGGCTTTGAGAGCAGAGATAATCCTCGATGAGTCGCAACAGATATGCAGGAACGCGAAAGGTGTTGCGAAGCGCATCCAACATATCGACCCACCTCGCCGGGTTAAAGGCATTCTTGACATAAGCGTAACAAGAAGCACTACTCAGCGAGGGAAATGGTTGTGGCTCTCGGCTCTCTTCACAGCTCTCCATGGACTTCGGTGATAGCGTCAATCGTTGACCGTCCCTTTCTGAAGCCATACTGACGGATCAGCTTCTCGAACAGCTTCCCAGCCGTGTCCAACGTGTAGAAAGGCCTGTGGGACGACGACAGCTCGGGATCACCTTTGCCCTTGCTGATCAGTACAAGTCTTGCTGTTTTCCATAGGGAGCCGGAAACACCCCTTCTACCAAACAGGCGTTGTACATTCTCAACAACAAGTCAGCATTAATTGAAAATACTTTCTTTAAAGCCTCGCTGGGAATCCCGTCCGGGTCAGGAGCCTTGTTGCTCTTCAGGGAGAGAACGGAGGTTTCCATCTCCTCGTATGTGAAGAGTGGAACGTCATCTAACCGTCCAAAGTCAACCGGCGGCGTAGGCCTACATCCTAGGCCTAGCCTACAATAAATACATACAAAGAATGATTTTAGCTAAGACCTCAAAACAAGCAAGTAACTTAATAATAATTATGATTACAATATTAAAGGTAAATAGATTGTAGAGCGAAAAAAACAATACAATTGAAAATCCATGATTGCAAATTAATAAAAATCAAGTAATGTAAGTATTGTAGAATTACGCTTACTTAACACTTAATGCATATTTTGTTACCTGAGACATAGGCTACAATGCACAACACATTCTAATTAGTTGTTCAATTTAAATCTTTCTCCCAAATAGATATTAGTTGTATCCCATAAATTAGTTAATCGCATAATTCCGTACGACAGCAATTCATTCCACATCAACATGCTTATCTTTTGGTATAATTTATAACTTCAACAAGTAAACATCAGTGGTGATCTATTTAATTTAACAAATAGGTCTGTCAAAATATCAATTAAATTTTATTTAAAAACGTAACTTAACAGCGAGCAGATGTAAACAATAAAAGGTTATGTTGTTTTCAGCATACACAGCGACAACTCAGCTGCGATGGGGGAATATAAACTGATCATAGCAACTACAATACATTAGTCAAATTATTTTAGATTCCTTGAGTCAAATCATGTAGCCTAAACAACTAAAGTTCTGTCAAAAATTCCGGAAAATAAGCTTTTTTAATACTTGAAAATAATTGCTCGATTATAGTTTATTACCTAGTTTAAAATACTTAAAATCTAACCTGAGAATTTCATTGAAATCAAATTAGTAATAAAAAAGCCTTTTGGGGGTCTAAAATTCGCCTAAGTAAAATTTAAAGTCGATCGTATAGAATTTTTATACTCTATGTTCCATAGAGTAGGTAAAAATTCAATTAATTTACATCGATGGACTTCCTAACCATAAAGATGGCCCATCGACTTTAAAATGTTATTAAGTTGTAAAGGGTTCATTTTGTTTATTATAGATCTTTCCTGTAATCTTGTGTGTGTGTGTGTGTGTGTGTGTGTGTGTGTGTGTGTGTGTGTGTGTGTGTGTGTGTGTGTGTGTGTGTGTGTGTGTGTGTGTGTGTATATATATATATATATATATATATCATTTTTTAATTTGAGGCCGTATTTACGTTGGATCCCTTATTAGTTTTAAGGCAACATGTAAAACATAAATTACAAATTTCGTAGATGATGCTGGGATTATTTAGCATTCAACCATTGGCCTATTAAGAAAATGAAGTTTACAATTCCACTTAAGCAAATAGTAAATTCACTAAACCTGTAAAATAATGCCAGTCAACAAATTAAAAAGTGTAAACATTTGACGTTAGTATATTACTTGGGAATAAGCCTATTTTAAATAATGGTTACACTTAAAATTGCGATTGATTTGTAACTGCTTGAGTTCATCAACAACTCTAATTGAACACAACGTTCTTAAGAAATGTTGATATGTTACAATTTTGTTGATATGTTTTACAATGAACTAATTACTTCTACCCAGAGGATTCCGAGAACCCACGAGTCAAATTAGCAATGTAGTCATTGGGGTGGGCTGTGGCAATGGCGGACACGACTGTTGTGTTGGAGTGCCCGTGCTGTAAAATTCGGTGTAAGGATAGCGACCAAGCCTTATTTTGTGAGGGTTTTTGCGCGACATGGTATCATGCAAATTGTGTAAATATGTCTATCAGGAAATATAATGGTATTGGAAAGGTAGCTAGTGAAATTCGGTGGTTCTGCAGTGGATGTGACAAGATGGTTATGGACTGGATCGCATCTAACAAAGGAGGCCATGAGGTGACTAAGAAAATAAACGTAAGTGATTTCCATAAACTGAGTGAGAGATTGGAAAAGAAATTAAACATATTGATTAACCAAAGTATTAAGACTAAGATAGGAGTTAGACAATTAATCAATATAAACAAGATTGAGGAAATTCAAAATGTTTCACAGACAGACATGTCATATCTGGAAAATAGTCAACTTCAGACCAACACCACGTTGGAGACAACTTTAATTCTCTTAGCAGAAACGAAGTCTGATATCCAGGAGGCAGTGGAAGACAAGACACATTGCATAGTCAATGCACATAGTGACGTAATTCAAGAAAGAGCGGATGGGAAAAGAGATCCGGCAAAGGAACAGGGAACGGACCAGCTGAGGAAAGACAGTGGGAAAGACCCGGCCAAAGGACCGAATCGATGTGAAAGAAGAAGAAATCGTGGAATTGAACTACCAAAACCAATAAGAAACCAGCACTGCGGACCGGAAAAAGTTTCTGAGACGTCCAGTCAACCCCGTAAAAAGCAGGAATGCGTAAACTTGGACAAACAAGAAACCCGGATGGAGAAACGAGAAAATGAAATAGTTGAAACCGAAGATCATGGTGGACCCTCGTGTTTTACTGAAACTTCGTCAATACAATCGTACTCTGAAGCTTTGAAGGTAGACAGAACTTCTAAATCAAATACTGAAAATCAAGATCGTAATTCACAAAGGAGCCTTCGTAGGAAAGCAGAAGTGATCATAGGCACCAGTGGGGAAAGCACCAAACTGCGATCGGCAGAGAAACAAACATTCTTCTTTGTGTCTCGAGTTTCACCTACCACTACAACAGACGAACTTCATAAGTACCTCAACGGGAAAGGTATAGAAAATTGTGAATGTACAGAACTAAATAGCAAATTCAAGACATACAAATCTTTTAAGGTTGGAGTTTGTGAAAACAGTGAGCATAATATTCTTAACCCTAATCTCTGGCCTAAAGGTGTGTTGGTCAGAAATTTTATTCCATCTAAACGTGGACATAATCAATATTCTGGTGCTTTTTTAGGGAGAACCATCTACAAATCCCAAAAGACCTAGTGACACAAGTCGTCCTCGCAGGGACAGAGCTGACACTTGAAGATTCAAGCCTTAGGCCTAGGCCTAGTGATACAGTGTCGATTAGTGGAACTGACTTTACGCTCTCTCCCAGAAACAATGAACCTACAAGTCTTGTAAATAGTGTAAATATTGCCATATTAAATGTTCAATGCCTCAGAACTAAATATAGCCTGTTATCTCTATTTTTAGAAGAAAATAGGCCTAAGTGTGATTTCTTGTGCATATCAGAACATTGGTTAGAAAAGGAAGAGTGTGAGTATTACTCTCAAATAGATGATTTAAACCTTGTGAATGTCTTCTGTCGAACAGTGCACAAGAACGGCGGTGTTGCCATTTATTCCTCAAATCATTATAATTGTAAGGAAATAGACTTGCACAGGTTTTGTGTTGAATTTGTCCTTGAGCTGGCAGCAGTTGAGGTCGTGGACATCTCTACTATTCTTGTCTCAGTATATAGATCTCCTGACGGAGACTTTGTGAATTTCATTGAACATTTGGAAACAACACTGATTTACCTTGGTAAATTTGAACCTAAGAAAATAATAATCTGCGGGGACTTCAACGTGCATCTAGAGTGCCCTTCTAAGGAAGAGGCTACTTTTGTGAATCTTCTTCGAAGCCACGGACTTTTCATCGCATCTAGACTGCCAACCCGGGGCCAGGCCTGCTTGGATACTGCGGCAACCAATATCGACCGATGGAACTGTGAAGCCAGGGTGGTGCATCCTCTGGTGGCGGACCATGACGGCGCTGTCATCCTGACAATTAAGACTGACACGGTAAGCACTACTTTAGATTCCTCTCACTCTTATCAAGTTGCAAAAAGGACTGTTAATAAAGACGATTTTCCCTTACTCATTAATGAACTTAAATCCGTGAATTTTAGACAGATAGACTCAATTTCTGATCCAGAAGTAGCTTTCACAAATTTTTTTGACTTATTCAAAGATAAATTTGACTCTGTTTTTCCTGTTAAAGTGTTTAAGCAGAAATCCAACCATAATTTTTCAAGAAAGAAAAAATCGGAAAACTGTGTCAAACCTTGGTATACTACAGATCTTGCTAGAATGAGATCCTACATGCTTTTTATCCATGATCATTACAAAGGTGCTGTGTCTGTTGAACTTAGAGATAAGTTTTACGCTTTGTATTTAAGGGTCAAGAAGGAATATAGACAAAAAGTTTAGGAAGCCAAAAAGACCTATAATGCAAATACCATCCTTCAGTCGTCTAATGCATGCAAGGCAGCTTGGAACCTCGTCAGTGAACATCGGAAGCCTAGGCCTATGCCTAATATAACTTCAACTCCAGATGACTTCAATAATTTTTTTATTAATATAGCCAATGACATAGTTTCTAATTTACCTGTTTTACAGAAGGAACCTGCAGATGCACTCTCCAATATCACATGCCAACTAACCCTAACAAATTGGAAAGAGGTGAGTCCCTCCGAAGTTTTGAATATAGTTAAGAACTTTAAAGATTCTGATAGTCAGGATATATTTGGTATGTCTTGCTCTGTACTTAAATCAGTCATTCACACAATACTGAGACCAGTTACCAGGCTAGTTAATTTATGTATTTCTAATGGCTACTTTCCGAACATCCTCAAAACTGCTAGAACTGTTCCAATCTTTAAAAAAGGGGACCCGGCCCTTGTATGTAATTACCGCCCAATATCTATTTTGCCAATTTTTTCAAAGATTATTGAAACTGTGATGAAGAGGCAACTTGTTGCGTACTTCGAAGACAATAACCTGCTGATGGAGGCCCAACACGGTTTCCGGAAAGGACGCTCTACCACTACAGCCCTTCTGGATTTGACCAACTTAATAACTGAGGCTTTTGAAAATAAGGATTCCGTTCACCTCAGCCTTTGCGACCTAAGCAAAGCGTTTGATGTAGTCTCACATGATCTATTGACTGCAAAACTAATGAAGTATGGCATAGGTGGAGAAGTTCTCAAATGTATTGAAAGCTACCTTAGGAACCGTAGTCAGGTGGTGTCTCTCAGCGGTTTAACCTCAGGAACTGGCTCCTTGACACTAGGAGTGCCCCAGGGCTCTGTGCTGGGGCCTTTCCTTTTTACAATTTTGATCAATGACCTCTCACTTAATGGCCGTACATTGCTTTTCGCAGATGATACTACGCTGCTCACCAGAGGGAGTGACATCAATCTCCTACAAACAGAAGCCGACGACCTGCTTTCTGAGGCAAAGGATTGGTTCAACTATAACCGCCTAAAGTTGAACGAGGAAAAAACTCAGGCCCTGGTGTGCACGCTCAAGACAACTGTGGAGGAAGAAGAAGCTGTGAAACTGTTGGGATTTTGGATCGACGCTAAGTTAAGTTGGAACACTCATATTGCGCAGGTATGTGTTAAACTTTCTCGAGTTATTTACCTGTTTAGAAAACTTAGGTATGAGATCCCACAGCCCCATTTAGTAACTATTTACCATGCTCTCTTTCATAGTCATGTAATGTACGGACTTGTTTTGTGGGGGCATTCAGCTGCAGTACAGGACGTCCTGCTCTTGCAGAAGAAGGCTTTGAGAATTATTACCTTCTCTGGCTATTTAGATCACTGCCGACCGATCTTCAAGGATCTTAAAATTCTCACTGTCTTTGGCCAGTACATTTATAGCATCCTAGTCCTGCTTAAACAGAATTTAACGGCCTTCAGCAGAAGAGAGGACGTACACTCACATGGGACACGTCGTGCTATAGACTTGGACATGCCACGATGTCGCCTAAGTCGCACGCTGAAAAGCTATCCTCGCTCAGCCATCAAGATCTTTAACTCACTACCGTCAACAGTGCGAGCGATGGAACTGAACCGGTTCAAATCCACCTTACACAACCATTTAATAAATAGGCCACTGTATTCCCTGGAGGAACTTGCAGACGAACCGCTATTCAGTCCGCCAAGCCTAAATGCCAATAGCCTATAGTCAGTCCGCGCCAAGCAATGTGAAATTATATATGTGTTATTTGTGTACTTAAAGTATTACATTTTTGACGCAATCTATCCGAACTATTCGGTCAATGATGAAGACAACAAGTATTACAAGTAAGTAAGTATTACAAGTAT
The DNA here is from genome assembly GCA_030545055.2 of Neoaliturus tenellus. Taxonomy (NCBI): domain Eukaryota; kingdom Metazoa; phylum Arthropoda; class Insecta; order Hemiptera; family Cicadellidae; genus Neoaliturus; species Neoaliturus tenellus. The sequence goes on from CM061531.1 coordinate 208,522,779, forward strand.
TGGGACGTAGAGCCTCCGATTGAAGTTGGAATTTAACTTTAAATTAGTTTCCAATCATGAACAACGATGGGTTTCCCTAGTGGAGATTAGTTATGGCTATTCTTCATGAATTATAAATTAATATATCAAACTGTCTAGAAACGCTTAAAACCTCTTAGTAGGTATAAATATGGTAGCATAGATTATTTACATCACAAAAAATTAAATTTTTGAAAAAGAAAATGAATATTTATTCTCAAAATTGGTCTAGAATGCTTAAGCAAAATTTATACTCTCAAAAAAATATGCAATGAATAATAAGTAGATTTAAATTTGTGTATTATGCCCGATATTATTTATTTATTCGTTAGCTCAGTTTAGAGCACAGATTATTCCAAATTGAGTAACTTTTGAAAACAAATTGGAAATTGAAACAAAATTTCAACCTTTACACGACCTTAGCTGAGTGTCATCAAACGTAAATGGGGAAAATCTTTACCATCCCATAGATGGCCCATCGACTTCTGAGCCCTTCGATATCTGAGTCTAATTGATATAACAGAACGAAAAAGAGTATACTGTGCATCAAACCATTAGCACAAAATCTATTTTTTTCATTTAAAAAATAAGAACTATCAAATCACATAATTTTAATAAATCAAAATTTAAAATACAGCGAATTAAATTTAAAATTTAGTACTTAATTGCCGACCGTAATATGGTGGTTCATAAAACGTTTACAATTAAATATAGTCCAGGAAATTTAGGCTCATATAGGGCCAAACCTCAAACAAATTGCAATAGAAATTAAAATTATACCATGAAGTCCGATAAGGCGTCTTACATACCATATACAAAATCGGACTGGTGGAAATCCGCCATTTTGGCGAAAACCACCGCCATCTTGGATTTATGCAAGCTTTTGGTAAATTGGATACTAAAATATGTTTTCACTGATTTAAAACATTGAAATTAATTTTATTGGACTCCTCTTTGACTTTACTTAAAGAGAAATTCAGATTTAATGTATATGACAAAGGATTAAATAGTATTTATAAACATTAAAAGAATAAAAATATAAAAAAATTAACTTTTTCAAGATACCATTTTTATTTTTGTGCATTTGTTCCTCCAATACACAACTTGACACTTATAATATATTGTTTAAAAATATTTCTAGTATACATAATATCAAAATGTTCCATCCAGAACATATTTTTGGGATGGTAGGTACAACCTCAGTTGAAAGAAGTATACAGAGAACGTACGGTGTTGCGCGCTGCGGACCATCTGCCGAGCCGACCTCATCGACGCTCGTTGTGCCGGGACAAGTTCTAGTATATCGATGTTCAGTCATTGGTTTTCAACCAAAATTTACAATAATTATCACTTATTTCACAGTACTACAGTCGCGGCCACGAAAACAGGCGGGTGAATAATTTTGCAACGTTGCCAAATTACCAGTGGTTATTAATTTAATCATACAGTATGTTTTATATTTATGTCAATGTTTTTATCTATTTTATTAGATGATACTTGTTTTGGTCATTTTTATAGAATGCACATTCAACATACGGTCTAGGCAACGCTGGATGATCAGTGTTGCCACTTTATGCATCAACATACGCAATTTTCGATAATCTCTTTCATATTTTGGTTCAATGTGACAACATCGCGTTTTCAGTCACCCGCCTGATTTCGTAGCCACTACTGTAGTGGTATCACATTTATTTTTATTAAGGTTACACTTTAGTCTATCTCAAAATTTATTTTGTATTAAATATTAAAAGAGTTAATATGAATGTTTTTACTGTATAATTTGTATTGTATTTGAGAATTTTCCCTATAGGGAATACGCTATTACGGAGTAGGCATGATATGTCCAGGACCATGTTATTTGTTCATTTTGCGGTCCCCAGAGAAGCCAAAAACACCATTCGTTCATTTTAATGTATATGCACAGTATCTATGTATACCATCATACACAATATTGTATATTGTGTGTCCGTGGTTCTGATAACTTTGAAAGGAACGTCCGATTTTGGTGAAATTTGGCATGGACGTGTAAGACTAGGTCTACTTTCATGAGTTCGCAAAGCAGCATGATCGGAATATGTTAACAGGGTTTTTTGGGGGGTTTTAAAGGGTCAAAAATGGGTTTTAAACATTTTAAACTCAAATTTCGAAATTCAAAGTTTTATTTGAAACCATTACAAAAAAAAAACTAAAAATAATAAAAATTTACAATTTTTAGTTTTTAACTTAGCATAACTGGTTACGGATGAAATCCCGAAATGTGTTCCCATGTTATTCTTAAGGGGAAATCAACAAAACCCTGTATCTTGCTTCTGTATTGACAAAGCTTAATCAAATTTGGTAGTTACATTATCCAGACAGGGTTTAACTTAAACTTGCTTACAAAACCCATATAGCGGCAAACCTACATGCTCACCTCCATGGGATTTACGGGGAAAATAAAAAAGGGCCAGATCTTATAACATTTCGTATTTACCTACACTAATGAGGGATTAACCTACACTTTCTAACAACACTCCATGGCAGCAAACCTATATTCTCAATCCTGTGGGAATTGAAATAAAAATCTGAAATTCCATTGGAAATTCGCTCAGTACGCAGGTTTGCAGTGACTGGGGTATTTTTATTACATATGTTGTAGATGACACAGCTGTCTTTGTACTATTATGTTACCATTGAAAGTTTGACAACAACAGGTAATTTTTAGGAATGAACCTAAGATGGGATCAACAGGAAACAGAACCTGGAACATACAATCTACAAAGAAAAATCTGGGACTAGAAGTTTTTCTTGTCTATACTGTTTATACAAGCATTATTAGGTTGTGATACTACTTCTAAGTTGTATGGCATTGGAAAAGGTTTAAGTTATAACAAAAGAATCGTCTCATTAATCGATGTTCCAAAGTAAACAGCCCCACTTACATAATTTCGGACATAATTTCTGTTGGAGAGGAGACATTTTTTGGGGGTAAATCTTCTGATACGTTCGATTACAAACGTTTTAGTTCTAAAGCTGCAAGCAGACGAACCAGGCAAGCAGTACAACCTAAGACACTGCCACCAACTTCCTCAGCTGACAAGTACCACATTTTAAGAGTTTATTTTCAAGTTAAAGAATGAAATTGTAACGAATCATTATCTCCTTTGGAATGAGGGTGGAGATTAAATGCTGGAAAGTTGCACCCTATAATGACAAATTTAAAGCCAGCCCCTACAAAAAAAAAAATATCAGATGTAACTGTAAGGTACACTGTAGATCTTCCCACTGTACCTGCAGGCTAAACGGTATAAAATGTCATCTGTGTGCGGGGAATGTCATGTTTTTATTTTTTTATTTAGGAATTCCATTGTTATTGAAGTTGGAGAAGAAAACTACGAAGACATTTGAAATGAAGTATGATTACCAATAAAACCATTGTATCAATGATAGACTATGTTATTAAAGTTAATAAAAAGCTTTTAAGATTTTAAAATAACAAATGTGTCACACGCGATACTTTTAATAGTTATACTTTGCAATAGAATCCTAATTTCGTTATTTTGTCACTGATATATCATTTTTTAACTCAGTTTTAAAACTAAGGATCCTTAGGGATCATAGCAGGTTGTTGAGTGGTTAAAGAGCCTTTGAATCTGAGGTTGCCGCGGTGCGATCCTGAGAAAAGTTTGTGCTTTTTGAATGGTTCATCGATACTGGACCAAGCTGCCTTTGGTCATTGGGCTATAAATTAATCATCCTGACTATTAAGGAAACAGCTGCTATTTGTCAGTAACAAAGCTAAACTCCATCGGATCCATCACAATCATCACACTCACCCTTCAGTCATACTCGTCTTAAAATAGGCACCTGAGAGTGCTTAGGAGTTTTGAATAAAGTAGGCCTATCCAAAGTAGGCAAAAGCATATAAAAATTAAATATTGGTCTAAAAGATCGTTTCAGTAATAAAACAAACTTAAAAATGCTATAAGAAAATTAATTACAGATTCATCAATACTATCAGGGTTAGTTAAAATTGTCTAACATCACTTCTACTGAATTTCTCTGAATTCTGAATTTCTACTGAATTTTCTACTGAAAACTACCAACTACTGGAAACACCATTAGGTCTACTGATATACCGGCACGGCAGATGGCCCGTCGTCGCGCGCACCACTGTACGCACTCCCCGTCTACTTATTTCAAATAAGACTGTACCCACCATAACTCCTAAAATATGTTCTGGATGGATTATTTTGATATTATGCATACTAGAAATATTTTTTGCAATAAATCGTGTCAAGTTGTATATTGGAGTAACAGGCATTAAGAGCGGTACCTTCAAAAATTGCATTTTTTACACTTTAATGATTATAAAACCTATTTGATACATCATCAGATACATTGAAGTCATATTTTTCTATAAGAAAATTTAAAGAGGAATCCCATAAAATTAATCGTAATGCTCTAAATCAATTTAAACACATTTTAATAATAACTTTTTGAACATTTTGCATAAATCCAAGATGGCGGATGGTTTTTCTCCAAAATGGCGAGTTTCCGCCAGTCCGATTTTGGCCGATTTGTAATATCCTATATAAGACGGCTTTAGGTACCTAGTGCAATAACTTTCATTTCTATTGCAATTTGTTTGACCTTTTTCGATAAATTTCCTGGACTAATATAAAATTAAAGACGTTAAGTAAAATAAAAGTTAAAAATATTATTTTCATTATAGCTTGCACGAGTCTTTATGACAAAAAAAACTTAACGATGAATGCCGGTCTACCAATTTGTCAACTTATTACCATTATTACAAACTCTACATTTAATGACTCGCACCAAATAAATTGCTTGAGGTTTCCAACCCACTTTCCTTCTTCGTGTCGCGACGGTCTACGCTCGCTGTTATTCCCGGAAGGCGTGGTTTCTCGGCGAGGGTGAATATGTTGTGAGCCTTTGGTTCACCATTGTTAGAACGGCACTCGCCTTAATTCAACCGTCCAGAAGCCTGGCACAGGCACGGCCTCGTCGACAGTCGATCGATGATGGAACAGGAGTCGGGAGGTTGAGTGAAGTCAACAGGGAATGAAAATGTAATCATATCTGTGAAACAAAAGTTTCTTCCTTTTTAAACCAATGCAACCACCTCAGAGGTAAATTTTCTTTAGTTGCGCAAACATTGCATTAGAACATTTACCATTCTACTTTACAACAGTAATCATTATAATTCGAAAAAATCTTTAATAACTAAGACAATGGTGATATTTAAAATATCTTGTGAATGGTTAAGATTAAAATAATTTTTGTATGAATAGTAAATGACAGCAAAACCTAACAGTATACAGAAAACATTACCAATTAAAGAAACAAAAGGGGGAGTTGAACATTTGTTCATATCACTCACTCAGGTATGCATTACCCGAACCGGTGTGGGAGGAAGCAATCTTGTAGGCCTACGTTGGCAGCCGAGATACTGGGTAGCGTCGAAACAGACTATTAGAACACAACACGGAAATAAATCGTTGGCCAACAAAATATTTTCAAATAACATTTGTATTGGCGGTACTAAATATTTGAGTTGTATTTTGGCCAACCATAAATGTTTTCAATAGACATAAGCATGAAAACATGTCTTCTGCTGTATATTAAATTTTTGAATGGGACAAATGTTAACTCCTTTAAAACTGTTTTACTATATCTTTTTAATAATATATTTTTTATCTTAAAATTGGATGTAAAATACGAGTTGCGTAGTTACTTCCATCAGTGATTAAATAATCTCAAAGTTTGAAAACGTGTAGTAGGCATTCACTCATAATTAATTATTTTAAGATTAATGGTTATAAGAGACATTAGAAACTGCAACTTTAAAACTGAACAACGCTTTTAAAACTTTCTTTGCATGTCATTATGATAATTATAAGCAGTAAAGTACTAAAAACTACATAAAACTTGAATGAAAATTGTTTGGCTGATCGTTTTAAAACAGGTAAAAATGTGTATATATATAATAAACGTATCTGTTACTCTATTAATTACAGTAATAATATCCGTTTTATATAAAATTTTAATCATCGAATGTCACACTAGCATGATGGATAGATTACGTCTATTATCAAATCACTGATGTACTTTTGGATGTACTTTCGCGAAGTTGTGGTCTTACTTTCTCAAGTAAGAAACTTTTTTAACTCCACCAGCCTCTCTGTCATCCTGGTGCTACTGGTATGAACGGCTGGGTAAAATCCAAGAACTTAGTCGTCAAAGAAACTCACTTTACCTTGCCGGGTTTGTTCGGGAGTCAAGCCATGTTTTCTTGAGTGACATAGTGCATTACGCAAAGCAATTTCGGATTTCTAACGGCTCACACTATGGAAAAATGATTATAGAGTATTATTAAAATCAACCAATAGTAGTATTATAAAAATACTTATAATCGTACTACAGGAAATCATAAAAAGTATCATTGATTGATATTAGGTTCGATCCAGAGAAAAGTTAGTGCTTTTTGATGGTTCGATACTGGGCCCAGCTGCCTTTGGTCATTGGGCTATTAATTAATGACCCTGACAAATGAAACAGCTGATATTTGTCAGTAACAAAGCTACACCTCATCTGATCCATTACAATCATCACACTCACCCCTTCAGTCATACTCACCTTAAAATACGCACCACAGAGTGCGTCGGTGTTTCAAATAAAGTATCAAAGTAAAGTATGCGTAAATTCGAACGCATACTTGGAGGTATCATTAAAAGTATTAATTAAAATTCAATAATAATAATAAAAATTCAATAATTTAATAATACTATTATAGAAATTCCTTTATAGAAAGTATTAATACAAATTTAAATATCCTATACTACTTAGTGGTATTATTAAAATCAACTAATAGTAGTATTATATTAAAACCTATAATAGTACTATAAGAAACCATAAAAGGCTTAATGTTTCTTCAATCAATGATTGGTCCTATGAGAAATTGGAACGCATACTTTGAGGTATTAATAAAAGTACTATTGAAATATTCAATAATAATATTAAAGAAATTCCTTTATAATACTTAGTGATACATTTTTTTTAAATATACTTACAAATCAGAATGTTATACCCATAAAAATTTTCAGACACGATAATTAATATTCAGTTTGTTACGCCATTAAAACTAAACATGAAACATTGGAGCACAGCTGTAACATTGGTAATTAACAAAAACAAAACAGTATTTTTGAAAACTTACCTTTAATAAAAACTCAAAACAATTACACAATTAACAATAAAATACTAATATCATGGTAATATTAATAAAATCCTTGGATATCCAGGCTCTTTAAAAAGTAAAAACAAAATATATACGTATGTGCTATATATACTAAACGGCTGTCTCCAAAAAGCTTTTCCGGAACTTCCATTTTCTTTTCAAAATGACATCAGTTTAAGTGTGATAACCGAATCAACGGCTTTAATGGAAACTTTAAACAATAACGCAAACAATAAAATATTAATACCATGGTGAAAGTAATAAATTCCTTGAAGATTCAGGCTCTTTCAACGGTAAAAACAAATTATATACATATTAAATAAATCATATGTAGAGTCCAAACCACGAAATGGTATAATTTCTGAGTTAAAGAGCTTAAAAAATAAAGGTTCTTAAAAAAATTGTTTTTCGTATAATTCAGAAGTAAATTGAATGTATAAACTAACTTCATGAGTATCATATCTAAAATTTTACTATCTATTACTTGTATCTGCATTCTCCATGTATTTCTGACCTAAGCTCCTTTCAGGTCATGCTTTAATTAAAAACAATAATAATACAACTCTATACAATTTGTGCAGTAATAATTGGACTGCTATAAATTTTCAAATAATTTTTATTTTTAGTTATGAATTGCTAAAATATTATCAACTATTTGTAATGGTCTATCTTTTATAAAAAGAGATATTGAACTGAGACCCGAAGGAGTGTGACTGGAAAGTAATTCCGCATTCATTCGCTCTAATTTATCAAAATTAAAATTAAAAAAAACTTACTTTTTGATTCTGTATTTAGTTTTAGCTATGACTGATACAGATCATTACAACTCTAAAACAAAAAGATTATTTTTAACTTGATTAAAAGGCGTGTCCTGAATGGAAATAATTAAAATAGTCTTAACAACTTTGAAATTTGTTTAAATTTGAGGGAAAAATATTCAAATGTAGTACAGGAAACAACGTAGAACATTTTCGTCAATAATTCTTTAGTACAATCAGTAGTAGTATGCAAAACTAAAAATTTGCCCATTTTAATTACTTTATTCTATTTTTATAGAAATATTGTTCTCAGTGAGTAAATTCTGGCGACACAAGTAAATTTTTCTATAAAACCAAATTAATTTGTCTTATTCATTAAAAATAATCATATTTATTTAATGTAAGTTAATAACAAACTTGTTCATATGCTCAAATGTCATTATAAATTTTTCAAACATGTAAACAGAGTCATTTATTTATGCAACCCACTACTGGAGACCGTGACCTAAAAGGTAAATGGAGCCAAATGTGATAAAAAATAGCTAACTATGAACATATTTAATAATAATAAATTAAACTATTCCCTTTTTGTTCATGGGTTAGGTTTAAACATACATAGGATAGTCATTAATACTTCTTTTAATAGTTGGGTGACTTAAAATTTTTACCATTTCATGATTTTGACCCGTCACATGAAAGGAACCTACACTAAAAACCTGACTCCAAAGAGCTTTTGCTTGAACTTTCATTTTCTTCTTGCTTATTTCGTTTCCCCTTGTCTTATCAGTTTTCTTTTTTAAAAGATAGCAATCATTGTTGAGTTTAATTCCGATAGGCCCATGGACAGCTTTTTCTGATACACCAAATGAGCTCAACATGAAGGTAAATTATAAGACAACACGCGCATATTCAAGTGTGGTTTCTCTCACACCAAAATAGATGTAACCTAAGTACAAGCCACAAGCTACACTGCCACTCTAAGATAGTGGTGTGTTACTTAATGCAATGGGTAAAATAACAGTGTTAAGTGCTTAAAACACCGTTATCTACCAATGATTTAATCAGGGAGAAACACTCTAAGCAGCTAAAAAGAATTACTACTATTAATACTATTGAGTCTTGAATGCTTGACTTATTGTCATTGATGTTGAAGGCGTCGGAATAATACATGCATCCTTGTACATCTGTGTTGGAATGGGGAAAAAGATAATGATTTATTAAACATTAAAAAAAATAAGCAAATTATTAAAGATAATTATATATGTTACCTACATACAAATGTCACAGCACACATGGGTCTACTCTATATTGTAACGCACGTAAAACATTTTGGTTGCTGAAATATTTTTCTGGGTAATATTGCTTATACAATATTGATAAGCAATAAGTATTCAAAATACTCAAGCTGCCGTGAAGTAAGAATAATGAAAGTTATGTTAAATAAAAATTAAATGCCACATGATTATCATTGTTAAACTGTAAATGATATTTTAATTTGAATTATTATAAACATGAAATCATTTTTTACATCAGTAATCTACATTTGCACTACTTTTATAAAGCATGGAAGTATGAAGTTTTGTCTTATTCCTTTTTAATTTCTTTAAGAAATCTAAAGTGTTTTCAATTACCTTTAACATCTCACAATACACCATAACAAATTTTGAACAAGGAAATCCCAGTAAAAAAATATTTTCGATAGCATAAATACAACATAGTAGCATAAATGAGAGCAAGAAAACTCCTCTACTATGAGTCCCGGGATCAGGCGCTGCGTGGGGGAAGCAGCCTCCCCATACTGGCAAAATCAACCCTTACATTAATATAATTAAATATATTAACCGTTACCAGATTAAACTAGGCATCACAAGTTCCTCTTAAGTGATATTAAGGAAACTTGAAGGTCAGGGTGCAAGACAGAAGTTTTCAAAATATTTATTTATTTTTTACAAAACGCAGAGGTAACCCCCGCGTAGCGCCCCATCAATCTATTTTGTAGACCTACTACATATGTTGAGGATTTTACCTAGAGGCACATCTTTCAGTAAACCATTCAACGAATAAGACTAAAATATTAGACGCGGAAAATACCTACTAGGCGTGTAGCCTATATGGAAAATTTACATGCTGTACATTATCGATCTAGGTTTAAATGGTGTTCACATTACTAATAAAAAAAAACTTACTTACACTTCATCGTTGTTTTTCATCTCTACACTGCAATTTACAGAAGCAGAATGCGGGTTTTCAGCATTCTTATACAGTACTTCCGTATCATAATGCCTACGTTTGTTTTCTGAGAGTTTCTTTCTCTTTTAGTCCTTCGTATATAACGAAGTTAATAGAGTTAATAGTTAGAAGTTAATAGTTAGTTAGTTCGCCGAGAGTTTCGTAGTCCTTATCTTTTTGTAACAATTTCTGGCTCTGCATTAGCAGGTCAGGCATAACATCAAAAAAGTAATTAAATTAACCTAAAAAAATTTTCGTTTTCAAATATTGAGATACTATATTCTCAAAGTTGGTAAAATTCCAAATACAGTTTGTTAAAGAATTTACTGACTTGTTAGTTGATAACCAATACGAGAATGGTTAGTAAAACAACAGGTCATAGTAAAATAATGGTTAATTAATAATCAGATACTTGATTAACTTGGCGTTAATGAACGAAGCTTTAAAATTATATTTTAGCTTATATTTTAATGGTAACGGTACCTTTACCTTTGATTAGGGTCAAAGCTATTCTGGTTTGAGATAGTTCTCTTCTCAAGGAGCAATTTTCCTGTTGGAGGATTTTTATTTTATTCTCTTAGTTGATCTTTTGATTTTTTAGTATGACAAATTATCTGTGTCAGAATCCATATTCACAAGCTTGTTAAGAATATCCTGGATTCCTTTTCTCCTAGCAGTGGTTTTTGGGTCATCCTAGAAAAATTAAACACCATACAATATGCTCTGATAGAGGTTGGCAGAGTATATGTCATGTATATTGACGACTAATGATCTGTATTACTAATGACTGCATATGTTTATTCGGAGTGGGCGTTATGAATTTGGCTAAGTTATCGCAAATAAATTAGAATGTTAAAAAAGATAATACAAAAAATATAGCCTGTAGTCCTTATAGTACAATACTGATGTGAACAAATTTAATCAATCCAGGTGATACTGTAACTCGAAATGTAGCGTATCAATAAATTAATTAGATGCTCAAACTATAGGCCTAATATCTCAGCTACTTACGATTTTCGTGGAAGTTTTTTATTTCATTTTTGAAGGCCCATAGAAATCCTTCATTACCTTTTTAGATATTATTTTGCGTTCTTCTTTCGGAGGATTTACACTGTCGTAATGGCAGTATGTTTTACTGGCTTACACATTTCGGTCCAACCTACAAATAGCAGACAATAAATTACATCAAAAAAGTTATATATAAATCTGAAATTACAATGTGTACTATTCACTGACAATTTTCATGCATTATTGTTAGGCCTTATACAATAATTGGGATACAAGATCAAATAAGATACACAGCAAAAACATAAATTACAGCCTAGCTTTTAGACAGTGTAGTGTCTACCATAGGCCAATTTAAGTTACTACTGATGGCTGAACTTCAGTGGAAATATAAAATTAAAATTATCAATAGATACGATTGATATATTGATCATAAAAACAATTAATTACCGTTTTACCGGTGAAGCGCCCGCTCTAGGGTTACTATGTGACTTCACGTACAAAGCCATTTAACCTGACCCAAAATAAAACAATTTAACTTAAACATACATAATAAAAATAACACTAACAACTTACAGATGAAAAACTTACGGTAATTTATTGAAAAAAGTACGGTACCCTAACCAAAATAAAAATACATCAATGTTACTAATTTCTCCCATTATTTATCAGTGAATCAAAACTTATAGCACGCGCGGAGCAACACACAACACAAACGACATCCGGCGTTAAAATCTAAAATACAACCAAGGATTAATGATTTTACAAAAAAAAAAAAAAAAAAAAAACCTCCATAAGTTTATACAGGGTGTTTCAGAACTCCCTACCAATATTTTAGGGCATTGTTCCTAGGTTATAAACGTATCTAATTATCATATTTAAATTGTCCGGAAGTCTTAAGTTACTCACACAGCCGCCATTTTGTTTTTTACACATAATAATTTTTATTTCTGTAACGGATGGTTGTATTCAGATCATATTTAGTATAAATCTTTATCATACCAATGTACATTTCCAAGAAAAAAATTAATTTTTTCCATCGTATGTTTTCAAAATGGCGGCCATTTTAAATTTTCAAACTCAAATATCTCAAAATCGGTAAGTTTTATAAAAATTTTACAAAACACAAAAAAGTTGCCAAATTAAATTCCCTAACCAATGGTGCCAAGTTTGTAAGGATCTGACAACAAATAACGGAGTTATTGCGATTTTTCTTCATAAAAACATGGATTTTGCATTGGAATTAATGCAAATAAGGCCATTTTAACAGCAAAATCAATGTTTTTATGAAGAAAAATCGCAATAACTCCGTTATTTGTTGTTAGATCCTTACAAACTTGGCACCATTGGTTAGGTAATTTAATTTGGCAACTTTTTTGTGTTATGTAAAATTTTTATAAAACTTACCGATTTTGAGATATTTGAGTTTGAAAATTTTAAATGGCCGCCATTTTGAAAATATACAATGGAAAAAATTAATTTTTTTCTTGGAAATGTACATTGGTATGATAAAGATTTATACCAAATATGATCTGAATACAACCATAAGTTACGGAAATAAAAATTATCATGTGTAAAAAACAAAGTGGCGGCTCTGTGAGTAACTTAAGACTTCCGGACAGTTTAAATATGATATTTAGATATGTTTTTAACCCAGGAACAATGCCCTAAAATATTGGTAAGGAGTTCTGAAACACCCTGTATACTGATAGAAGCCCTCGTCCGGCCTCAGATGGTTCGGCCTCCAGGTAATCTGGTCTTCCGAAAATTAAATGTTCAGCCCTAGGCGTTTCCCATGGCCAAAATGGACAAAATTATAAAATATAATAGAATAAATGTTATTTTCCATTTAGAGTCAACTTGTTTATATAAATTCAATTTCCGATTTCCGGATGATTCGGTTTCTTCGGATGTCTTCTAAAACATTGGTGTTCTATTTTTTATTGCTTTCTTGTTTGGGATGTTTCGCTGTCCGATCGTCGATGTAACACGGCATTAAGGCCACGAGACAGATTCTGTTGCTACTGTATTATACCTTCCCATTCAAGGGCCATTGGTGATAGAAGGCCGGCATTAAGTCCATTAAGGCTCCAATCTGATGTATTAAAACTGATGTATTCTCTTTTTTGACATAAAATTGATAAAAAATATATTGAAAAATTCAGTATGTTCAACCGTAAAAGAAGCTCGAGTGACAGCAAAGAAACTATGAAAAAGAAAATGTTATTTGATCCAATATTGTATCCAATGCGATCTATCAATAGCATTTTTGTGTACAATGTACGCCATTGGAATTTTTCAACGTTTTGACGGGGAACTGTCCATATCTCTGTCTTCTTATGGTCAACATCGACCAGTGGTTATAAAGCATTGGTCAATTATTAGTCTTAATAAAAAGGTTTAAATAACTGTTCCGTCAAGTGGTCCTTTGTTGTAGTTAAAGACTACAGATGTTTCATGTTTTTAACACATCTTCAGGTCAAATGTCGAAGTTAAAACTGATTTTCTTCTCCACATGGATGTTGTCTCAATTTAAAATACACAAAACACGAACACAAACGAACACGCGGACATTTAAACATTAAATTGGCCAAAAGGTACAAAAATGCGGACACGTGCGGCGCCGGTAGTTTGCAAGTCATGACTGTCGTGTTCCGGTAGAATTGACCCCCTAACCCTCACTCCGCTTATCAGGTCCTTTTCTTTGAGCCTCGTTGGTATTTAAAATATGAATGGCAGAATTGTAAATAGTTCGATTTGAATGAAAGTTTCTCATTGAGGATGTTTTTTGGGGTTTCTTTGGATGCTTTATAGATTTCAAATTTCTCAACGGTGTTCATATACATTCCTTTCTGACAGAGGTGTAAAATTTCCAGGTTTTTCTGTAGGCCGGTGTAATTGTGTTTAGCGTCAACGAAGTGATTGGCATATGCAGATTTGGAGTGATTTTTCGGCAGATGTTCTTTAAAACGGGTCGCAAATGACCGCGACGTTTGCCCAATATAATAACTACGACAATCATTACATGATAATTTGTATACTCCTGTTTTACTTTCGTTACTTTTTTGTGTCTTTCCTTCTTGGAGCATAGCCTGTTGATAGCCTGTTAGATGTTTTGAATGCCACAGTAACATTTTTCTTAGCCATTTCACTCTTCAAAGTATTATTTAATGCGACTCCATACTCAGCACTGACATATTTTTTCACCTCAGTTGGAACGTTATTATTTGTTTTGTTTTTATGTTTTCTGATAAGTTTATCTAAAAAAGAACTTTCGTACCCATTCGATATTGCAATGTGTTTTAAAATTAATAATTCGTTATTGAAGTTCTCTGGGCTAAGTGGAATTGATAATAACCTGTGAACGAAACTATTGTATGCGGCAATTTACAATTCTGCCATTCATATTTTAAATACCAACGAGGCTCAAAGAAAAGGACCTGATAAGCGGAGGGAGGGGTAGGGGGTCAATTCTACCGGAACACGTCAGTCATGACTTGCAAACTACCGGCGCCGCACGTGTCCGCATTTTTGTACCTTTTGGCCAATTTAATGTTTAAATGTCCGGGTGTTCGTTTGTGTTCGTGTTTTGTGTATTTTAAATTGTGACAACATCCATGTGGAGAAGAAAATCAGTTTTAACTTCGACATTTGACCTGAAGATGTGTTTTTAAAAACATGAAACAGCTGTAGTCCTTAACTACAACAAATGACCACTTGACGGAACAGGTATTTAAACCTTTTTATTAAGTGAAATCAGTGGTTCAGAGGCTATCCATAATGAAATTATTAGTCGATGATATTACTCTATAAAGATAATACAATAAAATGAAAATTCGACCAATATATTATATCGTTAGATTATGTATCGATATCATACCATATCATCAGCTGATTTTATTTTAGAATTTTAACAGCAACAAGGTAATTTAAATTTTTATAATTCTGAATTTTTTTTATTTTTTAGCTTTCGAAAGAGACTTAAAAAAAATTACATATATACATTACATTTTTTAAAGTTTGAAAACACTAATTTGATAGCTCTACAAAATCCCTATGTAAAATGTATGATGACCATCCACCTAATTAATGGTTTTGTATATTTTGTGTTAAAAGTTTTACATCATCATACAAACGCAAAATATTTACAATAAAACTGCCACATCTGCAGGACCATTTTGTGACGAATACCTTAAACGAAATATTTTTGGAACAACAAATCATAATAATGAAATGTGTGTAAAAATTGTCACCTTCTTTAATTTAATCTGATGTGCAACAAATATTTATATACATATAAATTATAATTTGTTCTAATAAAGTTGTAATACTTAATCATATTATAATTAAACTTTTACTTTTTATATCCTTCTTCAGCAGGCAATATTTATATATATTTTAAAACCCTCTTATATTTTAGCCAACAAGTTCTTTTCATGCACTTTGATATAGTATAATTTTAGTTAGGTTTATTGGCACTACAACATGATTTTTGCTGTAACAGTTATTGCAATGTTGTTGTCTGTCGACAGTTTTGTTATGGTCTTGCAGTGTTTATTGAGGTTAATGTGTGTTAAAAAACTTTACTTAGTCTTGTTTTTGCTGCAACCTTCTGTTAAAATTAGTTAAATGTTTAGTAATTAATTTAGTGAGTGTTTATAAGTGCAATAATATGGATCGTGATAGCATGAAAAGAGGTCCTTACAAGAAGTATCTTCGAACTGATAGTCCAGTTCCCAGATCTACATTGTTTTGCAGGTCTAGGAGCTCAAATCCTAATGCTGACGAATGAGAAGTAATTTCCGGTCCAAGTAGCGAACAAAGCGCAAACAATGATATTGACATTGAAAACAAAAGTGAATCTGAAATAACTGTAGAAAATGTTTTGATTACGACCAGTGAATATTCCCTGGGAAATTCCCTAGCTTATGATAATAACTCAGATATTTAAGCTAAGTTGTTAGGTTACTTTACCTTTGGTTCTGACATGTCCTGTGAACTTTCTGCTATAGTCTATACTGAATCACATTGTTCCTATAAAGACATGACTGCTGAGGAAGAACAGAGACACACACCTATGAAGGAAACTTGACACCGCGTTCCCCACTTTACGACGGAGCTACTTTATCTAAAGAACAAAGTGAAGTTTTAATGCGTTGAGACTATGTTAACAATGCGCTGAGACCCAACCTGACCGACCGTGCCCTTGAAGATCTAATTGAACTGATTGTTTGCCATACACCACAAAACGTTTATAAATCCAAGTATATGTTTCTCAAGTCATTCAAATCATCCAAAATTATCAAACATTATTTATGAGAGCTGTGAAGATTTGATCGCAGAGCAAGAGAGTATGGACTGCCCAACGTGTGGACATCATAATGACGTAAAAAGCTGAAGAAAGAAAACAGGTATTTCCTTCAAATACCACTAAAGAATAGTTTAGTCAAACTGATGAAAAATGATAGTTTAAGACAAAAACTACGATCTGAAAAGGCTTCAGAACTCAACAAACAACATCTGGCCAGATTTACCAGGAATTGGAGAAAAATGAGTAATTGGAATAATTTGGAAGTAACGGAATAATTAGGAAAACCATTACACCGCCCCTTAAACCAGAGGCCTCGGACCAGTCCCAATGGGAACTTTGTTCCTGAAGCTCTCCGTTCAATTCTCTCTCTTTTGCCACACTCTGCACTCCCCGTAAAATTCTATATACACCATTCTACTAATAGATTTTCAATTTAAAGGAAAGGGGTTTCATTCATTACAATTCGTAAAATTTCTTTTTATGTTCCCTAGTGGCATTTTATAAAGATAGAAAGAGAAAAAAGAACAAATTAGTGTTTAATTTTTTTTATGAAATAATTTCCAAATGTATAAAACATTATTGCAGCATCGCCAAGACACATCTAGGGCAACAAAACAAGATAAATGTTCAAAACTTTATAAAAAGAACATTGTTTATTAATGAGAGGAGTTTTCACAGAATATAATGTTATGTATTTATACTTAATAAACGACTTTTAAATAACAGTAATGTTTCAATATATACAATGAAACATTAATACGAGGCCATCATATTTGCAACTTAACTCAATACGGTAATGTCTAATGTTTTATATATTCAAGGAAAAGAGCTGTATTTATCCATGCACATTTAGAAGAAAGAAAGGAAAAGCAGCGAAAAAGTATCATAACCCCAAAATGTGCAAATGCTGTTGGGCGTTATCAGGGAAGTGTAACCATCCCTAATTATTATCACCTAATAATCCTTGAATGTGTAGCGATATTCAAATGTACTCCTAGCGGGATAGTTTTGATTTTTTTTCAGTTTTTAATATTTTTTGGGGATTCGGATTAAGCGATTCAGCAAACAACACTTCTAGGCAACATTGTAAAAAATGAAAGAAGTGAAAAAATTTTATTTATTGTATTTTTTCCTTATAAGTCAACAATTATAAACGTTTCGTATATAACTTATCATATTCAAATTAAAGTTCACAAAAGTCGCTACAAAATTTACCCTCAATGTGTTACCCTCCGATGAACCATTTAGGCACCAGAGCTATTTGAACATTGGACCATTATTTATTAATAAGTAAATTTCTCTAAGTATTCTGCGAAGATCTAATGTTACTTGTTTACGAAAAAGTAAAACTCGTTAACAAACACAGTGTACACTTGATCATTGACCATTGATCATTGACTTTTTTTACTTAGATATAGGTTAAAAAATAGGTTAAATAGGCATATCAGGTTCTAGCACATCTATAAAACCCAAAATGGTTATTAGTAAGAAGCCGTCCTACATATATAAAGAAAATCCAAAATAAACATAATAGCAAACTTACAAAATCGTGTGAACAAGGCCTACGCATTTTGGCGATCAAGTGATATCAAAATATACCTAAATACTGACCTTTTATTTAGGAGCAGGTTTTTATGATCCATTGCCGTTTAAATGTTCCTGGCTCAGAATGTTGTAGCATTACAATTTATTTTGTTGTGGGCAAATCAAGATCTTTTGTGATTATCAAGATATTGGCGTCCTCCAAAGTTTGCTGAGATTCAATGTTTTCTTCACCAAAACTTTTCAACACTATTTTGACGTGTACAGAACCTGGTTCTGGCACACATTTTTATGGATCTGTCGTCCAGCTTGTTCTCCTGGAAAATTCAAAAGGTTAAAAGTAAATAAATCCTTCTACACATAGTAATTAAAACCAAAATTACATAAAAGCAAAATTGATTTTAATTACGTGATAAAGGCATATTCGAGATGATGTGATACCAAAACATTTGTAAATACTGATCTTTTATATAGTCATATACTGTTGCTAAGCAGTCGAATTTAAGTAAATTTAAAAAAAATAAATAAACTAGGCAGTTTGAAGTTATACCACTTACTTTCTGAATAGTTATGCGTATACTTCCACTATGATCTATGTCTCTGTTAGCAGAGTGCATATACTGAACACACATTTATCAAATAAAAAAAATTATTTCTTTATAACAACACCATTCCTTTAAACTGGGTTTTCACAACAAACACAAGAACAAAAGAACAAAAACATAATAATAAACATAACGCATAACAGGTGACTTTAGAAATAACATATATTAGTAAAGAAGGTATTAATAATTTTACTGTACATTTCAACAGTCTCTTTCTTCGGATTCATCTTCATTAATGTCAATATCGTCTTTTGGTCAATGAATGTTTTCACTCAGCCGTCAAAACATACAAATAAAAGAGCAACTAGAGCCTGTCTTCCTAACTTAACTTTTGTGATGGCAACATTTGCATGAAATGTGCCAGAGTATTGAGTCCGGTGCAGGGCTCATGGTGGTTGGTACTGGTACGAGACCAATACTCATTTTCCCACCCCACTCATTCCGGTAGGGGTGGAACACATTGTTGCTGTTTGAGTTTGGCTCGACTTGGTAACCACTGCAGGTCCTGAAAGTAGACTCTAAGATAGTGTTGTCTTGCAGCTGTTTCAGTTTTGGACAGTTAGGCAATATTGGACTAATTTTTGAAAGCCGACTACTACATATAGACTGAATATACACTTTTGAAGTGCTCTCATGATTTTGACTGCACATAACCATATGAAAGATGTTTCCTGCCTGAGCCATCTCATGACATGAAGGTTTTAAAAAAATACAAACAGGTTTCTGCAAGTCATTGCTCTTATGTAAGACTCTCACAAAAATTTAAGTTTCTGCTTATTATACAGGGCACAGGAGGTAAAGTATCTAAAGTATCTAAAGTAAGGTATCGCAACCACTCATTTGCGTGCAAGAACAAAATATGTTCAGATAGAGGTTTGTTAATAGCAATATGAGGATGGTACAGTGTTAGAGGCACTTTTTCCATTCCTGGCTTATAAAAGAAAACATTCTTTGTATCAAGGCTAAACAAGCCGATCAAAATCACCAAAAGTTTGACATAATGCCCAACTACCATTTCATTTTCATTTGTTTTGGAGAAATCAAGAGCTTTTATATAAAGATATCAGCGTCCTCCAGAGCTTGATGAAATTCAATGTTTTCTTCAACAAAACTATCCATAAAATGAACCTGCTCTTGTTCGTGGAGTTTGCAAGAAAAATCTTCTGACATGTAGTGGGTACCATTGATTTCATACATGACATTGTACAAGATTGTTTCCTTTGTGCTCTATACATTCGCTCCATTTGTTTGGTCTTCCCAACACCTTTTTCAGGGTAGCCATAAAAAATGACGATGGCATTTGATTTGTAGTTTGACTTGACACATACCTTTTGTAAATATGTGCGTATGTCTGGCCGTTGTGCCATGTAACCCGGTGTGTTACTTCCGCTGCCCCCGCGGTCATTAACAATATCTTCACCATTGCTGTTCTTCACTACTTTATTTCCAGTGCAAGAAAAAAGTGTTTGAATAAAGTTAATGTTGAATGTTGACAGTATTAGAAATATAGTTTTCCTAAAAATTGAAAATAGTAACAACAGTTTACAGAAGATTACAATTTTAATCCATTTTAAATTTTACAAAAGAAAATCAATTTATTACTAAAATAGGTAAACAAAAATAGTTTTCAATTAATTTGTTATAGTAGGATTCACGAAAATAGTCTGATGAGAGTCGAAGCATTGTTGCCAGGTTTATGCTAAAACACATTTTTATACTGTATAACACATGGTAAACAAAACCACAAATGACAACATTGCAGGGCGAGAGGGGGTGAGGGGGGACACAGCTGTTAAAATTTCCATCGGACTATTTTCGTGCATCTTACTATAATAAAATTAACATATGATAAAATAATAATTTAAATAAACAGCTGATTAAATGAAAAGATCTATCTTCTTATTTCTATAAGGGTTTCGTCTGTTACGTCCCTTTTTCTCCCGACATACTGAACCGATTTTTGAGATTGAGGTGTCATTTTAAAGCTTAGGATATAGCGCAGTGACGAATCGTAATTAAAAAGGTCATATCGTTTCGGGCTTCGGCCCCTCGCCTTTGATTTATTTCTAGATGGCGCTTTAAAATGTTGACCAAATTTTATTGCAAGCTCTTTAATGTGTATTGTAATTTAACAGCTGATTACCTTAAGATGAATTTTAAAAGCCATATAGTAAACAAAATAGATCTCTGTCACTTCATAATCAACACTCACGTACTGTAGGTGAGTTTCACTCATACAGAATCATAAAATGCGCAATTTGCGCACGGGCCACCTCGTATTAAACTAAATGCTGAGTTGGAACACGGTGTCACAAAAACTAATGGGGTTTAGATAATGATCCAAGACACATTTTGTGCCCATTTTTTCAACATCTTCAGTTTATACCAAAGCCTTGTAAAAGCTCGATTTTTCCCCTTCCTCATTCCATGCTCATCAAAAAAAGAGAGGGTAGGGAGTCGTTTATAGCGTAAAAAATTGCGCAGCTCTTTATCTGAGTGTTTCACTATTGTTACTCGTTTGGAAAGAGTTTAAGGATTGATGAATACATCTTTCATTTATTCAAATAAAGCTGTCCATAACTGCAAGAGGCTAATCTCTTTCGCCTCGTTTGAATTTAACATTTTGAAAATCACTACCAACAATGCGCTGTATACCTTTCATACCCATCTCCTTGGACAAGTGGCAGTAGATTCTTTCATCTGCAACTAAACCCTAACTAAACTTAAAGAAATTAAATCAGTCACCTCTGGGAAAGATGGATGCTCGTGGAACCTATTCAGAAATTTTGTATCGATTTTGTCTTGATTTTGCAACGTATCTCAACTGTCACAGCTTTTATTTTTCTTTACAAAATGGTCTGATTTTCAAATAGCCCTGGACCACAAGAAATACATTTTTCACATTTTATACTTTTTTGACAATATTGAGTTTAGGAAATTTTGTTAGCAAACCTCAGACTCGGATTCAGCACCCCATATAAAAATAACATTTGGTTATTTTTAAGGTTTTAACTTACTATTTTGCTCTACTGAAAAAAGGTACGAACTTCAAGGTAGATTTACAGTGGTTGTTGAAGTGACGTTCGAGTAAAACCCTTTCCCGGCCTTAAGGTTCAGTGTTGTTTTTTACAGGAGCGGAACACATAAGTGATTGAAAAAGTTATAGAAATGTCAGGAGTAAATCCTTGGGATCTCGCGAAACTGGACATTGTGTTCGGAACTTCTTTCATTCTTACGGGAGAAAATATAACTTAACCAACTTACGAATAATGTAATAACCTAACCTGTAGGTTTTATAGAGTGAATAGTGAAAGAATATTCAAATGACATTAATGTTAATATTAAACTTAACTAACCTTAAACGTTTTCTAAAAATGGGATTTTACTTGTTCTTTTCAGTTCTTGTGAGAAATCATAATAGGATTACAGCAGTTTTGGCATTACGATGTCATCAGATCCTCAGTTACATGGAGCTTAGTATATCATTGTCAATTATTAAAAGTTAAAACTTTAAAAGTTTAAAACACAAACTTATTACACGGATTTAAATAAGGCATAGACCAGGTCGCTTGTTTCATGTTGGTCAGCAGGTATTAGACCTAAGGATTTATACCCAAAAAGTGTTTTTTAATCTAAAAAACTAAAATAACATTCTATATATTCCTGATTACATTTCAGACTCAGGCATTGAACTTTTATCCTAAATTAAAACTAACTTTAACGAGGAACCCTCAAATTTTCTTATCATTTAGGTTAGAAAAGTAAGTTTTTCATTTAATAACTATTTGTTAAAAAGTGCATTCAAAGTGCACATCACAAAACAGCAAAAACTCATAAACAAAAAAAAAAAAACTTTAATTTTAACTAAAAAATTGTCAAATAATACGACATCTATTAATGGCAGACAGAAATTCCCAACTTTCCACCTTTTCCCTTTGTAAAATTTGTAACATTAAACAGTTAAAACACCCCTTCGCAGCACACCTAATTACTCAAAGAATTATTAAACAAACATTTTAAAGTTTCAATTTACTCATATATATATTGGGGATAGGAACGAGTTTGGTTTAGAACTTAAATGTGTACATCGCACAATCGTAATAATATCAAACTTTTAAATTGTCGCTCATAACAACTTTGTAACCAATAGCTGAATTTTAAGGAAAACCATAGGTCGTCTTCCTACAATTACCACTGTGAAACATGTTAAGATCAGTTGTAGGGGTTTTTATTATGTGAGTACCAGGGGGACCGAGCTTAAGCTCGGTAAAATTATTACTTTCGTTTCTCAAACAAAGCTCGTTCGCTACGCTCACTCGTCAGGCGGAAGGTTTGCTGCACATTGGTATGATTTTCCTAAAACCACAGGTTAAAGATGTAACACATTGGTTTATTTTATCTACAGTTATCAGCTGGTTTTTGTTGAATTTAAAAATCTCCATAAGGATAACATGAGATTTTTGAAGAGCTCTAGCGTAAAAACCGGTTCCAATCCGGACCAGCTCCAATCGATTTCTGGTGGCCAAAACCCCCATATTCAATAAAAAAATCAAAAATCCTTGGAGCGAAAAAAAACTTTGCCCGTACTAACGGAGCTTGTTTTAGAGTATAAGAATAAGATAAGATATTTACATGTTGACATTTATAAAGGGAACTGACATTTACAGACCTTCAGCTTATTTGGATATTTAAGTAATTTCAAATTTATTTTCAAACTTTTACTCAGATGTGATGATAATACGATTTATAAGAGTACTTTTGGTTTTTTATAGATTTAATTAATTTAGGGTAGTACATAAATATTTTCCACATTTCTAAAAAGGTTAAAATAAATTATTACCTTTTCAAGTAGCCAACAGGAGGATATTTCATTCTATTTATTTGTTTGATTTGTTTTTAATATTAGCCTATATCCAGATTTTTTTCGGTTGAGTGATGCGTTAGATTAATTAAAAATCGCTTAGTTAAAAATATTAATTTAATTGCATATGCACTTAAAAATATCCATGTCACCTAATAAAATTCAGGTTTACATTTAAAATACAATTTTTACTGTAGTATCAAAGAAAATGTATAATATACATGTTAACAATATTTTAATACACCAAATAATGCATTCTTATGATGTTTTAAGAATATGTAAATATATTTAAAGTAAAGGGCTAAAGTTACATAGCTTTTAAATTAAAATGTATTATGCAGATTTCTTTTGTCGTTTGTTTCTGACAGACAAATGACTTGAATGAAACTGACAAGAAAACAAGGAAAAGAATGTAAATGAGTGCAAAACAATTGAAAACGGATATTTCAAATAAAATCCATTATTCTTCTCTTGGTGTTTGTAGAGTTATTAATACAACTTTAAAACTACCCTTAAAATCAATATTAAGATTTTTTTCCTACGACTGTCCGTGAAAACAGTTGTTTACGCACTCGATACTCGTCGCAAAACAGGTGATTGCCGTATTCATTTTACTTTGCGCATGCTAGATTTACTTTGCGCACGCAAGATTTACTTTGCGCACTCCAGTGTTTAAACATTAGAACACAAAACAATTTGCATTAACCAGCAAGGAAATGTTGATTAGTCAGGAATTAAGTTGGCAACACTGGATATAAACATCTGATCTATTGTCATTGTTGTCGTTTTCGATTGAATCAACATAAGCATATAACCTACAAACCAGCTACAGGTGAGCTACAGGTGTAAGTTAGGTGAGCAATGATCAACTATGACAGTGACTTTAGTGATAGAAGTGACTTATTCCCTGACGATCTTGCTAAAACTGCTTAAACAGTGGCGTTAAATCTTCTGCATGAAAAATCCAATAAATTTTTAACTAAATGTAGGAAGTGCATAATACAGGATATCATTAATATCACTATCTTGAGACAGGGACCTCACATAGAGGGTATTTAACGTGAATATTAAACGTTTATACTTATATAAGAAATATTTGGCAGTCGTAGGAAAAATTTAATATGCAACTCGTGCGAAAAGTGCTTTCACTGCACTCGAGAGAAATTATTCCGCACTCGCCTGCGGCTCGTGCATGAACATTTCTCTCGAGTGCAGAAAATCGGCACTTTCCGCACTTGTTGCATAAACAACTATTGCCCTGCTATGTATTAATACGTCACCAATAGTGAAATTCAATGGACTACATCAGGTATGTAAATTTATACCTCTGTGTGAAAAGAATGATTTCACAAAGAATGATTTACTGTCATTTTCATATATAATCTTCTATTGACAAAAACATACTTCAAATTCATCAAACATCCAGATTTATAATAAAAGCCCAAATTTCTATTACAAACGTACAATTACTTCCATAGAGAACGAAAAAATGCATGAATGAAGTTACACCCCGAGATGTGTGTTGGGCAAGGCTCACTCGATATTCGGATGACAAATGTATCCAGAGGTGATGTGAAATGCCACAGATGCGCCCCGTACCTTTGAGTTACATATACATGAACAGTGCTACCGAATTGATGACTGAATATTACTTTTGCTCTGGCCTCTGTCCGACAAATATCCGTGTGTTTAACATATACAAACTTGTCTGTAGATCAACTTACTGGTTTTATGTTTTACAAAACAAAATTAATATAAACACTATTTTATTTACATATTTGTTCAAATAACAAATTATAATATAAAAATAACTATTTATATAATAGATTTTTGTTCACTAAATAGGGTACCAGAAAACTATTTGCTCCAAAGAAAAAGAAAAATAACACATTTATTCAGGTGTCTATTGAAATCAAGCTTATTGATTATATTTTGTACGTTATACAATATGTACAAAAATTTTGTTAAATTAGAAAATGACATTTATCAGAAACGACTGTTAGTTAATTCAAACGGGTACTAGAGTAATACATATTTTTAAAATAGGCGTAATTATTTATGATTTACCCAAATCATCCTTAAAGTTTTAACAATTTTTAATGAAACCTAAATACAAATAAAATATTTTTATAGCGCAAAGAACATATTTTTTTATCAAATCAATTTAAAAAGATTTGAAATAGTTCTTTCCATAAATTACAATCAATTAATTAATCCATAAATTATAATTGCTATCTTATACACAGTTTTCTGTTTCAAACGACAATATATTCAAATTCCCTGAGCTACAGAAATGCTGCAGGGATTTTCACAGGTGTGTAGAATTGCGGCGTCCAATTAAATTGTCATTCTCTTACTCCTTGCCCTCTTGCAAAGGTGTTTGTTAAGTCTACTATTGTTTCTTCGTGTAGATAGTTTGTTAATAAAAGTAAGTTTTGTAATTTATATCAACTTCAGCCATTTGTTTGAAAAAAAAAAATGAAAAAACTCATAGGCTCTACCTCAGATGTGTTACATACATTGCTAAAATATTTATTTAATCTATGTTTATCACAAACATATGTATTAATCAAAAATAGTTAAATACATAGTTTAGTAATAGTTTAATACAATGGTTAAAGAGGTTTGATTAAGACTTACCTATTTATATTTCAAACATTTGTTTGAACAACATTTTCTTAACAATCAATTTATAGTCAATGTTTTAAGTGGAGCTGTCCACATTAAAAAAATGTGACGTAAAAATATATCAAGAATAGCTTAACTATTACAGGTTTATAAGAATATTTGGTTTTGTTTAACCTCCCTTAAAAGTATATCGTAACACCCGCCGTCCTGTAGTTATGTGATACTCTAAACACTCAGTCGTGTGTGAAGCCATTGTAACACCCTCTCCGTGGTCCTGTAGTTATGTGTTACTCTAAGCACTCCGTCGTGTGTGGAGCCATTGTAACATCCTGCTCCGTGGTCCTGTAGTTATGTGTTACTCTAAACACTCCGTCGTGTGTGGAGCCATTGTAACACCCTCTCCGTGGTCCTGTAGTTATGTGTTACTCTAAACACTCCGTCGTGTGTGGAGCCATTGTAACACCCTCTCCGTGGTCCTGTAGTTATGTGTTACTCTAAACACTCCGTCGTGTGTGGAGCCATTGTAACACCCTCTCCGTGGTCCTGTAGTTATGTGTTACTCTAAACACTCCGTCGTGTGTGGAGCCATTGTAACACCCTCTCCGTGGTCCTGTAGTTATGTGTTACTCTAAAAACTCCGTCGTGTGTGGAGCCATTGTAACACCCTCTCCGTGGTCCTGTAGTTATGTGTTACTCTAAACACTCCGTCGTGTGTGGAGCCATTGTAACATCCTGCTCCGTGGTCCTGTAGTTATGTGTTAATCTAATCACTCCGTCGTGTGTGGAGCCATTGTAACACCCTCTCCGTGGTCCTGTAGTTATGTGTTACTCTAATCACTCCGTCGTGTGTGGAGCCATTGTAACACCCTCTCCGTGGTCCTGTAGTTATGTGTTAATCTAATCACTCCGTCGTGTGTGGAGCCATTGTAACACCCTCTCCGTGGTCCTGTAGTTATGTGTTACTCTAATCACTCCGTCGTGTGTGGAGCCATTGTAACACCCTCTCCGTGGTCCTGTAGTTATGTGTTACTCTAATCACTCCGTCGTGTGTGGAGCCATTGTAACACCCTCTCCGTGGTCCTGTAGTTATGTGTTAATCTAATCACTCCGTCGTGTGTGGAGCCATTGTAACACCCTCTTTGTGGTCCTGTAGTTATGTGTTACTCTAAAAACTCTGTCGTGTGTGAAGCCATTGTAATACCCGCTCCGTGACCATTAATATAGGTAACTACGTCACTGGTGGGTTTCGTTAAGAGCGTAATCGATCTTATAGTATTTCATTTTTCTTAACTAAGAAACTTTTTTTACATAGAAACACATGTAAAGAAGTAAAATATCCAAATTACTGGTTTGACCGCATGGATACAATGAAGCCATTGTAATACCCGCTCCGTGACCATTAATATAGGTAACTACGTCACTGGTGGGTTTCGTTAAGAGCGTAATCGATCTTATAGTATTTCATTTTTCTTAACTAAGAAATTTTTTTTTACATAGAAACACATGTAAAGAAGTAAAATATCCAAATTACTGGTTTGATCGCATGGATACAATCAATCAAGCTCCTCACAGTTAACAAACTGAAAATAGTTTTCACCACTAGGAGCGAAATTGGGATTTTTGTTTGTGGTGCGCAACCTCACCAAGCTCGGATACGTGATTCATATGTACAATGATGTGTTCTGCTTCATACTTATCTCTTAATTTAATTGGTAATAGTTAATATATTACTTTTCTGCTGTGCCTTTACATTCAGGAATTTTTTAATTCTTGCATTAGTTGTGAATCACCTATTACTTAGGTTGAAGGAAAAAATAATTGTTGAGTTTCACGCTCTGCAAAACTTGATTAGTCTTTTCTTTAAGCAATTAATATAACGATAACACCCACCTTGTGGACTGATTTAAAGACGGAAAACTGCTGTTTTCAGGCAGTGGGATAAAAAAATTCCTTATTTGTCTAATTTAATAAATGAAAAACATTTTCTGTGTCACCAAAATGTACACCATATTTTTGTTACAGTTTGTTATTTGGTGTATTCCACAGATCCGCCCACATTTTCTTTTGTGAAAGAAATGGCATATCGTAGTAGAAAACAATAAAATAAAATAATGATGAAATATTTTAATTGAATCTTCAAATGTTGTGGATGATAAAAATAATACGTAAGTTTTTTTGTTTTTTTGTTTTTGGTTTTTTTTCAGGGTACAGCTTTATATTAATGGGATTAGAAAAGTGTTTTTATTCAAACATTTTAGGTAAAAAGTTATCAGTGTCGAGGATAATGGAATTTACGTCTTAGCAAATTTTACCACCTTTGGGATGGATTGTAAAAGAAAGTTTAATGCCCACCATAAAACCCGATAGGCTACCGGTTAATCTTTTGTGCTTGCTAAACATAATATTTATTGCTTAAATAGCCTGGAATATTCTGTTTGTAAACTTGTTAAATGCTTAACAAGGTTAAGATTTTTAAAGTTACACAATTTACTTCCCATAATATAGCTTTATTGGCGAGTATACAGTCCCATACGACATTGTTGTATCTTTGTATACTTATATTTTACTGGGATGTAGAGTATATTGTTCTGAAATGGCTAACCAAAAGTAGGTTTATAACTAACTGATTTTAGTATGTAATGTTACGTTATAATTTTTTTATTCATAATGTATTTATAAATTAAGAATGAAATTATAGAGCACATGGTTACCTTAAATATTGATGTAAAATAAAAGCAACCATTAGTCTCAGGGAGCGAATAACTGACTCAACATTAACCTCCTGTAGTGCAGGCAATGCCCGACATTCTGCATGAATCTATCTCCCTCTAAAATCCAGTTTTTCATCAATTTAACCCTGTGTGTAATTTTACTATGCTAAAAGGTTAGTTATAAATTCTTATATAAATCTTATATACATATTTATATAAATACTTAAATATAAAATATACTTTATAAGTGATACTTATGTAAAAATATCAGTACAGGAATTTATTTTTCTGTCCTTTGAATTACTTTTAATCCATGGTTTTCTCTTGTAAATTTATTATTTATGTGAATTTATTTCCTAAACATACGTTCATAGTTTCTCCCGTTATCTGTCTCAGTTTATTGGCATGATTAATCGTTTCGAATACTATTTATTAAGTAGATTCCAAATGGGCTTTGAGATCCCAAGTCTCGCTGTCCTCTTTACGTAAAAGGTTTTAAGAGAAATATTTGTATTCAATTTTTTCTCAATCACCCTTCGGTTTAAAAAAAAATTTGTAATTGTGCTTGTAGTCCTAGGACTTGTAGGACAAATACATTTGAACTTCAAATACATTTGAGACTTATTAATTCACATATATCGACCCTTACTATCCATCTACACAGCAGTAGATAAGGTACTAGTTAAAAAGTATACTTCAGTATTTAAAAACATCTCGGTAATTTTAGTATTCCTGAAGCTCAAGTTCGCTTAGGTTATTCTTTTAGGGGCAGATTGTAGTATTTCAAGAATGTTATTAGATAACAAAGTTGTATTGTTCAACAATAATAGTGTGTTCTATATTAAAACACTCGCTGTTACTCTATTTCTTCTGAAGCTCAAGTCACGAAACTGCAGGACCTCAGTCATGTGACATTTAGGTGCAGATTTCATGAATAATTTTTATACGGAAAGTTGGATTGTTCAACTATAAAAGTGTGTTAACAAAGTCATTAAATTAAATTGCGGTTTGGGATATAAAGTCCTAATTAAAAAAATATATATTAATTTCCTATAACTAATTATAGTCGACATTCATTACGTAGATGTCTAAGCGTAATGCACTGTTAACGCGATGTTCAAACGTATGTGATTGAATTGTAATTCAAGTTTAATTAAAATTTAAAATATACTATTTAAATTCAATTTATAAAAAGTATTCATAAACCTAATATAAAAAATCTCATATATTTTAAACATATTTCATATTTATTCCAATTAATGCAATCAAAGATTTTAAATGAAAAATTACAAACATAACACATTTATGATACGTTTTTTGTTATTAACATTTATTACAAAAATTTACATTATGTTTATGACATTTTATTCATTGTTACATGTGCATATGTTCTTTCGTACATTCATACAAATGTTTTAAGGCAAATATCCGAACACCCTTTGTATTGTTGCTCTTTTTACTCCACTTTAAAAATGAAATACAATTGTATCCATTTCTTCTTTAATTTTTATATAATTTTCATATGCCTGACTCTTTGCATAGGTATTTCTCAAGAGAAATGAATCCAAAAAGAATAAATCTGAAGGTTCTGCATGATGGTGTATGTCTTTTCATATTAGTCCATCGCCAAATGTTAAATTGGAAGAGGAATATTTTTCTTCTTTTCTCCAAATAGTTGGGCATTTTTACCACCCTAAAGGTATTATTTAATGTTGTATAACTTACTAAATGTTTTGTACAGAAAAATCTTTTACAGCAGAACGTTGAGGATTGTAGGAACAAATCTGTATCTAGATGGTTAACTCGACATATTTCAACTATCAATTACCGTATGCTTGAGGCTAGAGAGACCCATAAAGCCTACCCTAAACTTTATTTTACTTTGGTGGGTAAATTAAAAGTTACGGCCGCCCGTCCGGGTTACTCCGTTACGTAAATCTGCTGAAATGATTATCCTTTTTGCTTTATAAGTAGGGGGACTTGGCCGAAGTAAGGGTGGAGCGGCAAAGAGCGGCAACCCCCCCCCCCGAGGACCACCGGCGGCGAGCCCCCCCCGAGACCACCCACGGCGGAACAGTAGAGGACTTTGGTACAACTGGTCCTTTTTTTTTTTTTTTTTGCTCATACAAATATTAACTCCCGCTTGCACCTGTGCTGACCACACACTTGGAAGACACTGAACTCTTTTAACATGCGATTGTGGAGAAGAAGGTGGGGCGAAGGTGGGGCGAAGGTGGGGAAAAAGTAGTATGCTTTGGAGACATATAGCTCATACTGAACTCTTTTAAAATGCGATGGTGGGAAAGAAGGTGGGGCGAAGGTGGGGAAAAAGTAGTATGCTTTGGAGACATATAGCTCATGATGTGTGATGAAACTCTTTAAAAATATGGTGCATGTACTTTCATATTGAACATTATTTTTACTTTAACTTTTGCACATAACACATTGTGTTACATAGCTATTTTTCTTTTTTCTGTTTTTGTTTCATTTCAATTTATTTATGTATGCTTTTTTCTTTTCTGTACTTACAAATATAACTGAAAGTAAGGTTTTAAGGTTTAACAATAATCTTCTACTACCTCTCAGACTTCCAATCGTAAGACAACTGACTCTGTGCAGCGTTTCATCGACTCTTCCACTGCTCACATCGATGCGATGATCAGAAGACTTCACTAAATTGTATAAACACTACTATTGTTTACCATTCACATCTATTGTCTACATTGTAAAATTTCTCTTGTGTGTATTGTAATATATTTTTCTTGTAATGAAAATTAGTACTTAACAAACATTAATCTTTTTGTTCCCATTCGTATGCAAGTTTCATTTTGAACAGGCTCACTATCTTAAAGTCAAAGTGCATTTAGAAAGTCAGATAGTTTAACCTTTGTGCAGACTAGACATTTATAATTTACATTCAAAGACCAGAGGGTCTAGTAACTCAGTATTTCAAAAGAGTCTGATAGTTTAATCATTGCACAAATTTGACATAACAGTTCAAAGTGAAAAGAGCCTATTAGTTTAACCTTTGTGCAGACTCAACATTACATTTTTACTTTCAAATACCAGAGAGAGTCTAGTAACTTGTTATTTCAAAAGAGTCTGATACTTTTAGTATTTGTACACCTCTGTGCAGACTTGTCATTTATATTTTTCTTTCAAAGTGAAAAGAGTTTGATGTATCAGTTTTTTTTTTTTTTTTTTTTTTTTTTTTTTTTTTTTTTTTTTTTTACAAAAAAGCAAAGAGTCTGACAGTGAATGATTTAAGACTAAGTGTGAAACCGGAAAATGAAAACAATAATATCAACACAAATGATTAGATTTATTGAAAAATCTTAAAACTAACATCAAGTGTATTGAAAAAATAAAATTAAATAGCATAAATATAACTTTATACATTAGTCAACAAAAATTAAATTATGCCATCACTAAAACTTTAAAGAAACAACAAAATAAATAAATAAGCGTTCATATCACAGTCCATCACATTCCAACACAGTTCTAAGATCCGAACAACGCCTACCCGATCACACTCATGCGACATAAATTAAATCGTGTCTTCGTCCATCGGTGCAGGCAGAGCTGGAGGTAGCTTTGGTGCTCTGGGAGGAATGGCATAGTGCCCCCACGGAAGAGTGTTTATTCCATCCTCTGGCATCACGTATCGTTTATCATCAAACGGAGCCAGAGATCTTTTTTTCACTACCACTGAATAAATCATATGGTATTTACTTTGAAAGCGATGATTTTCCGTACTCTTTGTCGTTCTGTTATGAAGACAATCGATGTAATCTTGTACGGTTAGATCACGCAGAGCGACGGCACGATTAACACCCTTCGCACGTTTGATGGGGGGAGGTGCGATGCAATCATCTTCCTCACCTTTATTATTACAAGTACACCTACCGAATGTCATACAATACAGTTTTGCCATCAATCCAACAAACATTTCGATGGCCACTCCACCGGCTTCATCCTTAAACTTTCCCAAGACCCTAGCGTTCCGTCCATCATAGCAAATGTGGGTCCTGGGATAGTTACTTGTGTCAAAATCATCCAGGTGTGTCAACATGTCACGGTAGACGTCTCTGGTACGGATCGCGTAGACTATCCCATCGGTGTCCATGTAGACCATTATAATCCTTTCGATACCGTACCGCTCTACCATGTCATAGTGGAAACCGTACATCCATCGTTTACTATGGTCCAGAATGCACATTCCCGCGTATACAGGCTTGTTCAGTACGACTCGCACTTTGGCCATATGTAGCAATGCTAGGTTTTCGTTGTACCAAACACGATCATTGAAATTCGCTTTAGCTACATACTTAGTATACATTTTATGGGATGTGACTAGTTTTACGTTTAGGTGTTTTCTCACATTCTGGAGACTCATACCGTATACTGCATTGACCATCAATTTGAACATCTCCACTTCAAATTTATTGCTGGCCTGCTGTCTTAACTCAGTATTTAGCGTCACGTACGGTTTCAACCATGGTGACTGTTTGAAACGTAGAACTCTGTGGATTCGACGAACACGCAGCCCATTCTCTAACGCCTGTTGGAGATAGCGATAGTGAATTACATATTCCTCTTTGTCCGTCAGGGTGGCCATTAATTTCTTAGATGATCCAGCACCGCTATTGATTACTTGCTCCGATGTGTATGGAAGTTGATACGCTGGTGATTTTCTAACTTCTGGACAGAATGGCAAGTCTCTGTGTTTATCGTGTAGAGCTTGATCTTTCGGGTACTCCAAGTCTACTTCCAATACGTACCCGTACTCGCCCTCCGCCGGTATGCTCGAGATGTCTAAACCGTCAATTTCCTGCTGTGTTAGCCACTCAAAATCTTTGTACGGAAGTGGTTCCGACATGGCCCATCCGTATAGGTTGTTAGCGTCATAATACATTAAAAATGTATCATTATCACTCTCTACGGAACCTCCATTTGTCGATGTGCACTGGCCGTTTCGATCATCGCGTCCTCTAGTGTATTTATTATTGGCGATGACGTGCCGAGTTACACATTGAGTCAGACCGCCTCGAATACCCTTCTCAAAAAATACATATTGATCCACATCTTGAAGGGTATCGAGCACCACACCAGTTTTGTACAGCATGACATCCCAGGCGTACGACGGAAGTGTAAGATAAGATGTGCAGGGTCGAGCTGGTAGTGCGTTAGACACATCTCCCTGAACCCCTCAAACACATCGGCCAATAGTAGCACATCGGTTCGTAAATATACATCTGAGTACTCACCAAGCGTGGTACAGTTGAATTTACGCCACACTTGTTGCGCATGTTCATAATCAACATCTGTTACTTCATCTCCGAATGCTTCTTTAGGTGGAAGTAGATCCTCGTTCAGAACCTCCTGTGAAGTGATGTATTCATAGGGGAAGACTCCTTTCCTGCGTAATAGTCGGAAATCACCATTGTCCGGGTATCTAGCTTTCATGATCTTCATTTTGTCATCAGGCAGGATGGACGCAAGAGTCGCTAATGATTTCGCCATCAGACGATACGAATCGACAAACTGCAGCTTGATGTTACTATGCTGACCGGGATATTTAAATCGTTTTGAAAATGTAATGTACTTTTCTTCCGTGTTGGCGAGTACTTCTACATCACCTTTGTCGATACCCAATTCTCTAACTATGAAATGCGCATCATAGTTTGATAAATTATGAAAATAGATGTTTATAGTTTCCTGCTCTCGGTTCTCGGGTCTGTGACGTGCATTCAAAACATCTCCAATCTTCTGTACGTCATCCCGTACAGCGTTGATGAAGTGTTCAGAGGCATTCTCACCTCTGTATAGTCTCAATTTTGAATATGTGTTGCTAGTCGGATCATTGTCGTCACAATCGCCATCGTTGACATTCCTGTGATTATCATGAATGTAGTACGCGTACGAGTATGGCACGTGGAGTGTCTTCACATTACTAGGAGCATTCTCGTTGTGATTTATATTAGCGCCTCTTGAAGTGGCTGGTCAGTCCTCAGAGGATCATGCGAAGAGCAGTAACGCTTATGCTCCTCCAACCGTTCAGCTCCGGTGAGACCCAGTTTGTTCGGTCGGTTATCGAAATGTGCGAAACATCTCCTGCAAATGAACAAACGATGTCCGTGACGTGTCATCTGGCTGCCAACTAGCCTCTCAAAGTCTGAGATGTACGCATAGTGGGTGGTTCGCTCATCTGTTAGGAAGAGCAGATCATAGTGGTTCGGCAGCTCCTGATCCACTACGCGAAGCGGGAAGACATAGTGTTCTTCTTTGTTTTGTTGCTTCTTCTGCTTCTTCTTATCCAGACCGTACACATTAATGCTTTCGCCGGGGTTGTTACGTTCAAACGTGCGGATTTTATCCAACCTTACTGGAAACTCCAGTCCATCAAAATTTAGATTGGAGCGTGTCCTGACCTCTGCTGTGAAATAATTTGTTGTGAGTTGTTTACTAGGAGCATTTTGAACGAATTTACTTAGCATAGCATATTCAAAGCAACGTTCATCCGCATCGTTATACACATTTACCACGGCATGCTTCACGGTGATGTCACGAGGAAGGGGGATGAATGAGCTACCTCTGATAGGACTGTAGACATTAACTCTCACCTCCATGTCCAAAACCCTAACAAAGCTCCATCCCGAACCCTTCATCTCACATGTCTCCTTCTCCAGTAAAATTTTGTTGATGAATTGTTGACATATTTCATCTACATCACTTGTTTGGAGGATAGGGACATTTTTGGTCTTGAAGGCTCGCTTGCAAGTCTCACCATGAATATTTGCGAATTGACATTCGATCCAGAGAATAACCTTGATGGCGTGAACTATCAATAAAATCCGTCGCATGAGTGTGACA
Organism: Neoaliturus tenellus; assembly: GCA_030545055.2. Lineage (NCBI taxonomy): Eukaryota > Metazoa > Arthropoda > Insecta > Hemiptera > Cicadellidae > Neoaliturus > Neoaliturus tenellus. Next base: position 208,558,560 of record CM061531.1, read on the forward strand.
ATCGATGTTCGCAATGAGTTGACAAACTCCTGGAGAGAAACAGTCTCATCAGCGGGCTCCGCAAGCCTGTACGTCTTCAAACGTCCGCGAAATCCTGTCTCGGTCTCCACGAAGCCATTTGGTGCCAAATCACTGGGAATGATGGAGGATCCGTTGTCGATGCCGTTCTTCTTGTCACAGACTGCTCCTACCAACGTTGTTGACGAGGGGACGGGCGCTGTGGTCGATGGGGCAGGCGTTGAGGGTTGGAATCCGCCGATCTGCTCTGGCTGTTGGTTCACACGTGCAGCTCTGCAGCGGAATCGGGCGTGGAACTGCATGTTATCCTTGCGATTGAAGAACCTTCCACATCCGCCACACGCATGGTCTGAAAAGTACATATAGTTGTAGTCACATGCATAATAATGGAAAAAGAAACAGTTTATAAACCAATATGAAAGTTCTGAATGTATAATGCAGTAGCCGAAATTAACTTAATATTAAAATTGGTTAAAAGTCTCTACATCAGAACCCATTTAGGAAATGAAGATGGAAGAACGCATCATTATTGTGAAATCAACTACTGCAAATTTTGTATCTGAAAAATATACCAGATGAACTTTTTGAAAAAGTAAAAACAATCATTATTAGTTTGAAGTCAAAGAAAATGCATACCTGTTGTACGAACTCCAACAGACGATGGGACTTGTGTTGGATCCGTAGCGTGCGATGGTTCCGGTCTCGAGTCGAGGTCAGGAGCGTTAGAGGAGCAGGGTCGCGGATCCGAAGGAGTGGAAGCGAAACCTATAACAAATGCACACATATTATGTGATTTCATCACAACATTTCGTATCTTAAAGCAGATTTATATAAGGAGATATGATGAATATTGGGTAAGTGAATACTCGTACATTCCGTTCAATGGAGTTGTTTTGCTCGCTTTGAGAGTATTCGTAAAACTTTCACATCTTTAAGAACATATTTTCTTGAAGCGAATGCCTATGAATATCCATTTATTTGTGTGAATGATCAGTGTTACGGAGTTAGTGACTATAGTTAAAGTTCAAGGTATTATTTAAAATTTTACTAACCTGGTCTGAATGCGGGATTCATCGCTTGTTGGGGATGTGGGCGATGGCTGATGTCGATGTGACGACGAAGGGCATCATCCCTGGAGTATGTTTGACCACAATCTGGACAGTCAAATTTGACTCCCCCGTGGACGGATCGCACATGTCGACTCAAGTGATCCTTCTTCTTGTACGACTCACCGCACTCCCCACAACAGAAGCGACGTTCCACAGTGTTGTTCATGATCTACAAACAAATAACTCTACTTAGTATAATGTCTTCAGAGAAATTTTATGAAAAAAAAACTCAAAGAATGTACTCAAATAAGTTTTACTAGTAGTTTACTAGTAGTAGTACTACTAGTTTTAATATTACAAGAAGCATTCTTCATAATTAACCCACACAACAAACAAGTGTAAAAGAGTTTCATTGCAGTCAATTTTCACACTAGTGACAAAACTATTAAAATCGTTTTGAAAGTAAATATTCTACTTCGCATTCAGGAATGTTTATCAATGCTTAAGAAGCTATGCATTATAGTTTATTAACATTCTTCTCTGTTAAACTACGCAACAAAGGTAAATTTAAAAGCGAGGAGAGTATGAATAAGTGAGTTTGATTTTCTATTATAATTTTTACATATCGCAAAGTAAAACATGAAAATAATGTTATGAACTTTTCAGTTAGCACATGATAGAAAGAACGAAGACATTTGACACAAATAAAATCCACATACATCATACGTATTTAAATATAGATAACTATTCTACATTACAAATACTACTTACATTTGAATTGATGAGTACCCAGGAGCAAGACAGTAGTACTATGACACAGGGCGCAGCGGAGCACTGGAGCACTGGAAAACACGTCCGTTCACCTTGAAGTCTGGAGAGAGACTGAGCGAAGAAAGGCAGTAGCACTGGACCGCTGGAGCACTGGAGCACTGGAGAACACGTCCGGTCACCTTGAAGTCTGGAGAGAGACTGAGCGAAGAAAGGCAGTAGCACTGGACCGCTGGAGCACTGGAGAACTGGAGAACACGTCCGGTCACCGTGAAGTCTGGAGAGAGACTGAAGGCAGCGGAGCTAACGGAGCAGTGGAGCACTGGAGCACTGGAGCACACGTCCGATCGCCGCGAAGTCTGGAGAGAGAGTGAACGAACAAATACAGACGCTGTGGGATGTGAAAATGGCGCGGGATCGTACATAGTATGCAGCGGCACGACAGGTGACCATCAACGGCTATACTCAATTTGAATCTCAGCGTATGCCTAGAGTGTAGAGGTTCATTGAAAATGAGTCAACGCGAGAGTGACAAAATTTTAGAACCAACTGCGGCTATTCGGGGGACGAGGCAGTGTTTTAATTTGTACGAAGTCACCCAACACATTTAGTTCAATATAGAGAAAGAGGTATGAGAACTCGAGGCGTAAGGATAACGTCTCGACACTATTGACTGCGGCTACGCCGAACACCGCGCAAACAAAAATCAAGTTGGTGGCGTAGGAATACCGGCTGCCTGCCAAGCGCACTATGCATCGGCACGATAGGTGACCATCAACGGCCATACTCAATTTGAATCTCAGCGTATGCCTAGAGTGTAGAAGCTCATTGGAAATGAGTTAACAACGCGAGAGTGACAAAATTTTAGAACCATCTGCGGCAATTCGGGGGACGAGGCAGTGTTTTAAATTGTACGAAGTCACACATCACATTTAGTTCAATATAGAGAAAGAGGTATGAGAGCTCATTACACAAGATAACCACTTAAAGACACTTTTGCTTATGTCGAATCATTAGTCATCTATTTTGTGACTCATAAGCGTTTAACACATTAAATGAAGTCGCATGTCCCTTGTGCATCACTTCAAAGGAGTAAACATTGGTTGAAAGTTCAACCGCAGCATCACTTCACATGCAGCACACTCTTTTACATAGAAGCGAGTCGTGCGTAGAAAACCCAACGAAACATTATCAAATTATTTTGACCACCTTAGATTGTCTCCTCGAACACATACACTGAACACGTGCACTTATAAAAAATCAAGATGGCGACGTAAGGATATCGCCTCGACAATGTGGACTGCTGCTACACCGAACACCGCGCAAACAAAAAATCAAGTTGGTGGCGTAGGAATACCGGTTGCCTGCCACGTACACTCAAGTAAAATGCGAACATTCACATGGTTTCCAGAAATATTGAGGTTTAAAGAGGCCGGTTAAGGACACTTGATGCATGCCGCAAAAATGCGCGTGTTTGAATTTTACGCGCGGATAGAATGCGAGCGCGCGAACGATTTTTTATAAGCCATCTTGATTTTTTATAAGTGCACGTGTTCAGTGTATGTGTTCGAGGAGACAATCTAAGGTGGTCAAAATAATTTGATAATGTTTCGTTGGGTTTTCTACGCACGACTCGCTTCTATGTAAAAGAGTGTGCTGCATGTGAAGTGATGCTGCGGTTGAACTTTCAACCAATGTTTACTCCTTTGAAGTGATGCACAAGGGACATGCGACTTCATTTAATGTGTTAAACGCTTATGAGTCACAAAATAGATGACTAATGATTCGACATAAGCAAAAGTGTCTTTAAGTGGTTATCTTGTGTAATGAGCTCTCATACCTCTTTCTCTATATTGAACTAAATGTGATGTGTGACTTCGTACAATTTAAAACACTGCCTCGTCCCCCGAATTGCCGCAGATGGTTCTAAAATTTTGTCACTCTCGCGTTGTTAACTCATTTCCAATGAGCCTCTACACTCTAGGCATACGCTGAGATTCAAATTGAGTATGGCCGTTGATGGTCACCTATCGTGCCGATGCATAGTGCGCTTGGCAGGCAGCCGGTATTCCTACGCCACCAACTTGATTTTTGTTTGCGCGGTGTTCGGCGTAGCCGCAGTCAATAGTGTCGAGACGTTATCCTTACGCCTCGAGTTCTCATACCTCTTTCTCTATATTGAACTAAATGTGTTGGGTGACTTCGTACAAATTAAAACACTGCCTCGTCCCCCGAATAGCCGCAGTTGGTTCTAAAATTTTGTCACTCTCGCGTTGACTCATTTTCAATGAACCTCTACACTCTAGGCATACGCTGAGATTCAAATTGAGTATAGCCGTTGATGGTCACCTGTCGTGCCGCTGCATACTATGTACGATCCCGCGCCATTTTCACATCCCACAGCGTCTGTATTTGTTCGTTCACTCTCTCTCCAGACTTCGCGGCGATCGGACGTGTGCTCCAGTGCTCCAGTGCTCCACTGCTCCGTTAGCTCCGCTGCCTTCAGTCTCTCTCCAGACTTCACGGTGACCGGACGTGTTCTCCAGTTCTCCAGTGCTCCAGCGGTCCAGTGCTACTGCCTTTCTTCGCTCAGTCTCTCTCCAGACTTCAAGGTGACCGGACGTGTTCTCCAGTGCTCCAGTGCTCCAGCGGTCCAGTGCTACTGCCTTTCTTCGCTCAGTCTCTCTCCAGACTTCAAGGTGAACGGACGTGTTTTCCAGTGCTCCAGTGCTCCGCTGCGCCCTGTGTCATAGTACTACTGTCTTGCTCCTGGGTACTCATCAATTCAAATGTAAGTAGTATTTGTAATGTAGAATAGTTATCTATATTTAAATACGTATGATGTATGTGGATTTTATTTGTGTCAAATGTCTTCGTTCTTTCTATCATGTGCTAACTGAAAAGTTCATAACATTATTTTCATGTTTTACTTTGCGATATGTAAAAATTATAATAGAAAATCAAACTCACTTATTCATACTCTCCTCGCTTTTAAATTTACCTTTGTTGCGTAGTTTAACAGAGAAGAATGTTAATAAACTATAATGCATAGCTTCTTAAGCATTGATAAACATTCCTGAATGCGAAGTAGAATATTTACTTTCAAAACGATTTTAATAGTTTTGTCACTAGTGTGAAAATTGACTGCAATGAAACTCTTTTACACTTGTTTGTTGTGTGGGTTAATTATGAAGAATGCTTCTTGTAATATTAAAACTAGTAGTACTACTACTAGTAAACTACTAGTAAAACTTATTTGAGTACATTCTTTGAGTTTTTTTTTCATAAAATTTCTCTGAAGACATTATACTAAGTAGAGTTATTTGTTTGTAGATCATGAACAACACTGTGGAACGTCGCTTCTGTTGTGGGGAGTGCGGTGAGTCGTACAAGAAGAAGGATCACTTGAGTCGACATGTGCGATCCGTCCACGGGGGAGTCAAATTTGACTGTCCAGATTGTGGTCAAACATACTCCAGGGATGATGCCCTTCGTCGTCACATCGACATCAGCCATCGCCCACATCCCCAACAAGCGATGAATCCCGCATTCAGACCAGGTTAGTAAAATTTTAAATAATACCTTGAACTTTAACTATAGTCACTAACTCCGTAACACTGATCATTCACACAAATAAATGGATATTCATAGGCATTCGCTTCAAGAAAATATGTTCTTAAAGATGTGAAAGTTTTACGAATACTCTCAAAGCGAGCAAAACAACTCCATTGAACGGAATGTACGAGTATTCACTTACCCAATATTCATCATATCTCCTTATATAAATCTGCTTAAAGATACGAAATGTTGTGATGAAATCACATAATATGTGTGCATTCGTTATAGGTTTCGCTTCCACTCCTTCGGATCCGCGACCCTGCTCCTCTAACGCTCCTGACCTCGACTCGAGACCGGAACCATCGCACGCTACGGATCCAACACAAGTCCCATCGTCTGTTGGAGTTCGTACAACAGGTATGCATTTTCTTTGACTTCAAACTAATAATGATTGTTTTTACTTTTTCAAAAAGTTCATCTGGTATATTTTTCAGATACAAAATTTGCAGTAGTTGATTTCACAATAATGATGCGTTCTTCTATCTTCATTTCCTAAATGGGTTCTGATGTAGAGACTTTTAACCAATTTTAATATTAAGTTAATTTCGGCTACTGCATTATACATTCAGAACTTTCATATTGGTTTATAAACTGTTTCTTTTTCCATTATTATGCATGTGACTACAACTATATGTACTTTTCAGACCATGCGTGTGGCAGATGTGGAAGGTTCTTCAATCGCAAGGATAACATGCAGTTCCACGCCCGATTCCGCTGCAGAGCTGCACGTGTGAACCAACAGCCAGAGCAGATCGGCGGATTCCAACCCTCAACGCCTGCCCCATCGACCACAGCGCCCGTCCCCTCGTCAACAACGTTGGTAGGAGCAGTCTGTGACAAGAAGAACGGCATCGACAACGGATCCTCCATCATTCCCAGTGATTTGGCACCAAATGGCTTCGTGGAGACCGAGACAGGATTTCGCGGACGTTTGAAGACGTACAGGCTTGCGGAGCCCGCTGATGAGACTGTTTCTCTCCAGGAGTTTGTCAACTCATTGCGAACATCGATTGTCACACTCATGAGACGGATTTTATTGATAGTTCACGCCATCAAGGTTAATCTCTGGATCGAATGTCAATTCGCAAATATTCATGGTGAGACTTGCAAGCGAGCCTTCAAGACCAAAAATGTCCCTATCCTCCAAACAAGTGATGTAGATGAAATATGTCAACAATTCATCAACAAAATTTTACTGGAGAAGGAGACATGTGAGATGAAGGGTTCGGGATGGAGCTTTGTTAGGGTTTTGGACATGGAGGTGAGAGTTAATGTCTACAGTCCTATCAGAGGTAGCTCATTCATCCCCCTTCCTCGTGACATCACCGTGAAGCATGCCGTGGTAAATGTGTATAACGATGCGGATGGACGTTGCTTTGAATATGCTATGCTAAGTAAATTCGTTCAAAATGCTCCTAGTAAACAACTCACAACAAATTATTTCACAGCAGAGGTCAGGACACGCTCCAATCTAAATTTTGATGGACTGGAGTTTCCAGTAAGGTTGGATAAAATCCGCACGTTTGAACGTAACAACCCCGGCGTAAGCATTAATGTGTACGGTCTGGATAAGAAGAAGCAGAAGAAGCAACAAAACAAAGAAGAACACTATGTCTTCCCGCTTCGCGTAGTGGATCAGGAGCTGCCGAACCACTATGATCTGCTCTTCCTAACAGATGAGCGAACCACCCACTATGCGTACATCTCAGACTTTGAGAGGCTAGTTGGCAGCCAGATGACACGTCACGGACATCGTTTGTTCATTTGCAGGAGATGTTTCGCACATTTCGATAACCGACCGAACAAACTGGGTCTCACCGGAGCTGAACGGTTGGAGGAGCACAAGCGTTACTGCTCTTCACATGATCCTCTGAGGACTGATTTATCTGAAGATAAAGAGATTCGGTTTAAGCACATCGAGCGTACACAAAAAGCACGATTCACTATATATGCGGATTTTGAGTGTGCTCTCGTTCCGACTAAAGCAAATCAACTTATTCATCCCACACCAACGTCACATCCACCAGCGTGGGATCCAGCCACTTCAAGAGGCGCTAATATAAATCACAACGAGAATGCTCCTAGTAATGTGAAGACACTCCACGTGCCATACTCGTACGCGTACTACATTCATGATAATCACAGGAATGTCAACGATGGCGATTGTGACGACAATGATCCGACTAGCAACACATATTCAAAATTGAGACTATACAGAGGTGAGAATGCCTCTGAACACTTCATCAACGCTGTACGGGATGACGTACAGAAGATTGGAGATGTTTTGAATGCACGTCACAGACCCGAGAACCGAGAGCAGGAAACTATAAACATCTATTTTCATAATTTATCAAACTATGATGCGCATTTCATAGTTAGAGAATTGGGTATCGACAAAGGTGATGTAGAAGTACTCGCCAACACGGAAGAAAAGTACATTACATTTTCAAAACGATTTAAATATCCCGGTCAGCATAGTAACATCAAGCTGCAGTTTGTCGATTCGTATCGTCTGATGGCGAAATCATTAGCGACTCTTGCGTCCATCCTGCCTGATGACAAAATGAAGATCATGAAAGCTAGATACCCGGACAATGGTGATTTCCGACTATTACGCAGGAAAGGAGTCTTCCCCTATGAATACATCACTTCACAGGAGGTTCTGAACGAGGATCTACTTCCACCTAAAGAAGCATTCGGAGATGAAGTAACAGATGTTGATTATGAACATGCGCAACAAGTGTGGCGTAAATTCAACTGTACCACGCTTGGTGAGTACTCAGATGTATATTTACGAACCGATGTGCTACTATTGGCCGATGTGTTTGAGGGGTTCAGGGAGATGTGTCTAACGCACTACCAGCTCGACCCTGCACATCTTATCTTACACTTCCGTCGTACGCCTGGGATGTCATGCTGTACAAAACTGGTGTGGTGCTCGATACCCTTCAAGATGTGGATCAATATGTATTTTTTGAGAAGGGTATTCGAGGCGGTCTGACTCAATGTGTAACTCGGCACGTCATCGCCAATAATAAATACACTAGAGGACGCGATGATCGAAACGGCCAGTGCACATCGACAAATGGAGGTTCCGTAGAGAGTGATAATGATACATTTTTAATGTATTATGACGCTAACAACCTATACGGATGGGCCATGTCGGAACCACTTCCGTACAAAGATTTTGAGTGGCTAACACAGCAGGAAATTGACGGTTTAGACATCTCGAGCATACCGGCGGAGGGCGAGTACGGGTACGTATTGGAAGTAGACTTGGAGTACCCGAAAGATCAAGCTCTACACGATAAACACAGAGACTTGCCATTCTGTCCAGAAGTTAGAAAATCACCAGCGTATCAACTTCCATACACATCGGAGCAAGTAATCAATAGCGGTGCTGGATCATCTAAGAAATTAATGGCCACCCTGACGGACAAAGAGGAATATGTAATTCACTATCGCTATCTCCAACAGGCGTTAGAGAATGGGCTGCGTGTTCGTCAAATCCACAGAGTTCTACGTTTCAAACAGTCACCATGGTTGAAACCGTACGTGACGCTAAATACTGAGTTAAGACAGCAGGCCAGCAATAAATTTGAAGTGGAGATGTTCAAATTGATGGTCAATGCAGTATACGGTATGAGTCTCCAGAATGTGAGAAAACACCTAAACGTAAAACTAGTCACATCCCATAAAATGTATACTAAGTATGTAGCTAAAGCGAATTTCAATGATCGTGTTTGGTACAACGAAAACCTAGCATTGCTACATATGGCCAAAGTGCGAGTCGTACTGAACAAGCCTGTATACGCGGGAATGTGCATTCTGGACCATAGTAAACGATGGATGTACGGTTTCCACTATGACATGGTAGAGCGGTACGGTATCGAAAGGATTATAATGGTCTACATGGACACCGATGGGATAGTCTACGCGATCCGTACCAGAGACGTCTACCGTGACATGTTGACACACCTGGATGATTTTGACACAAGTAACTATCCCAGGACCCACATTTGCTATGATGGACGGAACGCTAGGGTCTTGGGAAAGTTTAAGGATGAAGCCGGTGGAGTGGCCATCGAAATGTTTGTTGGATTGATGGCAAAACTGTATTGTATGACATTCGGTAGGTGTACTTGTAATAATAAAGGTGAGGAAGATGATTGCATCGCACCTCCCCCCATCAAACGTGTGAAGGGTGTTAATCGTGCCGTCGCTCTGCGTGATCTAACCGTACAAGATTACATCGATTGTCTTCATAACAGAACGACAAAGAGTACGGAAAATCATCGCTTTCAAAGTAAATACCATATGATTTATTCAGTGGTAGTGAAAAAAAGATCTCTGGCTCCGTTTGATGATAAACGATACGTGATGCCAGAGGATGGAATAAACACTCTTCCGTGGGGGCACTATGCCATTCCTCCCAGAGCACCAAAGCTACCTCCAGCTCTGCCTGCACCGATGGACGAAGACACGATTTAATTTATGTCGCATGAGTGTGATCGGGTAGGCGTTGTTCGGATCTTAGAACTGTGTTGGAATGTGATGGACTGTGATATGAACGCTTATTTATTTATTTTGTTGTTTCTTTAAAGTTTTAGTGATGGCATAATTTAATTTTTGTTGACTAATGTATAAAGTTATATTTATGCTATTTAATTTTATTTTTTCAATACACTTGATGTTAGTTTTAAGATTTTTCAATAAATCTAATCATTTGTGTTGATATTATTGTTTTCATTTTCCGGTTTCACACTTAGTCTTAAATCATTCACTGTCAGACTCTTTGCTTTTTTGTAAAAAAAAAAAAAAAAAAAAAAAAAAAAAAAAAAAAAAACTGATACATCAAACTCTTTTCACTTTGAAAGAAAAATATAAATGACAAGTCTGCACAGAGGTGTACAAATACTAAAAGTATCAGACTCTTTTGAAATAACAAGTTACTAGACTCTCTCTGGTATTTGAAAGTAAAAATGTAATGTTGAGTCTGCACAAAGGTTAAACTAATAGGCTCTTTTCACTTTGAACTGTTATGTCAAATTTGTGCAATGATTAAACTATCAGACTCTTTTGAAATACTGAGTTACTAGACCCTCTGGTCTTTGAATGTAAATTATAAATGTCTAGTCTGCACAAAGGTTAAACTATCTGACTTTCTAAATGCACTTTGACTTTAAGATAGTGAGCCTGTTCAAAATGAAACTTGCATACGAATGGGAACAAAAAGATTAATGTTTGTTAAGTACTAATTTTCATTACAAGAAAAATATATTACAATACACACAAGAGAAATTTTACAATGTAGACAATAGATGTGAATGGTAAGCAATAGTAGTGTTTATACAATTTAGTGAAGTCTTCTGATCATCGCATCGATGTGAGCAGTGGAAGAGTCGATGAAACGCTGCACAGAGTCAGTTGTCTTACGATTGGAAGTCTGAGAGGTAGTAGAAGATTATTGTTAAACCTTAAAACCTTACTTTCAGTTATATTTGTAAGTACAGAAAAGAAAAAAGCATACATAAATAAATTGAAATGAAACAAAAACAGAAAAAAGAAAAATAGCTATGTAACACAATGTGTTATGTGCAAAAGTTAAAGTAAAAATAATGTTCAATATGAAAGTACATGCACCATATTTTTAAAGAGTTTCATCACACATCATGAGCTATATGTCTCCAAAGCATACTACTTTTTCCCCACCTTCGCCCCACCTTCTTTCCCACCATCGCATTTTAAAAGAGTTCAGTATGAGCTATATGTCTCCAAAGCATACTACTTTTTCCCCACCTTCGCCCCACCTTCGCCCCACCTTCTTCTCCACAATCGCATGTTAAAAGAGTTCAGTGTCTTCCAAGTGTGTGGTCAGCATAGGTGCAAGCGGGAGTTAATATTTGTATGAGCAAAAAAAAAAAAAAAAAAAAAAAAGGACCAGTTGTACCAAAGTCCTCTACTGTTCCGCCGTGGGTGGTCTCGGGGGGGGGGGGGGGGGGGGGGGCTCGCCGCCGGTGGTCCTTGGGGGGGGGGTTGCCGCTCTTTGCCGCTCCACCCTTACTTCGGCCAAGTCCCCCTACTTTTATACGCTCCAAACAAAGGAAGGCATCTCTTTAACCTTTCTGGATTATCTATGTGTTAATTAATATTTACCTATGGTTATTTTTATATTATTTTTCATAGGAAATTTACCTATTTAAGATCGAAACTGTTGGAAAACTGATGAATTTTTCGGTGTTAATTTTTTATGTAACATCTACGGTATTTACCAACTATTTTCAAAAGTGACTTAGATTTACAAAATAATCTTGACAACTGAATGTAATTCCTACAAATATTATAAATGTGAATGTCCTTTTGTCTGTTACGCTTTCACCCAAAAACTACTCAAATTATAATCATGAAACTTTGTACTTGTACTTTGTACACATTGGATACTTTTTTAAATATTTTTTTATGAAAGATAAAGAAATTTTGTATAAAAATCTCCAAAATCTATTTTATTATTTATTTATTTGTTACTAAGAAACAATTCAATAAAAAATCCAATTATAGGTATTTCAGCGATTTTTTTTATACCGGGTGTCCATAAAGTCTTGCCCTGATAAAGAAACCGAATAGTGTGAATACTATTGGTGGTAAGAAGACGTTTTTTTTATCAAGTTTCAACAAGTGATTTCTTAAGTTTTTAAAGCCATGCATAGACTCAATACACTTGTATACGTGCTCCTTGGATTGCCTGTTAATCTTCTAGGCGACATTTTAATTAGTTTTTTAACAACAGTTTTTTATTTTAGTTTAGTTAACATTTTATAAGTAATGAATGTTACTGCATTTATTATTAACTCTTCTAGAGTTTCTAAAATTGGAACTGGCAAAGGATTAACGCAGAAAATGTTTGATAATCCCCTACATAAAGAAATCCAGAGAGTTCAAGTGTTGTGAAAAAGGTGGCAATTTAGCCAGGCCATGACAATTTTTTTTGTAGTGCACTATAAGTAAACTGCATTGTAGTCAATCAGCTGAGCTCAGGTATAAACAAAGTAATGAGGGGAAAACTAGATTAAATTCCCTTGAAAATAAGATATCTAAGGTGCATATGGCTATAATGGTGTCCATATAGCAAAGATATGAAATCAGGGCAAGACTTTGTGGACACCCGGTATATAGGGTGAGCGTGACAGCAAATGAGCGTAGCGAACGATCTAAATCTGATGGCGAGTAACGCCACCGAAGCCGCAGGAAACAGCTAGTATTACATAACTAAACTCTTATTTAGTCAAAAAGAAAATTAACGAATTTGTTAACTTGACTATTATTTATCAATTTATCTGGTTTCATAAGAGCGCAGTAACAAAAACTTAATTACTAAAGGGATGGCAATAAATTCAAATAATAAATAACTACTTGTGCCACTTATAGTTTCAATAAATTTAAAAATTACATTATAAATAGTGTTAACCCCTTCAGAGTACTTTTTCAATAATAATGAGAAATTTCACTGGTCAAATAATTACTTTCACTTTCGCTTGGAGCAGAAGAGGAATATTGTCTCGTTCTAGTGATTGGGGTTTGTTCATTTCTGAATGACGTCATCCACATTGTGTCCTTCTACTCAAGTGACAGAGCTTGATCACCATAGTAGCCTATAATGACGTGATCCACATTATACTTTCACACTCAAGTGATGTAGGTTTCTCATTGCTTTAGTGATGTCATCCACATTACCACTCAAGCGGTGGAGTTTGTTAAACTTAAAATGACGTCTTCCACATTATAGCCTCACTCTCAAATGATGGGGTTTGTACATCGTCAGAATGAAGTCATCCATATTATGACATCACAAACCTCTTTAAAAAGTTAAATAACATTTCACATTGACTTGATCGTTATTTATGTGTTTTAGGTTGGGTTCATTATGCTTGAAAACAATTAATATTTTTGCGTTGTCCCGAATTCAGAGATGTTTTGGTATTGTGCTGTAATTCTGTCCAATATAAATGCTATCGATGTTATTACGTCGTCGCCCCATTGCAAAATAGTTCTTAATAGTGTTTTGTCTTTCACACGAAACATCATTGAATATGAAAACTGAATATGAGCTCCGTGAGGCTGCATGGCACTTTTACTAGAGTTAAACGTGTAATTCAACTTTATGCTTGTTATTGCGTATCTTACCCAAAAACACAAAGTGTTGAGAGGTAGCCAAGACCTAAAAATGTATGATATCAAAATTTCTTCCAAGTCAATGACATTGGTTTAGAATAGCTACTCGACAAATTGTTTTGATCTTTTAATATTTGGTACACATTCTGTAAAACATTATTATTTTATTTCGAGACCGTACTTAGACAGCAGATGTACGTTTTTAGCATTGAACCAAATGTAAATTCTATATTTTCCCATTAATCGTAATGTATCCCCACTCGTGAAAGGTCTAACTTTGTTAATACATCTGCTGGCCAAGTACGGTCCCGAAATAAAATAATAATGTTTTACAGAATGTTTACCAAGTATTAAAAGATCAAAACAATTTGTCGAGTAGCTATTCTAAACCAATGTCATTGACTTGGAAGAAATTTTGATATCATACATTTTTAGGACTTAGCAACCTTTTAACACTTTGTGTTTTTGGGTATGATATCATTATTTTTTATAATATTTTTTTATTAAAAGTTTTTAAGTTAAACAGAACACTATGTATTCGTTTGTCTCATTTTTACACAGGAGATAAAAATGTGTGAGGAACACTGCAGTTGTTTATAGGATCGAATTTAGCTATTTAACTGCATTGAGAGACTGAAATACTAATGTATGGACCCATGCTGATACCCATGATTCGTATCGGAAGTGACAGGAGTTATTAATTTGAAGGTCTCTTTAGTTTTGGTTACCCGCCTCCGAATTTGAAAAGCTGTTGAGAAACCAATCTTTGTGAATGTTTGAGTTCATCTCAGAGTGATAATCTTCGGCTTTGTTTCCACTCCTGTAGACGAGCTTGCTACCATCAAGAAAACCAGTCTCAGCCGACCCTACATGCAAGACAATAAGACCCTTTCCAGTTGGTACCTTTAAACCCCCACTTTGATTTGAGCTCTGCCAAATATATTTCAAACAGTGGTTCTGGGTGACCCACGTTTCATCCAGGTAGAAAACGGGGCCCGTGTCTCCTGAAGTTCGCAGATGGTTCATTTTTCTCAAAAATCTCATTATTGAGGCAACAATATCGTGCCGTTTCATTAGAAATTTTCTACCATCATTTTGCCGTTTGTACTTGAATCCTATGTTGCGTAGAATTCTTCTGACAGATCGTGTAGAGCCCGAAAAATCTATTTTCTCGACAAGCTTTTCCTTAATCTTCGCTAAGGTAGGGTACTCTCCTGTGTCATAGAACTCATGAACAGTTCTCCGGACAACGTCTTTGTCAAAATCGTTAAGTTTTGTCAGAGATTTTCGTTTGATGTTTCGACGTGGAGAATTGAAAATAAAAGATTTCTTCTCACGGCACACTCTTTGCACAGTTCGCAAACCAACTCCACATGCAGCAGCACAAATTGCTTGCACATTTCCTAAACTTTTATGCACTATTGTGGTTTTTGCTGGCAAAGGTTTGCTGACTGTCACAATCTCATTTATGTTCCGTGATGATTCTACTTCCTAAAAGTTCTTTTTTACAAGTGTACAAGATGTAGTCAACACTTCACTTTCATTGTCGACTAAAAGCCTTAAATACTTATATACATTATGTTTAATGTTTTTGCTTTGCCGTTTAAATTCGGTCGTCTTCTTCAAGGGTGGGGGGTTTCTGATGTTGACGTTGAGCATTTTGGCGTGGGTTGTCCTGAAGAACTTTGAGTCGGAGATTGAGTTTTTATAGGCCTACTGTCTTTACTATTCATAATATGTTTTTAACTTATTAACACTATTAACTATTTAACACGTTCAACGAACAAATAAATAAACTTTTCTAGTAAGTAAAAAAATAAAAAAATATATATAATATAACTGAAATAAAATATAAATGAAAATAACAAGGTTTGAATTACTTATAACCGCGCACTTGGGCTAAGAAGTGTGGTTAAAACAAACTGTCACGATTAATATTTAGTACCAGGGGGACCGAGCTTAAGCTCGGTAAAATTATTACTTTCGTTTCTCACACAAAGCTCGTTCGCTCCGCTCACTCGCCAGGCGGAAGGTTTGCTGCACATTGGTATGATTTTCCTAAAACCACAGGTTAAAGATGTAACACACAGGTTTATTCTATCTACAGTTATCAGCTGATTCAGTTAAAAAATTTCCATAAGGATAACATGGGATCTTTGAAGGGCTCTAGCGCGAAACCCGGATTTTTCCCAGCTATGGGACCAGCTCCAATCGATTTCTGGTGGCCAAAACCCCCATATTCCAAAATTTGAAGGAAATCGTCGGAGCCGTTTTTGAGATAATTGTGCAAGCAAACAAACAAGCAAACATTGCTCGTATAAGAGTATAGGATTTCTTACAATTGTTTACAAAAATTCCCAGACTGTTATAAATATTGATATGTACCAGCTGGTATGAAATGATTTACTTTTCTATTCTGGTCGGAACAGATACTGTTACTTTCCAAGAACAGTTTAGTGAGGTAACAGGTTGCATCAGATGTTTGACCACCCGCCAATAAGCCTGTCCAGGACTATATAGTGTAGTAAAATTAGTCGGGAAAAATGAAATAATTTTTGGAAAGCCAATTTCTTTTGAAATGTGTTCTATGGTGTCCCCTGACCTTCCTCCGAAAAGTCCCCAGAAATTCCATATGGGGATCACGCTTAAAAATGAGGGGTTGGCCCATAAGGAGTTACATTAAAATTTGATATTAAGCATACTAAATTTAAATACATTCCAGAAGGTTTATATATATCAAAATAAAGGTATTCAAATGTAGAATACAATGCCGTAAACCCGACCTCAATATAAGTGTCGGGAGTGAAATGGCAGGCGTTCAAAGTTTAGAATAAAATAATATTATCAAAACTTTGAAATACAATAACTTCCGACAAATTTGACCTTTTGAGGTCTGGTTTTCGGCTATGTACTTTCCTTACTAAGTTATTTAAAATTATGTATAGGATGGCTATGGTCTAAGAAATTTTTTTTTAAACTTCCTCTTTGGGACGTCTATGTGGAGGGTGGTTAAAGGATAGTATAATAAGCATATGACTAGCTATCCGCATTTTCAAAGGTAATTGTAAAAGCAAACGTTTGCCGCAAACCGCACCTCAAAAGGTCAAGTATTTAGAAAATTATTACATTTTTAAGCGTTTAGGTTAAAATTAGATTTTTATTCAAAGTTTGACAGGCTGCCGTTTTCGACTCAGGCAACCTTTTGAGATGGGGTTTGCGGCCTTAAATTCTACTACTTAAGAGCTTTCATTTGATATACATAAACCCATTGGTCGAAGAAAGATTTATTTCTGACTCCACGTGGGCCATCCCATCATTTTTAGGCATGTTGCCCACTGGGGATTTCAGGGGACTTTTCTGAGGGAGGTCGGGGGATGGCATAGAACACATTTCAGAAAAAATTCGCTGTCCAAATTTTTTTTAATTTTCCAGCCATATTTTGGCTTAATTTTACTACACTAATAGTGTCATTGACTATACAAAGTCAATGATAGTATACTACATAACTGCTGTATTACTTCTTCGTGTTCTAGATACGAAGCGGTTTAAGACGAAAGTCAAGCTTTATTGATTTAATATTGCACAGCTGAACCTAATATTGACTATGAAGGGTTGAAACAATGATGATACTGATACGATTTGTATTGTAACAGTTCCATTATATTACTCTATTTTGAATATTATGTATTATTATATTTAATATGAACATTAGTCAATCATCTAACTATTTATTATCAAGCTAGGTAAATTGCTATGATAGCATATTGTGATTTTTTTAATAAATAAATGTAGCAACGCCTGTACATTGCGATTTATGAAACTCCCACAGTTTCTAGTTAAAAAATACCGCTAGTAACCTACAGTTTTTCAGGGAGTACAATAAGTAGGTCTAACACGCATTTTTTGAACACTAGGCAGATTAAGCAATAAAAGTTGTTACATAAACAGTGCACAAAAATTGCATTTTTTATGGGGCTATCAGTTTTTTGTCACTAGGGGGCCAGCCAACCGGGATTATTTCCTACCCAAGAAATGCGTTGGTCCAAACATTCCATGGGCATTAGGGTGCAACTCTAAAATTACGCCTGTTAATTTGATTAAGATTTGGCAAATATAACATCAGATTGTTACCGAATATTACTAAAGCTACAACAGTTGAAATCATAAAACTTTCACTAGTTTTGAATATAATATTTTCGAATGTACTTATACGGATAATTCAAATCAATATCGGCTATAAAACAATTTATTGGATTGGAGGAAACTCAGCACGATTTTCAGTAATATAGTTTTCTGTGTAAAACAATTAATAAATGTAAGCTGATGATATAAATGAATATGTTAGCAGTATTTTAAGTTAGCTTCCTTTGAAACGAATTTAAATAATATTGCCAAACGCCTGCTTGGTTTACCTTTTAAATTTACGAAGTGTAGTCAAAGTACTTTTTGAAAAAAAAACTCATATTGGTTTTATTTTGTGATATTTAAATTTAATAAACTTGATCTTTGTACACAAAGGTATGCACTACGTCGAGATAAGAAACTCCGTGCTGCTATGCTTTATGGATGAACTAGTATTCACTAGTACGGACGTTAATCCCCACCAGGGAATATCGCATCCACAAGCCATCGCCTATAACTATCCACAATTCGTGACCTGCAAGTAGCTGGATTACAGGACGTCGTACTTAAAAAATAAAATAATAAAACTTAATAAAACTTGGTACATCAACACTGCACAATCGTATATGCCTTTAACAACATTTTGTTTTATTCCTATATACCTTGATCGTAAAAAGGAATTCGGAGGCGGGTTACCAAAACTAAAGAGACCTTCAAATTAATAACTCCTGTCACTTCCGTTACGAATCATGGGTAACAGCATGGGTCCATACATTAGTATTTCAATCTCTTAATGCAGTTAAATAGCTAAATTCGATCCTAAACAACTGCAGTATTCCTCACACATTTTTACCTCCTGTGTAAAAATGAGGCAAACCAATACATAGTGTTTAACTTTATTTTTGTACACAAAGGTATACACTTCGTACATATACGAAGATTCCTGCAAAGTTTCGTGTGATTCCCATCGGTGATAAAAGCTGTAGCCTTGTCTAAAAATGCTTGTTGTGCGTAGAAAACTACATTTCTACATTTCTAACTTTTTTTAGGCTACTTTTGAGTTCAGATATTTTGCTTCACTCAGGGTTCTTAAAGTAAGTTTGGTGATTTTTAGTGCTCATTGACCCAGTGAAACGGATTGAAAACGATTTCCGAATTAATTATGGCCTATTTGTGCCCTTTTGAGAAGTGAAAATTGGCCGTATTCTGCTTCGTGTCTATATAGGCACGCGTTGTCTGCTTGGTTGGGTGGGACTTGGCGACGTGACACGACCGTGCCACTGGATTATCTAAAATAATTGGTATGTCGATTGTTTTCGTGACTGAAAATATGTATAAATTATTGAAACTTAACCCTTCGTGTTTTTAATCATATTAAATAGAAAATTAGTTTTGCCCAATTGAAAGGACCGGTTACCACCAGACAACGCACAGTGTTTGGTAACAAATTACCAGGTTTGTTGATATTGGATTCCAAACCGTCCATTGTGAGTTCACTAATTGGTTAGTACTAAAACGCACTTGCGGCGTAATCTCCGCTGATGAAATGCTCTTTGCTGCAATCGCAAACTCATGTGGTTGCGGGATACTGGTTTTTTCATCCCCATCATGTCCTAGACATTTACATTCACCCTACCCATCACTTCTCGTTCACCTTTCAAATAATTCTGCATAACTCATTGTGCCAGTAGCAGCAAAACACACTACTCTTTAGATATTTAATTATACTAGTATGCTTGGCGCTTGAAACTAAGCCATACCTGTTGAACTACCTTAAACTATTAATGAATAAAGATATGGTTTGAAGAAATAGTATGTGATACAAATGTCATCTCGTAATAAACTTTGGGAACTGAAAACCGATGATAAAAAATAATTTTGTGGGAGAAACCATACATTTAACGTACATGTAAAGAGACAAAAACAGAAATATCGTTCAAAAAGTTGTGCTTTCAACTCCTTTATTTTTCATTTTTTAGATTAGAGTATATATTTTATAAAATGCCATTTTATAAAATGTATTAAACATTAAAAAAATGTCAAGAACAAATTAAATGTTGTAATTTTATCAGGAATACGGAAAATCTTTAAATATATCTCATAGCTTGTTTGCATTTAAGCTATCATAAAAACTTTAAAAATAGGTTATATTGAGAGAAATTATAAAGTGGTTTGTGTTCTTCTTTAGGATAATTAATAGTTAAATCATCATCATGGATGTTAAAATAACACGATAACGTTAGTTAAAATAGCTGGTTTGTTATTGGTTTGCCCCATTAGATTAAACAAACGATTCGGGATGTTGACTGTGGAGACGATGAATAAGGGAATAAGGGATCACAAAAAGAGGGTTAACGATAAATACATGAAGGGCCGAAGGGGAGGTAAAACACTTAGCAGGCAAGAAACTCCCCGACCACTCGCTGGCTCGTGAAATGTGAAACTGTGATGTAAACATTGGCTGGGCAGCTGAGAGGTTATAGTGCTCGACTTTGAATCCAAAGGTTGATGGTTCGATCCTGAGAAATGTTAGTAGCTTTTTAAAGGTTCGATGCCGGACCCAGATGCCTTTTGTCATTGGTCTATTAATTAATGATGCTTTGTAACAATTGGTCGATAATATATAACGCTCTCCACGTCGAAACGTTAAAAATTCCAGTGGCGTAGATAGACACAAATAAACATTCCCACACTTTAAAAAGAGTGTTGATTTTTTTACCGTCCTATTATATGAAAAATATATCAATATGTCACAAAAGATGTAAAACTATTTAAGTTTAACTAACATATTACTTAAACCAATACGAAACAATAAAAAAATTCTGTAACGTTTAAAATAAGTTTTAATACCATTGGAGTTGGTATGATAATGTGAGTATAAAGGTTGTACCATCGATTGGATTTTCTTGGTAAAAATAAATCTCATTGTAACAATGCTTCCTCAGTTGTACTAGTCGATTCACGGTGTATACCCTGCCATATTAATATGGAATCTTGTAAAAACGATATATATCATTTATCATTGTTTTGTTTCTGAATTCGTGTTTAACTCCATGATTGAAAAATATTTAATCGGTTCTTTTTAAACAATCCCACAAACTATTTTCACCCTCATACAAGTTTTAAAATGCATTGCAATTTAATTTATACAAAAAATTATTTTTCAGAGACAAAAAACTTGTTTTCAATTTTATTGTCACACTTGTTTTAAGAAACAACTAAAAGTCTAGGAGTTGTGGCAGGTTTAACTGTACGGGTTCCCGTTAAGATAGGGCTATAAATTATATCACAGATTAAAACTAAGATGGATAGCGTTGTTTTGTCACTTTGAGAACAAGGCTCTCCCTCAGGCCACGGCAAGAGTGGGAAAAGTGGTGTGTGTGTGGCGCACAGAGTTGAGCAAAGAGCTGTGTTGTATTTTAATCTATGATGTAACTTGCAATAAACATAAGTGAATTAAAGTTGATTTTGATCAACACTTAGTTAATGTAAACCCCGTAGCATGTACGAACAAAATTTGTTTTATTTGTTCGCCGGCTCTCGCACAATTAACAACGCCTAAAGAAGTAACAATAACAAAAGTGTTAACACAACTTTTATAATTCAAACAAAATTACAGCTACAAAAAGTATTTCAAACTTTGGAAAATACTGTGGAAAAATATAACGCTGTCACTATGGATTTAAACATTGCTTCTGGTTGTCCTATCTGTATTAAAAATTAAAGATAAAGCAGAAGAAGACCCTTCTTTGATTTATAAATAACTAGTAGACGTGTTGCTCGAAATCGAGCAAATTATTTTAATACAATACAAATGTTATTTTTAGCCATAAATGAATGACATCCGACCAATCCAATATTGTGAATATCTTTAATCACAAAAAAACTACACGTATTTACATCTGATTATTAACAGATATTTCAAATGCTTATTCAATCCCAATGTTATTTAAATGGGAAATTTTGAGATTTCAATGGTGGATAGCGCCTTTATTATCTGTCGGATTCTCATCAGATTTTGGCGGAAACAAATACAGACCAAGCCCTATCCAACGACAACAAAAACCTGAAAATCGGTTGAAAATTGTAGGAGGAGTTCTCAACACAAAAAAACCCCTTAGCGTATTAAATAAATATAGATAACCAATTTGAATTCCCGTAACACGTATTTCTCTTAGATACATTCAAAGTGTAGTAGCAGTTCAGTTCTAGTGAACATACGTGTTCTTGGTTGTAAACTAAAAAATGAATTCTAAATCTTTACAAAGTACATTACACAGAACAAAATTAAAATTACAAAATAATGAAATTAAAATTTCAAAAAGGATTTCACATTTAAATAAATTAATATGACACTTATAGTTTCATCCATTTTATTTTACAAATGCCAATACTAATGAAGCTATTATAAACAATACGTTTACCCACAAATTTTTAAATGAAATGAAAGATTATGTTACGTAAAATCAAGGTACTTTGTAAAGCAAATAATTTCAATCAAGTTATTTGGTAACACTGTTAAGTCATCTACTTTATGTTAATCAGCTGCATAAAAAATAATCAATTTCTATTGTAAACTTTGTTATGTAAACATTCATCTTAGTAAAAATGTGATTTCAACAACCTCTTCTCCTTATTTAACATCTTCGAGAAGCCGGATAAAATTGATCCCACTATGGATTTATATTTATTTAACAAACAGTGTATTTAATGGAAACTATTCCTATTTATATATTTATCACATAAACTCTAATTTGTGCCCAGTGATGGTAAATCCAGTGTTATTTGTGTTCAGTAAAATTCAAGTAACAAAATGGTGAGACATCTGTTTTCTCTAAACTAAATATTACCTTTGTTATTGATTACATTTTTTTAATTTTGAGGTTATGTTTTGATTTCACCATTGACTTTGTAGTCAATGATTTCACATTCAATGATCTATTTTTTATGTGAGCTCTTTGAAAACGTATTGCATTCTTGTGAACTGAACTTTTTCTTATTTACAATTCACACAATCGTGATTTGTTATTTACAATTGACAAATGAATTTTTGAATCCTTCAAGAGCTTTATTTATTATTGTTGGAGTTTTAATTTGAATAATTTAAGGTAGAAAAATATGTTTTGTTTTGTGGTCAGCATTCGCTATCTTTTCTTGTTTGAAATACCTCTTTCTCAATTCATTGCACAGTTTTGCAACTGAAAACTGCACATTATCTACACATTACTTATGAAACTGATAATCCCAGTTTGGATTAAATGCGGCCAATGCGCTTTACAACTTTTATTAAACAGGCGAATCTCATTAAAACCCGCCTCACTTCCCTCAATTCACAAATCAGTGCATTCAAATGCTACTGATGAACTTTCTGATGCTGACTTAGCCAAAATCAAAACAATTGATGAGAATGCAATTAATTGAGAAGAATAGTGATTTTAAATCCCTCCTGGACAAACTATTTGGTTCGGATACACTTGATACGGACATAGATGACGGAGAGACAAGTCAACTACAAGATGAAATTTATGATCTCTACATCAAAATCCATAGTCAATGCGCGATCCTTGCTCCTGCCACAGACCCTAGTCTTCATTCTCTATCCAGCACTGTTGCAACCCAACTTCAAGCTCCTGGTGTTAAACTCCCAACCTTAAATTTAGGTGTATTCTACGGCCAACCCGAGAAATGGATTGCTTTTCACAGCCTTTATGAAAGTACTGTTCATAAAAATACTAAACTCTCAGATGTGGAAAAGTTTACCTACCTTATTTCTTGCCTTAATGGAGAGCCCTTAAATCTGATCAAATCCTTGCCTATTACCACCACCACTTATTACATTGCTTATCAACAGTTGTTCAAACGCTACAATAACTCTCGATTACTTGTCACCCTCCATGTCAACAACATAATTGATTTGCCCTCTATTAACAACAGTTCTGTCAAGCAGCTGAGATCCTTTCTCTCAACTTTTCAGGAAATGTGAGTGCTTTGAGTGCCTTAGAACATGACATTGATAAAGAGAATGTATTCATGACAACTTACCTTCTTCGGAAATTCGATTATGAATTTCGATCTAAGTTTGAACACGATAGAGAAGACTTCCAAAAGGTGCCAACGATTCAGGAATTACTTAAATTTATTGAAAAGGAATGCATTCAGCTGGAATCAGCTAATCTCACTCTTGCTGTTAACAAAGTGTCCTCAAACTCCAATGTTCAGAGACATTTTTCGCAAAACAGTGCAACATCCAAGTCTGCTCAATCCTCTCAACAGCGCACTGCACTACTTACGCTAAATCCTGCTCACAGAAATCAAAACTGCATTTATTGCTCGTCATCTGATCACTCTGTGTATAGATGCAGTGAGTTTGCTATGCTCGCCTCTTCCGACAAATTAAAGTACATAAAGGCAATCATTTATGTAACAACTGCCTCAGGCACCACAGTGTTAGAAATTGCACTTCTGCACACTCTTTGTAAGGTATGTCAAAAGCGCCATCATACATTGCTGCACAGGGATACTAAGACTAATCTTATAACGAAAACAAATCAAAACATCACTAAGCAAAACATTTCACAAATGCCAAGGGAGAACACTTCAAATGAAACTACAGAGCTTTCAAAAAAATCTACTACTAATTCAAGCCAACATGAATCTCAACATAGCGATTCCTCTGCACAAAACCAATCATCAGCCAATCCTACAGCATTAGTTGGACTATCTCATCACAATGAAAACATTGTTCTACTTGGAACCGCTCTCGTACATGTCCGCAGTCAAAATAGAAATTCAATTGTCGCCCGAGCTATTCTTGATACCGCCGCTCAACAAAGCTTTATCAGTGAGGACTGTGCTCGCAGATAGGGAATTTCTCATATTAAATCCCAGTCTCAGAATATCCTCGGAATTTCCTCTGCTCCCGTTCCTACCAAAGGACTTTGTTTTTTAGACCTGAGTTCTATTAGGGGACACAATGTTGCAAAAAACCATTAAGTTATCGTGATAGAAAATATCACTGCCAACTTACCTTCTTGTAACATTTCCCGAGAAGTTAAAGAACGGACTCAAAACTTGGTTCTTGCAGATCCCACATTTGACAAACCAGCTCCTATCGTAGGTGCTGATCTTTTTGCCAGTACATTAAGGGGTAACCACCTAACCCTAGGTGAAAACATGCCAACAGCCTTGAACACGGTGTTTGGATATGTATTGATTGGAAACACCCCTGTGGATTCAGAAAGAAGTTCATCATCAGTCAACCTTCTAACAATCGCAAAGGAAAATACCTCACAACTTTATAAGTCTCAAGATACGTACTTGAATGTTGTGTCTAACTTTACCTCAGAACATAATCCTGCTAATGGTGAATCCAGAAAACTTTCCCCTCCACTCCTTGTCAACCACCCATGTAGGTGGAAAGGCCCAGTTTGGCTTGAGACTTAACAACCCCTTTGGTCTTCATCGACATTCACTGGCTTACTTACAGAGAATCATCCTGCAGCCTATTCTACTATGAAAACCAATACACAAACCTCAAGAGTTCTGTCACCAAAACCTTTTGAGCTATCGATTTCACAATGCACTAGAAGTGTCATTTCATCTATGAGAATGAGAAGGAAACCTCAAGATCAAAATACTCAAGATCCAAAAGCTATATAACCCTCTTAAAGCCTTCTTTATTTTCATTCGTCCACAGACTTGTAATCTCAAAACATTTTTATATTATATTTGTGAATGAGTTTTGTTGAACCAACCGGTTCAAGGGGGGCCGGTTTGTTCCGTAAAATCAAGGTACTTTGTAAAGCAAATAATTTCAATCAAGACATTTGGTAACACTGTTAAGTCATCTACTTTATGTTAATCAGCTGATACTTAAATAATCAATTCCTATTGTAAACTTTGTTATGTAAACATTCATCTTAGTAAAAATGTGCTTTCAACAACCTCTTCTCCTTATTTAACAGATTATATTCCTCCAATCCTTAGCCCAATCGATGAACAGTATCAGCTACTTTATTTCTTTCCAACTACCTCCGTCTATAAACATTCTCATCAAAGTTTAAAAGTTGAAAAGTCAACTACTAATTCCACAAAATATGGATATTTATTTCTCTATACCATCGTCAGAAGTTTTTTCAACAATGTCTAATAATTTTCAAGAAATATCTTCAAATACTACAAAAACGTAACCGTTGCATTTGCAATCCAATAAAATTACCTCAACAACTCCTGCAGATAAATAAATAACTTCTACAGTTTCAAATATATAATTTTGAAGCTATCTTTCAACTCTTTATTCAACTTCTACTTTTTGTGTAAATTATTTCCAGAGCCTACAACCTTCCCCGTCGCCTTCCCTCAACCAAATAAACCCACAGATGGTTTTCTCCCCCCACACCTACCCTCTAATTTATGCTAATTTTTACGGTGACCTGCCACCGCAGGGCCTGCCCCTCAGCTCAAAAGCTATGTACTTCACAGGCCTCTACCACCTGTGGAGTTGAGCTGAGCCAGGATTGGCCAAAACATACTACTATTCTACCCATTGCAAATTTTACAATAGTATACAATGCAAAATAATATAAGGAATGCACTAAAGCATATTGTTTAAAAAATATATGAATACGAATAAATCTAATTCCCGGAGTCATACAAACCGTACTTTTGCAACAGCTCTTTCACAATACAATCTTTTTTTATTATTTAAAAAAATATTTTTATTAGATATTCTCTTTGACCTAAATACTTTATTTTTGCTTTCTACCAGTTGGAAATTTTACTTTTTGCTTTTATGCTTGCTACTTTTATACAAATTGTGTAAATGTATATACATATTGTGTGACGCTGTTTGAGTATTGTTAAAAGTTAACAAATAGTATAATAAAATAAAATCCTATTTGATTTACAGGTTGATTCCAAATTTAGTCTCAAATTATGAGCGATCACCTGTGGCTAGCCTATGTGACTTAATACCGTGACGGTATAAGTTGCTGTTCTCATATCACCGCACAGGGGTATTACCCATGGTTAAGGGCAGTACAGGTTTTTATTTAAACAAAAAAAAAGCTAAAAAAGAGAACCGACAATGATGGATGAAGTATTAGAGAACGGTCGTAATTTTGAACCTTCAATGAAAACATATGACTGTCTTCCACACTAAAACTTAATATGCTTCTAGTTAAGTGGTGTTTAAATTCACGGTTGAAAAATATATAAAACTATCATACGTTTAATGGTGTAGGCTAGTATCAAAAGACAATAATTCAGAAAACCCAGCGAGTGTCCGCACATAAATTTGGGGATTTATTGATCTCAAACATTACAGCAACTTGGGGCATAATCTAAGTAGACTGAGCTGAGTTGAATATCAACAATTTTACTCGGACAAGCTGGCGTTGGTACAGTATGCAAATGCACCAATGGTTCGGAAAGTACAAGAACTCCACTTTTTCATGCATAGTTTTTCATTTAGGAAATAAATTGAACATGACTGTCTTCTTAGTTCTTGTAATCGTATGCGACGCAACATTGATTTAGCCAGAAGTCGGATATAGATTGAATTTTACACTTAAGATATCAGATAAGAACTAAGCAGTTTCTATTGAAGCGTTAAGATTCATATAATAAGGTAGAATTATTTGAAAGTTCGAATTTAGATTTAAAGTTTGTAAATCTGTCAAGCCAACACATGACAATCAGCCAAATCTGACATTTGCACACATAGGTGAAGATGTCATTTTCTTTATTGTGTGCGTTGTTTACCCTAAAACTTAACTAAAGTTTATCCTCAGGGAATATCCTTAGATAATTGTCCCGTAATAAAAAAAAACAACTTACCTTGGTTTGAATTATCCTGATATTTATAATGCCAATATTCATCCGTTTTTAATCATAATGTAAAAATCAATTGTTAACCATGTAACGAACACCTTTTTAAGTAATTAATTCCGTATTTTTTTAACTATGTAGAATATGAATAAGGTTTAAGCTCACCACAATTATTATTTCACACGCTCTCTTTTTCTTACTTTTGTGTAATTTAAAATCAAAACCAAAATCCTTTGAGTAGTTTGCTGGAAGATTTCTCCGTGCCATTAATTCAAAACGTATAACAATATTTAGAAATAAAATTGTTTTCAGGAACTACCATGGATACAATAATTAATTAGTTCAAAAAATTTCAATTCAACTGCGTATACAACTTGCGTTATTTTGTAGATGAATAACTTTTTACCGAATAATTGTTATGCTCTTGTCGATTTCTTAGATTAGATTTGATCTTTAAGGACGATACGTCAATTATTTACTACTTTTTACTGTCAGTTCATTAAATGAACTGATAGCATTCAAAATACAAATTTTGTATTTTGAATGCTACACTTATTAAATTATTTTCACATTTCAAGCTGGATTTGATTACCTTGAATTATTGCTGATTCCTTTTCTACTGATTTCGGATTTTGTAAAAGACTCTCTTTCATTCACACTTGACGTAACTATTTGTTATTCTCTTCATTTTAATTAATTATCGAAGGTAATACGACATAACATTTACTCTTATAAAGCCTCAAAAAGGGAATGTTATATTACAAAAGTTATACTTATTAAATTTAATAATTTTTATTTATTAAATAGTGAAAAGAATATTCCAAGAGTCACTTAAGTCAGTAATAGACCAAATTCCCTTCCAGGTTATTACTTAACATTATCTTTAAATGTGGTTTGGTTTCTAAAAAAATATATTCCCTTTAAAACGGTATTCAGTGTTCAAATTCCCTGAGCTACAGAACTGCTGCAGGGACTTTCACAGGTGTGTAGAATTGCGGCGTCCAATTAAATTGTCGTTTCCTTTCTCCTTGCCCTCTTGCAAGGGTGTTTGTTAATAACACTGTTGTTTCTCGTGTTTATAATTTTCTCAGTAAACGTCAGTTTTAAAATATGTTTTTATCAATTTCAGTAAGTAATAAAAAAAGTTTTATTTACTTGATTAATATTTATTTAACACATATGTATTAAATTTAACCCTTAATATCGTCTTTCAAAGGGATAAACATTTCCTTAACTTATTGTCTCTCTTCTATGTAGGGTTATATAAAAAATAAATCATTAAAAAAAATAAAACTGGTCCCAAACGATTCTAAAGTATTGCCAAACTCTGACAGGTTTCTAAGCACAGTAGGTTTCGTTTTCATACTAACCGGATGAAAGGTGTTTATGTAATGCTCAACGCCTAACATGTTCCAGAACGTCACCTTACCACCTCCAGGGGCTGGGTATCGTAACACCCACCTCCGTGGCCGGGTTACTCTAAATGATTACATAACTACATTTCACTATTACATAATTACTATGGAGTGTTATACCGTCGTGCCCGGAATCATTAACCAAAGTAACTACGCGACTGTTTGGTTTCACTAATAGCATAATCGCTTTCTCAATATTTCAGTTTTAATAACTAAATTGTTTAGTTTAATAATATGAAAAAATAAACATACTAAAACATCAAAATGTTGATTTAAATCGACCACATAAAGACAACCAATCAAGTTTTTTTTTGTACAGTTATAAAAGTGGTTAAGTCCCAGGACAATTTTACAACTGGTTTATACTAGTTGCGAAGTTATCTTTAAGTATAGCAAACAAAGTTGTCATAACACGTTGTAAGTCTTTCGGCTGTCCACTATGACACTTTCCCTTCCCTCATGATCCATTCATTTTCTAGACAGCGGGGGGTTTGATATCATCCGGAGGGTAGAAACCCCTAGCAGAGGAATGCGAAAGGACAGTCGGTTGCGTGGCCATTAGAGGGCAGAGCGGACCACCTATTTGGGCCATGTCCATGTCGCTGGCCCGGCCATGTTGGATTGTTTTATAAAAAAGTATACCAATATTTAGTACCCATTTTGTATTATTTAGTACCAAGATGTCCATGTCGCTGGCCCGGCCATGTTGGGTTTTTAATAAAAAATTATATCTATATTTAGTATATATTTTGTACTATTTAGTACCAAGTTTCAAAAACTTAGTACCTCATTCAAAAGTCCAACATCGCCGGGCCAGCGACATGGACATATTTTGGGTCTGCCAATCAGTTTTCACAGGAGCACATAAGTTGGCCCTCTGACTGGTCAATCAGCCATCTGCGGCCTCTTTTCTCACCTTTTCTCTTCCTTCAGTATCCCGTCCTTCTGGAGGTTTGCGTTATATGCGCGTTAGAGGTAGACGTGCTTAGCGGTTCGGTCGGAGTCTCCTTCTTCACAGCAACAACAACAAATTGAAAAAAACTTTTAACCACAAGGAGCGGAATTGTGATTGCCATTTTTGGTCCGCAACCTCACCAAGCTTTTAAATGTGAATACTGTAAAATGTACAGTGATGGGGTTTGCTTAGTACTTACCTTTTAATTTAATTGGTATTTAATTGGTTGGTTTAATTTTGTTCACTGTGTCCACTAACTAAGTGGATGATCCACTACGTATAATATAAGGAACAATTTAGTTCTTTCGTACTTCAATCAGATTTTACTTACATTTAAGAAAAGAATCTTGAGGATGGCTCATTGTTAATTGTGAATGAATGGTTTACATGCACATTTATAAGGTAACGAAAAGCACATCTTTGAGGACTAATTTTAAGACGGAAAACATTTGTTTACTTGTAGTGTGATTAAAAAATCCTTTTCCTATTTGTCGCAGGTTATTATGCCAATATTGTTGTTTTTTTTTTGGTCAATTCCGCCCGTTTGAGGAAGAAATTTCACATTACATTATAAATAATTCAATAAGCACAATAGATTCAAATTAAATGTAATCGGGATGATACTTCTTGAGGCAAGATTTTTTTCTCATGTAAGGGCACGTTTTAATATCATTCAAGATATTAAGGATTAAGAGATTGGAGATTAAGGTACTTACTCTCGAACCTTTTAGTTAATAAGATATGCTTGTCAAGAATAATGGAATTTCCGTCTTAGCAAATTTTACAACCGTTGGGATGGATTGTAAAAGAAAGTGTAATGCCCATCATAAAACCCGATAGCCAACCGGCTAATCTTTTGTGCTTGCTAAATTTAATATTTATTGCCTAAAGCAGCCTGGAATATTCTGTTCATAAACTTGTTAAATACTGGATATGGTTTAGACGTTTAAAGTAACAAAATTTACTCCCTTCGAGTCGTTGCTCGTCGATACTCGAAGGATTAATCTCTATTTTTTCAAAGCAGATGGTACTGAATGTATACTATATATCCTGCAAACATATACTGAATGTAATTTTTAATTTCGTATATTCTTGCAATTAATCAGCTGTGCTACATTATGCAATTATAGGCCTAGTACTAAACAATTTAACACTCAAAATTGATTTACCTTTTGATCCATCAACTATAAAACTGTACTAATTTACCGTCTACATAATGGCTCACTCGCCGCCAGTCTATAATATCTTCGTTTTCTTTAATTACCAATCTTCCCTCAATATTTAAATGAGAACAGCTAGTAGTGGGGTTTGGTTACTTTCAAAACGGAAGTCGTGCCAATTGCCAGCCGCTGCCGGCCAGCTGCCATCGGCCAGCTGCCAAATCAGTCGCTGCCGCCATATGCCATGCCATATAGCTTCAGGTGGGGAGAGGCTAAATCAAATGAAGGGGTGGAGAAGGGGTGAGCAGATGGTGTTAATTTTTGAAGTAGGAGTTAGTGTATAAAGGAGAGGGGATAATTGCTTCAAGGTCATATGGAGGGGGTTTTAAAAAAGATTGAACTCTAAGAGTTCAGTTTATCGGTGATTGTCATACAGGTCAGTCGAAACCGACAAGGGACTGAAGAATAGCTTCTACATCATTTATTGTTGTAGAAGATACATCTGGAACTTGTACAGGGTTCTGAGGAGTTGTTGAAGTTGAATTTCTAGAAGGATTTTCCCTTGGATGAGTTGTTGATGATATTTCATGAACTTGAACATTTTCTTGGTTGGTCTCCATTATTATTGTAGTATAAATTAGAGTGGAGATGTTGTTAGCTGAAGAGCATAGAAGATAATGAAGTAGGAATTATTGTCAGGGCCCTTATATAGAGAATGGTGGGGGTAAAATAAAAAAACTTGTTGAACACAGTCGATAGGTGTAACAAGTTCAAAGTTATTGAAGTGTAACATAGAACGTAAAATGTCGTAAATAACACTATCATCAACATTAACCTGAGAAGTTTTTGAACAGTATAATGGGTTAAAACTGTACTTCTTTCTAACTCTATTTAAATTAGTTTTACACTTTGAAATTGAAGGTTTAGAAGTAGTTCGTAATATGTGTTGTGTTCGCAAAAGCTTTAATTTTAAACATTGTGTATTCATTGTAACCGATGTGTTACATTTAGAAGTTAAAAGAAGACTGAGATATAAAATAAAGTGTAAAAGAAAATGCCGGAGTAGTAATTTTGTAGGTTAGAATTAACCTACAATATGAATGCTAAAAGTAACGAAGTTTATTCCATGGATAATTCTAACCTCAAACCTAGTTACCGAAGTAGTCATAACATAAAACTAATGAGAGATGATGACTGAGCGGATGCAAGGCAATGAATGTTTGTGGCGTGATAAACTACCCACTTTTATAGAGGCAATAACTCCAGCCAGATGGCGGCAGATGGTGAGCAAATGACTGGTTGACCGACTTTCACCTGAGTAGTAAGAGAAGTAAGGTTCCGTGTCCATCCCTACTCCTTCGGGTCAATGACCGATCGGAAAGGTCAATGACCCCCCCCCCAAAAAAATGGAGCCCCCCCCCCAAAAAAATGGAGCCCCCCCCCGAAAAAATGGAGCCCCCCCCCCTCCCTATTCCTTCCCCCACTCCTTCCCCCACTCCTCCAGGTCAATGGCCGGTCACCACCGGTTGTTGACTTTATGTGGTGAAACCAGACTAAATATGGCAGCTGCCATGGATAATTCTAACCTCAAACCTGCTGCGCATGCAATGAGTTGTCCGGATCGGAATGAGTCTATGCTATGCGCATGCGCCTAGTCCTGTATTACTCACTTTAGCGCTACTGCACATGGATAATTCTAACCTCAAACCTTGGTTTTGTGTTGTTGCGCATGCGCCGCTCCCCACTTCTTTACCTTCCTTTTACACTGCTGTGAACTGGACTGGATTGAACACTGTACTGGAGTGAAACAACTTCCCCCCCCCCCCACTACTTGAAAACCCGAGGAGCGATAGGAGCTATATCTTTGCTTCAGTTGCCAACAAACTTTCATAGCGAAAGGTTGTTGGCGACTCAGCAAGAGGTTTCAAATATATAGTAGGCCTATATATATTTGAACTTCTTCTACTATGTTGCGTTTTTTAATGCAATGTGGTATGTGTGTGTGTGTGTGTGTGTTTAGTTTTAAGGTGTATTTAATTTAAGAAATAATTTGCGCATTGCGATGTTAGTTATAAGTTGGGTTTAGCATTAAGGTGTATTAATTTTAAGAGGTGTTTAGCATTAAGGTGTATTAATTTGAAGAATAATGATGGTATTTGGTTGTGTTGAATTATTTGGTTTTTAATAATGATGTGTTGGTACTAATAATTTATGTTTGTTTTGTGCATTTGTTTTGCCTTACAGCTAGATGTTAGGGGGTAGATTAACTGTAAATTCAGAAGTTCAGTTGAACTTCATTTAAAATGGGTGGGACATCCGCAAGCCGGACTTTTTTTTGCATTTTGTTTAGGAATATGATGGGTGGGATTAGTTTGGGTGGGGTTAGAGTTGCGTTTCTGCATTAACTGTTCCAGTTTCCCTGAAATTAATGGTTACGCTTTGATGCGGACGGGAAGTTACGCTTTGATGCGGACGGCCCAGGGACCTCCCTTGCAGAACGTAACTAGTGGGTTGGGAGTGGGAACCGCTAGGCAAACAGGGTGGTGGGAACAGTATTACTGTTCCCATCACCTTGGATCATTATAAATCTTGAATGACCTTGACCCACTTTCGGAAAGGTCAATGACCCCCCCCCGAAAAAATGGAGCCAGCCCCCCCCCCGAAAAAATGGAGCCCCCCCCCCGAAAAAATGGAGCCCCCCCCCTTTCCCCTTCCCCCACTCCTTCCCCCACCTCCTTCCCCCACCTCCCGGGCCAATGACCGGTCATGACCGGCTGCTAACCCCTCTCATTTGCATACCGTTATAAAAGCCGAGCCAGCCGCGGCCAGTGTTTCATTCTGATTCCAGACGTTACGCTGCGAACTTAGAGTTATAACCATGTCTTCTCTACCGACTACTATTTCTACTACTTCTACTTCGACTTCTATTTCTACTACAGCTGTTCCTGCACCTAAGAAAACTCTTCGCCTCAAAAACCTTCCTGATTGCTACAAGAACCGACTTGCATCTCAACCTTCAACTTCTAGAGCTATTCTTCCGCCAACCAACACTTCTAGACTTCGTAGTATTTTTTCACCGCCTTCGCCTTCGCCTTCAAAGGACTCCGCACCACCATCAACTACTATGCCGCCACCGCAGAAGCCAGTTCACCACCATCCTAATACCCCTTCCGTTGAAACCATTGTTCATCGTCTTAGCACACCCATTATCCCACTATCACCATTGCCTCCTACCCCACCACTTAGTACACCTGAAGATCATACCTATCACAAAACTGATTCCTCTCAATCTGCTACTAAATCATCTCCTAAATCAGCTCCTAAACCAGCTCCTAAACTTACTCCTAAACCTACTCCTAAACCCGCTCCTTCAGAGCAATTTCAATTATTACAAGAAGAGCGTCGTAGGGCATTTAGCCGTCCCACTACTTGCCCTGAAATGCTTACTAGGGGAATTAAGAAAGGATCACCTTGTGGGAGGAAATGTGTAAAAAACGAAAGTTTTTGCCGTGTACATGTCGTAAAACACATTTCTGAACCACAAGTGACAGAAACCCCCACTGTTGAATACCAATCCAAAATTATTGGTGTGAAAGGAAATAGGCTTAAGAGAGGTTGTGTCTATTTTTTTGAAAGTGTTATTGACAACGAACACATTTTGGCAACTTGTAACGGCTTAAGATATAATATTAAAGT
Organism: Neoaliturus tenellus; assembly: GCA_030545055.2. Taxonomy (NCBI): domain Eukaryota; kingdom Metazoa; phylum Arthropoda; class Insecta; order Hemiptera; family Cicadellidae; genus Neoaliturus; species Neoaliturus tenellus. Next base: position 208,593,358 of record CM061531.1, read on the forward strand.
GATTGAATCCTTGCGCAAAGAGAAATCAGTTTATGAGTTAGACTCTAAAGACTATCTCCTCAGACACAAACTGGATGGTATTACAAGGTGGGGGCGTAGCAAGTAAATTCACATAGCTTTTTCCAAATTATTGCTTAAAAAATACTGGGGGAGAAACACAACGCGTTATAGCGTTGTGTTTCTCCCCCATTATTTTTTAACACTCTAAGTCTCGTGACCTACTTTCATGTGAGTAGTGAGTAAAGGATGGTTCTGTGTCTGTCTGCATTCCTTCGGGTCAATGACCGGACCTGAAAGGTCAATGACCCCCCCCCCCCCCCGAAAAAATGGAGCCCCCCCCCGAAAAAATGGAGCCCCCCCCCCCGAAAAAATGGAGCCCCCCCCCTTCCCCCACTACTCCTTCCCCCACCAGTCCTTCCCCTACCACTCCTCTGGGTGAATGGCCGGTCATGACCGGTTGTCTACTTTCATTTAACCGTTATACTAGCTACTCCAGAGTCTTCATTCCAATCCGTGAGGCCACTGCCGCAACATGCCTACTCTATTAGAATTATGTTTGCGACAGATAGTTTCAAATATAGTGTTGGCGGAACTTGCATTTGAAGATGGAAACCTTCCACTAACACTACGTCAAGAAGTGTATTCTTTTTATAGGGAAAATTTTGGAGTTTTTCATTACCTTCAGTATAAATTTATGGATGGAACAAATATGTGTCCAGAGTGTGGTTCGGCTGCAATAGGAAATGGATTATTGGATTTTACAATAGATGGTGGAATTTATGAATACAAATCTTACTTGTCATACAAGTTTATCATCCCAGAAGAAGAAAAATGCGATATTTGTGCACTTAATTTGTACAAGTTTATACAAGCCGATCCTGCTGAAATCGATTTGGAAAACAACATTGAAGTCCCTTATTTTTTTATGCCTTAAGCTCCATAGCAGTCCACCAAACCCAGCCAAACGGCCCTTTTCAGGGCCACCTAAGACTTAAATTTAGGGATGTAAGCTATTTAGCTTACATGCGACTTAGCAGAAATAAGTTCTGCTACATGGCTAGTTTGATCCGTGTAGTAGTAAGCAAAGGAGGGTTCTGTGTCCGTCCCCACTCCTTAGGGTCAATGACCGGACCTGAAAGGTCAATGACCCCCCCCCCCCCCCCCGAAAAAATGGAGCCCCCCCCCGAAAATATGGAGCCCCCCCCACTCCTTCCCCCACTCCTTCCCCCACCTCCCGGGCCAATGACCGGTCATGGCCGGCTGCTAACCCCTCTCATTTGCATACCGTTATAAAAGACGCGCCGGCTATGGCTAGTGTTTCATTCTGGTTTCTTCCACCACTCTTGTTGCTTCGCCGCTCTTGTTGCTTTGTTTCTGCCAGTCTTAATATCTTTATTTTTAAAATGCTTCCTTACTTTAATGAAAATTTTAATCCTTCTGAAAATGCAGATGTTTTTCAACCACCTGAAGATGGTTTCCAACATCATGAAGAAGATGCTTTCCAAGAACATGAAGAAGATGTGATAGAAGACATGGATAATAGCAGTGAAGATGAAATTGAAATTAATGAACAATTCAAAGTATATTTTATAGAAACACAATTTCCTTTTGATGTAGTTGAAAGATTTATTTTTGAAGCACATAGATGGCTAAATTTAGGATTCAACATTATAATTGGTTCACCTATTGTCTACAATAACAGTAACTTCTTCCTTCTAACTCCAAATGATCGAGAACAAATTCTTACTTGGCAGGACGATGTGATGAGATCATACGAACTGAACATTGGTGTTGGGTACTTTGTTGCAAGAGTGGCTTAATAACCACATTACCCTTCCCCCACCTCCACCCTATCCCTTCCCAATCCTTATTCCTTCCCCCTCCCCATATTTAAAATTTATAAAAGTGGGGCTATGAACCTTCAGGTTTCTAGTCTGTACTCGCACTTTGTGCCGTGAAGTACATCTCTTGTATTTTTTTCTCCACCTTTTAAAATATTATTTGTTTGAAAAAATGCCTCCTAATGTGAATTACCATTTTAATTCTTCCGAAATTTCCGATGTTTTTGTACAACCTGAAGACATTTTAAATAATGGTAGTGAGAGTGAGAGTGAAGACGATGATGATTATAGTGTTGAACTTAGTGAAGAACGTAAAGTTATAGCAATTGATCCACAATTTCCATTTGATACAATAGAAAAGTTTATGGTTGAAGCTAATAAATGGTTAAATTTAGGATGTTATATACGAATTGACTCTTTTATATTGTATGGTGATAGTCATTCTTTACTTGTCACACCAAATGACAGAGACCGCATGTTGCAGTGGGCACAATCTATGATGGAGTGCTATGAACAAGGTGTGGACACTGGTGGCTATTTTCTTGCACAAGTAGTGTAATAACAAAAATTACCTTTCCCCCACCCTACACCCTATCCCTTCCCAATCCTTATTCCTTCCCCCTCCCCATTTTTAAAATTAATAAAAAGGCGGGCTATGAACCTCCAAGTTTCTAGTCTGTACCTACACCTTGCGGCATGAAGATGCTTACCAGAATTGATGGTTTTATAGCCAATGATATTAATATATGGAGTTTGATAACAAACTTACGGATGAAAATTGAAGAAAAAATTATGGCAAACAATGAGCTAGGAGTTATAGTTTTTGTTTCATTAGTAGAACATTTTGAAATTTTGTATAGTATAAAAGTAACAATTAACAATATTAATGAACTATTTCCTTGGACAATTTTTATTCGCAATAAAGTTGAAGAGCAGAAAATTATAGTAGATGTGACAGCAATGAAATATAACCTAGATAGAGAAGAATAGATATAAACCCCCTCCTATTCCTTGGTTTTGCAAAAATAGTGGGGGTAGGAGTATATATAAGACTAAGTAAGCGATGCATAGTTTGTTATTTGAAGTAAAAGAAGTAGTAAAGAAACATGTTGTCTAGAGATACTCCATTTATTAATTATTCTCAAGTTAAAGATGTTTTTGAAAGCACAAATGAAATACAGGAAGAAAACATAGAGGAAAATTATGACGAAACTGATAATGATTCTATGATGGAAGAGGAAGAAATGGTACAGATTGAACAAGAACTATTTGAAGAAATGATAAACGATAGTGATGAAGATATAATTAAGGAAGCTATTGAAATATTTATATTGGATTCATCATTGGAATCACCCATATCACCTTTACTGTCTTCTGAATCTGAATCTGAATTGGACTAAGGTACCCCCACTATTTTGAAGAAGTAGTGGGGGGAAAATATCCCCACCACAAATTAAAAGTTGGTGGGGGAATGTTTATAAATGTGTTAAATATTTGTGCAGGAGATCAGTCTTAAAGAGACTAGTGACCGAAGATGTTTCGTAAAATACCTTTTGATCCTTCATACTACAATCTGTTTGATATACATCGTTTTCCAGACATTGAGGAGAAATTGTGCAAGAAATTTTGTTCTCTACTGGATAAACCACAAAAACTACCACCTAATACTTTTACCTACAAGCTACCCATCATGGACAAGGACGATGTAAGCAAAATACCATTAGTTCAAGTCAAATTTTTGGAAGAAAAAATTCTTGTTTGTGTGAGGGAAGTATTTCACAATGATTATTCAAAAAAATTGGCTTTCAACTTTATTCAAGAACATGCGGGATCTGAAAGAGAACAGTATCCCGAACCATATTATAAATATCTCTTTCAGAATGGAGCAAGTGTAACGGTAGAAGTAACCATTACATTAACATAACTCTCCCTACCACTGCCGTCTCCCCACTACTGGCTTAAAGTTGGTGGGGAAATGTGGATAAATATGTTGATTATCTGTGTAGAAGTTCATTCTTTGAGAAATTGTTGATCAAAATGTTTCATCATGTACCTTGTGTTCCGACTTCTTCCTACAGGGAAAAACAAAGATTGAAAAAACAAGAAAAGGACAAACGAGACCGAGAAGATATGAAGATGGAATTTAATCGACTACAATTTCAAATACCTGGAATTGAACTTGGAGCTCCAAGATTGAAAACTATCCACTGGGCTGGAAGTTATATCAAATTTTTGAAAGTACAAGTTGAAGCAAGAGATCTAAAATTGAAAAGATTAGAAATGGAAAATCAAGAATTGAAGAAATTAATATCACACATGTCTGGTAATACAACAGTTCAAGAAGGTGAAGAAGAAGGAAAAGAAATTTGAGGAATCTAAATTATCAGCACCCCTTTAGAGAATAGGGAATAGATCACTTTGTGGTAATGTAATAACATGCCGCTTAGTGATCTATTCCCAGTTCTCGCTTAATATGCGATGACCTTGACCTATATAAAAGTAGTGGGGGTAAGAGCATATAAGGAGATAGTTATGGATATAACTTTCAGTACAAGTCTAACACTATGGACAGCTTGTTAGTTTTATGTTTACAACAAATTATTAATAATGGGTTTCTTTACCATTATATAATAAGATCAGATAAATCTAAAATACCTCAACCGATTCGTGAAATGCTCATGAAATTTAAGAAGGACAATAGTGGATTTGGTATTTATCTTGCTTTTATTTTTGAAGATGGAACAAAAATGTGTCATGATTGTGGAAAAGCATCTGTTTTAGACTTTGAACAATTTGAAGACGATGGAGGTAAATTAGTTCACCTTGTAAAAGGCCAAGTGATGAAATTTGAAACAGTTAAGAAAAAATGTAACATTTGTGCACAAAATTTGTTTGAATTTATTAAGTATAGTGCATTGAAATCATAATACCCCTTCTACATATGAAGAAGGTGGGGGAAAGGAGTGGAGATTATAAAGTGGTGGGGGAACATGTATAAATGCAGGTTGTTTGAAGAGACTTTTAATATTGTTGCAGCATTTGTTGAAACAACATGCAGTTCGAAGTTTGCCATTTTAAAATTAAATATGAAGATTGGAGCTCTGTTGCAGGATTTGTCAAGTCTAAAGAAGATAATCAAAAGTTGCTAAATGTACATTGCTATATTCACAATGAAGAAAGTCATGACAAAATAATGGCATATTTAAACACACCTAATGTAACATCAGAAAGCTCTGCATTTATAAAATATTTAAAAGAAGAAGATTTGGATGTGACCCTAGAAGTTTGGTATCTAATTTAAATTATTGTGGTGGGGGAAATGTAGAAGTTATTGGTGGGGGAAATGAGATAAAACCAGCAAAATTGTAGAACAGAATTCACTCTATACAACGATGGAGCATCCTTCCACAACACCTGTATTGGCATCTGTAGATTGGCATCAAAATTATCAACCAAATACTTCAAGTTCAAATTGTTATGAAAATCATCAGCCTAGCACTTCAAATTCAAATTGGTATGAAAATCAGCTGCCTAGTACTTCAAGTTCAATTTGGTATGAAAATCAGCAACCGGCCACTTCAAGTATAAATTGTTATGGAAATCAGCAAACTACTACTTCAACACAAAATTTCTATGAAAATCAACAGCCAACAACATCAACTAATTTTTGTACATCAGTATTTAAAGTATCAAAACCCCATTCGGATTGTAATAAGTTAATATCAGCTCAATCAGGAAGAATCAGGAAAAACACATACATGAGAGAAAGATGCAAGAAAGAAAGGATAGAATTTACAAAATTACAGTTAACAGTTCCCTCTATTAAAGTGGGATGTACTAGAATACAAACTTTGCAAGCAACCAATGCATATTTGTTGGAATTGTTAGAAAGAATTGAAAAGTTGGAGAAGAAGAATGAACATTGTAAAAAGTAAACACTCATTCCCCCCAAGAAAAACAAAAAAAAATAATAAAATAGTAAAATGAAAAAAAAATAGATGTAGAATAGAGAGCGAGGAATAGATCACTTTGTGGTAATGGACTAACATGCCACTTAGTGCTCTATTCCTCGTTCTCGCGTTATATTGGATGACCTTGACCTACATTAGTAGGGTGGGGGAAATTGAAAATGGTGGGGGAAAGTGTATAAAGGACAAGCCTACTATAGAGGAATCACTCTGAAAGTAAACTTGTCAGAAGTATGGACTTGACCACAAGCAAAGAAGAAGATAGAAAACAAAGATTTCGAGAAATGGCTAAAGTAAGAGAGTCAAGAATAAGGTTGAGATTTTACAAACTACAGAGATTGATTCCTGGTGTTAAGTTAGGAGAAATAAGATCAAGAACGGTAGACATGGCGGCTGATTACATTAGTTACTTACAATCGGAATTAATGATAAAGGAAGCAAGAATAGAAGAGCTGGAGCACAAGATAAAACAACATATTGAAACATCGAACAGTGAACCTATAAATTGTGTAATAAAAGAAGAAGATGTAAAAGACTTAAATTAAACAAAACAAAAAAAAGTGAACTTGGACTTTGGTTATTGATTGGACACTTCTTAGAGAATGGGGAATAGATCACTTTGTAGTAATGAATCATCATGCTGCTTAGTGATCTATTCCCAGTTCTCGCTTACTCAAAAATGACCTTGACATACTTAGCAAAATATCATATAAGCCGGATCAAAAACAGTTATTCCTCATTTACTGGAAATGGCTCCTGTGGACAACACCGATTATCCAAGGAAATCTATGATTGAAATATTGTATAAAATTCAATTAGAGGATTTAAATATGGAAGAAGATGAAAATAATAGCGAAACTTCAGAAGTAGAAACTATAAATGATATGGATGTGGATGTAACAACATCAGAAGAAGAAAATGCCAATGATGTGGAGAATGAAAATTTGGATATGGATGTAGTAATATCAGAGTCTTCGTCATCATTTGAATATGAAGAAATACATATTGAAACTCCAATTCATATAGAGAATACTAATGAAGAATCTGTTAGTAGAAGATTAATATTTTGTCCAAGACGTTTGTTTTCTTCTGAAAGTGAAGAAGAAGAAGATGAAATAGTAGTGGGGGAACTATTATAAAAGAAGGAAAGGGAGAGCTCATTTCATTTCTTGGCGAAATTTTGAAGAGTGAACACCACCAAACATGTATCATTGCGATAAATGTTTGGAATCGTTTAATGATGATATTCTGTTAGAAATACATAAGGAACTAATTCACAACAACATAGAAGAACAAGAAGAACAAGAAGAACAAAATGAAATAACAGCAAGACCTACAACAACTTTACCAAATTTACAAGTATCAGCTTTACCCGGAAAGGTAGTAATGCATCATAAGATTCAAAATGAAGATTTAAACTTAGAAGAATTTATTAGAGAAGCAAAACCAATCATCAGTAGAACTTTAAAAGAAGAATTAAAAAGATTAAATTTTCTCAAATTTGGATTACTACTAGAAGCTATGTTTATAAATGTACAAGAAGAATTATCACCAAGAGGATTTATAACTAAAAATCAAACTATCATAGGAAGTTCAGACATTGATTCAATAGTTGAAAAATGTATAGAAGAAATATTAACTAAAATTCAGGAACATGAAGGACGAGGATCAGGGTGGAGTCTTATAAGTATTGAAGGATTAAATATAAGAGTTCATAAACATGGATATGGACTAATGGGATCTAGTTATATTCGTTTACCAAAAATAATTGAGGATACAAGATCATGTGTTAATGTGAAAAATCAAGATAACGAATGTTTTAGATATGCGATGACATGTAAATTTGTACCAAATCATTGTAATGAACCAAACCAGCACTATGAAAATCAAAGATATAGATATAACTTTCAAGGAATTAGTTATCCTGTATCACTAAAAGATATATCAAAATTTGAGAAGAAAAATCCCGGCACATCTATTAATGTTTTTGGATTAGATAGTTCAAATAAAGTTTATCCTTTACGTATTGCTAAAGAAGAGCTAGCAGATCATACAGATTTACTACTACTAACACAAGGAGATGTATCTCATTATGTGTATATAAAGAAATTTGACTCTCTTGTTAATAAACAACTTTCAAAAAATCGAAACAAAAAGCTGATCTGCAAAAGATGTTTTAATTTCCAACGAGAAGGAAGACAAGGAATGGAATGGTTACAAGAGCACAAAAGATTATGTAACAATAATTATGAAGCAAAAATTATTTTACCTTCAGAAAGCAGAGCATTTGTTACATTTCAAAAAGTTCATCATCAATATCGTATCCCTATAGTTGTATATGCGGATTTTGAATCAACACTAATTCCTATAGAAGATGAAAATTGTGAAGCTAGAAAAAGTGTCAAATATCAAATGCATAAAGCAAATAGTTTTTGTTTAATGGTTAAATCAACATTATCAGAAGAACATTTAAACCAATATGGATTAACTTCAGAACCTCTAGTATATCGTGGTGAAAATGTGGAAACAATATTTCTTGACCATTTATATTTAATAGCTGAAAATGTACAAAGATTATATACAAATATCATACCAATGAAACCGATGGAGGAAGAAGAGGAAATTCAACATGAAAATGCAACTCATTGTTTCTTATGTAAAAATGAATTTACCATTGACAATTATAACCCGTTAATGCCCGCCGTGTCCATATGGACACGCGCGCAGAGGGATTTTTAAGAGCGTGGGAAATTTACTGCGAGAATGATGAGCAGTTGGCAGCACTTCAGGAGCTTCACCAAACATGTGTCTGAGTTTTGATCTGAAGCTTGGCAGTTTTATATCACTTTTTTACTTTCTGTGATATTTATAGTTTGCTGATGACAAATTTTACTCCAAATAATGGATATCAACGAATTGTAAGTATTACAACTTATTTACAAAATAGTTTGTTGCAGTGTAACTAACTTTTATTTATACTTTACATTATACTGATGGCCAGGGCATACTAAAATTCTAACCTACAAATATAGTCTCTTCCTCAATTCACCTCAAACCTTTGTGTGTCCACATGGACACGCTAAGCGCTACGCGGCACATGGTTTACCTTTGTAGAATAACAATGAATTCTTGATTTTACTGAAACTTCCTGTCATATTCAAACTTATGTTTCTGAGTATTCTTTCCTTTAACATGTCTTTAGGGATTTTTACTATTAAATTTGTGTGTATCTTTTTAGTAAGTCTAAAGTCCAGATTTATTATAACGAGTGCCTCCTACCAATATGGTCTATCAATATGACTATGAAATCTAATTGAATTTTGTTTTTTGCAGGCAATTACAACAAGCCCTTACTGGAAATTTAACAGTTCAAGAAGCATTAGATATTATATTTGCTCAAGATGGTGATGAAGGGCCAATAACGGATACTTTGTACATCGCTCCACCTGAACCTACAGTTGAAAGTGAAGAGGACTCTGGCGACGAGGATGGTGGGGGGACAGTTGACAATCTTTCAACACGACAGCTCACTGCAGACGCAGAAATAAGGTACCATGATTTAAGAGATGATGCAGAAGAATCAGGTAACGATGTAGATATAGGCCTAGCTAATCAGCAAGTAAATAACGCAATTGACTTTGAAGGAATACCTTATAAATCACCTAGGACATGGTACTCTGGAGATTTGGAAGGTAATCTAAGACCATTTCCTGATTTTGACTACAAAAAATACCAGGATTTTTCTGTAACTGAATTATTTGAACTTTTTTTGGATGAACATGTTATTGAAATGTTCGTTGCTGAATCAAACCGATATGCAGTTTTCAAAGAATGTGATAACCCAATGATAACAAAAGAAGAGATAAAATGTTTTATATCCATTTTGCTCTTGAGTGGGTATAACTCAGTCTCAAATAGACGACTTTATTGGGAGAGTTTTGGTGATGCCAGAAATGATCTCATAGTAAAATCAATGAGGAGAAATAGATTTGAACAGATACTTAGGTTTTTTCATTGCGCAGACAACTCTAACATGGATCCACAAAACAAAATGTGGAAACTTCAGCCTTTTATTGATAAAGTAAAAACTAACTGCAAAAAACATTTTGTCCCTCAGAAACACCTATCGTATGATGAATCCATGGTCAAATATTTTGGCAGACATAGCTGCAAACAATTTATACGAGGGAAACCTATCAGATTCGGATTCAAAATTTGGTGCCTTTGTACAGTTGATGGTTACTTATTAGATTTTGATGTATACCAAGGAAATACAGCTAAAGGCAATGCTCAGTATCAAAAGCTCTTTGGCAAGGCAACTGCTCCACTTATTCAAATGATAGATTCATTACCCCAAGAAATAATAAATCTACCATATCACTTCTTTTTTGATAATCTCTTTACCAGCCTAAACCTACTGGCTTATCTTCGTGAAAGATGTTATGGTGGAACAGGTACCATAAGAAACAATCGGCTTACAAAGTCGTGCCCACTTCCGGAAAATAAGGCTTTGAATGACAAAGAAAGAGGTTACTATGAAAGTTGCATAAGCAAAGAAGATGGAGTACATCTGGTTAAGTGGAAAGATAATGCCATTGTAACTATTGCCTCCAACTGTATGGGGTCAGAACCACTTGGTTCAGCAAAGCGCTACTCTCAGTCAGAAAAAAGATTCGTCAACGTCCCTCGGCCTCATTTGATTGGCGAATATAATCGCTTTATGGGAGGCGTTGACAGGCTAGATGAAAATGTAGCCATGCATAGAATTAACCTCAGAAACAAGAAGTGGTACTGGGCTTTGTTGTCATGGTTAATTGATGTTTGTGTGCATAATGCATGGCGATTAGCCCGTAATTCCGGAAAGAAGATGACACAGCTGGAGTTCCGGCGAGAGATTGTTCAGGTCTACCTGACAAAGTATGGCAACCCTCCAAAGGGTCCAGGAAGAACTTCAAAATCCCTGTCTGGTTCACGAGTCCCTGATGATGTCCGTTTGGATGGACTCAATCACTGGATTGAGAAGATCGAAAAAAAGAGAAGATGTGGTGGTGAAGGATGCAAAACAAAAACATCTGCTGTGCGCACACAATGCAAAAAGTGCAATATTGGACTGTGTGTGGACTGTTTTGAGGGTTTCCACACAAACAAGTAGTAAAGTGTACCTTAAAAGTTGGTTATGTAGTATTTAGTGACTGTAAATAAAGTGTTTTTCCTACAAAATGTATTTATTATCATTATTTCAAACATGTACCCTTAGGCGCTTAGCGTGTCCAAATGGACACGGCTTATTGTAAGAAAGTCTGACATGATACAGTTTAATTTCTACTTTTATGGTGTTTTTTAAATTTAATTAAAGTATATTTACTATAAAAAAAACCAAATTTTAAAAATAATTTTTTTTGGGCATTGATGGGATAAAGTTAAAGATCATGACCACCTTACAGGTTATTACAGGGGTGCTGCTTGTAATAAATGTAATTTGAGCTATCGTTTACCACTATTTATTCCTGTGATTCTGCATAACCTCAGTGGGTATGATGCTCATTTTATAATACCTGAATTAGGAAGAGACGATGGTTCAATAGATGTGTTGGCTGAAACTTCAGAAAAATTTATAAGTTTCTCTAAAACAGTTGGAAATGTCAAATTAAGATTCTTAGACTCCTACCGATTTATGCCGTCGAGTTTGTCTAAACTTTCTGAAAATTTAAGGAAACAAGATTTTATTGAAACAAAGAAGATTGTAAGTAATGACAAACTGGATCTTGTACTTCGGAAAGGTGTTTTCCCATATGATTATATAGACAGTTTAGAAAAGTTTAATGAAACATCACTTCCGCCAAAAGAAGAATTTAAAAGTAAACTATATGACATGGACATATCTCAAGAGGATTATGATCATGCATGTAAAGTATGGAATGAATTAGGATTTACAACATTGGGAGAATATTCAGATTTTTATGTTAAATTAGATGTAACTTTATTATGTGATATAATGGAAGAGTTAGAAATACATGTTTTGCAGCATATGGATTGGACCCTCTTCATTCATACACTTCACCTGGACTAGCATGGCAAGCCATGTTGAAAGAAACAAATTGTAAATTACAACTTCTTACTGATATAGATATGGTTTTAATGTTAGAATCAGGAGTTCGAGGGGGATTGGACACAAAGTGTAACCAGACATGTTAAGGCTAATAATAAGTATCTGCCCGATTATGATGCATCAAAACCAACAACATTCCTAGGTTATTTCGATGCAAATACTTATACGGATGGGCAATGTCAAATCCCCTTCCATATGATAATTTTAAATGGATCCAGAATCAATTGGAAACATAGATATACCAAAGCATGGTGAAACTGGTTACATTTTTGACGTCGATTTTCAATATCCTGAACATCTTCATGATCATCATTACGATTTACCACTTCTTCCAAAGACTGAAATTTCCCCTACTGGAAGATGGCCAAAATTAAAATTATTAATGACTTTAAACAATAAGTCTAGGTATGTTGGACATTATTGGATGATACAACAGGCTTTAGACTTGGGATTAAAAATTACAAAAATTAATCGAATACTACAATTCTCTCAATTTTGTTGGCTGAAACCGTACATCGACAACAACACAAGAAGAAGAGCTGCTGCTACATCAAGTTTTCAAAAAGATTTCTTCAAACTGATGAACAATGCAATATTTGGCAAGACTTTAGAAAACAAAAGGAAACATAAGGATATTAAATTAGTAACTGATCCAGTAAAATTACAGAAATTAGTGCAACAACCAAACTTTGGTTCATCTGTAATTATAAATGAAAATCTTGTCGTTATTTCTATGAACAAAAAATCAGTTGTATTGGATATTTCTAAAACACACATGTACGAGTTTCATTATAAGAAGATGGTTAATTATTATGGAAGAGATAACATTGGTATTGCATATATGGATACGGATGCACTTATTTACTGGATTAAAACAAATGACATGTATGAGGATTTACGGACCTTTGTATATAAAGATGATTTTGATTTTTCCGATTATCCTAAGGACCATCCAAATTACGACTATGACAAAAACAAAAAAGTATTGGGAAAATTTAAAGATGAAACAAATGGTGTACCGATGATGGAAATTGTAGCATTAATGTCTAAACTGTATTCATTTCAACTGTACATAAATGAAAGGAACGAATATCAAGTCACAAAGAAAGCTAAAGGAATAAAGACATCTTTCCTAAAGAAGAACGTACAGTTTCAACATTATAAAAGATGTTTGTTTGAAAATGTTGAAACAACTGCAACATTTAACACTATTAGAAGTTATAACCACCAACTTTTTAGTGTCAAACAAACAAAGTGGGCATTAAGCTACAAAGACGACAAGCGACATATTTTAGAAGATAAAATTAATACTCTACCATTTGGCCACTATTCCTTAAACCCTATTGACCAGTAAACCTATTCTTCGTCCTTTACCTTCTTCCTTTTTCCTTTCCGTAAAAAAGAGGGAACATGGCAAGCCCAATGCCATGTTCCCTCTTTTTTACACTATATAAAATGACCTTGACCCATATTTCAACTATATATAAGAGAATAAACCATTGTATGGATCAGTATTTCTACAAACGGTGTACAAGCAACACTTTAAGATGGAAAGTGTAAAGGATAAGATTGTAAATAAACTACATAAACCAGCAAGAAGAAGATTTCCAAGAAGAAGTACAATCATTAAAGGAATGAATGATCTTTACCAAGCTGATCTCATTGAAATGATACCACACAGTAAAGTAAACAAAGGATTTAAATATATTTTAACAATTATAGACTGTTTTACTAAAATAGCTGATGCTTTACCGTTGAAGGACAAGACTGGTAAAAGTGTTACCAAAGCTATGGAAACAACAATACAAAGAAATAAATTTAAAATTAAACATTTACAAACGGATGATGGAAAAGAATATTTTAATAAAGATTTTGGAGCTTTGATGAAAAAATATAAAATAAATCATTATTCTACAAATTCTGAAGTTAAAGCTTCAATAATTGAAAGATTCAATAGAACATTAAAAGGAGCAATGTATAAACAATTTTCAAACGAGGATCATATGTGTGGTATGACATATTACCACAACTTATAAAAGAATATAACAACAAATATCATCGTACCATCGGAATGAAACCTATCCAAGTAAACAGTGCTAATGCTAAAATTGTATTACAACGCATCAAAAATAATACAACACCAAAAATAGAAAAGTTACAACCAAAAAAGTTTAAGGTTAATGATAAAGTTCGTATAAGCAAATACAAAGGTGTATTTAGTAAAAGATATCTGCCAAATTGGACTAATGAAGTATTTACAATTTATAAAGTGCAACCAACTATACCTGAAACTTACATTTTAAAGGATAATAAGGGTGAATTACTTCAAGGTGGATTCTATGGACATGAGTTGTTAAAATCAACAGTTGGTGATGTATATCTTGTTGAAAAAATTTTACAAAGGAAAAAGGATATGGTTAAAGTTAGGTGGTTAGGATTTGATAAAAGTGAAGACTCTTGGATTCCTTCAAAAGACTTGGTATAGTTATTTAATAGCTCATTATGTGTTTAACCTTTAAACAAGATGGAGATTGTACAACAAAAAGATCGATTTAATATTAATAATATTGATGAATTGACGGTTGACAATAATAAGTTAAATCATAGTAAACATGGTGAATTATTACCAAATACGATAAGATGTTTAATAACTGGTCCTTCAAATTGTGGAAAAACTAATGTTGTCTTTAACCTTATAACTAATCCTAAAGGTTTACGCTTCAACAATATATATATTTTTTCAAAATCATTGCAACAACCAAAATATCAATTATTAGATAAAATACTTGCAAATGTACCTGAAGTGAATTTCTACAAGTTTAATGCTAGTGAAACAATCATGCAACCAAATGAAGCAAAACCATTTTCCATTTTTATATTTGACGATGTTTCTTGTGAAAATCACGATACTATAAGAAACTATTTTGCTATGGGAAGACATCATAATATTGATAGCATTTATATTGGTCAAACATACAGTAAAATTCCAAAACAGCTTATAAGAGACAATGCAAATATGTTGATCATCTTTAAGCAAGATGAGACAAATTTAAAGCATATATATAATGATCATGTTAATGCGGATATGCCATTTGACAAATTTAAAGAAATGTGTGGTAAAGCATGGAATGAAAAATATGGATTTCTCGTTATTATGAAAGAAGAAGATATTAAAAATGGTAGATATCGTATAGGGTTGGATAAATTTGTATTTATGCGTTGAACTACCGATGCTACATCTAGTTACATGTTGAACTTCACAGTGTAAACATGGTGAATCAAGAAAAACTATTAAAAGAAATAAAATCACTCAGTGATTCTATTAGGATAAAGAATCGTGCATTAAGGATGGGTTTAAGTGAAAGAGAAGAATTTTTAGAGAATACATTTAAACCTATCACGGAACCTTTAAAACAAATATCAGAAACTATTGGTAAACCTCGTTATGAAGGAGATGTTTTACTACCGGTTTCTAAACAAGAAGTACAAGCATTAAAAAAAGAAGATGATGATGATTCATATACAAGTGCTAGTGAGCAAGAAGAAACAAAGAAGAAGAATCAATTGTTGAAAAGGAAGAACAGCCAATACCTGAAGCAGAACAATCTATTCCAAATTTAACTCAATTGAGTAGTGATATATTACAACATGGACCTCTTGGACGAAAATATATAATGAAAATGCTACATGACATGAAATCAAATCCAAATTTAAGTAAATCACATGTATATGGAGCAAGAATCGATGGAAATGAATTGAAAATTGGTAACTCTAAGCTTGAAGTAACTCAAGACGATTATATCATTATTGGTGATCATAGATATAAAGGAACAAAAGGATTATATGAATTAATTTTTAAAAATATACCAATAAAATATTCGGCAAAAGATTTAAATACTTTTAAAGAAATTTTACAAAATACTAACGCTCATAAAAGAAACTACTCAAAGGATGCAATGATTAATCGTTCACGTGCAACAAAATATAATATTGTTATAAAAAAATTGTTTCCCCCACGAAAATTACCAACATTACGTACCACACCGGCTGTGAGACAACCATTAAAAAGAAAATCTTTATCACTTATGGATTTATCACTTCTTGAACAACATGGTAAAAAGAGTAAAGGAGATACTTCAACATCTGGTAAAGGATTAATGAAAAATCTATACAATACAAATGTTATCTACTACAACGACATCAATAAATTAGTTGACAGAATGAGACTATTGCATGAAGCTATGGAAGCCGGTCATACTGGTTTAAATAATGAATGGGTGGCTCTAGTTGATGAACTTAAAAATCGCGGCATAGTTGTATAATTGTCCGCGAATATAAAGAAGTTGCAAGTGTAAGATGTATCAGTTCTAACATGAGCGTCGACAAGTTCGGACGCTACTCCGCATTAGGAGTGCAAGTTGGAGAAGACAGAAAAAGAAGCGGATTACCGCAAACACCTGGAGGTGACTATAACATAAATAATAAACGACTAAAATTAGTTAAAGATCCAGAAGAAGATACCGATGGAGCAAATTTAAAGACAGTAAAAGAAGCTACTTCAACATCATTGAAATTACATAAGAATACTTACGATGTTAAATCACATAGATTAATTAATGTTGGTAAACCAACTGAAGATTCTGATGCAATTACTAAAGAATACTTATTATCTGAACTTTCAAATACTTTAAAATTGCAATGGGGTAACAACTTAAAAGATGGACAAACATATGATGCTGGAAATTATAGAATAACCAATGTGGGAAATCCCAAAAATAATAAGGATTCAGTTAATAAAGAATATTTACATTCTATAATACCGGAAAAAACTGAACATGGATTTTCTTTTTATAAATTTATTATAAATGACATTGGATACCCAAAGGAAGACGGTGATGCTGTAAACCTAAAATACATCAAGGACAACTGTATTTTACAAGATATTAATGGAATCGATTGTCATGGTAAAACATTGACGAATGTAAAGTTTGGTTCTCAACCAAAAGATGCTGTTACTATGGAACAATTATCTAAAGAATTAAAAAAGGAAACATCGAATTTTGTAAAACATGAAGATGCCGTGCTAAAGCGAGGAAATACATTCATACATGGAAATGAAAAGTTTAATTTAATGCAAGAAAGTAATAATGAATGGGATGCGGGAGGTAAAAAAATAACACACGTAAGACTTGGTGAAAAAAGTTCGGATGTACCTATAATGGCACAAACATTAATTGCGAAAGGTCCTTTATTAGGTACATACGAAGGTCATAATAGAAGAATAAAAAATATTATTCCTGGTTATGAAGAAGATGATTGTGTCACAGTGAAACAAACAATAATTTGGGATAAACGCAATGGAACTAAATTTGATGCTAAGATGAAGAAAATAATTAATGTTTCACCAGGTGAAGTTTTCAATGATGCTGCTACTATTGGACAAGTCATAACAACATCAAAAAGTGATTCGACCGCTTACACATGTAATGATAAACGTATTATGCAGTTACAAGATCCTCAACATCCAAAAGATGCTGTAAATTTAGATTGTTTAATAAGAATAGTAGGAAATTTACTTATTGATACCCACAATCATATAGCTAGTACAACGAGTCATGTGATAATTCAACCCGATGAACGGGAAGCTTGGATTAAAAATAGAATTATAAATCAATATATAATTAATTTGAATAACTAAGTGTTTAAATATAAAAAATTATACATAACTTATTCATTTATGTAATGTATCTTGTGGAGTAAACACACCAGTTTATATAAGACTACATAATGAAGGCCGTATCACTCAGTCATCATCAAGACAGCAACAAGAGAGGACGTGGTATAACTTCAACTGCGTTATCCCTGCTTAGACGGATACCTATTGGTGCTGTTGTAAATCGAGCAATAGACGCTTTACCATACGAATTACATATTCCTGGAGGTTATCAATATTGTGGACCTGGAACTAAGTTGGCAAAACGTTTAGCAAGAGGAGATCCTGGAATTAATAAATTAGATCAAGCTTGCAAACAACACGATATAGCATATTTAAAGTTTAAAGATTCAACAAATAGATCAATAGCAGATAAAATTCTAGCAGAAAAAGCCTGGCAAAGAGTAAAATCAAGTGACGCAAGTATTGCAGAAAAAGCAGCGGCTTGGGCAGTAACAACAGCCATGAAGACAAAAGCTAAGTTTGGTGGTGGAAGACGACGTCGCAGAGGAAGACCTGCAAAAAGAAGAGCTCCCAAAAAAGGTGGAAATATTAGAAAGAGACGTCGTAGAACTCGTAAAGCAAAAGTAAAAAAGGCTTCTGTTTGGTCAATGGTAAAAAACGGAGCAGGTTTATACCTAAGACCGTACCGTGTGTACTAAATAAAAAAAATCAATTGATAATTCCAAATAAAGCCTTAACTAATCATCAGTTAAATGATTATGTAAAATGTTTGAAAATACCATTCTTTCGAGGAGTTTTTATGAAAGATGCATTACCAACTAAAATATGGAAAAATGAAACTGGAATAGTAAATTTGGATTCCACCTATGGTCCAGGCACTCATTGGGTATGCTATAAAAAGCTCGGACAAACTATTTACTACTTTGACAGTTTTGGCAATCTACCACCGCCTAAAGAACTTCAACATTATCTTCAAAACTCCAAAAACATTTTTTACAATTACAAAAGAGAACAACCTAACAATACTGAAATATGTGGACATTTATGTTTGGAGTTTCTAGCGAAAAGTGTCAGTCACCTTTAAGATGTCATCGTATACAGTGTCACTGAGTGGAAATTCATCCACATTAAAAAGTACTCTATTCCCAGCATTGCGTTTATCCAAGGAAAGATTATGGGAAGCGGCATTACTTGATTTGACTACCTACAATTCAATTCCTAATGTTACAGAAGGAAAAAACAATTTACTACATTATTATGAAACTAAGGATGCTGCAGGAAAATACTCAGAATTGAAAATAATTACATTTCCTACTGGAGCTTATGAAATTGATGATATAAACCAATTATTGCAGAAAAACTCGGAGAAGATAATATCACAATCAAAGGAAATAATAATACTTTAAAAGCAGAAATAACTTCAAAATATTATATAGATGTCGGAATGAAAAACTCTATTGGCAGTTTACTTGGATTTACAGATACAAAAAAGAAAATCTTAACTCCTGGAACTACTCATTCAGGTAATACAACTGTTACAATATTAAAAGTAAATAGTATTGATGTAACATGTAATATTATACATGGATCATATAGAGAAGGAGTAAATCAGCATATCTTACATACATTTTATCCAACAGTTGCTCCAGGTTTTAAAATTGTTGAGAAGCCACAAAACTTGATATACCTACCGTTAAACACCAGTTTCATTTCAGACATCGTACTGAACATATTGGATCAAGACGGTCATAGTGTTGACTTTAGAGGAGAAACAATTACTATACGAATACACATCAGAGCAGCGACATAAAAATCAACATGGGATTATCATTTAAACCACAACGGAAGAGTCGGGAGCTCAGTAGCTCCTCGACATTGGAAGAGTTAACATCAGACAACATTCGTTTTCTACAAAAGATTGGATTGAAACTTAACAACGATGGATATCCTGGATATATCTCAAGGACCGACATTCGACGAAACACTATGGGAGAAGGAATATCACACACACAACCCTTACACTTCATCAAAATTAAACAATAATGATGAAATAAGAATTCCCATTCAACAACAAGATATTTACACATTACCATGTGAAAGTTATTTGTACATCGAAGGAAGGGTATTAAAATTGGATGGAAAAACTGCTTCAACAGTTCCTTTTATAAATAACCCAATGGCATATCTTTTTGATGAAATAAGATATGAGATATCAGGGGTGACAGTTGATTCAACAAAAAAGGTTGGTATAACAACTACATTAAAAGGATTAACATCATTAACACCACATGAGAAGAATTCAATAGTCACCGCCGGATGGGTTGCTCCCGATAAAGACACTATAACACCTGCTTCCAACGGTCATTTTGATTTTCATGTACCTTTACGATTGCTTTTAGGATTTGCTGAAGATTACAAAAGGGTTATAATAAATGTTAAACAAGAATTAGTATTACTCAGATCTTCAACTAATAAGGACTTAATACTTGCAGACCCTGCAACTACGGAAGATAAACTGGAATGGCAACTACAATTGGATAAAGTTGTTTGGAGAGTACCTCATGTAAAATTGGCTGATGAACATAGAATCGTATTGTTAAGAAAGTTAAAATCTGACCGTGACATTGTAATGCCATTCCGAAGTTGGGAATTTCATGAATACCCTACATTACCTCAAACAGAACGACAAACATGGACCGTCAAAACATCAACTTACTTGGAACGTGCAAGGTACATAATACTCGGTTTTCAAACTAAGCGAAAAGATGTTATTACTGCAAATGCTGGTCAATTTGATCACTGTAAAATAAAGAATTGTAAAGTTTTCTTAAACTCTCAATTCTTTCCATATGACAATTTAAATGTCATGTTTAGCAAAAAACGTTTTTCCATTTTGTATGATATGTATGCAAGATTTCAATCATCATATTATGGAAAGACTAATACACCACTATTATCACCTGATCAGTATTATTCCAAAGCTCCAATAATTGTAATCGATTGTTCAAAACAAAATGAATCAGTAAAATCATCAAGTGTGGATATAAAAATTGAAATGGAATTTGAAGAACCAGTAGCGGATGGAACTTCGGCATACTGTCTAATTCTACATGATAAAATAGTTACTTACACACCACTGACCGGAATAGTGAAAAATGTACTTCAAAATATTAGTACAACTACTGCAAAATATTGAGGTTAGAATTATCTTCCTCAATTTTTAAGGTTAGAATTTTGTTTATAAAACACAAGTTGAAAATAAACAATTATGTAATTGTATAAATTTCAAGAATTTTACAAAAAATATAAAAGCAGGAAATTAACTAGTAGAAACTTCATTCTATCTTCAACCGTCGTATGGGAAACATCGTTCGCAAGATGAATTCTACTAATGGAGAAGAAAATACACCTCTAATGGATGAAAATAGTTCTGATATAGAAAAGCAAGTTGAACAAGAAATGGATGAATTCCTCAAGTTTAACAAACATAAGAAGAAAGAAGAAGGAGAAGATGAAAAAGAAGTAAAAAGAAAAAAGGTTGAAGTTAACATTACAACAAATATTTTAACAGAAGTATTTCTTCGAATTTTCTACCCTATTTCTTCATGCATGACAAAAAGTATATCTGTTGGAATTGTAAAATCATTGGATTATTCACCAATTGTTATGTTAAATCAAGGAAGTAAAATGGTTATCTTTACTGAAACTTCTTGGGATTCTCTAATGAAACATTTACATCTTTTGGAATGTTATTTAACTAACAACACATTTGGAAAAAGAACAAGATTAAATTTATTAGAATCAAATATTGAAGTTGATATAATCAAACATCGTGGGGGACAAGTTGTTCGCTTCAAAGATTTAACTAGACATGATGTAAAATTACATTTCACTAAAGAAGAATTTTACACTTTAAGTTGTACTACCGGTCCTGTCACTAGATACTTAAAACAACTAGTATTTTCAAGTACAATAATTAAAGATTATCTAATTGATACATTGGACAGACAACCATTCATTCCAATTTTATATGGTCCTGTGGATACTTCAATTTTTAATCGAATACCTCAAGAAGTGGATATGTGGAGACAATTAAACAACTATCACACCAATTTTAATATAAACGAAGAAGCACAAGAAATAAAAGAAGAACAATCGTGTTTGTAATAACAGTCAGTTGTGGATGAGACTTCATCATGAACAAACGGGTTTCGTTTTCTACTGCATCACAGTTAATGGAAGTTAAAAGAGGTATAATTGAATTTCAAGCTTTTCGAGGGAATGATGGAAATTTCATTATTAAAGAATTAGTAATTTTGGATATGAACACATCTGTAATTTATCATTACTTGTTCAAACCTCCATTTCCATTCAATAAACTAACAACTAAAGCGAAAGTTACAAACAAATGGTTAAACAAACATTTTCACAACTTAAAATGGGATGAAGGTTTTATTCATTATAACATGATGCCGCATATTATGAATCATTATTGTAAAGAGTTTAAAACTATCTACACAAGAGGATTGGAAAAAGCAAATTGGATACAATCATTTACAAGCAATGAAGTTATAAATGCAATAATAGATAGAGATTTCCAATGCTACTTTAATGAACTTTGTATTTCATCAAAAAGTTTTAAACATCGAAGGTCACAGTGTGCTTTGAAGAATGCCTACCGCTTGAATAATTTCCTTCAACAAAGTGGTGGGGGTAGCATCAGTGGTGGGGGTAGTGTCAGTGGTGGGGGTAGTGTCAGTGGTGGGGGTAGTCTCGATAATAAAAGTGAGAGCGCTACCATGACACAGCATGAGTATTACTCGAACCTCCGAAGAGACAACATCTCCAACGGATATTCTTATTAACAAGAAGATTAGCATCAGCAAAAACATTAAGATGGCATCAAACAACTTACTTCAAAATTTAGTTGAACAATTCAACGCTCATTCAAAATCAACAATCCTACCTACAAAGAAATGTTCCGAGCTGAAAGAAGAAAAACACTACATCATTCATACAATAAAGAAGATGGAAACTTCAGTAGGTGATGCTATAAATTGCACATTAAGCGAGGCACCTTATACAATTGGTGATGAAGCAAAATTTCAAATCTTCCTACCAAAGCGCTTCGTACAACTACTACAAAATGAAGATCTTCGTATAATTCAACCCGGCGCACTCTATTTGGTATCACATGGACCAAGTGGAAACAACTCTACTGAACTTACAATTCATGTAACACCTACTACTGATTAGTTTGTACATAAGATTGTAAATATTTCTTTGTATTTGTTTCTCAATAAATATGATATAAACCTAAAAAAAAAAATAAAAATAAAAAAAGCAACATATTGTAATGTGTTTGTACATTACAATATGTTGCTTTTTTTAAAAATTCCATGGGATGACCTTGACCCAATTTTGTGTGATAATAAAAGTGAAAATCAACTTGTTAAATTCATCAGTCTACGACTACCTTTCGTACCGTACACATCTCACTCTCTATCACTAAATACAAAACTTCAACATGTCCCTAAAGGTTAAGTGTGCATCTTATGATACCAACACCATAACTACTTTTGAACAACTTGAAGATTTAACTAACGAAATGCGAGTTTTACTTACCGGTGGTTATCACTTAACTGTTGATGTTAGTGCTACTAATACAAGGATGTTCACTAAAACAAAATATTGCGATGATGAAATATTTTTTTCTACACAACCTACAACTTCTTCATCGCCAGCTGGTCAACATAACGTCAAGTTCCAGAAGTATTACCAATGTTGAATAACTTTTAATAAATAAAATTACAACTAAGGAATCACGTGATCAATGTCAAGTTCATAAAAAGGATGTAACAGTTTGATAAATAATCATTCGCTTCTCAGCTCTCGCCACAACAAGATCTATTCTACAAAATGTTATACAGAATGATGATTGAACTTGATGGGAAAATCTATGGAAAGGATTATAACACTGTTGAACAAATGACTCAAGATTTAGATGTATTAACTAAAGAAGGATATCAAGCTAAATTAATTTTAAAATTTCCTGAAGTACATCCACTATCAACAGAAGAACTTATTGCTATGGCTAAGGCAGAGAGAGAAAAAAAGTCTGAAGAAAACAAACAGAAACAAACTTCCTAAATTTCAATAATCCTTACACTTGTAAGGTATAATTTTTTAAAACTCCATTTGGATGACCTTGAAATTACCCCTACCACTTTTCATAGTACATAAAACTCACTATTCATCACTATACAATCTTATTCTTTCACTAGACTCCGCAGCGTCAACATGGAAGAGCAAAAATACAAGTACAAACCTCGTTACTGTTGTGAACAACAGTGTACAGATTTAGGACCAATGATGGTGGATGGGTTAGCTTGTACTAAATGTGAATTCTTCGGATCTTGTTATTGCAAATGTAAAACAAAACAACTACCGCCACCGGAATTGCGAACTTTCAAATTTTACAAATCAAGATATTTTCATACATGTTGTCCTCAAAGATGTTTCAAATTTCACCCTCTAGATCTTGCTCATTGTCAACGCACCAAGTCTCATCAAGATGATTTTTGTACACATATGATAAAAAGATGTAAATACAGATCAGATTGGTATTCCGATCCTGTAGAACCATCAAATGTATAATTTCAGTTTTACACTCTTTTTTAAAATTTCAATTGGATGACCTCGAGATTTCCCCCACCACTAGTTCTAATTTTTATATAATATTAAATCATTCCACTTCCAACACTCTAACTAACAACATGGAAGGAAAATTTATCAAGTTTGAACATATAATAACTGACAGGGAGGAGATGGAAGAATTGTTTCAAAACTTACTTTCTGTCATTGACGAATATCCTATAAGATGGTTCAGAATTGTAGTTCAATATTTAAATCCTGGTGAATTGTTTTCTTCATCGAGTGAAGAGGATGAAACAACTACTTCGGTTCAAATAATTGAATTAAAAGACGAAGAAGAAGAACTAAACGTTTTATTCAATCATAAGCTAAAGGTCCCCTATATAGAAGCCCCCTCCCTAGAAAGCCCCCCTCCCTAGACACCTGCTCAAGGTCGCCATTATATAAGCCCCCTTCCCTAGGCGCTAATCCTCATTCGATTGCCAACTCTCTAACGATGAACACCTCTCCATTGGCACGAATGAATGCTAGTTTTGAAATAAACTCAAAAGATGATTTACAAGAAATATTTAATGCTTTAAATGAAATTATAGATAAATTTAACGCTATTACAATGAATTTGGAAATAACTTACGCTTGTCCTATTTGTAATAAGGTTGAAAGTTCTGATGAAGACAGTTTACTAAATACTACTCCTCTTACCCCTCTACAGTCGGACACAACTTCTGAGGCAAATGATGAGCAGCATCTTTCCCCCACCGCTTCTATGTAACAACGCTCTTTCCCCCCACCACTTCTTTATTTAACCGACATTTCCCTCTTTTAACTCTCATTCCATCCTCGCCTCTTCAACTATCAACATCGCTTCTTTCAAAATTTCAAAAAAAACACAAACATGATGGATATGATGGATGAAGTTCCATTTGTAACAAGGATGGAAGAGGATAAATTGAAATTGGAAATCAAACGATTGGAAATGGAACGGGAAAACCAACTCGAGATGTTACGTTTGTTCAAACTTTTTAAATACATCATCTGGGGACTCTGCGTTTACCTTCTCATCGTCGTCGGTGTTTGTGTTTACAACTCTGTAGTTCATAACAAAACTTCAACTTGTTTAAACACTGCTGTCACACATTGATTGTATGTTTTTCACAAATAAAATTCACAAACCTAATTCTATACCTATCCCGCTATCGCCGGAGTTAGTTCCACTCTCCGAACTATTACTCCGGTGGTAGCGGGATAGGGTTTTTTAAAACTTACTCTGGATGACCTTGACATACTTTCCATAACCCAATTGTCAAGTTGAATTTCAAATTTCAAATAACATCTCCTCCCCCACCGGAAGCTATATGGCATGGCATATGGCGGCAGCGACTGATTTGGCAGCTGGCCGATGGCAGCTGGCCGGCAGCGGCTGGCAATTGGCACGACTTCCGTTTTGAAAGTAACCAAACCCCACTACTACAGCTGTTTATAAACTTAATGTTCCTTTAAGTAATCATATGTCAGAATAAAAAAAATGTTGCTTCCATAAGAATAACAAGGTAACTTTGAAGACGTCCCTTTGATATGAACGTAGCCCTTTGTGAATATTAATATTTCAATAGTCAGACTTTCCTACTTTAAGCCTAAAGAATGAGTATACAAAATTTCAGCACTCTAGCTAGTCGGGAAGTTGGAGAATTAGAGATGGATGAGCAAGTCCGTGAGTGAGTGAGGGCTTTCCCTTTTATATGTTTAGATACCTCGTGTGTTTACAATCAGCTGTTGAAAGTGTGTAAAATAAATTTACTATCGAAAAGGCTTTTGAAAATGTCTATATTTTTAATTTAAGAAAGTAAGATATCGTTAAAGTAAATTAAATCTGCCAATATCGAAAAGTTTAATTTGGTACAAACTGCGTGTAAATTGGTCAAGTGGAAGTCTTAGATGAACTGTCCAAAGGATTAAAAATGTTAGTTTTTTCCCTGTGTTAAATCTCCATAAGATTTTTTTACCGATTTAATGTTAATATTTTCTAAATACAAATAAAACTAGCTAATAGAGGACTTAATTTTCCGGTGCGCGCTCAATTTTAATGTGTGACGCCAAGCCGAACAGAGGGACACGAATTACGTACAAGACGAAGCCAGGGCACTGGACTAATTTGAGCAAGTGCAGAAAAATCACTTTCGGTACACGTTATGAACGGTACATTTCATCACGATGCAAATCTAGCGTATTTCTATTTCTTTTTTCATTTAGAAGATGATGGTTAAACAGTAAAAACAGCTGGTTTAAATTGTAAAAATAAATGGTAAATTAACACTAGCGCCTGTAATGGACAATAGAGAACTGATTGAGAGCGAAGGAAAGTAGCTTTAGAGGGAGGGAAAATCAGCTGATCGTTTTTCTCTTGCTCTAAATAAGAGCTTGGGAAAATGCCAGTACATATATAAAAATTTGAACGAATGTTGTTTTGCTTCTAGGGACCTCAAAAAAAAATAGCATGGTCCCGGGCTTTGGTCTTGCCGTGACGACTATCGTAATAGAGTATTCCCAATAGGAAAATTAACTAAAAATAAAAGAATGCTACTTTCAAGCATTGTTTTGAAACAGCTGTCACCTGTGAAATGGCATAGTTGGCGTAAAATTCAAAGCCTGATTACCATGATACTATAACAAAATTAAAACCAACGAGCAAGGCTATGTTAACATAGTACTTCTATTAATATTTTATAACTCACCTCTTCTGTGTTATTTTCCGTATCTCATGTAGTATTATTAACGGTGATGAGGAATAATACGACTTTGTTTTTCCGAGTGCGATAATTATGAATATCAAACATGAAAATCCCTAACGTAGTTTGACCATTTTGGTAAATTGTTTAAAATATGTTTTATACATTATTAATTACCATTCCTATTCATACAAATTTGGTCTATCCGATAAAGTTGTAAAACAAGCTATTCATCTTTGATCTAAAGAAGTAAATACATAAATATTTTATTGAATGATCCTTTAAAACTTTTTCAGGCTATCCTACTACTCTGCATTTTGTGGTTGTATAATATTCCGAGTTTGTCTACATGTGTAGAAAAGAGAAAACACATTATTTGACAATAGATAAGAGCAAACTATAATTAATTATAAGTTTAAATTTAAATGTAACAAAATTTTAACGTAAGGCTTGCCAGTGTTTATGCCTAAGACTACAAGATTGATTATTGGAAAAGTTATGAAACAGTCAACTAAAACTTTACAATGTTGACGTGAGACTACTGACGTATTGTCGGAAACTATCCTTTATTATTTTTATTTGAAATTAAACTTAGATGTTTACGAAATTTCCAAATATTTGTCATATAATTTCAAGCCAAACCCATCTTCTAACAAACAAAGTAAAATTATATTAAAAAAAATATCATACATAAATGATTTGTACAGAAATTTTTTTACAGCAGGATGTTAAGAGGATTATAGGAACTAATCTCTGTCTAATATTTAAATCAACAAATTTCAACTAGTATCAATTACCTTATGAGTCTGGCCGGAGAGACCCGTAAACCTACCTTAAACTTTATTTTACTTTGGTGGGTAAATTAAAAGTTACGGCGCCCATCCGGGTTACTCCGTTGCGTAAATCTGCTGAAATGATTACCCTTTCCGTTTTGCTTTATACGCTCTACACAAAGGAAGGTATCTCATAGCCTGTCTGGATTATCTTTCTGTTAATTAATATTTACCAAGGGCTATACGCAATATTTTTCTGTTCCATAGCATATTCGTTTTTTGAACAATCGACATAAAGTTTTATTAATTTTTCATCTAAGCAATAAAAAATATGCATATACTATATTAATATACACTATATATATATATATGTATATATATATAATAAATAGTTATATATATATAGTATGCCTTTTTCAACATGATATAATTATTTTAGAATAAAACAATAAATTCTGCGGTGCAGAGCACTTAAGTCAATCCGGATGATATGTAACCATGAGATATGCAAAAAAACTAAACTCTAAAACTAAATTGTTAATCTCTTTTTATAGAGCGAAATCTAGTGCACTAAGCCATTGCAGCCCAGCTTAACTTACGTTATGCAACACCGATCGACCCCGCGGGGAAAGTACTCAGAGGGCACTCTGCGACTATGAGCTCCAAATTTTGATACTCTGCTTCGCAGTCGTATTAATATAAACGATTGATACGACCAATCGTACGACCGCCTTTGCTCAAAATGGTTCTGCTTCCGGGCCTTGGTATTGTGTCATTTCCCATATGTATTTTTAATAATTAAAACTTTCCACTTCAGTGCGAAAGCGATTGAGGTATGTCCACTGCTTATAAATAAGATTCATACCACCTACCGCTAAGGTTAAGTTAGCTATAAAAAAGTGGTTCACAGAACATCTACTTTAGCTCTTCATGTGGAGATGGAGCTAGCAAGGTGATTGACAATTTTAGGCCTGGTTCTCATCTTAGCTGCTGTCTTTTGTAATGTGGCTTTAGAATGTAAGAGACCGATCTAAAGTGACTCCCAGATACTGTGGGTCATTGTTATTTAGCTCAACATTGTCGAATACAATTTGAAGATTTTGGTTGGCTAGACTATTATTCAAGTAGAAGCAAGAGAGTCCAGATTTTGTTGGATTTGGGTACAGCTTCCAAGCGTTAAGGGTGACCCAGTTAAAGCTTCACCGATGGTCGTGAGGTCATTTATAAATACTTCGTCAGCGTTTCAGTACAATTTCATCAGCATAAACAAACTTTGAGGAGCGGCAGTATACACATTGAACAGGAGTGGGGTAGTACTGACTCCTGTAGCACGCCCCCCTTTAGTTGCGTCAATGTACTTTCCCTGCGTCCCAAATGAATTTTTATCATCTTTTGGAGGCGTCGAGTTGAGGAGATGTAGCAAGAGAGGGCAAGACTTTAAATTGTAAAATTTTATGAGAAGGCCTTTACTCCATACAGTGTTGTAAGCTGCAGTCCAATAAAAAATCAACACAGGTTTTCAGTATTTGTCCAAACAACACTCAGTGGGCTCTCTGCGATTATGACCTCCGCCCATAACTGTAACTGTATACTGTATCTCTGAATCTCTTATGCATCCTTAAAAAAATTAATAAATTTGAGGATCAAACCCATCTAAAGGTTGAAGATAGAACCTGGTCACAGCATTTGCCCCCAGGCTTGAATCTAGTTTGTTCTATGTTGCTGCTAGCATCGAGAACCGGGAGAATTCTTGTGTATATCAACCTCTCTAGTAGCTTATAGCAAATACTTACAAGAGCTATGGGGCTGTTGAGAATCATTCCCGGGCTTCAAGACAGCTATTATTTTGTATTTCTATTCAAGCTTGATTGATTCACATTTTTTACCCGGGTGTTTATAAACTCCGGGAAAACTTTTTCAAAGTCTGCTGCTTTGCCGCTTCCAGCTCATCATAAGTGAAAGGTTTAGAGACTTCCAAATAGTTCTTTGCCAACTTTCCTTTATTTCATTAAGCTTAAAATTCATCTTTCTCTCTGTTCAGGCTAAGATAGGCAGGAGAAGTTTTACGATTTCACAAGGGCGAAGATGTGGTATGGCTTGTTTTTTATTCGGGTTACCAGTAGAGAGCTTTCTGAACAGAAACCAAGCTTTCCGACTCCTTTGGATGAAGGGCAGGTTCACAACAGTTTTCATCCATTTCTCTCTTCTGATGTTAAAGAGTTGGTCCGCTACTTCTGTGCCGATAGTTTCAGTAAACTCACTGTTAAGGTATTCGCACTCTCATTTCCATCCTCGTATGTACTCATTCCTAAAATCCTATGATTCTAAAGACAGAACAGGTCTCGTGAACCGATCATAGTTTTTATTTTACAAGGAGTGAATCTGATGCCGATATTAAGCCTAAAAGAGTAGGCCTCCCACTCAGCTTTATTAAAGTTCAACATAGGGCGGCGAAAAGATTTTCCTACCAGTGGAATTTTTATTCCCACTAGTATTCATTACAGGCCTATGCTGAGAGTAGGGAAAGACACCTAGGACCTTTCTGATAGTTAGCGTGGGTGTTGCTGATCGTATTTTTTTAGCAGCACTACTCTGAGGCAGCTATTGTTAGACTTACCAAGACCCTATACGTTAAAATGGCATATATTAAAAAAACGGAGCTTATACAGGGTGTATAAAAAAGAATCA
The DNA here is from genome assembly GCA_030545055.2 of Neoaliturus tenellus. NCBI lineage: Eukaryota > Metazoa > Arthropoda > Insecta > Hemiptera > Cicadellidae > Neoaliturus > Neoaliturus tenellus. The sequence goes on from CM061531.1 coordinate 208,623,794, forward strand.
TACTATTTTACAGATTTATAATTTTAAAACTAATGAACATATGGACATGGGATTAGTTTTATACCAAAGGATAATTAATAAAGTTTTTTACATACCGTTTACAGGTGCTCAACTTGGCCCCCTTTCGTTGCACAGTACATGTCTAGGAAATACTCAAATTGGTCCCATAGCTTGGCTCGCATGTCTTGAGTAATGGATTGGCTCTGGTGGTCGATGGCTGCTCTGGTGCGGTTCTTAAGTTCAACCCATGTTGTTGGAAGGGTAGGGATATACACAGTGTCTTTTATAAACCCACACAAAAGAAATCATGTGAGAGAGTTTTTAAATTGTAGGCTTCCTCGAAGGTGGATCGGCCTTACTAGCGATTCCGCGTTAATCACTGGCCGCCAAGGTTACCAGATCTTACTGTTTGTGATTTATGTTTGTGGGGCTTTGTAAAAGACACTCTTTATATGCCTCCCCTTCTAACAACATTGGTTGAACTGAAGAACCGCACCAGAGCAGCCATCGAATCCATGACTAGAAACATGGTACAAAAATCTGTGACGAATTTGAGTATCACATAGACTTGTGCAGTGCATCTAAAGGGGGCAATATTGAGCATCTGTAAATGGCATGTAAAAAAAAAACTTTATTAGATATCTTTTAATATAAAAATAATCCCATGTCCATTAGTTTTGAAATTATAAACCTATAAAATCGGATGATTCTTTTTTTTATACACCCTGTATATTAGTCATGAAAAGGGCCGTTTGTATATTGTCTCGCAGCTATCATGGCTGAGAGATCACTCGCGTGATAGTTCAGCTGCCAAAGTTCTTTAGCATCACAAAGGGAGTGTGTACAGCTGTAAAGGAATGCTGGGGACGCCAACAACATCTGCCCAAAGCGTGATGATAAATATTCTACACAATTAACTGTATACTACTTACATCAAAATGTACCACAGTGTAAAGAGGTCTCAGGTTTTTAAGAAAGAAATAAACCTATCCTATTTTATTCCAGCAATGTACCATTCACACTTTTATTCAACAGATTTCTTAGTAATCTAAATACAATGTTTTATAATGTTATTTCTTTATTTAAAATAAATAATGGATAATATGAATGGTTTTTTGATCAGAATAGTCTAACCTTTTTGTATGAATGTGTTATGAATATATATTCAAATTGAAGAATGTTTTAATATAATAATTGTAAATATAATACTGGTTATAATACGGATTCAAGTCGTCATAATGTGTTTTGCTCATCACACATTCATATTCACTTAAAATACTAGACAGCGTTAGAGTTTTACATTGTAATGTAAAGTCTTTTGTAGAAGAAGATTGGAAAGCTGATGAATCTGCCGGGTTAAGTTGTTATATAACATCAACGAAATTTACCAACTATTTCTCAACAGTTGTAACAACTATAACCAACATAACAAATTAATTTTGACTGTTTAACGTAAAATTACATTACTTAGATCTTATGCAGCCTAAAAAAATCAATAAATTTGCTAGCTTTCCTATTCATAAACGTATCTGCTTTTTAACCAAAGCGACCAGTTACTAAAACTTCCAATTACTAAAAGAAATGGCAATTTATAAAATATTACTACTTCTACAACTTATAATTTCAATCACGTTATAAGTCACTTTATAAATAATTTAGACGTCTCCAGAATAAATATTTAATATTAATGAGATAAATTTTAAACCAACTTCTAAGTAAAATAACAGACTCAGCCGGTAAAAGTTGCCCTCGCTGGTCAAATAATTACTTTCACTTTCGCTTGGAGCAAAAGAGGAATATTGTCTCGCTCAAGTGACGAGGTTTGTTCATTTCCTGAATGACGTCACCTCCTATATACAGCCACAGATATAACTCACTGGCTGACTGACTGACTCATACGAATCTCTGATGCAACAGTTGGGATCCGAGACGTGAAATTTGGCACACACTTATTTTAAAATGTTTATAAATATGTAAAACCATTCAATTTAAACAAAAACTAGTGTTCTTATAGCTCGAAATCGAGAAATTTATTTTGATACAATACAAAAGTTACATTTAGTTCTAAATCAACGACATCCGACTAATCCAATAGTATAAATATCAGTTATCACCAAAAACACGAATTTACAGCTGTACATTAACCGATGTTATAAATGCTCATCCCAATCCCAATGTTATTCTAAAGGGAAGATTTCAAATTTAATTTGTGGATAGCGCCCTTATTTTAAGACAGATTCTCATCATTCTTTTGCAGAAACAAGTAGAGACCAGGCCCTATTCAATGCCACCAAAAACTTGAAAATCGGTTGAGAATTGTAGAAGGAGTTCTTTAAAAAAAAGCCTTAACGTATGAACAAACTCTAAACGTTTTATTTTCACTTATATATAGGTAAACATTTTATAGGAATTAGAAGAAGAAGAAGAAGAAGAAAAAGTGCTTTATTAATCCCTTTAAATACACATATTACATTTAATAACTTAAAAATATCTTATTATTTATTTCTAAATAATGTGACATAGTTCAGCTTTTTTTTGTGCACTATTAGACCCACGATAGTCAATAGTTCATAGTCAATTGACTGTCGGCCGGTTGGCACGTATTGGACACATCTACAAAAAATAATATTGCTTTTTTCATAAATAGAAACATTAACTTATAAACATACTAAATCTAAGTCTGTTTAATTAATAGTTCAAAAGAATAAAACAGTAAAATTTCCATCCAATTACTTAATAAATAATATAACAAATAATAATAAAATAATAACTTTACATGCATTAACTTGATTGTAAGAATAGTTCCTGCTGAAGTACTTGCTGAGGCATTTTAAGGCATTTTTTCTATATAAACATTCAGTAACATATTTTATACATTCTAGTTATTTAATTTTGAGTTACTACTGTATTAGGTTCTTTAAATTAATAATTCTGTATAATTTCTGACCTAAATAATGATGCCTATGAGTTTTGCACTGTGCTATAAATGAATAAATTTTCAATTTGTCTTTCATATTTCTTTTTTAATGATTGAATCAACAATTTTTCATAAAAATTCGATTATGTCTAAAATTAAATTCTTGTATTAATTGAGATCTATATTTCCATGAATCTCGCATAAAATAAGATAGTTCCCGCCAATCCCTCCCATTAAGATACCCAAGGAATTCCTCAGGAGATAAAAGAGATTTGTGTAGCCAGTTCCGGCGTATGTTTGAAAGAACAGGACATCTAGCCACGAAATGAAAAATGTTTTCAATTTCGCCAAAATTACATAATGAACAAATGTAATTTCGGCCAGGAAGCCAGGGCTTGTAGTTTAGATTCACGAGCCCCGCTCTAGTTTTTATGGCCCAAGATATTACGTTTACGTTATTGGCATCAGATAAGAAATTTCATACCCCGAGTTCAAGGTCGATCGCCCGGTATTGTTCGTGGAATTGTGACGTTATCGCTCGTCCTTGACAATCCGCTTTCCAGCGCAACCTTTCTGCCTCCTAAACTTGCCTAAGCTGAAATTCAATCGCAAGAGAATCTTCCATATTAAAATTAATATCAAAATCAAATTTCTGACCTAAAACTTTCCAGTCTTTATAACAAAAAACATTTTTATTTATCACCATTTTCGCTAAATAATTAGGCAGTCGGTTGTTCGGCAATTTAGATACTTTATTTAAATAATTAATATTCTAATGAAATAAAATTACCTTATCCAATGACTGGTTATCAAAAGACAACATGTTTCGTTCCTTAGAACTTCTTCAGGTCTATAGTATGCAACTACCACATAATCCAATGTATTATTACACTGTGGTTTGTCAAATGATTCAATAAAAGGTTGTCCCAGTCACTAAAACTAAAAGTTGTCATGGTGATAAAATTAGTAAAACAGAATAAAACTGATTAAAATTGTACTTGGGCTGGCCAGCACCTCACTCTTATCACAAACTAGATAAAACTGATTCATTGAAGGTGTTGTCTTCTTCTTGTTCTTATTATTATTATTTTCTCCAATGCTGTCTATGTTGATGTTCTTCTTACTTTCACTTTAGATTTCTTTGCATTTTTGTTTGTCTATGTATGTATCAAATATAATATTTGATTTGTAAGAAGTTTGATCGTTGAGATTCTATGATTTCATCAATGTCTTTTATGTTCAATTTGTTTTGTTGTTTCAAGTTATTACTGATGATGCTGATGGTCTCTTCTATCGGTATGTTGGTATATAAGTTCTGAATATCGAAGGAGACCATACCAACATACCGATAGAAGAGACCATCAGCATCATCAGTAATAACTTGAAACAACAAAACAAATTGAACATAAAAGACATTGATGAAATCATAAAACTCTTGAGACTGGTTTTACAACAGAATTATTTTGAATTCGACAATAAGTTTTACATCCAGAATGATGGTTTAGCCATGGGCAACCCACTGTCAGGCCTCATCGCCGACATCTTTCTCAACTACATGGAAAACAAATTCATACTAAATGCTAACAACAGAACACTTGCAAAATTATCAACATATCACAGTTATGTGGATGACATTTTTGCTGTTGTAGATGGGAATAAAAGACAAGCTCAATCAATATTATCAAAGCTCAACAACATCCATAGCAAACTATAGTTCACATTAGAAACAGAGGAGAATCAAGCAATTAACTTTTTAGATGTCACAATAAAGAAGTCCAACAACCAGTTTGATTTTGAAATATATCGAAAACCAACAACCACAGACCACACAATTCATAAGACATCTAATCATCCTTGGTCACACAAAATCGCAGCTTATAACTCCATGGTCCATAGATTACTAACATATCCCTTGAGCCCAGAAGCATACAATAAGGAGTACTTTACTATTAAGCATATTGCAAGAGTAAACGGATACAGACCACAAATGATAGACTCCATAATAAAAAAGCAAAAACAAAATCAAAACAAAAACAAAGAAAAGCCTGAGAAAAAATATATAATAATACAGTATTATGGAAAAATTAACAATGCTGTCACCAAAATCTTCAAACGAAATGACACAACAGTTGCTCATTCGGTCAACAACACCTTACAAAAGTTTTTCCATACCAAACGAGCCACCACTAACAACTATGAAAAATCAGGCATCTACAAAATTAAATGTGACGACTGTCCAAAATATTACATCGGTCAAACTGGAAGATCCTTCAACCAAAGATTTAAAGAACACATACCTAAGAGACTTCACCATCAACAATCCTCGTATGCAGATCATTTAGTATCAGAACGCCACAGCTATACATCAGTCGAGAAAAACATGGAAATAATTGAGATTTTCCAAAAAGCTTTAAACTTGATGTAAAAGAAGAATTCACCATCTACAAAGCAAAAAAGACTGATCCCAACAACATCCTCAACGATCAAACTTCTTTCAAATCAAATATTATATTTGATACATACATAGACAAACAAAAATGCAAAGAAATCTAAAGTGAAAGTAAGAAGAACATCAACATAGACAGCATTGGAGAAAATAATAATAATAAGAACAAGAAGAAGACAACACCTTCAATGAATCAGTTTTATCTAGTTTGTGATAAGAGTGAGGTGCTGGCCAGCCCAAGTACAATTTTAATCAGTTTTATTCTGTTTCTGTTCTGTTTTTGCTGCGATTTTGTGTGACCAAGGATGATTAGATGTCTTATGAATTGTGTGGTCTGTGGTTGTTGGTTTTCGATATATTTCAAAATCAAACTGGTTGTTGGACTTCTTTATTGTGACATGTAAAAAGTTAATTGCTTGATTCTCCTCTGTTTCTAATGTGAACTTTAGTTTGCTATGGATGTTGTTGAGCTTTGATAATATTGATTGAGCTTGTCTTTTATTCCCATCTACAACAGCAAAAATGTCATCCACATAACTGTGATATGTTGATAATTTTGCAAGTGTTCTGTTGTTAGCATTTAGTATGAATTTGTTTTCCATGTAGTTGAGAAAGATGTCGGCGATGAGGCCTGACAGTGGGTTGCCCATGGCTAAACCATCATTCTGGATGTAAAACTTATTGTCGAATTCAAAATAATTCTGTTGTAAAACCAGTCTCAAGAGTTTTATGATTTCATCAATGTCTTTTATGTTCAATTTGTTTTGTTGTTTCAAGTTATTACTGATGATGCTGATGGTCTCTTCTATCGGTATGTTGGTATGGTCTCCTTCGATATTCAGAACTTATATACCAACATACCGATAGAAGAGACCATCAGCATCATCAGTAATAACTTGAAACAACAAAACAAATTGAACATAAAAGACATTGATGAAATCATAGAATCTCAACGATCAAACTTCTTACAAATCAAATATTATATTTGATACATACATAGACAAACAAAAATGCAAAGAAATCTAAAGTGAAAGTAAGAAGAACATCAACATAGACAGCATTGGAGAAAATAATAATAATAAGAACAAGAAGAAGACAACACCTTCAATGAATCAGTTTTATCTAGTTTGTGATAAGAGTGAGGTGCTGGCCAGCCCAAGTACAATTTTAATCAGTTTTATTCTGTTTTACTAATTTTATCACTATGACAACTTTTAGTTTTAGTGACTGGGACAACCTTTTATTGAATCATTTGCCAAACCACAATGTAATAATACATTGGATTATGTGGTAGTTGCATACTATAGACCTGAAAAAGTTCTAAGGAACGAAACATTTTGTCTTTTGATAACCAGTAATTGGATAAGGTAATTTTATTTCATTATAATATATTCCAATCCAGGGTCACAATGAATACTATAATTAATATTCATTAAAGCTGTAAATAAATACATTTTTTCAAAAGGAGTTTCAATGTACAAAACATAATTTGGGGTATTAGATTGCAATTTAAAAAGGCGTTTGATAAAAGTTTTCTGAACAGATTCCACCCACTCACCCTCCCTGAATCCCCAAATTTGTACGCCTTAGCAGACAATAGCTTTTACAATTGAATTAAAACACTTGCATTACGCACTTAAAGGGACTTGATTATTATCTAACAAGTTTTTCCATACACAATTGATTGCTAATTTACCCGCTATAGATTTTTCTTTTAAATGAATATGATGTTGATAAAGCTATTCCCAAATAAGTATATTTACTTACAATTTCTACTTTTTCGCCTCTAAAGAAAAATTTATGATTCGATCCCAACCTGCCCCCTTTTCTAAAAATCATTACCTTAGATTTATTTAAATTAACCTTTAAACTCCTTGTAATGCAATACTCTTGAAGATTATTTATCATGTGCTGCAGAACAGTGGCTGTGGGAGCAATTTGATAGGAATTCGTTCGGATATCACCCGTTGATGCGTCACATGCTGTAAACTTGACAGTGGCCCTCATTATTAGGGGTATTAAATAATGTTGTAGGCTATTCCATAATAACGATGTGTTGGAATGATTTATTATCTTGCTTTAAAAACTATTTTAAACTCCTTATAAAAATTAAATATCTTGTATTCGTGAGTATTGTTTTAGAATTTTTGCGGGAAAATGGTTAGTCATTTAAAAATTTTAGACATACACTATGGTATTGAATTATACGTTCTACATATTTGGTCCGGACTGGACTTTGGCGTATTTCAACTCATTAATTCACAGAACCGATTGTTATTAGCTCTTAAATTATGATTTTCGTAATTGTTTTAGCAAACTTTTATCAATAACTTAACTACAATAATACCTGCACATTTGAAACCAGCGCGTTTTATTGAAAAAAACTGTTTACGAAAATGTTCCGTCTCAGTTCCTCCTTAATCCTTTGGTGGATGACGTGGGGTTTTTTCAAAATTTCAAAAAAAAAAACAAAAAAAAACCTGGTCATGTATCAAAGGATTGAGGAGGAACTGAGACGGAACAGGTTCGTAAACAACTTTTGTTAAACTATTCATATCTGGATGCTTAGTCACAATGAATACATTTTATTGCTTACTAGGGGTTTAAAAAGAAAAGTAACCTAAACATACAATATTTTTTATTTAACCCCCTCAAGTTCAAGTCTCATAATCTGTTAAATTATTAAAAATAACTCTTATATTTCAACACACAAGTATAATCTATTAACATTCATACAATAAACAACACATGATAATGTAAACACGCTGTAAGACATATGATTATATAATATTAGTTGAGGATGAAGTTGTCATTCCCCAACCTTACATTTAAAATAGATGGGGTTTATGTTCATTACTGGTTTGACGTCATTTACATCGCACGTTTCTGTTTCTTTCCTATAGTATTTCCGTCGATTTCTCTTCTGTTACTTTCTGATACAACCACTCGGTGTCGGAGGTTAAGATGCGACCGGATATGCAGTTAACTGTCAACGAGTTTTATACGTAACTTTCACTTGATATTACATAGCTGTGTCATTTCGTTTCTCTTTAAAATGTATGAAGTTCTTGAATTTAGAATAACATCCATGATTTTACGGTTAAATTATACTTTATCAAATTTAAAATGCTTTTAAATATTTTTTTACACTAGGCAGATATATTTTGTGTGATTGGCTTAGACCAAATATATACACCTATCGTGAATACGTAACGAAGAGAAGAAATAAAACACTAATATAAGTAATAGATGCTTCCAACACATTCCTTCAGATACCCCTTTGACATAAACTGGATGATCTTCTCATTTTTTTACTGATTTTACAGAGAGTAAGTACATAAATAAAAATAAAAACTGAAAATAAAACATCAATTCCAAACCGTCATCACAAGCGTTGTTAAAATGACTGAATACATGCCTTTTAAGCGCCGTTGAAATAAAACCAAATCTGAAATCCCGAACTCGACGTACGGTTTATCCAGATTAGCTTGTCGCATGTTTGCGGTTTGTTCGGTGCGGTTGGCAGCATTGAGCGCGAGCGTCAGCCGCCACGGCCAGTGAAGACTATGTCAGTTTTGAGTGGTTGGGAATTTTAACAAATAACACACCCCTTATTGATCCATAGTTAAAAAATTACGAAATATGAGGATCTATTATAGCTTTTAATAATTATTTGACATTGCACTTTCAAAAGTAAATTAAAACGGTTTCAAGTGTTTTGAGAAATTCTAAAAAATGATAAGGTTTTACTTCTGTATTAAAATGTTTATCGACATTCCACCTGAAGGCAGTTTTAGGCTTAGTTTTGGTTAGTATAAGTCCAAAGATTTTGTATGTAATTTCTAATATATCAAGAGCAATTTCATAAGGTGATGTAGTTTTTGTGCATAGTCTATGATTGTTGCATAAAGCACTATTTGCGTGATTCATGTTTTTTAGTGAACCTTTAATACCTTTATTGAAATGGCGACCTAACTCAATAGGTAGTTTAAAGCCAAGTATGAATGAGAGATGAGTGTCTAAACTCTTCTTCAAGCGCTTGGAGAAACGAAGGCTAATGGTTGCCAAACGGTCAGCCTAAAGGGTATTGAGGTTCCCTTTTGATACTTAACTAAACTACTATACTTGAAGTTTGAAAATAACCTGTTAACTATCTTAAACTATTAAGTAATAAAGACATTGTTTAAAGAAATGCGTGATTCAAAACTCATAACGAAATTAACTTTGGTAATCTGAAAGCCATTGGTAAGACATTAGCTTTCGCATGTTTGAGGTTCGTTCGGTGCGGTTGGCAGCATTGAGCGCGAGCGTCAGGCGCCACGGCCAGTGAAGACTATGTCTTTTGACGAAGCAATTATACATTTAAAATATCTCTAAAAAGAACAAAATATCATGTAATAAAGCATTGTATAAAAACTAATAAATGTCATTTAACAAGTTAAGGAGTTTTTTAACTAAAAATTAACTCATCACTTTCAATTCATAGCCTAGGATTCATTTTTGGGTTAGTAGATATATTTTATAGTTGTGGGGCCTGGTAGGCTTTAGTAAAATATCTCTGTTCAGTTCGCCATTTTAATTTAGAAGCATGACAAGTACCGAAGTACCAAACTACAGCATGGGACATAGAATACATAATAATAATAAAGAACACATTAGTTGCATATATTTCCCTTCTTATGAAAAAAATAAATATAAACATTCATTCAAGTAAAAGATTCAATCATATGCTCGATAAACTTAAAATATTCTTCGTAATAATAATAACTGACATTGACTGAGTATTAAAATGTCAAGCTCAAAACGGTGTTCTCATTCAAGTCGAGCTCGTTCGCTCTGCTCACTGTTTAATGTAGGCGTAAGGATGCTGCATTTTGGTATAAATTTGTTATAAATTTGGTTGATATAACACACTATTTGTCATGTGTGTTATTATGTCGATCTGTTTCAGTATTTTAACGACATCTGTAACAAGTGGTTTCGAAATTCGCATGTAACCAAATTTCCAAAGAGACCTATACAAATTATTTTTATACCAGAACCAAATCATTCGCAAAGTTTGAAGAAAACCGTTTTCGAAATTTGTGTGCAAATTTACATATTAATATATCTTACTCGTATTGGAGTAAAAGATAAAGCTCTGGGGTAATCTAACAAACTATATTTAGAGAAATTATCTAGTGTTCTACTCAGGACTGCGGAGAAAAAAAATCAACAAATGAAAGGCTATTTCATTTCTTAGATGTTTCAACATGCCCCTTCTGACTCAGGGCTGTGATATAATCCACCTGATGTCCATAATAGAACATGCACCAGCTGATTTTTGTGTTATCAGGCTAGTGGCGTAGTTCATGTTCAAACAGTTTTACTCCCTAATAAAACAGCCCTTGTCTATTACATTACAACATGGTTTGCTATTGATACTTTGAATAAGAAACCGCAAAAAGAGGGTCAACGATAAATACATGAAGGGCTAAACTGGAGTGAGGGGAAGTAAAATGCTAAGCAGAAAAATTTCCCTACCACGTGGTGGATTGTAAAATGTGAAACTGTAATGTCAAAATTCCAACATTTTAAAAATGCGGGTTGATTTTTCCGTCGAATTGAATTAAAAATATTCAATATGTTACAAAAGATGCAAAATTATTTTAGGTTAACTAACTTATTACTTCAGCCGATAATCAGCAATCTAAAACGCCTAAAATGAATCTTGGAGATGGTCTGATTATATGATTATGAAAGTTAAACCATCGATTAGTATTTTACATGTCAGAAAAGTCATTGCAGCGATGCATCATAGAGTGATCTAGTCGATTTGTGGTTGGTCGCACATCAACTGCGCGAACAATTCCTTAAATTTGCATCAACTGCGCGAAACGCGAGCAAGATATAGGTAGTTGGCGGCGAATGAAATTTCCTACTTTACAGGTAATCACAACCTCTCATATCACAAAATGTGGTCAAACTCTTGTCTTTGGCACTAGAATTTTTAATATTTAAGGGATTTTCTAAAATCCACTCCAACCATGTTATATTTATTGGTTCGGTCCGTTACGGAGTAGTTTTCAAAGTAACAACCACCCACGTTGTCTTGGATTTTTTCGTAGGCATACGTTTTTTGTAAGTGTTCTAACTGTAAATATTGTAAATATTTTGTTGTTTGCTTTGTAAAAGTGCTTATATTTTTGGTTAAAAATGGTGTAATAATTTTGGACATACATTTTTTACGGTGAAGTTTATCAGTGAAAAAATATACAATTTAATCATTAAGGCCAAACACTCTACAGGTTTCAGAGTTCGATATATTTCCAAAGTAGGATAATATAGCGTCCGTATGGGACCTATATTTAAATTAAATTACAATAATTTATCCTCCCGTTATGTAAATGAACGTGACCATGAAGCTACCAGGGTAACAGATTCTTCATTAGTTGAACAGATTTCCTGTCAACAAATTCATCCATAGCGTCAACAGGAAGGCAGTTTATAGTATTGACGAGCGGCCTCTAAGTTTTCACCGGAAAAAGTCAACAAAAACGAAATTTAATGAACATATTTTAGTTTTCGTTTCATTTTGGCTACCTGGCTCATATCAATTCGCGCAGTTGATGCACGCCCATGTGGTTTACCTAGCATTTAGAATGTTGCAAGAACCATATTTTTTACCCTTATGAATTCTTAATATGCCTCTAAATTCGTGTCCATAACTACACTACATTTTAAAAACTAATCAAAATTTACCCTTAAAAAATTCTTATATAAATATAAAATTATAATCTGTATTTTTTTACGACAACCACAAAAATCATTCGAACATGCATACAAATAATGAAATGCGTTAAAATTTCATTTATTTATAATTTTACTAAAAACTATCATGTTAAGACAAAAACATATTGCCATTTTTTATGCAAAAACATCACATATTATGTGTTTTACGAAAATACTAAAAAATAATGAATCATGCCAAGTATAAACGTCTGGTTTTCCCAGGAAAATATGGCTATAAACTATATCACAGGTGACAACCAAGATGGATAGCGTTGTTTTGTCACTCTGAGTACAAGACGCCCCCTCAGGACCTGTCAGGGGGGGGGGGCACACAGAGCTGATCAAGGAGCTGTGTTGTATTTAACATACAGTAAATAATTTTCAATAAATAGGAGTGAATTAAAGGATTATTTTTATAAATACATAGTTTGTTTGTCCCCATGTCATCTACGGACAGAATAAAAAATAGCATGGCTTTCAGTAAAGCGAGATCAGCAATTAACTAACAGATTTCTATGAAAGTGGACAGAACCCTAATATTGAGCTACGGTCGCATCCTTACAGGAATGACATGAATCGTGTAAGTGGTCTGTACAAGAATACTTTTTACACTCAAAATAACTCAAGTTTTAATTTCATGAATATGACAATATAAACATAAATCTATATATTAATACCCAAGCATGTTTCATTTCCTCCTTTTTTCTCAGCTCGTGTGCATCGTAGGATAAATCCGCACACACTGTTAGAAAGGTATAGTCCTGTAGATGAGCAGAATCACATTCTTATTATCATCAGACTTCAGGGCTACGCCCCACAGGCTTTCAAAGTTCCAATGTTAATCTTATGGAGAAAGGAGAATTCAATGAATCATAAGACAGCTGTTGTAAGAACAACTGCTAGAAAATTAGGAAGAACAGATGTTTTAGTTCTAAAATGTTTTTAAGCTTCTTGGGTCCAGATTAACTGAAATTTTGATCGAATTTCGATCAGGAGGCGATCTCTAGTATTTATAAAAATACAATACACATATGATTTTTCAATTGTTACATATTCTTTGTGATTAATGTAGAGGAGCGTCCTACACACGGTCAATTTTAATCTTGAGTTACTTTTATGGTTTATATATATATATATATATATATATATATATATATATATATATATATATATATATATATAATTATGGCTGTTGGTATTATAAAAAATAGAATTATAAAGTAAATGCAGATGCAAATTATAAGCCTTTAAACAATTGGATATGTTATCTCTGTATAGTGTTGTATTTTTTCAAACAAGTTTTCTTTTAATTTTTCTGAATTTTCAAGATGTCGAGCGATATTATTCTTTTGCTGATATGGCGATTAATATTGTACTTACAATACTATTTTCATATTTAACAATACCATCCAAACCAAAATTATGAAACCCAATTCAATATAAGGAAAATCTTTTGCTTAAAAAATGTATGAATACGGATAAAACTTGTCCTATTCCGGAATCAAACAAACAGCACTTTTGAAACAACCCTTCCACAATTCTACTCTTTTGTTTTGTATCAGAACTTCTCTTTAACCCAAATACTTTATTTTTGCTCTCTACATACAAATTCAACATTATACTTTTATGTGCTGCTTTTATTCCTCAATTTTCGAAAAATACATAGTTGTATTGTAACTATTTTCCAACCTTGTATGTTGGAATTTATGTGGTAAGAGCATTTATTCCAAGACAAGTGATTAGGAGAAGAGGAGTCTTTAACTATATAAAATTATGGTTTTTAATTCAAATTTGTTAAAACCTATCTTCACTTATTTGATCTTTACAACACCGATCCTCACAAGTAAACTCATTCAACAAATTCATGAGTAGCTTCTCATTTATTTCATGAATTAGCGTATTGCCTGATTTAATTAGCTAGTTGGGATAAACAATTCCAACATAGTATACAAAGTATACTACTAATCAAGGAGTTATCTATCTTTTTTCGTAAAAAAAAACACTCTTTGCTTTTTTGTGCAATATTTAAAATAGTTCTAAAATAAGTTGATTCGACTAATTTAGGTTTCTATTTCACTCAAACACTCCCGCAAACCATAATTTGTTACTAATAAAACTAAATTTCCTTAATTACTAAAAAATATTTCCTTTAAACAGCTGATCTATACGTAGAATTAAAGAAATGTCAAAATCTTGCATTAAAATTGTAGGCTGCAAGTCGTTTTTTTTATATTGGCATTATTTAAAAAAATCAATTAGAATGATTTTTTCTTAGGAAAAAAACAGCTTTTGATGTTAGATCACGGAAAAAATGGGCCAGTAAGCGGCTGATCTGCGAGCAATATGATGAAATAGTAGTTTTCATCACTAGGAGCAAAATTGTGTCTTTTTGGTGCGCAATCGAATTTTTAAAAACGATTAAGCATAAAAAAAAAATTGCTCCGAGTGATGAACATAGTTTTTTTTTATCATAATGCGGAACTAGACTTTTAATGCGTAAAAATATTAACTATAAAGTTATATTTTCGAGGTTATATTTACAAAGTCAGTAATATGCAGTCTGTACACTTCTGATATTTACAAACAATGCTCTTTATAATGTTCGAATCTCAGAATTCTGCATCTAAAAATTAATCAATGAATATACTTAGCAAACACTAGACTTTTCAATCCTTGGATCTAAAACATATATTCCAGCAGATTTTTCAGTCCTAGGGCAAAAAAAAATCTTTTTGGTACTATTGAGAGAACAAAAACAGGCTGATTTCGTACAGTTTGATAAGAAACCTTTATTATGATACATAACAAACCGTCTTTGTCAGACAGTTTGTTTATTTGTTACGCACTTAAACAAATCCTTTAGATTGAAATAATCAATAGATCATCTTTTTTATTCAATACGATTTTACAGACACATTTTACATAAAACTGAGGATCAAACGAAATAAAAGTGAAACGGTTAGCCATTGGTTTTGCCAGAGAAATGTAGTCCTTTGAAACTGCACTTAATCAATCGATGTGTTATTGAATTTTGATTTTATTACTTCAAAACTTAATGTTTGTCTACATGATCTCCTACGTATTTTTAATGCAAGAGTTTACATTATTTTTGTTGCTTTTTTAAATAAAGAATTATTTTACTAATATTGTCTTAGTTTGATTAGAGAAAATTCTATTTGTACTGTACCCAAAGCTTTTTACAGCCAAAGGTCTTAAAAATACAGTAAAAAACAATTGAAAAAATGTAACAGTATATTTCTAGTTCAACAAAAAAAAAAATAGTTATAAATAATAAAAATACAATACAAATAAAATAGTTACAAAAAAAAATAGTTTATAGTTCTAGTCATGGTGGAAAAAGTTTTTATAATTTGTCGGAAAAAATTATAAAATGACTATTTATGCATACAAACTTGGGGGGAAATAACAAATCTACGCTGATATGTAAGACAAGACTGAGTATCGCAGCAAGAGCGAAGCAGTGCATTGGAGCGTCCAAGCGAAACAACCGATGAGGCGCGGCGTTCCTTGTGGTTTGAATACAGTCGCGGCGGCCCCGATCGAATTTTAATAAATGAAGGGTATGAAATCCAAGCTAATAAAAATTATTGAATTACGATTTGACTTACCAAGTTTCTTGGAACAAACAAAAAATTCTTTTACAGTACTCCGCCTTTACAAAAGTTTTCTCAACTTCCCTTTCTGAAAAGGGATATACAACATCCTCCCATATCAATCTTTTAACTATAAAATTTGGAAGGAAATCCCAAACATGAAGTCACTGAATTCTGATTATGAGATTATAGGGGTTTCGGTTTTAAAATCATTCAGCAGTATGAGTGTAAATTATGCTATTGTGTTCTCAAGAAAAAAAAAAACATTCAACTTAGAGTTTCTTCCTGTGTTATGTCTTGATAGTAAAAACTGATTAATAAACCAAGTAAATAAATATTAGTGGATTAATTCTCTTGTTAAATATTGGAACATTAAAGCATAACATTTTTAGAGGTATTATTTATAACGGTTCGTAGGTGTTTTAAACATTTTATTTTATTGAAAACCTCTTCCTTGCCTTAGAACTAAAGACAGTTTCTTAAACATATTTGTTATGTATTCATGTAGATGTAGGTAAATTAATGTTGATCATCGTAGTTGGTTACCTTTACGGTATTAAAATAAATAAAGATAATGTCTTCATAATCGAAATGTATAACTTCCCTCTGTTCTTATATCGCACCTCTAATTTATAAAATCAAACTGTACAGCGCTAGGCAGATCGCAACGACTCTACCGTACACTTGTAACACAGTTATACAATGATGATACAGTAATAATTCAAGAGTACTTTGCCAACAATGGTTTACGTAAGCAATGACTGTCGAGAGAAAAAGGAAAGAAGCTGTAATTCACAGCTGCAGGGCAAGAAAGAATCTTCCGTTTGTGAGATAGAATCTCCCGTTTGAGATCATGAGCCTTAAATACATTTTTAAATAAAGAGGTTGGCAGGCCTCTTTTTGCCTTACTTTGCCCCGTCCACATAGACTACTGGTCTGTGTGTAGATACTATTAGACAAAATAAGGGAGTGAGCCTCTACAGCACAGGTGAATGGTACTGATAAAACGTAGGACGAACACACGATAACTCTGCCATGGTTCCGAATTCCAAAGTTTTACTAGTAAATTAAATAAATAAAAAAAAACAATATATATGAATATTGTAAAAAGAGCTGTTGTACAAAATTTCTCAATCGGTTGAAATAAGGTAATAGCAATTTTTACTAACTGATGGTGTACGTCAGGGCTTATTGGAATGAGCCCTTCGATAAAAATGGGAAAATAGTATTGAAGCTTATTTTTCAGTTATAGTTTGAATATTTTTGCCTCTTAATGTTAAAAAACTATTTTCTTTAAAATTTGAAATATATTGATTTTGACTGTTGCTAAAACCATAAAGAATTAAGGTTCAAATAAAAAATTAACTACACATATTTTTTGCCATTAAAATATGTATAGTAATATTAATCCGACATTTACTATATTTTTTTTATGTATTTTTTAAGTAAAATGTTACCTACTTTTAAAGACAGTTTTCAGACAGGCGTCGCAACTGTAGCGTTAAGGACTGGAGCAATGTTTTCCACCAAATTCCCTTCCTCTCCCTCCCTCCCCCCCCCCCCCCAACCGAACCATTGTGACACAATTTGTTATTATTTTCTCTCTCGGTGGCTCAACAGATTTTCTTTTTAACTTAACCTAACGGCCCCCGTCTTAGTTACACTCTCAACTATTGCAATCCCCTGTTTATTAGCTAATAATATTTTATTTTTCTTATTTTAACATGAATGATGTATGTTTTAGACGCAGAACAAATTTAAAGTGGTGTCGCTTGGGATAATAACAGATGTATTTTATGTCACATTTCACTTTATAAAACAATTTAAATATTTTTTAACTAAATTAAATTCATTGAACATTTACAATAACTGTATACAGGGTGATTCAGACCACCCGTCCACTATTTATAGCAGGAGAACGGTTTGAGATAAAATCATGAAATAAAGTTTTTTCCCACTAAGTCGCATATGGGCTTTCCAATAAAAATATTTTCATCAATGCCAGTATACAGGGTGTTCCAAAACTCGAGGTCACGGGTTCGAATCTTAAAATTTTCTGAAATAAACATGCAGATTTTTTACATAATTTTAAACGTATTAGTCAAAGGAGCATTTTCGTGAAAACAGAATGAATTTATCTTTTTCCATTTCAAAATGGCGGCCATTTTTGTAAGAAAAATCAACATTTACGGAATACCCTGTAATTCTTTTATTATTTGTCATAAATGACTCCTGATTCAATATCCTTATTTGAAATGAGCTAAGCTTTACAATGATATGTCACAAGACCACATTTATTAAAAAACTAAAAATTCCAAAATTTTATAATTTTGAAAATTTTAACTTAGACAAAACTCAAAAATTCTAAATGTAAACATATGTCATATTGTATATCATCTTAAAGCTCTCATTGAACTGAGCAACTTTGTAATTTACACTATTACCGTATCTCTTGTGGTTTTGTAGTAATAACATAAAAATGTCATTTTCCCCTATAATTTGCATGTTAATTGTTCAGGGCTTTATAGTATGGAAGTCTTCCTTTGATTGTTGCTATAACATTGAATTAACATGCATGTTATATGGAAAAAATGCATTTTCACGTTATTACTACAAAACCTCAAGAGATACTGTAATAGTGTAAATTACAAAGTTGCTCAGTTCAATGAGAGCTTTAAGATGATATACAATATGACATATGTTTACATTTAGAATTTTTGAGTTTTGTCTAAGTTAAAATTTTTAAAATTATAAAATTTTGGAATTTTTAGTTTTTTAATAAATGTGGTCTTGTGACATATCATTGTAAAGCTTAGCTCATTTCAAATAAGGATATTGAATCAGGAGTCATTTATGACAAATAATAAAAGAATTACAGGGTATTCCGTAAATGTTGATTTTTCTTACAAAAATGGCCGCCATTTTGAAACGGAAAAAGATAAATTCATTCTGTTTTCACGAAAATTCTCCTTTGACTAATACGTTTGAAATTATGTAAAAAAATCTGCATGTTTATTTAAGAAAATTTTGAGATTCGAACCCGTGACCTCCAGTTTTGGAACACCCTGTATACTGGCATTGATGAAAATATTTTTATTGGAAAGCCCATATGCGATTTGGTGGGAAAAAACTTTATTTCATGATTTTATCTCAAACCGTTCTCCTGCTATAAATAGTGGACGGGTGGTCTGAATCACCCTGTATATTACTATAAACTATTTTTTTTTATTTCTTTCCAAATGCATTCTTTGGTTTCAAAACCATACCTTTATCATGAACTTGTTTTAGGGAAATTAAAAACATTAAAACATTTAATCACAACTAATATCGGTATAAAATACTTTTCAGATAATTTCAGACATTTCTAAACACAATGGACCACATATGAAGGGTGAATGTCAGTCCTTTGATAACTAAAAAGTTTGGCTGGTGCCCTTTGGAAAAGTTTGGAAGCCCTTAAGTGGGAGGAATTTTATTATGATTTTTTTAATTAAACAAAGACAGCCCGATAAACTTATTGGTACTTGAAAGTTGTATTGATCAATGTGTAAAAACTCGTTTAAAAAATGTTCCAAAATTCTGACTTAGTAGTACTCTCTTTCCATACGTTGCCTTTGCCCCTTAAGACCAATGAGTGTTTTTTTAAGCAGTTTTCAGCAAAAAACTTATTCCTTCATTACTAAATAGTGCCTTGTTCCTAGTACATATAAAAATAATTAAAGCCTTTTTTAAAGATACGAATCTAGATGTCTTGACAGTGGAAGAAAATAATAAGGGTAATGTGGATTATCATTGATTAAGGCTGCGGTCTACCCCAACCAAAACAACAACAATGCCGAATGCCGCCTCGCGGCCGTAGCGCTAGGCGAGTTTGATATCTGCAGAGGTTTACGGGGATCGTGTTTCATAATTAACCGATTAAGATAGAGATTGGCTGTTAACTTATTCTAAAAGTAGAAAAAAGGATCTAGTCGGCTATCTTTTTAGAATTTTTAAATAAAATTTCTAATTTCAGTAATAACTGTCTAAAATCATCTGTTTTTTAGTTTTGTAAATGCAGAGGTTTACGGGGATCGTGTTTTAAAAATAACCTCTTAAGATAGAGATTGGCTGTTAACTTTTTTTTTAAAGTAGAAAAAAGGATCTAGTCGGCTATCTTTTTAGAATTTTAAAATAAAATTTCCAATTTCAGCTATAACTGTCTAAAATCATCTGTTTTTTCTTGATTTTTATTTAATGTTTTCTATTGGTTTTAATGAACTAACTACAAAAGTGTAACAGAGAGAAATTAGTACCGTTATTCTTCTTTAATATTCCACCTTATTTATAGCTCTAGGCTTCATTTGGCAGAAGATAACACGATTCTAAAAGAACCCTTGCATTTGGGTGCGCGCTAGGGGTAGACCGGAGTGGTCCCGGGCTCCGGTCTACCCCTGACGCGCACCCAAATGCAAGGGTTTTTTTTTAGAATCGTGTTATTTTCTGCCAAATGAAGCCTAGAGCTATAAATAAGGTGTCATATTAAAGAAGAATAACGGTACTAATTTCCCTCTGTTACACTTCTGTAGTTAGTTCATTAAAACCAATAGAAAACATTAGACAAAAATCAAGAAAAAACAGATTATTTTAGACAGTTATAGCTGAAATTGGAAATTTTATTTTAAAATTCTAAAAAGTTAGCCGACTAGATCCTTTTTTCTACTTTTATAAAAAGTTAACAGCCAATCTCTATCTTAATCGGTTAATTATGAAACACGATCCCCGTAAACCTCTGCAGATATCAAACTCGCCTAGCGCTACGGCCGCGAGGCGGCATTCGGCATCGTTGTTGTTTTGGTTGGGGTAGACCGCAGCCTTAATCAATGATAATCCACATTACCCTTATTATTTTCTTCCACTGTCAAGACATCTAGATTCGTATCTTTAAAAAAGGCTTTAATTATTTTTATATATACTAGGAACAAGGCATTGTTGTTGTTTTGGTTGGGGTAGACCGCAGCCTTTTAAGTGATTATTTTTTAAATCAGTTACTCAGACACCACGCTGGGAACCTGGTGCAGCATTCGGCCCGAGGTCGAAAAGTTTAATTAAGTAACGTTTTGTCTGTTAAACGTACACGATTTGAAACTTAAATCACATTATTCGTTTTTAATAGTTTTTTTTTTTTTTTTTGTGGGTCCAAGCCACCATATGCAATCTTCAAATGTAACGACCTCATTTTTTGCAAAGCTTTAATAACCTCAACTATTGAATAAAATTGAAATTAGATTCATAATGTTTTTATGAGATGTGTATATGTAAGTATCATAAATACAATAAATTATGAGAAATTATACGGGTTTTGAGTATTGACTCTTTGGGATATTTAAAATTCTATAAAAAAAACAGTTGTCGGGATAAGTCAGACTTACTCATAAATTAAAAACACGCAAAATATTGAAAACAAAATGTCGTTTGCTAATGCAGTTAAAATACCACGACATATGTCACCTTTGAAGATTAGTTTTTGCAACCATTGGTCAACTTAACTAGCAAACTCTTATCTCTCTTCAGCAGGTGAATTAGTTTTTAACGTAAGGTATTTCATTCGATAGTTACTCTCTTTAACACCTTAGCACTGATCATTTACATTTTCAAATTATCATATAAAACTAACCGCCCCTTCGCGCGTTGCTGGGCACTCAAAATAAATGACTGTCGCAAAACATATGGCAAAATAAAAATATTTAAAAGAATTTTAAAATTATTTTTAATTACTTGGAGCTTGAGAAAATTAATCCTAAAATTGATATTATTCCCTTATACAGGGTTAGGCAAAAGTCTGGACACCCCAGTTAACTTTTTAACGCGTTACAGTAGGAAAATCAAACTCGGCACATGTTAACAACATGAAAAACTGCACTTTTTCATCAACTACACAACTTTGCCCCTGCCCCCAAAATGGGGTATTTTGGGTTCAGCTCCAAATTTTCAAATGTAAACCCCTATTGAGTGACCCCTCATTTTAAACGGTGTATCAAGAGAAATTAAATGGCGCAAACCGTAGGTCGATATCTCACCCCTAACCAAAACGGCAGCCATTCCAAAATTTGAGATGGGCAAGCAAGTATAAGTCTGGACACCCCCAATTAATTTTTTAACACGTTGCAGTAGGAAAACCAAACTCGGCATATGTTATCAACACAACAAATGCAATTTTTCATTAGAGATACAACTTTGCCCCGACCCCCAAAATGGGGTATTTTGGGGGCAGCCACAAATTTTCAAATGTAAACCCCTATTGAGTGACCCCTCATTTTAAACAGTGTATCAAGAGAAATTAAATGGCGCAAACCGGAGGTCGATATCTCACCCCTAACCAAAATGGCAGCCATTTCAAAATTCGAGAAGGGTAAATTGACATTTTTGTTAAAATTAAATCGGAAAATAGCTTTTTTAGAATCGAGAATATCTGGAATTATCTTAGAATTGAACCTACTAGTTCATTTCTGCTACTAGGTTCAATTCTAAAATAATTCCAGAAATTATAAATTATAAAAAGCTATTTTCCGATTTAATTTTAACAAAAAATGTCAATTTACCCTTCTCGAATTTTAAAATGGCTGCCATTTTGGTTAGAGATGAGATATCGACATCCGGTTTGTGCCATTCAATTTCTCTTGATAAACCGTTTAAAATGAGGGGTCACTCAATAGGGGTTTACTTTGAAAATTTGGGGCTGCCCCCAAAATACCCCATTTTGGGGGTCGGGGCAAAGTTGTGTCTTTGATGTAAAATTGCATTTGTTGTGTTGATAACATATGCCGAGTTTGGTTTTCCTACTGCAACGTGTTAAAAAATTAATTGGGGGTGTCCAGACTTATACTTGCTTGCCCATCTCAAATTTTGAAATGGCTGCCATTTTGGTTATGGGTGAGATATCGACCTCCGGTTTGTGCCATTTAATTTCTCTTGATACACCGTTTAAAATGAGGGGCCACTCAATAGGGGTTTATATTTAAAAATTTGGGGCTGCCCCCAAAATACCCCATTTTGGGGGCAGGGGCAAAGTTGTGTATGTGACGGGCCAAAAAAACCCCTAGACCGTTTAAATACTATTAATCCATGAGGCATCTACACCCACCCTATTATAAGCCTTTTTACCGTCACTAGATTTAATCTGTTTATTAATAATAAAATATAGGGTCGGGTATGTTGAAATTGCTTTGGCCTCAAATGGAACAACGGACTATGTTCCCAGGAAATGATTCCGTCAGCTAGACTCAACACTTGTCCCAGATATGCGCAGCAACCGAGAATGCGCTGACGCTGACGAGGATTATTCCGGTGGCCTGGAAAACCAGGCCAACTCGGTGCAACAAGTTACAGTAATGTTGATTTTGGCCGTTAGGGGCAGCACCAGACGGTAAAGGTGAGCACGTGAGCGGCTTCCCCCTCCCTGGAGGGGAGAAGTGGTGGTGGACAGCTGGACAGCTGTCGGTAGTCAGTCGGTACTGGTTCTGTCGGTAGTCCGCGTGTAACCTCAAGTTAATTAACATATCAACCACCCGGGGCTTCGGCCCCGGGACGGGTTAAAGCTCGGTCGCATCACCTTCCCCCCCCAGTTTAAATCATTCAATCTTAACTTGTAACTGATAACTTAGCTCTCGGTCGTTGTGAATTACCTGCCGCGAATTGTATGTCGTGTAACTTAAATGTTTTGTTCATCTCTGTTCACCATTGTAATGTGAATGTCGTTGTTGTAATAAAATATTAATTTAGTAGCTTACTTCGAGTTGTTATTCGGCGACCCGGTCACACTGGTGTCAGGTGTTAAACTCGGTTCAAAAGTCCGTTTTCGTTTTTTGCTACTACACGTACGGACGTACGGTACCAGCAATTTATTAAATTTTATTAATTTCGTTAGTTAAAACTTCGCTCGAATTTCGTTCGAATCTGCTAAATAGTCTCCCACTGGACTGGATGAAGATCGACTACTTGAGCGATGCAGTGTTTGGTGAGTAAACAAATTAATTTAAATTTTGTTATTGTTTATGTTTGAAATTCTTTTTCTTTGCGGCAGGCCTGTTAAAATTTTATATAAAAGCATTTGTTGCATTTTCAAACATTCTGTTTTGTCTAATCCTTTGGAAATTGGAGTAATTAAGTTTAAATCTTTCCTGGTTTTGAAGTAGGCCTAGCCTAATTTTGCAACCAACCTCCTGTTTTGTAAGCCTAACTCATCTCATCATGTGAAATAAATTTATTTTCTGAAACAATAATAACTAATGTTGGTGATCAATATTTGGGAGTTTTAGTTAAATAGCATTGTTATTTATTGCATCTGATAGAAGTAAGTGAATTGCACCTGTTGCACGGGGAAGAACATTTAGAGGTTAGGTTTTGTGCCTCAGACCAATCGCTGGGGAAGGCGATGCGGAAATTAAATTAGCATTACCTAGCAATTTTTTTCATGGGTATTGAGTTAATTCAGCCATTTTTTTAGGCCTACTACTTTAGAACATTATAGGATTGATTGGCGGACTAACCTGGATTTATCGAAATTTGCAAGCAAAATTGGGTTAAGTTAGGGAGGTTATCTTTAGTAGGCCTGAGCCTGTGGAATTTTGAATGTGTTGTAGTAGTGTTCCAGCTTAATTAAATTAGTGTTTGATGAAATTTGAAATTAAAATAAGATCTGGATTCGAAGCTCGGCCTAAGCCTATTCGGTATTTGGTTACTGCAATAACTGGGAATGGGAATTTCTGTAGTGGCGGACCGATTGCTCCTATAACTATTGTTGATTCATTTCCGGGGGATAAAACTGCTTTAGAAATGTTATAATAAATTACCTTTTTTTCCTAAGGGGGGCAGGGAAGTCAATTATGTTTAAACGAGGAACTATTGGTGAATTTTATAAGTTCATTGAGCGATACTTGATGAGGGGGGGAAAGTTGAGATTCATGTTGTGCTCACCGTCGGTAGCGTGTAGTAAATGAACCTACTGGACGTGACCAGCTTATGTTGTAATTTAACCGAGGAATTTTAGAGGGGTTAAAGCGTTTAATGGTGCCGTTGATATTGGTTTGTTACTGACTGACTAGGTTGTTTTTACTGTGGTGGAAATTAAAAAGTGTTCTTTCAGTTAGAAGTTCTGTGTTGAATTGTTACTGGTTCTTAATTTCTCCCTGTAGGCTGTTGGAATTTGAGGGATTAAGGATGAGCTATGTACTGATTATTTAATGAAATATTTTTTTGTTAGAGGTAGGTTGCACTTGTAGCTAATTCTTGGCAAGAGCTCCGGATAATTGCACTCGCTGCGCTCTTTGGAAGCCAGTGGGAATCTGCGTTGGACTCGTCCGGGAAACACAAGGATCAAGCCTAAGTATAAATTCTTGTATCGATCAAAGTATGACTTTGTTTTTTTTTTATAAATTTATAGGCTATAGGCCTACTTTATTTACTTATACTAATAATAGACCTTGGAGGATTAGGTTGAATTGGGGTGGTGACTTGACTGGTTAACCAGTGGGTAATTTTTCAGTTTAATGTGTTACCAAGGAAGTACAGTAAGGTTAAGCGTGAGTACGAACAAATCTGGCTACAAACCATTCACATGAATTATTTCTTTATTAAGTGTAGTTTCTTGTAACGGGTACCGAAAATGGTTGTGTATTTACTTTGTACTTATTGTACAACAAATATCCCGAGTGTCATGCCTGCTCTGTGCAGCCGACAGCATGGTGAACTAGAGTTGAGAGGGTAAGAGTGTTCCTGGTAGGTCAGATGTCAGATGGTCTTGGGAACCTGACACACGTGAAGCAAGTGCTCAATGGAGATTGCCCTGTTAGAATTGCAGGCCTTCTACCCAGTAGCAAAGTAGATATGAGGTTTTCAAGTGGGTAAAGGATTGGTAAATAGGAAAATAGTGGTTTTTTTGGTTTCCGGGATAAGAATTCTTGATAAGTAATAAGTTTTTTTAATCTGTTGTTTTTTTTTTTCTGTGGCAAATGAGAGCTGAGGGATTCAGAATGTTGTTGGTAGGTTGAACGGCTTTTATGGCCTAATGTGAAATGTGCTCAATAATGGGAGATTGCCCTGCTAAAATTGCAGGCCCTCTACCTAGCAGCAAGTGGATTTGAGGTTTTAAGTGGGTAGAGGATTGGTAGAGTGGGAAATAATGGGTTTTTTTAGTTTCCAGGGTGGAAATTCATGATAAATAATAAATATCTTTTTTTTTTGCAAGCAAGTAAGCTACCGATTCAAGTTAAGTCACCATTCCCCATAGTAAACTTGTCAGTTTTTTTAGTTACAGTTTTGACTAAAAAGTTTTTTTTTCTATGAAGCATAAGCCTACGTGTCGATTTGTACTTTTTAATAATAACAGAAACACCTAGTTGGGAAGTGAGGGTGGGAGGAATTGTGTGAGCTGCCGGTTGATTTTGGGGTTATGACAATAGTGAATTCAGGATGCCTGCCTGACTTGTCAGCAGCCCCTGTGATTCTGTGATCTGGGGGACACGGTGAAATAAAGTAGATCATGTGTGGGTGTGGTGTCCCCAGTTGAAGTATTCCAGCCTGTGCGAGCGGCGTGGCTGTGGTTGGGACGGATATGGAGAGTCCGGTCCCTGGTGAGATTGAGCTGCTCTGGGCGTTTAGGGCGAGTGAGAGGCCCTGTACCCCAGACATAGCTCGCAGAGCGGAGATGGGTGTAACCTTGCTCTTAGTATTTGGACATGTCCTGGTTGAGAGAGGACCGCTGATGAAATAGGCCTATTAAGCTGCTCTGTGCTCAAAGGGGTGTACAGTTCGTAGTATGCCCCTGCGCCCCAGACATTGCTCGCGTGATGGAGAATGAATTGTGAGGTTGTTGTATTTTTAAGGACGTCGAAAGGGGGTTAACTTTATTTTTGTTTGTTCAGGTGGAGACGCAGAGCAGTCCCGTGGCTCCGAGTCAGCGTGACACAACGCAGAGAGCATAGCTGCACTGCCGGACCACCGACTCAACGGCTGGCCGAGATGTGCCTCGCGAGGTGGAGATGCGACCTTCCCCAGGGAACATAGTGGTTGCAGAGTTTAGCTGGCTACAACTACAAGCCCACTGGGTAGCGTAAGTCCTGCGCAGTTAAGAATTAATGGAGCTCCAGAGACTTTCCGGAAACAAATTAAGTAGCATCAGTAGTATTCTTTTGAACTGACGATGTGGATTAGTGATTTGGTTATGGACGCCTTCCGACGACCTGCTCGGCCTGCGCCAAAGCCGAATGGTGTCAGTAAAGGTGCAAGTGACGGGACTTGTTGTGCGATTTAAAGTAACTACGCGATGTGCGTTTTCTCTTCTAAAAAAAGCTATAGACTAGAGGGGATAACAGACTCGCTCCGCGGTTCATTGCAAACACATTTGGGGGCCCCTCCCCCACCAATCGCTAGTTCTTCCGTTGTGAATTAAGTTTAGTGTTAAGCTAATTTATTTTATTGTTTTGATGTGTTTTCTTTGTTTTCTTAAATATTAATTTACGTTGACTTGACGATGGGGTCTGAGAATAAAGTTTATTCAGAACCAAGTAAATATTAAAGAGAAATTATACAAGTTTCAATTTAGATTTTTTCAAAGGCAAAGGAGAAGTGAATTTAACTTCTTTACGTTCGGTCCAAGAACCAAGGCAGTATGGGAATGTAATTGACTTTTTTGTAAATGTTCACAAACCTAAAGTTAATGTAAATCCTCAAAACAATGCTTTGGATTTGTTACAATCATGTAATTGTATGGCTGGAATCTTGACTATTAAATGGAAGCCTATTAGCATTCTATGGTTAAGCTCTCATGTAAATAGTTTAAGCAATTCAAAGCCCGAAGACAAATATGGTTTTTCTAATTATGTATTCAAGCAATTGTATGAAACTGTGCAGTACCCTTTATGGTACTTGGTTAATTTAATCTTGGTTCAAGGAACTTTTCTTTCTTGACTGTACCTTTGTAAAAATTGCGATAAAAATGTTGTAACAACTGTAGGCCTATAGCCTGGGTTCCTGTATTGTCAAAGGTAATTGAGCTGACAATGAAATCCCAGTTTGAAAAATGTTTTGAGTCTAATCACCTTCTCTCATCTGTCCAATTCGGGTTTATAAGTGGGCTTTCTACCGTAAAGGCCATAGAAAATGTGGTCTCGAACATCCTTGATGGTTTTGAAAAAGGATGTGATGTTTCAGCAACCTTATTAGATCTTAGTAAGGCTATCGACCTTGCACCGCATTCTGTTCTTGTAGAGAAACTTGCTTTTTATGGAATAACTGAAACATAACTGACACTTGTAAAATCCTACCTTAGTAATAGGTGGCAGATTGTAAAGCTTAATGGACAGAGATCTGATCCTTCACAAGTTGTAGCAGGAGCGCCCCAGGGCTCTGTCTTGGGGCCCTTACTGTTTACAATTTTAGTGTGGTAAAATAAAACCAAAATATGGCTGGAAAATGAAAACATTTTTGGACAGCGAGTTTTTGCTGAAATGTGTTCTATGCCATCCCCTGACGTCCCTCAGAAAAGTCCCCTAAAATCCCCAGTGGGCAACATGCCTCAAAATGATGGGATGGCCCACGTGGAGTCAGAAATAAATCTTTCGTCGACCAATGGGTTTATGTACATCAAATTAAAGCTCTTAAGTAATAGAATTTAATGCCGCAAACCCCATCTCAAAAGGTTGCCTGAGTCGAAACGGCAGCCTGTTAAACATTGAATAACAATCGAATTTTAACCTAAACGCTTAAAATGTAATAATTTTCGAAATACTTGACCTTTTGAGGTGCGGTTTGTGGCAAACGTTTGCTTTTACAATTACCTTTGAAAATGCGGGTAGCTTGTCATGTGCCTATCATATTACCTTTGAACCATGTTCTACACGAAAGTCGCAAAGAGGAACCAGACCTCAAAAGGTCAAATATGTCGGAAGTTATTACATTTCAAAGTTTTATTAATGTTATTTTATTCTAAATTTTGAACGCGTGCCATTTTACTCCCGACAGTTATATTGAGTTCGGGTTTACTGTATTGTATTCTACATTTTAAGACCTTTAATTTGATATATACACATATATATACGTATATATATATGTATATAAATATATAAACCTTCTGGAATGTATTTAAATTTAGTATGCTTAATATCAAATTTTAATGTAACTCCTTATGGGCCAACCCCTCATTTTTAAGCGTGATCCCCATATGGGATTTCTGGGGACTTTTCGGAGGAGGGACAGGGGATGCCATAGAACATATTTCAAAAGGAATTGGCTTTCTACAATTTAGCTAATTTGGTTACAATTGGCTAATTTTACTACAATATTTATGATAATGACCTCCCGAGTTTTCTCTCATCTAAATGGGTACCCTACGCAGACGAAACTACCTTTCTTAACGTTCACAAGTGTCTTTAAGAGCTCGTGATTATGAAATCTGTCGCGTCCGAAAGATCCGATCTCTGGTTGTCTACCAATAGGCTAGTTCTTAACTGAGATAAAACAGAAAATATTACTTTCAGTGTATCTTGTAATGAAGCAAAGTTCTTAACTGAGATAAAACAGAAAATATTACTTTCAGTGTATCTTGTAATGAAGCAAAGAGTGTTAAGTTATTGGGTCTACTATTCGACAAAAAACTTAACTGGGACTCTCATGTAAAAACCCTTTGTACTAAGTTTGTTTGAGTAATTTTTCTCTTGAAAAATTAAAACAAAAATTACTAGTTTAGATCTAATTATGAAAGCCTACTTCGGCTTTTTTCATACTCATCTTTGGTATGGGATTGCTATGTGGGGCAGCTCTCCATCTGTTTTGACTGTGTTCAAGTGGCAAAAGAGGGCAATTAGTTGCATTTTAGGCCTTAAGCAAATAGAATCTTGTAAAACTCACTTTGTTAGACTTGGCGTGATGACATTACCTAATCTGTACATATTGTACTCTTTACTTCTTATCAAACAAAATCTTCAAACGTTCAGTGTCAGGGCTGATAGACACGCATACAACACTAGATTCAAGTTCATGATCGATGCAGATTTTGTTAGGTTAAGTAAAACTCTAAAGATCTTCCTAGCCTCAGGTGTTAGGCTTTTTAATTAGCTTTCATGTAGTGCCAGGGTTGTGCCCTATACTAGATTTAAAAAAGATTTTAGAAAAATGGTTGATAGGAAAATGTTTTTACAGGATTAAGGATTTTTATAATGCCAACATAGACTCTTTGTTATTTTGAATTGTAGGTTTTGTAACCTCACTATTTCTCTATATATATGCAAAGCCTTTTGTTCCAATTATGTTGTTTTTAGACTTAAGTTTTGACTATGTCAATTAAAACCTTTGTAAGTTGTTTAAAGACAATAAAGTTTCTGATTTCTGAGGTGTAACGAGAGACATGAACTGTTTACAAATGTTCATATCAGAGTTTGAACTCGTCCAACTGGATTGATTTGCCATTTTATTAAAATATAAGGTGAATCAGGTTGGATAGGGAAAATCGGCATTTTAAATAAAACAATATATTAATCAATTTTATAAACAGGAGATGAATTGTAGTGTTTAACCTTTTAGCTTTAAATAAAGATTTGCTTTTAAATAAAGTATTAGATGAATTTTTACGACTACTACGGAGGCAGTTTTTTTTTTAATTCCATAAAATTAATGTAAGGTTTTCATACCAAATCTATGTATCCAAAGAAACTTGTATATGTTTCTTTGAAATTGTTATTTACCAAGGATCTTAAAATTGTTAAGATGGAACAAAAATAACAGAGAACCTACTATCCTTATAGGCCTATTATAATTCCATAATTTAATTTAGAGGTTCATAATTTTAGATCATCCGTGTATGAATGCTATATAGTTAACAAACATTGAGTATAAATGTTCATTGTAAGTTAGTAAATAATTTGTACTAAATACTACGGCATTCTTGATTGCAAATGAAGAAAGCAGTATTAATTTTCTAATTTTAAGTTACTAGTTTCGAGTTTATCACTACTTAATTTTATTATTACTCCATTCTAAATTTCTGAGTTCTAAAACGCAGATGACTATGAATTCTTTACAACACTATGTAAGCTTTTATTTTACCTCCACATTTTCTGGGAGTCAATAGCAAATACCTTTATAAATGTGTTAATAATTTTGTCCACGAACTTCTCAGCAACCCAGTTGAGCGAATTTGTAGAGTGATGCGTTTTGGACCTTTTCCAGCCAAGTTCGATTCTGTTGTGTAAGTTACTGTGCTGCTGCACTGACCCTTGCTCCGAGCGCAAACAAACTCGTATTTATTACTTTGTGACTCCAAACTAGGAACCAAAGTTGAAATCCTCGCTAGCCGAACATGTTATGAGATGGTATATTGTGTGTTTGTAAAATGGAAACTACGTGTTCATTTCGTTTGTATACCAAACTAACTTTCAGTTTTCCGGTTTTCCGTCCAAATATGTTTTTCAATTAGGTGATGTGAAACCAGTCTCAGACTTGCATACGCTCTAGCTTTGCATTTCAAACTAATGCATTTCTTATTGTACAAGTTGTATTTTTTTATTGAATATATTTACAGAACTGTTTAACTCCCTTCCCTTGTACCTAAAACACGAACGAGATGTTTGCACATTCCGTGCTAAGTTGAAAGTGCTACTCCTGACAAAAGAGTACTACAGTGTGCAAGACTATTTTAAAGACAACTTGTGCTAGACAGCCTACATTTTATTTTAAGTTTATTTGAGAACTATGTTTTTGAGCAATTTTATTTTGTATGAAATCACTGTTACACTTGTAGCTGAATAGGACCTATAGTCCGAGGACAATAAATGATTTTATTGATTGATCGTGGCTGGCCAAATGAGCCACATATTGAATATATCAAAAACCCTATTGTTTGATAATAAAAAACCTTTTCTAATAATAACAGTATATATATTTTACTGTAACAAATAATTCACATCACTATTATAGCGATATGTTTAAATGCACAAATATGTATTTCACGGCATTCATTATGCTTTTTAATTAAAGGGAAAAAACATTGGCAGCCTTGTAAAATTATTTAAAGGGACTGCGACTCAGCAAAGTGTTAAAGACCTTAAGAAGGTTTAAACTTCAAAAGTGGGAAATATGAAAGCAGAGTTCCGAGGCTCAGTTCTGGGATCATAACAATGGGGAACTTTTACTCGACTGGAGGTGGTTGTAAAAAGTGGCAATTCCTTTAAAGCGTGCAGTTTTTTTTATTATTTATTTTATTTTATTTTTTATTTAGCTCCAAGTTAATTTCTGTGATAGCTATGTTATGAAAATATGGCATTTTCATGGTTATATACTCACTTCAGCAAAAAGGGCACTATGTTTGTTTTCATAAAAAAGATAAATAAATCTTTTAGGTACAAATGTTTACGGCAAATATATAAGAGTCATATAATTCATTTTATAACAATATTAACTAAAAGAAAATAGTTCTATTTGATGCATTCTACGATAAACTTTTGAAGTAGCCTATTTCATTATTAAACATGTTTCTAATTTTATTTTTGATCTAAATGGTATGGGAATCAACGAATCATACCATAACATTACCCAATTCTTCAAGCTTAACCTCATATGAGTTAACTTGATTCCCTCTTCTGTAATATAAATTCTGTTTGAGTTTACAACCCTTATCACCGCCCATGAGTCCATCTTTTTTACACTTGTTTAGAGAATGAATTCATGCCGTGGTACAAACTAATGTTGGGAACCCAGGAGCAGTTTCTTAATAGAAATGTAAACAATTATTTTCTTAAAAAAGTTCTCAGATTACAAAGTTCTGGTTAACAATTTTTATTGTCAAGCAATGGAATTTTGACAATAGGGATAGTTGCCAAATGGATAGTCTTCTTTGTATTCTTCACCAACAACTTATTTTAGGTAAGATTTCTCATAAATTTGTTTGATTATGAGGAGTAACAATTTTAAAATGAATATAAATGTAAAAGTTGTGAATATTAAAGGAATTATAATATTTAAAACTAGAACTACAGCTATTTAAAAATAAAATAGAAGTTTTTAAATAAAACATATTAAGCACAAAATGTTCTCAACGTATTATGACTAAAATCTTGCCTATCCAAAACAATATCTTTTATGTTAAATACAAATTATGAGCTTACCTTTATTTTTCACATTACATTCCTGTAGCATTAGAAGGAGTAGAGGCCATTTCCCAACTCTACATTTGTTTACCTTATAATCTCGGTGATTGTACATTAAAATCCACCAAAGATGGAACATGGTCGATGGAACAGAACATTGGAGGACGTGGAGGTGCTTTATTCTCTTTGTAGACTCGCCTCGCAATAAGATTATCGACGAAGTTGGTGATGCCGAAAACCAGCTTAACGCCCAGAGCCTTTGGCGAATTTCCTCACGATTTTTGTGTCCCAGCCAGGGCTTTACTGCCCAACATTACTGCACAATTATACAAAACATTACGTATTAGTTGAAACGATCTCCTGTCTAAAATTAACAAAAGGTTAACGAATCTTAACGAATTTAATATTTAGTGCTGGAAAAATAGATTTGAAATAGTAAAATACAAAATAAATTACGCTTTGAAGAGTTTGTCATTATTTTTAAATTAGATGAGGTTTTCATAATTATGTAGACTTCATTTATTCGAAAATTTGATTGCAAAATTCACATAGATTGGTCAATAAAATGA
Organism: Neoaliturus tenellus; assembly: GCA_030545055.2. Lineage (NCBI taxonomy): Eukaryota > Metazoa > Arthropoda > Insecta > Hemiptera > Cicadellidae > Neoaliturus > Neoaliturus tenellus. The sequence continues at coordinate 208,657,228 of CM061531.1, forward strand.
CATTATTCTCAATAGATGATACCTGGAACGAGTTATATCGATAATTAGCCTTTACGAACCTTTAAATAACCTTTGAGTATTTGATTTAAAAACATCTAAATAACGGAAGGTTAGCTCGATGTTTTGAAATGCTTTAATGTACTAGATATTACAACATACAGAATGACATTAACACAATGTACAAGCAAAAAAATCTGAAGACTGAAACATGCTGAAGACAATTAATTATACAATCCGATGGAAGTAATACATTTCATGTGTACCATCTGACATAGTACAGGTTACATACACATAGTATACATCTTACATAATACACAGTTACAGGTAGGTGTGAATAAATCAATAAGTGTTGAAAGACTAGCTATTTCATACCGTGTAAACAATGTTTAAATCGAAGTGTGATATGGTTTAGGTCACTAATTCTTTTTATGAAAGCTTAACAATACAAAGACATTTATCAATCCATGTAATTTTCGTAATCAATTTGCTTTGATAATTTTGTTTAAACTATACAGGGTGTTCGGAAAAAACATTTTAGGAATTCAGGTTATTGCCCACATCAAAATAAGCAATAAAGTTAGTACAAACATATGTCCTAAAAAGCTTCGTTAAGCCGCTAGCCGCCATTTTATTTTTTATGCTTGATAATTTTTATTTCCGTAGCAGATATGTGTATTAAAGTCATATTTGGCACGAACCTTTATCATACCAATAACCATTCCAGAAAAAAAAATTTTTTTCTATGTCTATTTTCAAAATGGCGGCCATTTTAAGTTTATAAACTCAAATTTCTCAAAAACGGCAAATCTGATGAACATTTTACAAGTTACATAAAAGTTGACAAATTAAACTTTCTTAACGTTGAGACCAAATTTGTAAAGATCCGACTAAAAATAACGGAGTTATTTAGATTTTACCGCAGAAAACATTGATTTTGGATTATAATTAATGCAAATTTTTGCATTAATAATAAGGCAATTTATAAGGTTTTTAATTTGCATTTTATAAGGTTTTTATAAAATTTATCGTTTTTAGGAAATTTGAGTTTTAAAACTTAAAATGGCCGCCATTTTTAAAAAACATATCGAACAAAAATTTGTTTCCTGAAAATGGGACATAGGTGTCATAAAGGTCCATGCCAAATATGAACTTAATACAACGAACCGACACGGAAATAAAATTATTATGTGTAAAAAACAAAATGGCGGCTAGCGGCTTAACGAAGCATTTTAGGACATGTGTTTATATATGATGTTTTTTTATTGTCTCGACCTAAGGAACAAATGTACTAAATATTTCCAGGTTGTTCGGAAACACCCTGTTTATACAATGTGACTTGTGGAAACCGGATGGGAATAACTATTTGTGTGTTAAGAGTGTGTAAAGTACGTCATAACCACTCGAGTATTGTAGATGGCCAAACAATTCGAGAGCGGCAATGACTGCGCTCGTAATACACACAAGAGTTTTCCTACCTACATAACTGCAACAGATTAAATGTTTTAATGTATAAAAATGTCATTTAGATTATGTTTGATTTGTTTCTGTTAAAACACACTGTTAACTATCAAACATAACCTCAAACTAAAAAAGAAGCAATTACTAAAAGACAACAATGACCAACAGCAGCTGTGGCATGGTTTGTAATAACAGCTGACTTTAAATTGCTGTTTTATTTAGCGGTAAGGAACATTGCCGCTCTAGAGGGGAAAAGAAACGGAAATCGGAAATGAACTGCTTTGCGTAGGGTTTACAGGTGTGATTATTTCCATGCAGTGGTAGGAAAATGAAATAGTTGTTCACTACAATCTTGGGAAACCATCAATACAGTGACACAACCTGAATCTTCCTGACTCGTGCAATAAAAATGCAAATTAAAATGAAAACCTAATGGTCTTTACCTGTGTGTGATCTATTAATCTGAAAACTTCCATTTCCTCGGAGTCGATTGTGAACTGCACTAAAAGTATATATGACCATCGTCCATGTGGAAATAGTTCAGCATCTTCTAATAAATTTACTCCCGCATATGTAACTGACTCATCGGGGTATCAGAAATTCGTCTAGTGTCTGTAAGGTAGATTAGGAAGAACTATTGGTAATCTCGGTAAGGTACAGCCGTGATAAAATACGAATAGATCACAAACCAGGTTTAGTTCTCGTACTTATTTAATGAACCAATTTAATCTATACTCTGGTATACATTCTTCGTAACGGCCTAATTGTAGTAGTGGTGAATTCAGCGAATGATCAATGATAAATATAATGTTTTCTTGGCATTATCAGCGTTACTTCACTGCTGATGCTCATCACTATTCAATCTCTCGGTGTAGTTATTGTTGATCCTTCCTGACAATATTAACCCGGGACAACTCGCGCTATCGAAAGTCCCGCGGTCACTCGCGCCGTTAGAGCGCTCCTAACATTTAACAGCATCTTACACTTCAAAGTAATTATCATAATATTTGTTTGGTAGATGAAATAAATAAATCGCTACACATTTAAAATAAAATAATAACATATTTATTTTAATTTACAACTTTTTTTACTCAAAAAGTAGGACTCCGGCAGTTCCGCGATCACTCGCGCCGTTAGAACTATACTAACATGGAGAGTCACGCGAACGCTCGCGCAGTTAGGCGGGCGCTAACAAGGGTGGAGGTGCGAGCCTTTTCCCCTCTAAAACTACCCTCCCCACCACACTACCCACCCCAAACTGCTGTAGCGGGTGCATAGAATACTGAGGAAAGCATTCTTAAAAGCTCAGTCGCAAGAAATCATTATTAAAAAAAATTTCTTCAGAGGAACTAAAAATGTTAGAATCAATCTAATAGCGCGAGTGATCCCGGGTTAAATTTTCACATTTGTATTTTCATTTCTTCTTTTAATACCGTATACTTTAGTTAAGTAACATTAGTAGTACCTTGGTTTTAACAAAATCGCCACATACCGATTATGGGTGTCGCAGACCACCCGTACACCTCTTGAAAAACCTACAGAACTACTTTTTAGCATAAACCAATTGTGTTGTTATAGGTAAAACGGTCTACAATTTGATCTTGTACGCATAATTCGAACGGTTTAGGGAACGTTGGCGATGGAACAATCAAAAGATTTCAACAATCTTACCGTTGACTGTGGTTTTGGTTGCAACTTTCTGCATGGAAAGTTCACTTCACTAAACACTGAAAAATATTAGTTGGTGTTTACAACGGGTGTTCTTTCCTTAAACCATCTATATACCCGATTAACCAGCAGATTGAGAAACATAATAGGCCGAATAACCAATTTTATTTAACTAAACCCAGACCCAAACCCATTGGGTCTTTATACTTCATACTTACTCAATTCAGTGGCCATTTTAAAATAGCTCCGTTATTTTTTTATAGTTGGAATATAAAATTAGGGCAGACTGTTTAATGGTATGAAATGATTAAAACCCTAAAACTGATCTAAGGATTCCTCAGGCTAATATTTCTCTATTATTGGTTATTTTAATATTTTTGGATTAAATTACATTTCCCTTTCAGTTTACATGGTATTTTGAATTTATTTCGTTTATTTATTGTAATTGCTTGATAAATTTTATCATTTGAATAGTTTTTCACACTACTGTATTGATTTTTTTCTATTTGCTAAGTAACTTCTCGTACCTAATGTGTAGCATATTATAAACATTTTTTATTAGCATATTTCTTCTTAAGTATTCAAACTATTTATCATAAAAAATGGGACTTAAAAAAACAAAAGATATTCGTTGCATCATTTTGCTTTTGTCTCACCAGTTAAAACTCTACTATGATTTTTTGCCATTAAAAGCCCCTTAATAAAGCCCCTAAAAACTAATAAATTTTTTGACACATCGTTTAAAATTAAATTATTTATTACAAATTAGAAATAATAAACCTCTTCCACACACAAACATTTATCTGAGTTAAATTTATTTAAAACTTTCATTACATCATTAGAGCAACTATTTTTAATCTTATTAGTAAGTTACCATATTTTTTGCAATCTATGACACTCTCATTTAAAGATACCTAAGTTACATTGAAAGTTTGGCCCTTTACATCTTTTCTGTACCTAAACTTTTTAACGTTTCAGATCAAGTGTGGGGACAAAGTCATAGAGGAGGCTTGGGTAACTGTGTTTCAAACTGTCCTGTGTGTATTTTTAATTTGTCAATACGTACATAATACAGGGTTCCTGCGTTTCCCAGTCCCCCCGTGGGATAACTGGATACGCCAGTTTGCAACTCTTATATCTGGCTAACTAACAGAGAATCAAAACTGATATTTTTCCACTTTTATTCTTTCTGGAATACACCAATTACTTCAATTATAAGTAATCATATTCGTATCTCCAAAATTTTAACATAACCAATATTGAGCGTAATACCTACAATATTTAAATAGGTATTTATAATCTAACAATTTATTATTAGTAGATTATTACTAATTAATAACTACATATTATTTCACAGCTCTCAATTTTATAATTTTGCGAACTAAGGGAAATTAGGAAGGGAATTAAAAAAAATAATCGTAGGCGATTATATAAGCTTTTTATTATCATTGATTGTGAGTAGTGTGCATTAGCCTGTCTTTTTTACATTCTTGCTTGTCCAGTTCTTCAGTGGAACTAACCTGTTTAATATTTGACTTTTTGTTAATTTATGAATTCGGGTCATCCCCGTAAGGGACATGATGATCTTGAATGTTATAGACTTCGTAAACTACAAACTAAGTCAGCGAACACAAAAAGGGGGTATGGGGGTGGAGCCCTTAACAAGCCTGTTCAGTGCATAAGATTTTTACAGCAATTAACAAATTGTGGCAACCAATCCAGGGATCTAGAATATTTACTTACATAATTACTATTTCACACCTCTAAACCTTTAACGAATTTTAACTACGAAGGGGTTTTAAAACCGATTTATAGGCGATTTTAAAAGCTTATCTTTACCATTGATTGTGAATTGTGCGTATTAGACGGGTTTGTTTTCACTGTCTTGGTTGTCTAGCCTGTCTAGTTCTTCCGTGGAAGTAACCTGTTTAATACTTAATATTTTATTAATTAACGAATTTAGTCCAACCCCTAAGGGGGCATGGGGCGGAGCCTCTATCGAGCCGTAGGCGAGTACAATCTTCTTGCCTGAAATGAATTTCAGCTCCATACTTAATTAAAATGCATGTCTCAATACTCTTCATTAGTATACAGTAGTCATCGGGTATTTTTTTTTTTTAAGTTTTTTTCCTACCAATATCTACTTACCAAATAGACAATAACTACTTAATCTTCTTACTTAAGAGTTGTTGATATGATTTGTTTATGAATACCAAAGATGGTGTATATTCGTTTACACAAAAGCAAAGCAGTACGATGCACACAAGCTGGGAAAAATGAGGAGAATAAACATGATCCTATGGATATTCCCATTGGATTAATATACCAAAACCTTAGTATAAACTATTCATGTTGTATAAACTGTTTTCATTGCTAAAGAAATGGAAAAATTTGTTTTAATATGTCGTCAGCGTTTTCTTAAATGTCGTGACCATTTATCTTATAAAACATAATGTTTATGAATAACCATCATAAAAATTACCCGTCATTTTTGTCGGGCTATTAGATAGTAAGTTATAATACCCCCGTCGCAGCAGACCTGCGTACTCAGCGAATTTCCAATGGAATTTTAGATTATTTACTTTCCCCATAAAAACACCATAGGATCGAGTATGTAGGTTTTCTGCCATGGGGCGTTGTTAGAAAATCTAAGTTAATCAATAATTGGTGAATGTAAACACAAAATTGTATCAAGCTCTGATAATTTTTATTTTCCCCATAAACCCCATGGGGGTGAGTATGTAGGTTTGCCGCCATATGGGTTTTGTAAGCAAGTATAAATTAACCCCTATCCAGATAATTTTCATACCAAATTTGACTAAGTTATGTCAACAAATAAGTAAGATGTAGGGGTTTCTTGATTTCCCATGAGAATAACATGGAAAACACATTTTTGGATTTTCTCCGTAACCATTTAAGCTAAGTTAAAAATTCAAAATACTAAATTGTTTGTTTTCTTAAGCTCTTTCGAATGGTTTTAGTTAAAATTCATGAATTTTTTAAATTGAGTTCCAAAAATGCCAAAACCCAATTTTGACCCCTTTGAAACCCCATAAAACCCCGTTCCCATAACCCGACAATGCTGGTTTGCGAACTCATGAAAATAGACCTGGTCTTACACCTTCATACCAAATTTGATCAAAATCGGAGGTCCGCTTCAAAAGTTATCGGTACCACGGACACACACACACACACACACACACACATATATATGTATATATATATATATATATATATATGAAAATTAACGAACGGTGTTTTTGGCTTCTGGGGACCTCAAAATGAAAAAGTAAAGTGGTCCCGGGCTTAGGTCTTACCATGGCTACTACTATAGCGTATTCCCTATAGGGAAATTCGCTAAAATTACATTAATTCTTGAATTTATAGTATATAATTCGTAAAGACAAACTATACAAACAATGCAAGGAAAACGGCCAGTATATATATTTAAAGCGTAGTCTATAAATTACAATTAGGACATATACAAATTAGCATGTTTCCCAAAAAACAAGTTAAAGTATTTGTTTAGACCTCTTTGTATATCAATATTGTGATATAAAAGTGTTAAATTTGAAATAAATCAATTAAGTAACAAATTAATTTTTAAAATTTAAAAGAATAATTGTATTTATTTTTAATGCTTCCCCACGTTACAAATTTGTCTTAGTATTTCATCTCTTTCTCTCCTAGAAACGAATTTAAGTTGGTTATTATGTCTGATGTTTACAAGGATTTTAATAAACTTTATTCTGTGAAGCCTGCATTTTTTTATCATTGATCCATCTCGGATATTTGGTAAGCATTTCTTGTTGCAAAATTTATGTAAGTTTATTTGGATTCCAACAGTAGCACAAAAATTTTCATAGTAAAAAGAAAAAACCTTTTGTTGGAATTGGACTATTAAAAAAAAAATGATGCTGATGAAAAACTAAATAAGTCTTTGTGTCATTTCTACTATAATTCTTAAAAAAAAAATCAATGCCTTCTGTTTGAAACATTCATTTCCGTTAATTTCAACTAAAATGTCTTTGTATGATTCACAATTAAAAGCCAAAGATTGTTTGGCTACTTAGCCAGAAAAATAGTTTGCACATTCCCCCGTTGGGTTTACAACAACACCATTGAAGGCTGTGTTTTTGTGATTTGATGACTCAGACAGTAATGTAGAGGAATCCACGTCTTGGATAGAGCCTGCTGCGGTTTGTGGTTGCTGATGAGTGGCCTGCTGTGGTTTGTAGATGAGTGGTTGATATCTTTTTCCATAATTGCATCTGATGCCGAAGGTGAGAGATCAAGTAATTGATTTTTATCCTGAATATTGGAACCAGACAAAAGTGGTTTCATAAGCCTCATGTATAAAATAATCTTTTGTAAATTAATTCTGAATCGTTTAGCAGAAGGGTTTTCGACATATCCACCTCGCTGACGGAAAATAGCAGAAAATATTTTTTCTAGGGAGTTTAGTTAAAATCTGAAAGTGAGTAAAAAAACTCACCCCTTCATATTTCAGGTCTTCCCAAAGTTCCAATAGACTATTAATGGTCACCTGCAAGTTGTAAAAGGTTGGAGTTGATGCTAATTTGATGTCTTGCATTCTCAATTTGCTCAGCCATTCCAATGTTAATTTTAGATTACGTTCTATATTACGGTTCTTCTTGTTCAATGGTCGTTTTTGGGGATATGGATCTCGTGGTGTTCTGCTATTAAAACTATCAAATAAAGCATTAACTACAAAGGCAAACTCTGCAGTATCTTAACAAATTTTTCTTTCATGATCACTGATTTCAACATTTAAGGCCCATGATTAGGGCTGAGTATACCGAATGGCTAAATCCTTGCGCTGCAAGTTTGACATTCATTTTGTTGAATGGCCCTGGATTTGTATGTCTGTCTGTTGATTTTGGGACTGCTTTGCATGCTGTGGAGCTACAGTCTACTTGGTACAGCTTTTCTATAAGAGCCCAAGATAGAATTTTTTCGTCATTTAAGAAATTATGGTTTAGTAAGTTGTTTCTTAAACATTTTAGAAGATGTGATAAGGATAAGGAGGATCAATCAAGAAATAAATTTTTTTTAAAAATTTTCAATGAACGGTTTTTCTTTTTTGATTCCTAAAAGATTACACAATCTTACATTTGAAAAACATTGGTCAGATACTACTGTTCTAAATCGTGAACCAATTTTAAAAATGTGTCCTAAAACATGCAAGAAATTGTTAGAGTTCATATGTGCAGCTGACAGTAAAAAAATGTAAACAATATATAAATCCACTTATAAGAAAACCCCTAGCAAGAGCAGCCACTTTACGACTTCTGCCCTACGGCCCTAGATCTTCCCTCCCTTCTTCAATATCATATCGTAAATCGTAATTTACACCAGCTTTTATGGTCATTTAGTCGAACATTACAACGAGCTCTTTCTTTTTGTGACATTGATGACACCTTTTGTTTCAGCTATTCACAGGTTTCCTTTGTCACTCCAGATCTAAATTTGTGTACACCTGCCCATCGTCTGTCTACATTTACTCTCACCGGGTAGTTTAAATCCCTGGTTGGTAAGCAATCTATTTAAAGACGGATACTTGTAGTGAAATGGAAGTGCCAGACCTTTTTCCGGTTGGCTAAACTGTTCTGTGTTAGACCCTGTTTTGCCCATGTAAACATTTGTGAACGTTTTTGGCTTTTCCGGAAGATTGAACCATTTTGCATAAATTTCCCTTTTATTTTTAATTGCAAGATTTCTTTTGATTTACGCATGATTGTGAATCTCCCGTAACATATGGTACTCCTTAATATTTTCTTTGGTTTACTTCCAGATATGCGGCCTGTATCATTAGCAAAATTGTTTGCCTCGGTAACTGAGGGTTTCATTAATGCTTACTGGTAGTGTTGAAAGGTTTTATGAGGTTCGTAAACCTATTTTCTTTAACTGATTGGAGGGACAGTCCGTGGGAGTAACTAATTTGTTATGCATTCCTGTATTATTTACGTTATATTTCTTATCTGATAAGTTTTCTTCTTGCGCCCCAAAAAATTACAGGGGATAGCTGTCGAATTTAGAAAATCTCTTACAATTCAATCATCTTTATCAAAATGAGCAGAACAAACTACTCTGGTATTTAATTGTTTCATTTTAAGTTTCTTTAGATAATTATTTCCTGACCTTTCAATTCAGAGATTACACCTACGCAAAGAAACAACATTTATAATTAGGCCTTTTGGTGACTGAAAAGAATAGTATATTTCATTACAAGTACCGAAAGGGGCATTTTTCGGAATAATTTGAGCAAGTACCGGAAAATCACTTTCGGTATGAGTTATGAACAGTACTTTTCATCACGAAGGAAAAGATACACATACAGAATAATAAACCACCATAAAAAGTTGTTAAAGGTTGGAGGGGCATGCTAATATGATGTCTTGCATTCTCAACTTGCTCAACCATCCCAATGTTAATTTCAGATTTCTGCATTATGGTTGTCCTTGCTCAATAGTAGTTTTTAGGATTAAGATCTCGTGGTGTTCTGCTATTAAAACTAACAAATAAAGCATTAACTACGAGTACAAAGGCAAACCCTGCAGTATCTTAACAAATTTTTCTTTCATGATCACTGATTTCAACATTTAAGGCACATGATTAGGGCTGAGTATACCGAATGGCTAAATACTTGCGCTGCAAGTTTGACATTCATTTTGTTGAATGGCCCTGGATTTATATGTCTGTCTGTTGATTTTGGGACTGCTTTGCATGCTGTGGAGCTACAGTCTACTTGGTACAGCTTTTCTATTAGAGCCCAAGATATAATTTATTTGTCAATTAAGAAATTAGGCTTTAGTAAATTGTTTCTTAAACATATTAAAAGATATGGAGGATCGAACAAGAAATAAATTCTTTTTGAAAGTATTTCAATGAAATAATTTTTCGTGATTCCTAAACTGTTGTACAATCTTACTTTGAAGAACATTGGTCAGATACCACTGCTCTAACTCTTAAACCAATCTTAAAAAGGTGTCCTAATATATAGTCCAAAACAGGCAATAAATTGTCAGAGTTCATAGGTCCAGCTGACAGTAAAAACATAAGGGTAACTTCCAAGTGTGTATTAATCCACTTAAAAGAAAAACCCTAGCATGAGTAGCCACTTTAGGACTTCTGCCCAGCGGCCCTAGATCTTTCCTCCCTTCTTCAATATCATTTCGTAAATCATAAATTACTCCAGCTTGGTCATCTAGTCGAACATTACAACGAACTCTCTCTTTTTGTGACATGGATGACATCTTTTGTTTCAGCTATTCACAGGTTTCCTTTGGAACTCCAGGTCTAAATTTGTGTACACCTTCCCATCGTCTACATGTACCTCTCACTGGGTAGTTCAAATCCCTGGCTGGTGTAGCAATCTATTTAAAGACGGAAACTTGTAGTGAAATCGAAGTGCCAAATCTTTTTCATTTCAGATAAGCTTTTCTGTGTTAGATCCTGTTTTGACAATGTACATATTTATGAACGTTTTTGGCTTTTCCGGAAGATTGAAGCATTTTGCATCAATTTCCCTTTTCTTTTTAATTTCAAAATTTCTGTTGAATTACGCATGATTGTGAATTTTTGGTAACGTATGGTACTCCTTAATATTTTCTTTGGTGTACCTCCAGAAATGCGGCCTGTATCATTAGCAAGATTGCTAGGCTCGGTAATTGAGGGCTGTGCATTGATGCTTACTGGTAGTGTTGAAAGGTTTTCTGAGGTTCGTAAAGCTTCTTGCCTTAGCTACTTTGAGGGATATTACGTGGGAGTAACTAATGTGTTACGAATTCTTAACTATCAGTATTGTTAACGTTATTTTTCTTATCTGATAAGTTTTCTCCTTGCGCTTCCAAACAATAACAGGGGATAGCGGCCAACTGTAGGAAATATCTTACAATAAAGTTATCTTTATCAAAATGGGCAGAACAAACTACTCTGGTATTTAATTGTTTCATTTTCAACTTCTTTAGATCATTATTTCCTGACCTTTCAATCCAGCGATTACACTTGCACAGAGGAGCAACATTTATAAATATGCCTTTTGGTAACTGAATATAAAAAAAATTAATTATGATTTCAGAAAATTTTCTCGCAGGGGATAATTATTTGGTAGTCAATAATATTGAACAAAAAACTAGTTAAGTTAATTAGTTATTACATAATAATTACGAACTATGCACAAACTTTAGATTTTCTCAAAAGATAAAGATGACTTCCAAATGGTGCCGACAATTCAGAAATTAACCATTTTATTGGAAATTAATCCATTCAGCTGGAAGTAGCTAATCTCTTACTTGATGCTAAGAAACTGACTATAAACTGCAATGAGACATTTTCTTCAAAACCGTGCATATCCAAGGCTCTTCATCCCATTTCTTTCAGTACTTCCCATTATTTTTGGGTTAACTTAGAAATTTTCCTCCATTCCTAACTCTAAAATATCAATTT
>CM061531.1:208668922-208719885 GCA_030545055.2 Neoaliturus tenellus
TTTTTTAAGTCTTGTTAAATTAATGGCAGGATAGAGAATACTCAATATACGATACTGAAAAAATAACATAAAGTGTATGTTACAATGTGTATGTACAATGTGTATGTTAAAGTGTATGTTAGTTTACGATTTTAAGCATGTAGTAAAATTAGGATCTCTCTTTTTCTTAATACTAATTATTGTATCAAAGTATTAATAATAAGTTATTCACTTGTTATAAATGGCATGACCTTTGACTCATATAATTAAGTACACAACCTTCCACTTAAGACTTCTAAGTTGAAGAGTTAGATTATTATGCTATGTACTTAGATTTAAAATTATATTAACAGCTGATAATTAGTTAAATAGCTGTCAGTTGTTTTAGATGTTTTTGTTATTGTTTATCTTGTTTTTTTGTTTTGAGTTTAATTAAATCAATTAATCAATGTTACACACTCTTTACCTTTATTTCTAAGATTTTTTATTGGCGACGAGAAATGGATCAAGAACTTTTGGAATATTGAAACAATGTTTAAAATAATCAGAATAAGATCATTGAAACACTTTGTATGAAAAGCAGAGTAGTAGTGACCATACAAAGTAAGAATAATGAGCCACTATTGCAGCTAGTTCACCCTTTTCAAGCTTACTCATCCAATGAAAACTGGAATCATATTATTTACGTCTGGAACAGCATTTCAATGCATACAGTGTTGAGGATGATGGTAAAAAACGTGCATTTTTCCTTTCTTGGGTAGGTTCAGAGATTTTTTCCCTATTACAAAAACTTTTTGGTATGTAATGATGTAGGAGGTAAATCTTACAAAGACATTGTTGAACAACTTAATGTTTACTTTGCTTCTAAAGTTCACGTCCCTGCATCAAGGTACAAATTTCTGAAAACTGTAATGAAACCAGGACAATCATATTGAAGGTGTAGTCTCTGACGTTGACAATTTACATCCGGGCTTGAGGGTAAGGTTGGTAACTTCCGTTACATACACCAGAACATCTCGAAGAATCGGATCTTTTTGCGTTTCATGGACTACTTGTTTGTAGCTAATTGGAAAACAGTAACACTACCCTCCATATCTTCAGTAATCCAATTGCAGCACTCTTCTGAGCTGTCAAAAGCTTTATCTGGGCACATGGCAGGCGGGATAAGGCATCAGCATTCTTGTGCTTTTCTGTGGCACGGTAACGGATTGAGAAATTGTAGCTCATTAAAGTGATTGAAGCCTTGACAATGTGTAAACAGGTAACTGTTTGTCTGGATGAAAAAGAGACACAAGAGGTTTATGGTCTGTGATAAGTTCGAATGATCTTCCATACAAATACTGGTGGAACTTTTTAACGCCAAAAATAATTGACAGAGCCTCCTTTTCAATCTGACTGTAACCCTTCTCCGCATCATTAAGAGTCTTAGAGGCGAATGCTATGGGGCGCTCTGAACCATCGGGATATCTCAATGAAAGAACAGCACCAACACCATAAGAAGAAGCATCTGTTGCTAAAATTGCTGGAAACTCGCTGTTGTAGGGAACAAGACTTGTAGCATTTACTAGAGATTCCTTTAGTTTTTTAAATGCAGTCTCTTCTTCTTCGCCCCATTTAAATAAGGCGTCCTTTTTCCGAAGTTTGTTTAAGGGAGCAGCTACAGAGGCAAAATTAGGAATGAATCTATGATAGTATGTCATTTTTCCAAGAAATGTAAGGAGTTCGGACAGATTCTTTGGCCGTGGCAAGGATTTAAGAGCCACAACTTTGCTCTCAGATGGAAGAACACCTTTTTCAGATAGCGTATTGCCTAGGTACTCAATTTCTTCTTGGAAAAATTCACATTTCTTTAGATTACATCGAAGCCCATTTTCTTCAAGCCGACTAAACAATAAGCCTAGGTTCTCTAGATGTTCAGTTGTAGTTCTTCCAGTTACAATTATGTCATCTAGATAGTTTACACAGCCTGGAATTCCAGATATAGTTTGTTCTAAGAATGATTGAAATATGGCCGGAGCACTTGAGACTCCAAAAGGCAACCGTTGATATTGGAACAGGCCAAAAGGTGTGTTGATAAAAGCCAACTTTTTAGCTTCTTCGTCAAGCTCCAACTGTAAATAAGCATCTGAAAGATCCACTTTTGAGAATCTTTTTCCACCTTTTAGTTTACAAAGAAGCTCTTCAAAACGTGGTATAGGGTACCGCTCTACATCAATCTGATTGTTAATAGTAACCTTAAAATCACCGCACAAACGAACCCTACCAACTGGTTTTGAAACAACAACTACCGGTGCTCCCCATTGACTAAATTTAAGTGGTTTAATTATTCCTAAATCGAGAAGTCTATCAATTTCTGTCTTCACAGCTTCATGTTGAGCAAAAGGAATGGGTCTGGGCTTATAGAATCGTGGTCTAGCCCCTGGTTTCAGATGAAAGGAAGCTTTGAAAGTCTTGCATGTTCCTAAGCCAGGCTCGAAAATAGATGCATACTTCTGGGTAATCTCTTTAACTTTGTTTTTCGTCTCTTGTTCAAAGTCAGGTTTTGCAGATAGCACATTGACAGCTTCAGAGAAAGGAGTTGATATTGTAATACCAAAAGCATGAAACCATGGTGTTCCAAAAATATTGTCACCCTTAGAGGAATTAGTCACATGTAATCTTAACTGTTTGGATTTATTATTGAAAGTTACATTAGCCATAAACCAACCTTTCAAAGGGACATGTATACCACCATAAGCTTTAAGATATGAACTTGGAGGGTGCAAACGTGGTTTGCCTATCTGCGCATATGTTTCTGGTCCAATCATAGAACATGTTGCACCTGAATCAAGGGTCATCTTAATTGGTTTACCATTAATAAGTAAGTCTATGTAATATCGTGAGTCTGTTTCTGTAATAGGATGTGAGAGAGCCAACCTTACCCTCAAGCCCGGATATAAATTGTCAACGTCCAGAGACTACACCTTCCTCTTTTCAAAAGTCTAACCAACGCCAAGTGACATTTCAGATACCACCTGATAATACAAATAAAGAACAGAGTGAAGTGTCTCGACGTTCTCAAAGAGTTCGAAAAATTCCCGATCGATACTCTCCTTAATAAAAGGGAAGGAAATGCTATGTACATGTATTTAAAATTATATTAACAGCTGATAATTTAGTTAAATAGCTGTCAGTTGTTTTAAGATGTTTTTGTTATTGTTTATCTTGTTTTTTTGTTTTGAGTTTAATTAAATCAATTAATCAATGTTACACACTCTTTACCTTTATTTCTAAGATTTTTTAATTAAGATATAGGGTAATTCGATTTTTTATACTTTTTTAAACTTAATGAAACACATTAACACACCATTACTAGTATTGCACTTTATAAAAAAAATATTTACTATTAGACATAAAACGTTTTAAAGTTTAGTTGAGATCAAAAGTAAATTATTGTTGTACATCTTCCCAAACCTCTTCCCTCCCTGACATATCCCTTCACCAAGAATGAGTTCTGAGCTAAGTTATTTGCAGAATACATTCCTAAGAAGGGAAAATGGCAGATCTCCACTCAACTTGGTGAAACAGTCACCGTTATCTACCCTATACATGCTTAAGAAATGGAAGGGAAAAATTCAATAAAGTGATAATCGTGACATTACATAAATACTCCCGTCGCAGCAGACCTGCGTACTCAGCGAATTTCCAATGGAATTTCAGATTTTTAACTTTCCCCATAAAAACACCATAGGATCGAGTATGTAGGTTTGCTGCCATGGGGTGTTGTTAGAAAATCTAAGTTAATCAATAATTGGTGAATATAAACACAAAATTCTCTCAAGCTATGGCAATTTTTCATTTTCCCCATAAACCCCATGGGGGTGAGTATGTAGGTTTGCCGCCATATGGGTTTTGTAAGCAAGTATAAGTTAAACCCCATCTAGATAATGTACATACCAAATTTGATTAAGTTATGTCAATAAATAAGCAAGATATAGGGTTTTCTTGATTTCCCATAAGAATAACATGGAAAACATATTTTTGGATTTTCCCCGTAACCACTTATGCTAAGATGAAAATTCAAAATACCAAATTGTTTGTTTTTTTGAGGTCTTTTAAATGGTTTCAGTTAAAATTGATAAATTTTGAAAAGTGAGGTCCAAATATGCCAAAAACCCATTTTTAACCCATTTGAAACCCCATAACACCCCGTTCCCATAACCCGATCACGCTGGTTCGCGAACTCATGAAAGTAGACCTGGTCTTACACCTTCATACCAAATTTCATCAAAATCGGAGATCCCCTTCAAAAGTTATTAGTACCACGGACACACACACACACACACACACACACACACACACACACACACACACACACATATATATATATATATATATATATATATACATACATACATATATATGAAAAAGAACCAATGGTGTTTTTGGCTTCTGGGGACCTCAAAATGAAAAAGTAAAGTGGTCTTGGTCTTAAGCCTTACCATGGCTACTACCGTAATAGCGTATTCCCTATAGGGAAATTCGCTAAAAACAAGAAAACAGCTAAGGTTTACTTGCAAACCTAGTAAATTATTTGCCACTAGAAGAGATATGTATACATTTCCTTGCATTTGAAAATTCAAACTATACTTATCTTAGTTTCAGAGACACTCTTACACATAGTTCTAGGTAAAACGTGGGAATCAGGGGCAATATTGAACAACTTTAGGACCAACCTTCCTTCGAATCATATTTAAAGCTCTTTTGAAAGAGGAGAGTTTATTTTAAATTTTATATTAAATATATGTTGATTTTTCTTTTTTTAGTTATAGTGTGTTTTTCTTTTGTGATAAAAAATTATTTTTAAAACAACTTGCGAGCAGAACTAATGCAATGATTCACTGACCATAACAGCATGAACCCATGAGCCTGTTGTACATTGCAATCAGACATTTCATTGGATCACACATTTTGGCGGCAAACTGATAGTTACTCAGTTGCTTGTTTTTAGCCAACGGATATAAACGTACACTTGAAGAGCAGTTGTTGTTGTTGGTAGTTACTTGTATTTATTAAAGATGTGTTACGAGGATTGTAAAAGTTTTGTCCATGAAAGTTTGCGCAATGCACGTATGTGAAGTTATCAAATTCCTTTGTAACCATGGCGTTCTCAAGCCAACAATAAACTGTCATCGGTGTGGAGAGTTTAAAATTAGCACATCAGACCTTACGTAAAGATGCCAAAGTCCAGTTTCAAAACGAAAACGTAAAAGAAGAGCTGTGACGTAGGATATTGGCTAGTTTGGCATCCTTTTTTTGAAAAGAGCCCCCTGGATGTTGACGCCGTGTGGCTGTGCGCAGTCCTGCTGCATTTAAGCCGCCGCATCACCAAGGGGGAGCTTGTAGTCGCCGACTATACTATAGTGGGACTTGTACTCCTTCTGCCACGAGATATTTAATGTTCATGAATTATAATTAAACTATACAATATTTTACCATTTTTTTACGGCTTAAGCATCAGATTGGAAAATGTATGACCATATCAAATGTCGATCTCCGGCATACGATTGACGGCGGCGACCAATGCCAGCCATCTTTCTTCGTTGCCATGTTGCCGGTTGTCGTTGCAATGGCGTCCTGTGTTACCATGACAGCCGTTATATATAGAACCATCCCATTTAAAATTAATTTTCTGAGTGGTATTTATCTTATATAAAAATTAAAAGACATTAATTTGGTTTGTAAGTTAAATTCTTCTGCAAGGTAATATTTCCCTCTATCTAAAATATTGTTTAAATATCAACAACATTTATAGCGAGGAAAGTCGCTATAAACGAGATGCGGACATTTGTGTGAGTAGATTACCCGTGTGGTCGGCTGTGTGTTTTATTTTATCGATAACGCAGCACAGCAGCAAGGATCGGAGGAACAGCTGGACGCATTTGTTACGATGTTAGTTCGTTTGCGACCTAGTCTTTAGTTAAAATTTCATTTTGAGCAATGAGCATTTTTGAGCAATACCTCTAACTTAGCCAATAATTCTGTAAAACTTACTTGAACTGCACAAACAAATATTCAGTTAGTTAATAATTAAAATTTTACGGTGATTAAATGAACATCTTACTTCTTTGATATGTAATATTTGTCTTAGGCCGTTAGTTAATGTGCTTGTAAACATGTTAGAGTAATTAATTTTATATGGAAAAGTAAAAGACTAGTCTCATAGTTTATCTGGTTGAAGGAGATTTATAATGATAAATATTTATTTACTTGACAGTACTTCCTGTAAATAATGCTAAAAAACAATTTTTAAGGCAGTTTTAAAAATTAAAACTTAATCTTAAAAAGTGGCTGTCTAAGTGCTTTTGACTAACCGTAAGATCAGTTATAAGTTTAAATTGACTCACCAAAGTAAACAAACCCCACGCTTGCTAAACTGCTCTTAGTGGTTAACCTCTCTACAGGTCTATCATATAAAATTATTTAAGAATTGCTTAAGCTTAGAAAATAAGTTTTGTCAGTAATCTTTTTCCACAAAACGCACATTTTTCTAATTTATTACTTTGCAACTTTGCAATTATTACGAAGAAATAGTAAAATGTTTGATATTTCTTTTTTATATGACGAATGCCAAGAAGAAATAACACGTAAATTTATGTTTCATTTAGCGATTTGCATTTTAAACATTTTTATCAATTTCTTTTGTAGGTCATCTAAAAGGTAGAAAAAAATCAAATCTTGGAAAACGGTAATTATCTACTCCAATATAAATATAACGGCAATTCCGTAAATAAATTAATTGTGATTTTTGCTTATTGAGCATTGCAGTCAAAAATATAAATTAAAATCAGTTCAAATTTTAGTAAATTCAAATTTATGTAATAAATAAAACTAAACAAAATTACATGTATGTATTTAAAAGTTATAAGAATAAAAAATCAAAATCAAAAACATAATCCAGTGGGTGTCAATAAATTCAATACATTATCCTGCGATTGAAAAATATAATATGTGACCAATGGTTCCAGTTGTGAGTAAAGGAAATACTACTCGAAGAATGACCACAATTATCTAAGTGATTTTTTCATCTACTTGAACATTTAAGAATGTATTTAATTAAATATTGAAAAGAGTAAATAACTAAACAATTAGTTTTATACCTTAATTTAGTATAATGTTAAAAATGTATTACCAGGTAATACTAACAACGTTGTTATTATTAAAGAAAATAAATAACGCATAAGTTAACATTAACTAAAATTGGCTGAAGAGTCGTATCCCTATAAGTGTTTATGTGTTGGTAGTGTTAACTATTAGCTATTAACTTAGTTGTTTATTGAGATTTATTGAGCTGTTAAAACAGTATGAAATTACCACGCCAAGGGAAGTTATTTCGACTTATGTGGTTTATTCCTTTCCAAAAGGATGATATGAAACAATCTCAAAAAACTATTAAGATTGCAATACGTAGGCCAATTAATTGTTGATGAGTATTTTGGTAAAACATCCTTAAGATTTAGTTAGTAACTTTGCATTGGGGTCAAAATGGATCTAAAACGTAACACCACTTGAATCTCGAATAATCATTAATTTGGGGCTGAAAAAACAAGACGGATTCTAAAACGTTATTTATTTAACCATAAATACATGGAGATTATTAGTTTTTATAGACGCACCATCAAAAATCAAAAGTCAGATTTAAGTGTGTGTTCAATTTACAATGGCCATACAAAAAGATAACTATAGGCAACTCTAAGGTCCTTGCAACAAACTCGATCACTTTTATCATATTGATTACGAATATATTCAATTATAGGCCTCCTTTAAACACCTGCTGCAACTTTTATTGTACTGTACTTTTAAAAAGATTTTAAACATTTAAGTACAAGTAGAAAAATGAAAACAATCTGGTAGAGCACAGTATCACTTATTGGGAAACGGATGGAGCGGAAGACTTGTACTAGGGGGGGGGGGGTTGACGAGGATATAAGTACCTTGAAAACACGAGGCGAGAGTTTATAGCTCACCCACCACGTGTTGCCGCTGGTTACCAAATCTTTTTCCAATCTCGTTTCTTTCTTAAAATATCATGAGTTTGAGATTCGAGCAACGGATACATTATTTAGTTTTTAAATTGGGGTTTCCCCTGTAAACTAAGAAATCGTAAGGAGAGATCTAACAAAATAACAATTGTGCATAATTTTTTTAAAGTTTTGTGGTCTCAGGTTTTAGGGTAAAAGTTTCCTAATTGCTAATCCTACAAATATTTAGATCGATTATCACACACAACCCCGTTAATTTCAGGTTACATGATGAAAATAAGGATGTATCAGCAATTTACATAAAGCACGGTATTAATATCTAATCCAATGAATAGAGCTTACAAACAGTCCGTTAGTTCTAATTTTTCTGAATGTTGTCTAGGATGGTTAGTAGTTGTTTCAAATGCAAAATGCACAATTCTCGCCCTTTCCACCATAGTGAAAAATCCGATAATGTACTTTCTTCAGATTTTTTGTTACAACATCGTTGCGGTGCATTTTATCTAGAAGAGAGTCATTTTAATGGTGTAGACAATCAAATTTACTATAATATTCGTATTTAATTTGTTTATCTAGGACTTATGGTTACGGAGATGTTTATTTGAAATATATATATATATATATATATATATTTCACTTTTAGAAATTTGCCAAAATTTTGATTTTGGAACAGTAGTGGCAAAGTAAGGCTGCTGGGCCAGTTCAAGGTCACCCGAGCGATGACGTCATCGAGGTCAATGACGTCACTCTAAGACGTCACCCACATGACGTCATAGGGTGACGTCATTTTAGATGACGTCATCGGTTACCTTAAACTGGCCCAGCAGCCTTACTTTGCCACTACTTTGGAACACATCAGGATGGAAGAATTGAGCCCATCACGATGAGTAGAGACAGTGCTTCCCAAAACATGCTTAAGACCATCTCATGCAGATGCACAACTGGCTATATGGCGGGGTGTGGCTGTATAAAGGCGGAGCTAAGTTGTTCAGCTCTTTGCAAATCGTGTGCTGGCCAAGAATGTAACAACAGGACAAAAGTCATCGTTGACGACCAAGAGAACGCCGATATTCCAACTTCACTATTTGAGGCAAATGGCGACCAAGACTCCATTACCACACCCCTTACGAAACAAGCGAAGCGCCAGTAAATTTGTTTTTAGTTTTTTATTCATTTTACTAACAATTTTTGTATGACTATTATTGCATTTTTATGGTACTTTGTTTAAATAGATAAATCTTTACAACAATGTATTGCGTTTTGTGGTTTATTTGCTATTGAACAATTAGACGAGAGCTCGAAAGGGACCCCCACATCGGGGTTTAGTCCGCAGCATATAAAGCCGCAAGAAAACCTCTCCGCCGGGCCATTAACAGGAGTAAAGCTGGAGTAGCTGCTGGAGGAATCTACGGGAGGATGGTGATTCCAATCCGTGGAATCTTATGTACACAATTGTAAACCCAGAAGCTTGGTGTCATCTCTACCTTCCATCACGGAGGTATTTCCCTCACGTTTCCATTCTGTCTCCATCACATCCAGTGAGGCCATGCGTTGATTGATTTTGGACGGGTAGAGAACATTCCTATCTTTAGCAATGTTCATGAGGAGTTTGAAAACGCTGTTCTCTCCCTAAAGAAAAACAAATCTGATGTTCCCGGTCCCAACAGAATTCCCGGTGAGGCAACAGAAAAGAAAGTCCCCAGCTATTGCTCAGAATGTAAAATGCTTGCCTGTCCGATGGGGTTACCCATCCACTTGCAAGAAAGCCAGACTTGTGCTTATCAGCAAGGGGAAAGGCAACACGGACATGCGTTCATCCTAATTTGTGTGTAGAAGATACGGCCGGGAAAGCTTTAAGAAGTTCGTTCCTACCTGAATTCTACCGTTAATGATGCCGCCGGTTCATCTCCCCGACAGTACGGCTTCAGAAAGGGGCCATCAACTATAGATGCATTTGCAGAGGTACGAAGTGAAGTGAAAAGAGACGAGAACCGGATTATTATGTCCTCCATTTCTCTCGCAGAATAGTTCTGTTTGTTACGCTTGATGTCAATTGTTATATATTTCTAATTTGATTACCACATAATTTTCCATTATTCTATGTTACTCAGTTTTGTTCTGTTTATAACAGCTGATTATAATTTACTATGGACCCGTTCACATTCAACCACCGCAAAAGAGGTTTGTTTACGTTTTGCCAATCACGTGACTTATTCCATTATGGGATTTGTCACGTGATAGGCAAAAACTTAAACAACCCGCTTTGCGGTGGATGCTTGTGAACGCCCTCAATCATGATTATTATTTATTTTTCCCAATCCAGCCTGTATATATTTTTAAAAGTCAATTTAAAAAATGAATTCAAACATTTACATTTCGTTATTTCTATTATCACCAGTTAAGGACACGATGTCAATGATCAGAACTCTGTGGTCAGAAATTGGATTTCCAAAAAAGCGGCAAGTGCACAAACTAACGATATCGATGACTTTTAAACCTGTAGTTAAAACCCTTCATTCCTATTAAGTACTTAGGTAACTTTGTCCAACATTTAAATTAATAAAAATACTATTGTACTAAGTTTAATAAAATTTAACAAGTGGTAAATTATAAGGAATTCTTAAGTTTATATTTTTTTATATATTTTTTGTGTCTATATACGCCAGTGGCATATTTTAACGTTTTCACGGGGAACGGTCCAAACCAAACCATATATTGGCATTTATGTATGGAAAATGGACATTTCTTAAACAAAGATTAATATTAAATTTTACAATAAGCCAATATTGCTGACCACAGAAATTTTCCAATGTCAGAGAAGGGCCATAGAAAACAGGAGCCACACCCTCGATAAGGCTAATTTTACAAAGTAAGCTAAGAACGCTCTGCCTAACTTTTAGAACAGTTATAAGTTTAAATTGACTCACCAAAGTAAAGACCCTTCTCCCATATTGACTGTCCCAGTAAAGAACTTTTCTCCTGTGGTAGACAATCTTGTCTATTATTCAGTATTCCAGCATTACAATCTTTGAAATATTAATATGACGTTAGTACTCTTTGTAAGTAAAGGGTTTGAATGAAAATAAAAGAATACATAGGAAGCTTTTACATTTTAGATAATTCTTTCCATTTGATCTTATACTCTAATATGAGTAAGGTATATTTGTATGTGTGCTCACGGATCTCGAAAATGGCTGGAACGATTTTCTCCAAAACTTTGGAAATAACTTATTTTTGAGATAAATATATCCATTCTAAATCAGTATATATGTATAAGTCTATATGCTAGGAAAAATCTTAATTGTTTATAATCTTGAATTTTATAACAAAAAGCTTAAACATCGATCTCATGGAGTTTAATTAAAATAAAAGAGTTGCTGAAAAGAGTTGACAAACTGTCAAAGCACAAGCAAAGTGCTTCAGTATAAACTTGTGGGGTTTTCTACTAAAGTAAGAAACTGAATTACCGAATAATACTATAATAAAAATAATATATCAGGTTTTAATTAGGACTTTATACTGGTGATCATGACAATTTAGTTATATGAAAGTAAAGTAAAGGTAAAGTAAGTAAAGTAAGTAAGGTAAGGTAAGTAAAGTAACTAAGCAATTTGAAGAATTGCAATGAAATTAAGAGCAACAGAATTAGCAACAATGATGAAATCGGCTTTTAACCGTAGGGATAAAATCCACGTCTTCCAGCATGTCATACAGGAGTGCAGCATCCTTAGGTTTATATTACAACATCCTGAAAGGCTAGTGAGCTAAGCGAACGAGCTCGTTTCGAAAGAAAAAGCTTTTTGTGCTTTACAATTGAACGAACAGTCAGTGACTCATATAACTCTTAACCACGCCGGTTCTAGACTATGAAAATCTCAGCACTTGACAAAAAAGTGTTTTATTAAAAAATACACAATTTGCCCATCAGCTGCTTGTTCCATTAAGATTCATGTTTTAGTTTTTTGATGTGCCTTACATTAAAAGAGTGTTGTGTGTGAGTGAGTATGACGATTAGGTCAATCTACCATCCTTGTGGCTACGTTTTAGAGGGTGGGACAGCCTATAACCTTTAGATTTCTAACATTTTTACTACAGTAATTAGACAAATTTAAGTTCTTCATCGATAAAGTTGTATATGCAACAATTGTATTTATCCTTTTAGCTACTGTGAGATATTTTAAACAATCTCATTAGCCTATAACTTACACCTCTCTCGTGGCTTTAAGGAATTCATAATACAATCGCAGCATAAACTACAATCGATACATTACAGAAATATAATATATTATTTCGGAACAATTAGTTTGTTAATTTTTTTTATTGTGAGCAGAGGACTTTGAAACCATATTAATAAGTTCTTTACTTTTCTTAACTAAGTTTACCTTTAAAAAGTCGACACCATGGATTAAAAAATAGCCTTCGGTTTTAAGTTCAATCAAGTATATTTTCTTATTTTATTTCAAAAAACTTTTTATAACAACTACTACTGAATAGGTAAATTGGTATAACTTAATGAATTATTCGCAATTGTTAGTAACATTTTATTCGCTACTGAACAAATTGTTGTGACGACTTCATACAACATTCTTTTCAGAAAATAAGAGAAGCTTAAATCAGTATAATACACGAACAAGAACAAGTAAATTAAAAACTTGGCTCGATTT
This sequence comes from Neoaliturus tenellus, assembly GCA_030545055.2. Lineage (NCBI taxonomy): Eukaryota > Metazoa > Arthropoda > Insecta > Hemiptera > Cicadellidae > Neoaliturus > Neoaliturus tenellus. The sequence continues at coordinate 208,681,587 of CM061531.1, forward strand.
ATAGCGCTATAAAGTAGACTCCGATTGCATCACTACGACTCTACTTTGACACGGAAAGCAACCGTCTTCTACAGTAATTGATGGCTTTCAGAACAAAATATTTCAGAAAGGACATTTCTTTTGGATTACCAAGAAAAAATAACAGATATTGAGTGATATAACAGATTATATCCCTCAATGTCTTAAAGGTTTTACTTTATTTGTCTATGATTTAGTGTTTCCAAGTTAAATAAATTAATACAAAATTATTTACACTCCGCGTTATTAATTCACCTTATATTTATACAAAAGGGCAAATCTTCAGAAATGCAAAGTAAAATGGCTACTTGAGTACAATGGTAATATATTATTTAGGTTATTACTAACTAATTAACAAATCTTCAAATTTTAATTTATTACAACATTTTAAACAGAGTACACAGGTTTTCTGTTATTATGTTAATAAAATCAAGATAAAAGTTTAGTCAAGAGTTGTTTGTTTTACTACTTCAAAGTTCGATGCTCATAATTAGAATAACCATTGATGAACTGTAACCATGCTTCTAAACCCCCTGCAATGGGTAAGGGCGGGAACGGTGAATTAAAGGGAATCCAGGGGCTTTATTCTCTTTGTAGCGGACACATTCAATGGGATTATCGACTAACTTGGCCAAGCCGAAAACCAACTTAACGCCTAGCCAACTTTTGGCAAATTTCTTCACGATTTTGTGTTAGAATATTTAGAATGTTTTATTTTTATTCTTTCATTATTAATTTTTTTTCTTTTTTCAATTTGGAAACTCGGATCAAAGCGTGTTTTATTTTTTGAACGAAGTAAAATTTTCATTTAGGTTTGCTGCAGCCCTATTTTTTAACTTTTCAAGATTATGAAAATATAGAAAGGAACCTAATTTAGTTATATACGATTAGATAAATAGTTTAAATATTATAAATGAATCGGTGTATGCAAACAGGTTCTAAGTAAAAAATATATAACTTTCGGGAAATAAAAACAAATGCATTAGTACACAAAAAATCAAAAGGTAAAAATTCACCAAAAAGTTTTATTACAGTTATATTTTATGAACTAAATCCCATAGTTACTATTGTAAAAACTTGCTGTATATAGAAATTGTACATATTTATTTATAGCAGACTTGTAACATTTTTGTATAATTCGGGTGTAACAATCTGGTTTGTTAAAAAAACCCAAGTTTTTCTGTTGTTATACAAAAAATTTAACGAATAACTTAATACTGAACAATATTGCATGAGTTATAGATAGTTTTAGCATTTTAAAACCAAACAGAGTCTAAAATTCTAATCAATGTCGTGTTCATTTTCACCACTTGAAACGTCGCCTTTAATAAATTGACTAAAAAAACTCTTGGTATTCCAAAAGAATGTATGGTTGAAGCTTCCTGATGTCCCCAAGTTTTTTTTTTTGTTTAATAAGAATTTTCCCAAGTTCAAAGCAGTCTTTTCAGGAAACTGGATTTCCTGATCCATGTAGTGGGAAAGCTTATGGGAATTAACAATGCGACTATCAATAGCATGTCTGGCCACAATAATGCCTTTCATTTCCATAGGTAAAATGCATAAAAGAGCTTATTCCAAAGTGCATTTTATCGTTTGCTTAAAGGCTCTCCCTTTTGTTCATTCCGAAACACAATTTTTTTTGTAACGCTATGGCCACCAATTTTGAAAATCTTTAATTTCAGGAGTATCACCCGCAGGAACTGTAAACTCACTTGATTTATTAGAGGTGATGAAGTTCTGTCAGTTGCTGCATGGTGTACAGCCTGTCATGTTTTCTAAGGCCTACTTTTTATCATCGAAAAATCTCTATCACACGGTAAGTAAGAATGGCCTCTTACTGGAAATATTTGTTTAATTTTTTGGAACCTGCCTGAGTTTGTAAGAGCCAAAAATACCCTAATCAATGTTTTAGCCCCCAAAATTATCATAATAAACATGAACCTCAGTAATTTCAACTAGGGCATCTCTCAATAGTTGTAAACCAACGAGCACACCTCATCAGGGGTTTTCCTTGCAGTACCTTCATGGTAAAGGTAGATATTTGATTAATTTTTCACAATATTAAGGATACAGAATAAGCTCACTGACAGTTGCCTCAAGTAAAAGGTTTCCTGTACAGGTGCAATCGGTAATGGGATATTCTGCATGTAATCGAACGCAATGGCTAACATATTGGATTTTGGATTTTCACGTTCTGATTTTAATTTATTTTAAAATTTCTTAGCCCTTCACAGATGACTGATTTATTTTTGCTGCATCACTGAAATGTGGGTTGTGCAACTCAACCCTAAGTTCTTCACAGGTACAACCTGAGTCAATCTGTGGTCGGCCAAACTTTAAACCAAAGTGGTTTTCATTGAAGAAGTAAGAAAAAAAATTCATAGCCACATTTCACTGTAGGGTTATTTTCTTTAAACATATTAAAAACTATTTTATTGTTAATAAGAATAGCATTAAATCGAAATTTTTTAATCCTGTGGGGTGGAGCCCTGATGACATGTTAGAGTTTTTCAGCAAAGAGGAACTTCTATGAGAAATGTCAACCTTGTATACGCTGTGGTTATGGAAATTCAATGATACGGAGTGAGTGGTATTTGACAAATATATAGTAGATAACTTAGGTTTTTTAGCCAACATATGTTGGAAAGTTTTTGTTTATTTAATTCTATATACATTGTAAGTTGAATTTTTTTAAGAGTTTAGCATCTCTGAAAAAATCTATCTCTTCTATTAATACGTGAGGGCTGTTTTTTGTGAACAAAATTCCTCCCTTATTCCTGAACCAATTTTAACGTTTGAGGTGTCAAAAGAATGGTCTTAGTTCGTAGTTTTGCATTAAGGTTTTAGATTTTTGATATTTTGAGTCTGAAGCCCACGGGGGGCCCTTAAAGCTCGTTTTTCGTCCATAAGATTAACATTAGAAATTTTTTTATTGAATTGCAAAATAAAACAGCTGTTGGTAGTAAAACAAACAAACACATGTTAAAAACTAGCTGAACAGAAGCAATTGAACTAATTAATGGTACTGAAATATCGACAAATTTCCATACTTTAATTCAAGGAGTGTCTGTGTAGAACAAATTGTGTGTTTTACATTTTTCCTCAAAATGTATAGCTGATATATTATGCTTGAACTTTATGGTAACATAATCCCAGAAAAGTTGGTTTTCCTGTACAAAAACAAGGTTGTAAATTAAAAATTTGTGATGTTCTTTGGGGTTATCAGATTGGTATTGAAACAACTACGAAAGTTAAAAAAAAAAAATTAAAATAGAACACCTAATGTTTGCGTGTGGGTTTTCAAACTGCTGTGAGCTAGGAAAAGGGATAGTTGGTTGTTGGTGTAAATTCATTATCCTGTTTACTACGATACTATAACAAATTTAATGCAGAATGCTACACATATTAAAATACCTGTTTAAAAGAGACAACATTTAAAAGTTTTTTACCACCATTATTGATAACAAGCTTATTGCAAACGTGGTTTGTATAAAGAGAAATTTTAACCAAAATATGAATGCCACATCAAACCAAAATGGACCACACCAACAAAGATGTAGCCTAGGTTTTCTTTTAAAATTTAATTTTGTGATTTCTTTGTTTAAATTCTGTAATGCCATGGGATCTAAACAAGTAATAACTAAAAAAAGTACAAAAAATAGATAAATATAATACAATAAATATAACTAAACCTAAGTTAAAGAGGATTGAGTCCGTTATAAATAGTAATAGAGTTGGCTTATTCACTATGTCGAAGACTAACTCATACTACTAGAAAAACAGAAGCAGTGAGTGGTGCATAGTTCATCCAGGACCAGGTAGTTGACATAAAAAATGATTTTTTTTCTTCTGTTGTCATTTACGTTTTTTGTGTGATGAACTATCTAGGTAAAAAAATCTGTGAATTTATTCTAAATTTTATAGGAGTTTTAGGCAGACGCTCTAAGACTAATCATCATAAGAACCATTACGTAATCCTAGCTAATTTTGACCTAAAAGAACAAACACCAAATTTAAACACTATCACATTTGGAAGTTGGATATTTATTGATGAAGACCGATGAATGAAATACTAAAATGATGTAATCTGATTTTCACTACAACTTCATTTTCCTTCTAAGTTACACGGTATATTACCATGGAGCAAAGTTTGATCAACAGGTACTCTGATAAATGCAGCGCATTGCGCTGCACGAGCCCACTAGTACTTATTTAATACGCTAAGGTTTTTTTTTTTTGTCTTTAGAACTCCTCCTACAATTCTCATCCGATTTTCAAGTTCCTGGTGTCGTTGGATAGGGCTTAGTCTGAAGTTGTTTCTGCCAAAAATTCATGAGAATCGGATAGAAAATAAAGGTGCTATTCATCATTGATATCTCAAAATTTCCCATTAAAATAACATTAGGATTGAATAAAGCATTTTAAACATCTGTTTATGTTCAGCTGTAAATTCGCGTAGTTTTTGGTGAATACAGATATTCACAATATTGGATTGGTCGGATGTCATTGATTTAGAACTAAAACTAACATTTGTATTATATCAAAATAAATTGCTCAATTTGGATCAACACGTATACTAGTTATAGTTTATTCTTCGTAGCACGGTTTTTAGATTTTATAAACATAGGTATTTAAATATGTACTTAAGAGTGGTCTTAACTCGAAGAAATGATTAGTGAAAATTTGGAATATGAGAGAAGCATACAATTAGTCGTGAAGGTGCAAACTTGCTGTACCTTCACAATTTATCTATATTTTTATGAATGATTACATATTACTCACAAATTTATGCTGAAAGTACAAAATAAACCCTGAAACCCTTGTTTATTTTTTCAAACATTCATAACGTAAGGATCACTGAAATGAGCTTGTGAGCTAAATGAAACACAAAACTCTGCACGCTTGAAAGGAATTGACACTTTTCGCAACCGCCTCCAGTCGAGTAAAAGTTCCCCATTGTTATGATCCCAGAACTGAGCCTCGGAACTCTGCTTTCATATTTCCTACTTTTGAAGTTTAAACCTTCTTAAGGTCTTTAACACTTAGCTGAGTCACAATCCGTTCATATAATATAATAAGGCTGCCAAGAGTGGAAATTTATTAGATAATGAGTTTACATAATTAATTGTATATGATACATTTTTTAGTGTTAAAATTGTATTCTCTAAAACAAGCAATGTTTGTTAAAGTTTAGCCACGACAAACAGATTGGAGGTGGTACCATGACTGAGAAAATCACATTTCCTTTCACAGCCCTTCATAAATCCCGTTTTAATCTTTGAGACAATTTTATGGAGGTATTTAATGGAACAAAAATCAGCTGATAATTAGAGATACATAAATGTGTACATTTAAACCTGTAGTTCATTACAATGTCTCAGTTTCAATAAGGATACGAGTTATTTGATACAGTAAAATCGAATAAATTTATTCACATTACGAACAAATTACATTTATTTATTACAATGTTTAATAACCATTTGTAATGTTACTGGTTAATAAAAGGATTAGTTTTTGGTGTGGTTTATTAGTTATTGCGAACAAAACTAAAAAACAAGTAATATTTGACAAGAACTAACAAAGTGACTATCATCAAACAAATTCACAAAGTTGTATGCAAACTTGAGAAGAATTTCACCTCACCTAAAAAAACCGTACATGGCCGGAAACCAAAAATAATTTTCATTCGAATGGTAAAGCAACACCTAGTAGTTTCCAGTGCACAAACATACACAATAGAGCATTTAAAAACATGTTTGGCTTGCGAGATTTTAACTTTGGTTCTCAGTTAGAATTCGGGAAGTAATAAATACGAGTTTGTTTGCGCTCGCGGCAAGGGTCAGTGCAGCTATACAGTAACTTTTACAACAGAATCGAACTTGGCTGGAAAAGGTCCAAAACGCACCGCCCTACTAATTTGCGCCACTATGTTCCTCAGAAATTCTATAAAAAATAATAATAACACAATTTTCAAAATGTTATTACGTGCTATTTTACATTAACTTCCAGAAATGATGGAGGTAAAATGATTAACTTGCATTGTGTAAATAACTCGTCATCAGCGTTCTAGACTTCAGCTTATAATATGGTACTGCGTCATAACAAAACTGAACTAATGAAATTAAAATATAAACATGAACAATATTTATTTAAAAATAGGTATTGCAATAATGTTATTTTTGTTATTAATTTTAAAAGTATTAGTTAGGCCTATTTAATTTTGTTCTATGAATAGTATTAAAACTATAGAATTTTTAGATAAGTTTACTGGTTTAGTTATATTGCACCAAAATATTAGGAGTATGAGAGAAAACTTCGATATTTTTTTGTCTGAGCTATCTCTTTTAAGTAGGTTTCCTGACATAATTGTTCTTTCGGAGATTTGGATAAAGGAAGCAGAGAAAGAACTGTTTAGTATTGTTAATTATACATTGTATTTGAAGACCAATGAAACATTTAGAGCAGGTGGTGTAGCAGTATTTGTTCATAATAGTGTTATAGATGTACAGTCAACAATTATACATTTGATATCTGCTGATGCTATAAAAATTAGTTTTAAAATACAAGATGTAAAATTTTTTGTTTATGGTTTATATAGGCATCATCAACAACCTAAAGAAGTTTTTATTGATGAGTTTAAACAGCTGTTAACTGATCAGGATATTAAAAATGGTAAAAACATATTAATCATAGGTGATGTTAATTTAAACTTGCTAGAGGATACCAATATAATTGATGAATATAGAGTTACCTTTTCTGCACATGGATTTGAATCCCTAGTAAATGAACCAACAAGAATTACAGAAACATCAGAGACTAATATTGATCATGCACTAGTTAAAATTAGAAATAAAAGCAAAGTAGAGGTTGATTCGGCTGTCATACACAGTTGTGTAACCGATCACTGCGCGGTGGCAGTGAGTGTCATTGTTGCCCCGTCTGGCCGCGGCGGCGGCGGCAGCGCTGGTGGCAGTGCGTCTGACACTGGTGCGGCGGCCGGTGCCGGACGGTCCGGACAGCAGAGGGTAGACTATGGACTCCTCAACCGCCTACTTGATAATACTGACTGGACTGAAGTTTACCAACAAAGCAATGCGTCGGACTCATTTGACACTTTTTCTAATAAATTGGGAGAGTTAGTTATTAAAGCAAAACGAGAATTTAAGACATCAGAAATAGTGAAGCTCAAACCATGGATTGATACAGATACTTGTAAAAGAATCAAAACAAAAAACATACTCTTAAAGAAAACTAAGAAATATCCAGGTAATATAAATTTAAAGAACTCTTTTAAAGAATTTAGAAATAAATTACAAAGTGACATTAGGGCTTTGAAAAATAATTACTATCGTGATCTCTTTTTGAAATATAAAGGAAATACGAAAAAAACGTGGAATATTGTGAGAGAGATTTCTGGTCAGACAAATCGTTCAACCTCTGAAATATCTCTTGAAGTAAACAATGCAATTGTTAATGATCCATTACAAATATCAAATGAATTCAACAATTATTTTTTGTCGGTTGCTGAGAGTTTGTGTATAAATGAAATAAAGCCAAATAATTTTTATAACTCTGATTTAAAAAATACATTCAATGAATTCACATCAATCAACTCAATTCTCATTGCTCCAGTAAATGAAAGTGAACTTGTCAATGTGATCCAATCATTGAAAAATGGAACTTCACCAGGTATTGATGGTTTTAGTACAGTTTTAATAAAGGAAATACATAGAAAAATACTGAATGTGCTACTATTTATTGTCAATCAGAGTTTTACAACAGGGGTTTTTCCAAATAAGTTAAAAAAGGCTGTTGTTATTCCGATTTATAAAAAGGGTTCCAAGTTGAATAGTAGTAATTATAGACCAATTTCTTTGCTATCTTCTTTTTCAAAAATATTTGAGAAAATTATGAAACAAAGAGTAGTAAAATTTTATGAAAAGACTAAATTTTTCAGTAATAGACAATTTGGTTTCAGACAGGGGTTGAGCACTGAGATAGCGCTGTACGAGTTTATGAATGAAGTTTATAATGGTGTTAACCTTGGTAAAAAAGTTAGTGGGCTTTTCCTTGATATTACTAAAGCGTTTGACACAGTCAACCACAGGGTTCTGCTGAAAAAATTGTATAATAGTGGAATAAGGGGGGTTGCCTATAGATGGTTTCAAAGCTATTTAACTGGGAGGTACCAATGTGTTAAGGTTAGCAATATATTAAGCAATTTTGGGGAAATTAAATTTGGTGTTCCGCAAGGATCTGTTCTAGGTGCTACATTGTTTCTGGTTTACATTAATGATCTGTGTAATGCCAAATTAAGGGGAAGAGTATTTTCATTTGCAGACGACACGGCTCTATGTTTGAACTTTGGAAGAAGTTGAAATGGACATGAATTTTGACCTAGAATGTCTGAAGTGGTGGTTCTCTGAAAATAATATGACTTTAAGTTCAGCAAAAACAAAGTATATAAATGTCAAAGTATATAAAGTATATAAATGTTTAAGGGGTGATTCCAATTGTTTAAATAATATCTTATATAAGTGTCTACGTTGCTTATGTGATAATATTAGATGTACAACTTCTTGTTCTAAAGTGGAAGAGGAGGAATCCCTAAAATATTTAGGAGTTATATTGGATAATAAATTGACAATGAAAGCACACATGAGTCGTATTAAACAGAATTTAATCAATATTCTAAGACATTTTTATTATTTGCGATCACTGTGTGGCAATAATCTATTAAGAACTCTCTATTTGTCCTTAGTACATAGTAGACTTGATTATGGGGTGTCATTTTGGGCGGCAACTTATATAACCAATCTTAAACCTTTAATTACTCTTCAAAAACAATTTGTTAGGATGATTGAGAAAAAAAATCGCACAGAACCATCCAAACCACTATTCATGGTCTTAAAGATTCTACCCATAAGATATATGTTTGTTTATAAGGTTTTAAAACTATTTTTTCTCAGGAGTAGGGGCTGCAATGATGAAAATGAATATAAAACCAAATTAAGAAATATCAACGACTATTCAATACCAAAACCTAACTGTACATTCTATACAAAAACTTGCAGTTTTCTGGGTCCAAGAATGTACAATAAACTTCCTATTGAGATCAGAAATGAAAGAAATTTGCATAAGTTCTGTAAGGAGCTAAGATTTTGGCTGTTTGATGTTGATGACATTGAGACTGAGTTATTTAAAATTTTAACATGAAGATATAAAAATCAAATTAAAAATTTTTATTGTTATTACATTGATAGGAATATGTGAGAATGTCAATATTTTTATGTATTTCTTTATAGGGATTGTTAATATATTGTATTTTTTTATTTGAATGTATCAAGATTGAAATATGTAATTCAAAGAAATATTAGTGTATAGTAAGTGTATAGTCTTATATGTATTAAATATTGAATGCAAAAATATTGAGAGATGTATAATTTAAAGGCTCTGTAGTAAAGATTTTATTTTTTATTAACATATTTAATAAGGTTTTTTTCCATATATGTATTGATCAGAATGAGTTTATAGTTTAATTTTATTATACTTTTTTTGTCGAACCACTATAGAATTCAAATTTATGTGAAAGCCTCCCAACAGGCAATGCCTTGGAGGCTTGTTTTCCAAAACAAAAATTTTAATAAAAAAAATGAAAAAATGTATATATAACTTAAATGTATGTGTTCGGATGGTTGTCAGCCTGGCTTTTTTAACTTCATTAGATTATTAATGTTTAAATTGTTATTGGAATTGTATGAATGTAAAATTGTAAAAAGAACACAGTATTATTATGTATTGTAAAATCCTATGTATATTTGTTTTGGAAAATAAAGATTATTATTATTATTATTATTATTATTATTTTTATCATTTACAAGCAAGACAACAGTAGTATTTAGTACAACTTAATTAATACCTTACAACTAACATAAATATGAAATATGACCTTGGAGTAGACCTCAGTGCGCATCTAGCATTTATACACGGAAAGGGTGTTATTTAACATTTGAAAAAAAGTATCAAATTTTGGAATTATAATTCAATCTGTTTCCGCCTGTTATTTGTGTTCCATCTTTAAAAATTTTTAAGTCGTTTATAAACCAATTACATTTTACAAAAATTTTTAAATACATAAAAAAACTTTACTTAAGAAACTAAGCGAAACAAAAACTGCCTTTATAGCAAAGGTGTTATACTTTTATTTGATTTAAAAATTAATCTGGTTAAAAAGGACAAAAGATAAGAATTAATCTTCTGCTGATAAAATTGTGTAATCCATTTTGTAACATTTATATTTAAGGTTGATTTTCTCCTTGGAGCCTTATTCGCATTACCTTTTATTGAACTTGCCAAACAATCGAGTCAAACGTTGTTAAGTTGGCACAACTAGACTCGACAGGTTAAACCACTGATGTGAACCATAATATCTCCCGTTACACCCCTGATAAACCTTATAAAACTGGCGACTAGGTATGCTTTGTGTACAACTGACGAGATGTTTTGCCTTTTTCGTAGTCTTTTGACGGATTATCATCATTACGGATTATCATTTTACGGATCATTACGGATGAGGTGTCTTAAAAAAGTCTAACCCCTCTCACTACAGTTATTTTGTGAACTTGAAAAAGCTTTTAAAGCAAACGGATACAGGCACGGATAAGCAGTTGAGCTACAAGTTAATCTGGTGCACTAAATTCAAAGGTTAATTGATTTTATAAAAGTTATTTGTGTATTAAGAGCTGTTCTTCGTTTGAGCTAAACAGTTACCGTGCGACGCGTAGCGGAGCGCGGTATTTTTTGCGAAAGCGAGAAAGACGCTCTACACTCAAAACACATACTATATTTTTCCTACAACTGCAGTTTTAATTTCTTTAACGATAAATACAACCACATTTACTCACGTACATTTTAGCTAAATGTGCCAATATGTTTTTGAGGTATAGTCAAGCTCAGTCGGAGGCGGAAGGGAGCACTGTCGCGCGCAATGCAATGAGAACAAACTGACTGGGTAGCTGAGTGATTATAGTGCTCGCCTTTGAATCCAAAGCTTGTCGGTTCGATCATGAAAAAAGTTAGTAGCTTTTGAAGGCTCGATTCCAGACCCAGTTGCCATTTGTCCTTGGGTTACTAATTAATTGTGCTTTCTAACAACTGGTCGATGTTAGATAGTAACAAGATTGGGGATTGGACCGTTCCCCATCAGAGTTATAGTAATCACGTGGCGAGCGTTAAAGACTTTAACGCTCACCCTTAAAACTTTCAACGACTTTATCGCTCGCTCCTCAGTAAGCAGCTGGTTTACGGTTGTTTTTCGGTGCGTCATCAGACACTTTACGCGTGGCTGTAGGGAAAATAATTTTTAAACGTTAATGAGAAATGAACTGTGATATTTAGAGTGTAACTAAGGGATAAAATACCCTAAGTTAAAAGCTAAAAGATTCCACCTGCTGAAATGTCTTTGCTAGAAAGATAACAGTTTCTAGCAATGGTTAGGTAAGCTCAAGTGTTTTCTGAGCATCCCTGACTCATCCAAACAAAAGTTTTTTTATACCATAGGAAACAAAATGTCTCAATAAAGCGACACGATGAAAAACGTGAATTCTAATAATTTATTAGATTAGTTTATGTAATAATTTATTAAATGTACACTTACAATCATTTCCATTCATTATTTTTGTTTAATTCATTAGTTTAGGCTTTTATGCATTGCAAAAAATACAATTCCAATACAGTTGATGAAATTCAAAGATTTTAGCGTGACATTATGTTTTGTCTAAAAATAACAACTAAAACTAAAACAAACATTAAAAAAAGAAACCAAGAAGCAAAGAGCACTACAAGAGCACACAGCAGACCACATTGCACTAAGACACAAAAGGAGGACAGCGGACGATGAATGCCGCGCGGTACTTGGCCCGGTACTTCGGAACGTCACCTACGATGGACTCTTTGGATCCGAGATGCCGGACGAGACAGCTATAATGGGTACACCGATGATGTTGCAGCACTCTACTGTGCGAAACGTTTAGCTCTCCCAGCTAAATATGATCAAGTCATGCGCATTGTCAACGAATTGATGAGTGGCCATGTACTGTCTCTTGCCTTGATCAAGAGACACATTGTGGTCCTCATGAAGAAGGGTATTGAGTGGCTTGTTCCATTGAACGTAAGAAATGAAGTGGTCCAAGCGAACTGCAAAATATCTTGGGGGTTATAGTGGACCAAAACTCAGCTGAAGGTATCGCACGGCGGATTGGGCTGCTGGGAGCATCGCTCACCCGAGCAGGCTTATGGCTAATCTGGGAGGTCCCCGGTCGATTAGAAGAAAAATGTTCACAGTCCAGTCCGAGCTCCTGTATTGCTCCGAAGTGAGTGCAGATGCTCAGGAAGTATACAGGATGAGGCTCGCTAGAGCGCAACGTCAAGCAGCACTCAGGGTCGCATCCGAGTATCGTACAGTGTCCGAGCCGGCTGTCCTGGTAATCTCTAGAGTTATCCTTGTCCAGCTCTCTGTACGGGAGAGGAAGGTCATATACCAGAGACAAGTTGATGTCGGCAAGGACCTTGAAAGAACACAGGAAGGCCAGCGAACCTACCAGACATGTCAGGAGAGCTGGGAGCTGGAGAGACGGGCTGCGAGACTCATCACCCCTGGATCCATCATCCTCTGGAGGTCCAACCCTGGGTTGAGGTGCTGAGTAGCGCTGAGGTGGACTACTTCCTGACTCAATTCTTGTCGGGTCATGGCTGGTCGTTCCTGCACAGGATGGGCAAGACTTGTTGAACACATTACATTTATTGCCTGGGCTTCCCCGATGACGCGGAACACAAATTATTCCGTTGTTCAAGCTGGGAACGGCTACGCCTGTCTCGTCGATAGACTCGGTCTGCATTAAAATGTTTTAGTGTGAGGACGCTTGGGGTTGCTTGTTGCATTTGATCTAGAAAGTCCTCAAATTCAAGAATACCGATTTAGACAGAATTACAACACGAGATGTCAACACGAGATTGGAGCTTCCAATCACGAGATGTCATTAAAAACGTGCAATCCCCAATCAACATTTGCAAATGGTTTAAACGGCAATTATTTATTTTTAGTTGTAAAATCGATTTGGTAGTTGTTATTAACCAGTGTGATGATAATTCCGTTTACTATCACATATGTCAGTTTTTCGATCGGGGCCGCCTGCTACTGAATTCAAACCGCAAGGAACGCCGCACCTCATCGGTTGTTTCGCTTGGACGCTCCAATGCACTGCTTCGCTGTCGCTGCCATATGCCTACTCAGTCTTGTCTTGGTTTCTAGCGTGTAGTAGTATTCATTTGTTATTTCCACCAAGGCTTTTATGAACAAATTTAGTGGTCGTACTAATTGTTTACTTAACAAATTCCAATTACTTGTGTCATCATGTTACTTTTAATTATTCAAATGCTGAAATATAATGTTACAGTTTCTTTTTTTTTTTCATAGTTATATGAACAATTTTGACTGTGGAAAGCGTTTTACTGTAATCTTCGATCAAAAATTAAACTAAGAAAACAACCGCAAAATAATTATTTCTTTCAAGAAATTCAAATAGTTTTAACCAAGTAAATTTGAAGACATTAATATGAACATTAAATTTGTTAAGTAGTTAATAAAAATATTAATGATAATGTTAATTTAAAAATTAGTAATAAGAGAACGAAATCAAAGTCAGACTGTTACAGTTTATTTCGTTTTAGCTTAAATGTAGACTATTTGATCTAAGAAGTACAATTTCAATACAAGTAAAGAAAGTGGCATTTTCCGGCACGGATTCAAGTTTCACTAAATATTTTAAAATAAGTCATCTTTTTCAAAATGAGCAGAACAATCTACTCTGGTATTTAATTGTTTCATTTTAAGTTTCTTGTCGGGAGATGACTTGTTGGCCACTGAGGGGGTTGTGGGGTTGGATGGAATTGATTTATATCCAAAACCTACTGTTCAATCGGTTAACTAAGGAATAAAATCAAACTTTGTACTATTCTACGGAAAAACATTTTTCCAAAAAAGTAAACAATTATCTTTGTTAACTAACCCTAGCCTAATCCAATGTAGATAAAGACAGCTGACTGCAAAATAAATTAAAACAACGTAGGGGTGCTGTATGTTTTTTGTTTTGTCGATAGCTTAACATATAGTAGAAAAAAAGTCTAATTATTTTGGCCAATGGCATGCATCAGCTTCCCCCCTCACCCCGCAACCCCCTCTCTGACCATCAAGTCATCTCCGAACAACAGATCTCCATTATTTCCCGACCTTTCAATCCAGAGATTACACCTGCTTAAAGAAAGAACGTCTATAAGTAAGCCTTTTGGTGAGTGAATAGAATAGTATATTTCATTACAAGTGACGAAAGTGAAATTTTCAAATCATTGCCGTCGTCGACTTCGCCTCAGAAACTTGAGCACGTACCGGAAAATCACTATCGGTACGAGTTATGAACAGTACTTTTCATCACGACGGAAAAGATACACATACAGACTAATAAACCACGATAAGAATTTGTTAAAGGTTGGAGGGTTTGATGTTTTGCATTCTCAATTTGCTCAGCCATTCCAATTTTAATTTCAGATTACGTTCTACATTATGGTTGTTCTTGCTCAATGGTCGTTTTTGGAGATTTGGATATCGTGGCGTTCTGCTATTAAAATTATCAAATAAAGCATTAACTAGAAAAGCAAACTCTTCAGTATCCTGACAAAACTTGCTATCATGATTTCATCATTTAAGGTCATCATTGATGTTATGTCAAAGGGCTGCGTATATCGAATGGCTAAATACTTGCACTAAAAGTTTAACATTAATTTTTTTGAATGACCTTGGATATATGTCTGTCTGTTGATTTTGGGACTGCCTTGCATGCTGTGGAGCTACAGTCTACTTGGTACAACTTTTATATGGGAGCCCAAGATATAATTTTTTAGTCATTTAAGAAATTATGCTTTAGTAAGTTGTTTCTTAAACATTTTAAAAGATGTGGAGGATCGAACAAGAAATAAATTCTTTTTGAAAGCATTTCAATGAAAGGTTTTTTCGTGATTCCTAAAAGATTGTACAATCTTACTTTGAAGATTATTGGTCAGATACCAATGCTCTAACTCTTAAAATAATCTTAAAAAGGTGTCCAATTACATAGTCCAAAACAGACAATAAATTGTCAGAGTTCATAGTTCCAGCTGACAGTAAAAACATAAGGGTAACTTTCAAGAGTGTACTAATCCACTTAAATGAAAAAACCCTAGCACTAGCAGCCAATTTACGACTTCTGCCCAACGGCCCTAGATCTTCTCTCCCTTCTTCAATATCATTTTGTAAATCATAATTTACACCAGCTTTTATGGTCATCTAGTCGAACATTACAACAACTTCTCTCTTTTTGTTACATGGATGACCCCTTTTGTTTCAGCTATTCACAGGTTTCCTTTGTCACTCCAGATCTAAATTTGTGTACACCCACCCATCGTCTACATGTTCTCTCACTGGGTAGTTTAAATCCCTAGTTAGTAAGCAATCTATTTAAATACGGAGACTTGTAGTGAAATCGAAGTGTCAAATCTTTTTCCATTTGGCTAAATTTTGCTGTGCGAGATACTGTTTTTCCAATGTACATATTTATGAACGTTTTGGGCTTTTCCGGTAAATTGAAAAATCTTTCCATCGTATTCATCTTTCTTTTTCATTGCAAATTTTTTTTTATTTACGCTTGATTGTGAATTGTTTGTAACACATGGTACTTCTTAATAACTATAAAGAATTAGAAGTACCTCCAGGAATTAGCAAAATTGCTTGGCTCGGTAATTGAGGGCTCTTTATTAATGCTTATTAGTAGTGTTGAAAGGTATTCTGAGTTTCGTAAAGCTTCTTGCTTTAGCTAATTTATGAGATATTTTCGTGTGAATAACTAATTTGTTACGAATTCTTAATTATTAGTATTGATAACGTTATTTTCCTTATCCGATGAGATTTCTTCATGCGCTCCCAAAAAATTACAGGGTATAGCTGTCGACTTTAGAAAATATCATACAGTTAAGTAATCTTTATCAAAATGAGCAAGACAAACTACTCTGGTATATAATTGTTTAATTTTAAGGTTATTTAGATAATTATTTCCTGACCTTTCAATCCAGAGATTACACCTGCAAAGAAAGGGCCGTTTGGATTTGGTCTGGCAGCTGGCATAGCTGAGAGATCACTTGCGCAATAGTTCAGCTGCCATAAAAGCTGGGCCACTTTAGAAATATAGGCTCAGTTTTAAATATTTGTCATTTTAACGTGGATTGTCTGAGCAGATCCAAAAGTGACTGCCTCAGCAAAGTGCTGCTAGAAAATAATGTCGATGTCCTCGCATTACAAGAAACACATGTAGAAGACTTAGAGAACAGTGCGAGGGGCAACATCACAGGATATAGGCTTGTGGATGCAATAGGACACAGGGTATATGGCGTGGCGACTTACGTTAGGCAAGACAAAGACGACGTGTCAGTCTCCCACAAAAGTTATGTGAACAGCATATTTACTGTTGCTGTTAAGGTATCTGTAAAAAACCAACAAACAACAACAAAACCATAACCCGGTCAACACAAAAACAGAAAAGAAGGGGTTGTAGGTGAAAGTATATAATATATTGCTTTAATTACACATTTAACATTTTAATCCTAAAAACATTTTAAAGAAAGCAAATCTCACAATCCTTCATTACTCCACATGTCCACAACAATTTCTCTTTGTTTATCTCTTTTCAAAACAAAAACAAAAAAACATATGTCTGTTGCTGAATTAAATAAATGTAAACAGTCCATTTATAATCAGCTGATGAATTGTACAGAACATCCTCCCACCCAAGTTAATTAACTTGTTACGTTAACTTGCAACTTCTTAGGATTTCTTGTCAATCGTTTTGGTTTTGTGGGGAAGGAAATATCTTCATTTTCATAATTTGCAATCGCTGATGGAGAACAAACAGTTTTTCTTCTCTCCGTGTTAATTTCTTCTCCATTGAGATTCACACTTTGATCATGCCACTCGTTATTCGGTTTATACAAACAGTTTGGGCCCTCCCACCGTTGACTTTCCAGTAGTTCCTTTGCAATACACCCCCTTGATGGTAGATCAGCGGGGTTAAGCATACCAGGAACGAACCTCCATTGACCTGGTTCCCCGACATTTTTATTTCCTGAACATGGTCCTCCTTCTTCAGTTGGAACTTCCTCAATGATTCCCTCTTTTCTCCAGTTGCCAAATACTTCGTCGTATTTCTCAAAATATCCGTTTGTCTTGGTTTTGTCAATCGTTGACTGAAGTCTCCTCTTGGCGATTTCATGGTTACTCGGGAGTAGTTGCAATCTTCAATACAAGGAAGGTTTACTTCATAGCGTCCCTCATAATTTACACTTACCGTCCTCTTGAAGTGTCTAAGAGTCATATCGTTCAACTTTGATACGCGTTCAGATGGATCAGTAGTTCCAAGTGTTTTCAATCTCCAGGACATCGAAAGATCTTCTCCAGGTTTACTATCACAACTGCAAAACATGTCAATAGACTGATTTAACTTACTTTCACAGGATTTGGTTTCACTTGACATCCGACCCATCAGTGTCCAACCTAGAAAAGTTTCAATGGCGACTAATCCACAATCTAGTTCTACTTTATTCCCTGTAAATAATTTGCCTGCAACGTCGGCACCAATCAACACATCAATTTTCTGGTTGGATCTACCCACATCAGAAAGGAATATGTTAGCTTCTCTAAGCCGCTTACTAATCATTCCCCTCTCAACACTAGGAATGTTTTCACAAATGAGGGGTTGGTCCAAAACTTTAAATCTACATTATTTGTAATCATTGGTCAAGCTACCTAGAGTAATCTTAAATTCATTGTGTTTGACTTCGTTTGTCTTAACACCACCAAAAAGTGAATGAGTCAAACTCTCTTGTCCTTCAGGGTTTAAACCTAGCTTAGAGGCAGTTTCTGCAAGGATATAGGATCTCATTGAACCAGTGTCTAACAATGCTCTAACAGGAGTGGACATTCCATCATGGATAAGATTAACCACCACAGTCTGTAAATAGACTTGAAATTGTCCCTGTAAATTTGACAAATCTTTAACCTCAGATACCTGGTTTTGATCCGGTTTTACATGAGGACCACACCCATTTTGTTTTTCAACATCTTCTTGCACATCACTTGGCTTACACATAATAGCAGGATGTTTGCGTGAACACAAGTTACATTTAATAGGCCGTTCACAAAACTTAGATGTGTGGCCTTGAGCCAAACAAGAAAAACATGCTTTTTTATCAAATACAATTTGTCTCCTATTATTGTAGTCCATTTTCTTTGCTTTGAGACAATTAATACTCTTATGAGAAGACTGGGAACAGAAAATGCATGTTGTGTCTTTAATTTTGTTTACAAGACAAGAGGCTGTTGGCATTTCCTCACGTTTAGTGGAACTACTATTCTTAGAACTCACCTTCTTAGTAGAATCACAACTAGACTTAGCTAAAACGATCCTCTCTTCACCTTCAACTTCCGACTTGATGAACTGTCTCAGCCTTTTCAGTGTTACTTCTTCCGCTTCTGACGATCCGTCGTTGGACTGATTTGAGGATAAACTTGATCGCTGCCACGCTCTTAGAAGATCATCTGGTAAGCAGGACTCGACTAAAGGTAACAAAATGCAAGCACATTTATCTGTCGTGACATCTAAACTTTCCAAAGCTCTTAATTGGCATTCTAGCTTGTCGTAAAACTTCATAAGTGAAAAAGATTTACCTGATTCTGAGTTCTTCAATACTAAAGCTAATAATTCCCTGACATAGACTTGTACTAGAAGGCCATCACGCCCAAATCTACTCTTAAGTTCTTCTAAGGCTTTGGGATAATTATCAGCGGTAGGAGGGAAACTTTTTACTACATCATAAGCTCTAGATCCTGGAATCATGGACTGGTATAAATACTGAAATTTTTCCTCAGCATTTATTAAAGTTTCCTTGTCAATTACGTGGAAAAGACTCCAGAAGTGAAGCCAGTCTCTTGAATCGCCGCCAAATTTCAATAATTCAACTTTTGGAAGTCTTAATCTGTTATTTTTCTGTGCTACTACATTAGAATTACTCACAGAATTGTCCAGGGATCGTGCTTCATCTTCTATCTTGTTAATAGCGTTTAACTCTACCTTTACCAATGAAAACATATTTTGATACTCATCTTGTTTTTCTAATTCAGTTGCTATTTCTTCATCTGTACTGTCTTCCAGCATTAAGTCAAAAATTTCTTTATTCAATTAATTTAATTCTTGATTTCTCTGTTCAATTACCTCAAATAGTGCATTTGCTTTCTTAATATCTTCTTTGCAAACTTCATTGAACCTATTTATAGCTTTGCTCATTGCTGTCCTAAGAGCCTTTCTCTTCTTCACTAAACATCCATTCTCAAAAAATCTGATGTGACTTTTCAGCAAAAAATATACTTCCACCAATGCCCCACTACGTCGGGCGCCACTATGTAAAAAAACAACTAAAACAAAACAAAACTATAACCCGGTCAACACAAAAACAGTAAAGAAGGGGTTGTAGGTGAAAGTATATAATATATTGCTTTAATTACACATTTAACATTTTAATCCTAAAAAATTTTTAAAGAAAACAAATCTCACAATCCTTCATTACTCCACATGTCCACAACAATTTCTCTTTGTTTATCTCTTTTCAAAACAAAAACAAAAAAACATATGTCTGTTGCTGAATTAAATAAATGTAAACAGTCCATTTATAATCAGCTGATGAATTGTACAGAACAGTATCTGAGACTACCATTGTAAATGTCTACAAACCGCCGAACATCCAGTGGTCAGATACAGTTCTCCCAACTTTTGAACATCCTGTGGTATATGTAGGTGACTTAACAGTCATCACACCCAGTGGGGATATTCGTCCGATGATGACAACGGCACTCGTCTTTCAAGCTGGGCTGAAAATAACAACTTTTTCCTGGTATTTAATGCCAAAGACCCACACACTTTCCATTCAGCTCGATGGCGTCGTGGGTACTCTCCAGACTTGTGCTTTTGTTCTTGTGACCGATCAACAACACCTTCACCAACTTGCAGGAGGGTCCTAGGTGCCTTTCCTCATTCTCAGCATAGGCCTGTACTAATATCAGTGGGAATCCAAATTCCTCTCGTAAGATCTTTTCCTCGGTCTAGGTGGAACTTCAACAAAGCTGAGTGGGAGGCCTTCTCCACCAGGCTTGACAAAGGCATCAGGTTCATCCCTCCTAAAATAAAAAACTACGATCGGTTCACACAACTTGTTCTGTCTTGCGCTAAAGCGTCTATTCCAAGAGGTTTCAGGAAAGAGTATATACCAGGATGGAGTCAAGAGTGCGAAGACCTTTACAGTGAGTTCACTGATACTGCTGACAGAGATGTAGCGGACCAACTGCTTTACTCTCTCGACAACACCAGGAGAGAGAAATGGGTGAAAACAGTTGAGAACATGAACTTCACCCAAAGCAGTCGCAAAGCCTGGTCTCTTCTCAGAAAGCTCTCCACTGGTAAAACAAATGATAAAAACACTGTCTCGCAACATCGCCCTTGTGATATTGCAAAACGTTTCTCCTGTTTGTCTAAACCCGTGCGTACGTCTGCGGACAGGAAGGTGAACTTTAAGCTAAATGAAATAAAGCAAAGTCGGCAAGCACCATTGGAAGTCTCTAGACCTTTCACTATGGATGAGCTAGATGCGGCGATTGATGCGATGCCAATTAGCAAAGCAGCAGGCTTGGATGAAATCTTCCCGGAGTTTATAAAACACTCGGGTAAAAAGGCTAGACAGTGGCTTCTTGCAGTTTTTGACACCATTATGGAAACCGGCGACTTGCCTGGTATATTACGCAGATGATGTAGCTCTGGCTTATCAGCACAAGGAATTCCCAACTAGCTGAGGAAACACTAACAAATGACCTCACGACCCTCGGTGAATTCTTTAAAGCGTGGAAGCTAAATCCAAACCCAACAAAAACCGAGGTTTCGTGCTTCCACTTGAACAATAGAATGGCCCACCAAAAGCTTAAAATTGTATTTGACGGTGTTGAGTTAAAGCACAATGAAAACCCACAGTACCTGGGGGTCACTTTAGATCGGTCCCTGACATTCAAAACCCACTTACAAAAGACAGCAGCCAAGGTAAGAACCAGGACCATCATTGTCCATCACCTTGCTGGCTCCACATGGGGAGCAAACGCACAAGTTCTGCAAACCACTGCTCTGTCCCTAGTTTACTCAACTGCTGAGTACTGTGCTCCCGTGTGGTTGAACAGTGTACATGTCAGGGATATCGACGTCCAGCTAAACAGGGCTATGAGAGCCATTAGTGGTACACTCATGGCAACCCCCGTCCCCTAGCTCCCGGTCATGTGTAATATCGCTCCACCTGAAACCAGACGAAGGGATGCACTTATTATGGAATATACTAAGATCTTATCTGCTCCACACCTACCCATCCATGATTACCTACCCCCAGGAGACAGGCAGATTGAGGTCCCGAAGACCACCACTGCGGACAGCATCCCAGTTGATGGACACAAACTTTTCAATCAATACCAGTAGTGGCAAAGTGGGGCTGCTGGGCCATGACGTCATCACGATGACGTCAGCAGTGATGACGTCATCAATGACGTCACGAATGACGTCACTAATGATGTCATATGACGTCACATAAATGACGTCATGTGACGTCATATGACATCATTAGTGACGTCATTCGTGACGTCATTGATGACGTCATCACTGCTGACGTCATCGTGATGACGTCATGGCCCAGCAGCCCCACTTTGCCACTACTAATACCGACTGGACTACCTCCTGGGACTCTTTCCAAGGTCGGAATCACTTTTTGATTGCTGACCCAACCTTAGTAGTAAGTGGTATGGATCTTCCTCGGAAGCAGTGGACTATTCTCAATCGATTCCGCACTGGAGTGGGAAGATGTAATTATTGGAAATAAAAATGGGGAATGACAGAAGACCAGTCATGCGGCTGTGGAGCGGAGTTCCAGACTATGACTCACATAGTCAATGAGTGCCCTTTGAGTGCTTTCCCGAAAAGGGCTGATGGGCCTTCATTGTGCAAGTGAAGCTGGGCTGCAATGGCTTAGCGCCCTGGATTTAGCTTTATAGAGAGATCATTAATGTTTATCTTAGTTTTATTTTAAATGTATTGACGCAGGTGCTTTGCACTGCAGAACATCTTTTATTTATTTAATTATTATTATCTTTAAGATGGTGGCTGGCTATGACAGCCATACGATGTATATATACCTGCAAAGAGAAACAACATTTATAAGTAGGCTTTTTGGTGACGGAATATAATAGTATATTTCATTACAAGTACCGAGAGTGGCATTTTCGGTATGCGCCCGAGTTTCACTATAATTCGAGGATAATTTGGGAATAATATGAGCTCACGTTCCGGAAATCACTTTCGGTACGAGTTATGAGCAGTACTTGTCATCACGACTCAAAAGATACACATACAGTATTCAGTACTGTAGTGTATGTTTATTATTGTAAACCACGATAAAACTAAAACTATTTTATTTCACAATCAACATTACAACAATTCCACTTCTCTTTACATTATTTAAATCTTTAACTAGTAACACTAGTTACTACTAAATACTAGTTAAATACTAGTAGTTACTAGTAGAGACTTCGTCTCGAACTTGAAACACCATTAGGGGCCGGCCAAACGCCACTTTCGGCCCTTGTGACGAAATATACTATTTCATCACACCACATCGATATCACCTGTTTTCGACCCTCACTTCTACCAATGAAACACCTGTTTTCTCGGCCTAGGCCGGCAAAGTTTTCCCGCCTAGGCCGGTAATGGAAACGGTAGCAAAGAAATCTAGAATATAATAAGGTAGGTTACAACAACAACACCAAATTACAAATTAGTGACGTAGTTGGTAGTTCAGGTGATAGCAACTGTCAAATATATATGACGTACATGGGAAAATGGTGCTTTTCCCTTGGAATCAGCTTTAGTTGTCATCTAAAAAAACCAACTGCTTGTTCAAATTCACTGACACTAAAACATACTAATTATGTTAAAAAATTAAATAATAAATAAAATAAAATTATCTATACTTTAAAAAAATTAATAAAAACTTAATGCAAAGTTTAAAAGTAAATAAATTTAAAAACAGCATGAAACTCAACAGAGAAACAACGATATTGAAATAAATCAAAGTCAGTTGATTCTCATGCTTTATTGTTTGTTTATATTGCTGAGTCGGCACATTCAGATTGTAACTAAAACACTCTATTGAACAAGTATTTATTTTAGATGTTGTATTCAAAGCAAAATTTGTACAAGCGGTTTAGTAAAAGAAAAACTTTACTTAAAAATCTTATGACAAATATTCAATTCAGTACTTAGACTTAAAACTTAAACATTTAAAACTGGCAAATTATATACCATTTCATCAACTACTTAAGTTTGAGTTAAGCATATTCCCAGATAAAAGAAATCTGTGGCTGATAAATGAAATAAAAATTAAAAGCCATTAAATTTAAAAAGGACAAGAAAATATCTTTCAGTGGTACACTATTTATCACTACATTTTTGTCTTTGGTCTAAAACTTTGGTGACCTTTAAAATAAAATAATAAACTAAAGTTACAACTATGGAAGTAGTACTTGTGGTAATATAATTAAATGGACAAATTTCCACAGTATCAAACAATTTTTCAATACTCCAGCCCTCATGATGGCTTGAGGCTTCGCATGCAGGACAGTGCGACTAGGTGATTAGTTCTTAAGCGGCCTCTGTCTCACGTTAGTGTAGTAAAATTAGTCGGGAAAAATGAAATAATTTTTGGAAAACCAATTTTTTTAAAAATGTGTTCTATGGCATCCCCTGACCCTCCTCCGAAAAGTCCAAAGGAATCCCATTTGGGGATCACGCTTAAAAAATGAGAGGTTGGTCCATAAGGAGTTACATTAAAATTTGATATTAAGCATACTGAATTTAAATACATTCCAGAAGGTTTATATACATCAAATTAAAGGTCATAAAATGTAGAATATAATGCCGTAAACCCGACCTCAATATAACTGTCGGGAGTAAAATGGCAGGTGTTCAAAGTTTAGAATAAAATAATATTATCAAAATTTTGAAATGCAATAACTTCCGACATATTTGACCTTTTGAGGTCTGGTTTTCGGTTATGTACTCTCCTTACAAACCCCTTCAAAATTATGTATAGCATGGCTCTGGACTAAGAAAACTTTTTAAAAACTACCTCTTCAGGACGTTCATTTAGAGGATGGTTCAAGGGTAATATGATAGGCACATGACATGCTATCCGCATTTTAAAAGGTAATTGTAAAAGCAAACGTTTGCCGCAAACCGCACCTCGAAAGGTCAAGTATTTCAAAACTTATTACATTTTTAAGCGCTTATGTTAAAATTTGATTTTCATTCAAAGTTTGACAGGCTGCCGTTTTTGACTCAGGCAACCTTTTGAGATGGGGTTTGCGGCATTAAATTTTACTACTTAAGACCTTTAATTTAATGTACGTAAACCCATTGTTCGATGAAAGATTTATTTCTGACTCCACGTGGGCCATCCCATCATTTTTAGGCATGTTGCCTACTGGGGATGTCAGGGAACTTTTCTGAGGGAGGTCAGGGGATGACATAGAACACATTTCAGCAAAAATTGGCTGTCCAAAAATGTTTTCATTTTCCAGCCATATTTTGGCTTACTTTTACTACACTACGTGATCTTACCCAGAGACACCGGCTCCAAGTGATGCAATCATTGTCGCAGATCAGTAAGGCTTACCAATATTCGTCATTTGAGTCTTATTTATCAACTTAGTGTAAAACTGTTTGTCGTTAATATTTAATGAAATACAAATTAATAATAAAAAAAAAATACTGCAAACAAGAATATATATTTTAGTAAATTTAATAAGGGTTTTTCAAAATGATTTTTAATCTCATAATGGATTCATTCTACAAGTGGTTTTTAATTGTAAATATACCAAACAATTCTTATGACCACTATTGTGAAATTATAAACTAGACATTAGTAAACAAATCAATTTACATCTTTTACAAAAGGAGACTAAGTCGAGCTTTAACATCTTAAGACATATTTTCATGTAACTAGGCATATTTTCAGAGATATGGAGAGATATAGGTTTTCATAACAATATACAGTATAAACAAACAATCAAAGCTGGTTTGTGATAGGATACGTGTTCTATTGTATTTTTTCTGCTAACTGTTTTTATTAAATCATTTTTATTATAAACACTGCAAGGGGTTGAGGAAATAGGTTTAGATGCCTTAAGGTGTTGTGACTCTGCTTTTTTAAATCATTTTTAGGGAGAGGAAAAATCAGGCTTTTACGCACACAGGTCTTATGCACCTGTAGTGTGGGGTGGTAAACCATGACTCCTACAAAAAGCCAGTAGACCACCCACTAAAAAAATTCACCTTTCACTTTCGAACATTAGCCTGGGATCGCTTATCGCATTACATCAGAACTACGCCTTCTTTGGCTTTCGCCCCTTAGAGCTCATAATTGAGACATTGATCCTGTCTAATTCGGTCTTCTTGGATCTGAGGACTTTCTGAACGAAATGCGACAAGCAACCCGACCAAGTAAACCGACAGCACTCCAAGATGTGTGACCGTTAACTGTTCCCAGTGTGGAGAACGGAAGAACGTGTGTTTTGCGTAATCGGGAACGCCCGGCCTATAAATAGTTAGGTAAACCGGTCTTGCCCATCTTTTATAGTTTGACTGAAAAAAGCCATGACCCGACAGGAATGTAGTCAAGAAGTAGTCCAACTCAACATGCCACCGTTCCACCCTGGGTTGGATCTGCTTGATGAAGGCCCGTTGTTCCTGAAGCGACTCTGGCGACAGTCGCTCCGGCACTGGTAGCGTTGCTTCAAATGGGACCGATGACCTTGAAGCGACCGCGACTGGCGCGGCTAGCGACTATGGCGGGTCCGGTCTGGGGGCAGGCTCAGTCGCAGTCGCGGAGTGATTCTTGTTAATTTTTCACGTGTTGAGTTGTTAATCGTAATTTTGTTCAAAGAATAAGGAACTGCAATTGAAGCTGAAAAGCTTCTAGAAACGGCTTTTATACTAGTGTACTTATTGCCCGAAATCGAGCAATTTAATTTGAACTATGACGTGTCATTGCTCAAAATATTGCGTTTAGTTTTCCGACCAATGCAATAGTGATTATTCACCCAAAACTAATCTTTTTACAGCTGTAGGATACAACTATGTACAGATGTTAAATGCTCAACCTTAAATATTTTAATGGTAACATTTCTCATTTTAAATTTATAGAGTGCCCTCATTTTTTTATTCTCATCAATTTTTGGCGAAAACAACAACAAACAAGCTCTATCTATCCAAAGACATTAAAACGTCGGTTGAGAATTGTAAAAGGAATTCACATTACAAAAAATAAATAAATAACCCTTAGAGTATTAAATAAGTATAGATAATCATAAAATAGCCTTCTTGTCTAGTTGTAAAATATGTTATGAGTACCAACTCGTGGTGCAAATAACATTTCCATGACGTCTTCGTCATCGTCTTCCTCGACTGAAAGGTATTTTTTATTTTACTTCTGCTTCAAACTCCATGAGTACATTTAAAACTCGCAATTCAGGATAACAATGCACCAGAATCGTTCTATAAAAATCGCTTCAGGGACAACGACATGATTAGCGACTCTCGCTGAGCGACTATCGCTCCGCTACTATCGCTAGAGTCGCTTCAGTTACAACGCACCTTTAGTCTCGCAGTCCCACCACCGCAACTCTCCAGTCCCCAGCTTTCCTGTCATATCTGGTAGGTTCGTCGACGTTCCTGTTTTATTGCCTGGTCCTTCCCGACATCATCTGGTCTCTGAGAAATCACCTTCTTCTCCCATGCCAAAAGGTGGACAGGGATATCTCCGGGGGGACAGCCGGCTCGGACACTGTGCGATACGCGGATGCGACCTTGACGCTGCACTCGAGCGAGCCTCATACGAGATACTTCTATAGTGAGAGCATTTGCCCACACTTCAGAGCCATACAGGAGAAGAGACTAGACTATGGACATCATCAGTCTCCTTCTACTCGACCGGGGACCTCCAACATTGGCCATAAGTTTTCTGAGATGAACGACGCTCCTGGCAGCCTTGTCTGCCGTGCGGAAGATCTTGTCCTTCCAGCTGTTTCGTGTCCACCATAACCCCGTGGTATTATGCAGCTCGCGTGGTCTGTACAACTTTATTTCTCAGGGGCACAATAGTGCCAATCCGCCTCTTTTGGTGGGCAACAATCTCTTTCTGCTCTAGGCGAGAGACAACCCGGAGTCCCTCATCCATTCGTTGATAACGCGCATGACTACTCAGCTTCAGCTGGGCAAGCTCAACATTTTGTGCAGCGATGAGTGCCGCAACGTTGTTGGCGTACCCAACTAAAACCGTCTCGTCTGTTATCTCGGATCTAAGGAGACTGTCGTAGGCGACATTCCAACGGTACGGGCTGATACGACCCATCTCACCGAGTTAAAAGCATTCTTGACATCAAGCGTAACAAGAAGCACCACTCTGCTAGAGAAATGGTTGTGGCTATCGGCTCTTTCCATTGCTCTTTGTACTTCTGCTTTTGCGTCTATAGTTGATCGCCCCTTTCTGAAGTCTTACTGTCGGGGACATAAACCCCCAGCAGCTTCCATGACAACCTTCAAGCGGCAAGAATCAACCCTTTGATCAACCCTTTTCCCTAAAAGAGTTTGTGTACACTTTTAACAAAATTCCACTGGCAAAAAAAATGCTTTTTGTAATGTTGAAATTCGCGGACAATCTAATTTTTGTGTTTATAACTCCGAGTATAAATTATTTTCAATCTTGTATTACATATTTTGATACCTAAGAAGTACTTAGTTATCTTTGTTTAACATTTAAATTAATAAGTACAATTTATACCAATTATCAATCTTTAACTAGGAGTATATTATTTTAAATACTCTAGTTTATATAAAAAATTATGTGTAAATAGGCATTTAAAAATATTTACATTAAAAGCCATCATAAACAAATACTGCGTTACCACAGAAATTTCCAAAGCCAGGGAGTGACCAAAACAGGACTCACATTCTCAGTAAGGCTAATTTTACAAAGTAAGCTGAGGACGCTCTGCCCAACAGTTATAAGTTTAAATTGACTCAGCAAAGTAAAGACCCTTCGCCTCCGTTGACTTCTCCAGCAACGAAGTTTTCTCCTACGATAGAAAATCTTGTCTATTATTCAGTATTTCTGCATTACAACCTTTGCATTATTAATAAAACGTTAATCCTTGTTTTTATATAAAAGGTTTGAATTAAAATAAAATTATACATTGGTATTTTATGTATTTTAGATAAATCTTTCCATTTAACGATTTATGTTTTACCATATTACAAATAACTTAATTGGGTACTTATATTTGAATAATAACCGGTACAAATATATATAGTGTTTACAACTATGTCCTACGTTTCGGGAAGTACGAAAGTTAGTTTCCCCTAATTACATTAAAAAAATTACTTAACAAAAACATGAAATTATATGGTTAAAATTAGTTTTTATCTATGACGAGTAGAAATCACCTTAAGTCCATGAGAGGCTTTTACCTTCTAAAAAGAAGAGTTTTTAAAAAGGGCATATCCTAAATCAATCTCGTTAAAAAATTAAGTATTATTTTATTATTTTCTCAATCATTAATTCATGTTAATAACGTAATTATAATAGTGGTTTCTAATGAAGTGTTATATAATAATATAGTATAGTAATATGGTAAAATTAAGTACTCACTCCCAAGGTGTTTTTGTTGAAGGTAAAAATACTGTTATGAATGTTCTAAAAGTGTGTTTATTTAATAACCTTGATTCTATATATTTCATGTTTTTTTTGTTGTTGTTGTTTATTTATGTTTTTACTTAGGTTTTTTCTTCACAAAGGTAATACAAATTGAACTTATGGAAACTTGTGTCACATTTTAAACACGAAAAAGCTGTAATAAAATGAAGTGAATGAGAAATAATTTGTATTCCAGTGGTAGAAATGAACAACAAGTTTTTGTTCTAGAAGTGAATATTTATCAGTCAAGAAGTTATGAATATCATTAAGTAAGATTATATTTTGGGGTAAGGAACAAGTAATAGTTTTATTCTAGAGGGGAAAGTTTATCAAACCAACTGTTAAATTAATATTTTAGAGTTAGGAATGGAGGAAAATTTCTAATTAAGTTAACCCAAAAATAACGGGAAGAACTGAAAGAAATGGGATAAGGAGTCTTAGATATGCAAGGTTTTGAAAAAAATTTCTCTTAACATTGCAGTCTAAAACTTTGGTGACCTTTAAAATAAAATAATAAACTAAAGTTACAACTATGGAAGTAGTACTTGTGGTAATATAATTAAATGGACAAATTTCCACAGTATCAAACAATTTTTCAATACTCCAGCCCTCATGATGGCTTGAGGCTTCGCATGCAGGACAGTGCGACTAGGTGATTAGTTCTTAAGCGGCCTCTGTCTCACGTTAGTGTAGTAAAATTAGTCGGGAAAAATGAAATAATTTTTGGAAAACCAATTTTTTTAAAAATGTGTTCTATGGCATCCCCTGACCCTCCTCCGAAAAGTCCAAAGGAATCCCATTTGGGGATCACGCTTAAAAAATGAGAGGTTGGTCCATAAGGAGTTACATTAAAATTTGATATTAAGCATACTGAATTTAAATACATTCCAGAAGGTTTATATACATCAAATTAAAGGTCATAAAATGTAGAATATAATGCCGTAAACCCGACCTCAATATAACTGTCGGGAGTAAAATGGCAGGTGTTCAAAGTTTAGAATAAAATAATATTATCAAAATTTTGAAATGCAATAACTTCCGACATATTTGACCTTTTGAGGTCTGGTTTTCGGTTATGTACTCTCCTTACAAACCCCTTCAAAATTATGTATAGCATGGCTCTGGACTAAGAAAACTTTTTAAAAACTACCTCTTCAGGACGTTCATTTAGAGGATGGTTCAAGGGTAATATGATAGGCACATGACATGCTATCCGCATTTTAAAAGGTAATTGTAAAAGCAAACGTTTGCCGCAAACCGCACCTCGAAAGGTCAAGTATTTCAAAACTTATTACATTTTTAAGCGCTTATGTTAAAATTTGATTTTCATTCAAAGTTTGACAGGCTGCCGTTTTTGACTCAGGCAACCTTTTGAGATGGGGTTTGCGGCATTAAATTTTACTACTTAAGACCTTTAATTTAATGTACGTAAACCCATTGTTCGATGAAAGATTTATTTCTGACTCCACGTGGGCCATCCCATCATTTTTAGGCATGTTGCCTACTGGGGATGTCAGGGAACTTTTCTGAGGGAGGTCAGGGGATGACATAGAACACATTTCAGCAAAAATTGGCTGTCCAAAAATGTTTTCATTTTCCAGCCATATTTTGGCTTACTTTTACTACACTACGTGATCTTACCCAGAGACACCGGCTCCAAGTGATGCAATCATTGTCGCAGATCAGTAAGGCTTACCAATATTCGTCATTTGAGTCTTATTTATCAACTTAGTGTAAAACTGTTTGTCGTTAATATTTAATGAAATACAAATTAATAATAAAAAAAAAATACTGCAAACAAGAATATATATTTTAGTAAATTTAATAAGGGTTTTTCAAAATGATTTTTAATCTCATAATGGATTCATTCTACAAGTGGTTTTTAATTGTAAATATACCAAACAATTCTTATGACCACTATTGTGAAATTATAAACTAGACATTAGTAAACAAATCAATTTACATCTTTTACAAAAGGAGACTAAGTCGAGCTTTAACATCTTAAGACATATTTTCATGTAACTAGGCATATTTTCAGAGATATGGAGAGATATAGGTTTTCATAACAATATACAGTATAAACAAACAATCAAAGCTGGTTTGTGATAGGATACGTGTTCTATTGTATTTTTTCTGCTAACTGTTTTTATTAAATCATTTTTATTATAAACACTGCAAGGGGTTGAGGAAATAGGTTTAGATGCCTTAAGGTGTTGTGACTCTGCTTTTTTAAATCATTTTTAGGCAGAGGAAAAATCAGGCTTTTACGCACACAGGTCTTATGCACCTGTAGTGTGGGGTGGTAAACCATGACTCCTACAAAAAGCCAGTAGACCACCCACTAAAAAAATTCACCTTTCACTTTCGAACATTAGCCTGGGATCGCTTATCGCATTACATCAGAACTACGCCTTCTTTGGCTTTCGCCCCTTAGAGCTCATAATTGAGACATTGATCCTGTCTAATTCGGTCTTCTTGGATCTGAGGACTTTCTGAACGAAATGCGACAAGCAACCCGACCAAGTAAACCGACAGCACTCCAAGATGTGTGACCGTTAACTGTTCCCAGTGTGGAGAACGGAAGAACGTGTGTTTTGCGTAATCGGGAACGCCCGGCCTATAAATAGTTAGGTAAACCGGTCTTGCCCATCTTTTATAGTTTGACTGAAAAAAGCCATGACCCGACAGGAATGTAGTCAAGAAGTAGTCCAACTCAACATGCCACCGTTCCACCCTGGGTTGGATCTGCTTGATGAAGGCCCGTTGTTCCTGAAGCGACTCTGGCGACAGTCGCTCCGGCACTGGTAGCGTTGCTTCAAATGGGACCGATGACCTTGAAGCGACCGCGACTGGCGCGGCTAGCGACTATGGCGGGTCCGGTCTGGGGGCAGGCTCAGTCGCAGTCGCGGAGTGATTCTTGTTAATTTTTCACGTGTTGAGTTGTTAATCGTAATTTTGTTCAAAGAATAAGGAACTGCAATTGAAGCTGAAAAGCTTCTAGAAACGGCTTTTATACTAGTGTACTTATTGCCCGAAATCGAGCAATTTAATTTGAACTATGACGTGTCATTGCTCAAAATATTGCGTTTAGTTTTCCGACCAATGCAATAGTGATTATTCACCCAAAACTAATCTTTTTACAGCTGTAGGATACAACTATGTACAGATGTTAAATGCTCAACCTTAAATATTTTAATGGTAACATTTCTCATTTTAAATTTATAGAGTGCCCTCATTTTTTTATTCTCATCAATTTTTGGCGAAAACAACAACAAACAAGCTCTATCTATCCAAAGACATTAAAACGTCGGTTGAGAATTGTAAAAGGAATTCACATTACAAAAAATAAATAAATAACCCTTAGAGTATTAAATAAGTATAGATAATCATAAAATAGCCTTCTTGTCTAGTTGTAAAATATGTTATGAGTACCAACTCGTGGTGCAAATAACATTTCCATGACGTCTTCGTCATCGTCTTCCTCGACTGAAAGGTATTTTTTATTTTACTTCTGCTTCAAACTCCATGAGTACATTTAAAACTCGCAATTCAGGATAACAATGCACCAGAATCGTTCTATAAAAATCGCTTCAGGGACAACGACATGATTAGCGACTCTCGCTGAGCGACTATCGCTCCGCTACTATCGCTGAGTCGCTTCAGGGACAACGCACCTTTAGTCTCGCAGTCCCACCACCGCAACTCTCCAGTCCCCAGCTTTCCTGTCATATCTGGTAGGTTCGTCGACGTTCCTGTTTTATTGCCTGGTCCTTCCCGACATCATCTGGTCTCTGAGAAATCACCTTCTTCTCCCATGCCAAAAGGTGGACAGGGATATCTCCGGGGGGACAGCCGGCTCGGACACTGTGCGATACGCGGATGCGACCTTGACGCTGCACTCGAGCGAGCCTCATACGAGATACTTCTATAGTGAGAGCATTTGCCCACACTTCAGAGCCATACAGGAGAAGAGACTAGACTATGGACATCATCAGTCTCCTTCTACTCGACCGGGGACCTCCAACATTGGCCATAAGTTTTCTGAGATGAACGACGCTCCTGGCAGCCTTGTCTGCCGTGCGGAAGATCTTGTCCTTCCAGCTGTTTCGTGTCCACCATAACCCCGTGGTATTATGCAGCTCGCGTGGTCTGTACAACTTTATTTCTCAGGGGCACAATAGTGCCAATCCGCCTCTTTTGGTGGGCAACAATCTCTTTCTGCTCTAGGCGAGAGACAACCCGGAGTCCCTCATCCATTCGTTGATAACGCGCATGACTACTCAGCTTCAGCTGGGCAAGCTCAACATTTTGTGCAGCGATGAGTGCCGCAACGTTGTTGGCGTACCCAACTAAAACCGTCTCGTCTGTTATCTCGGATCTAAGGAGACTGTCGTAGGCGACATTCCAACGGTACGGGCTGATACGACCCATCTCACCGAGTTAAAAGCATTCTTGACATCAAGCGTAACAAGAAGCACCACTCTGCTAGAGAAATGGTTGTGGCTATCGGCTCTTTCCATTGCTCTTTGTACTTCTGCTTTTGCGTCTATAGTTGATCGCCCCTTTCTGAAGTCTTACTGTCGGGGACATAAACCCCCAGCAGCTTCCATGACAACCTTCAAGCGGCAAGAATCAACCCTTTGATCAACCCTTTTCCCTAAAAGAGTTTGTGTACACTTTTAACAAAATTCCACTGGCAAAAAAAAATGCTTTTTGTAATGTTGAAATTCGCGGACAATCTAATTTTTGTGTTTATAACTCCGAGTATAAATTATTTTCAATCTTGTATTACATATTTTGATACCTAAGAAGTACTTAGTTATCTGTTGTTTAACATTTAAATTAATAAGTACAATTTATACCAATTATCAATCTTTAACTAGGAGTATATTATTTTAAATACTCTAGTTTATATAAAAAATTATGTGTAAATAGGCATTTAAAAATATTTACATTAAAAGCCATCATAAACAAATACTGCGTTACCACAGAAATTTCCAAAGCCAGGGAGTGACCAAAACAGGACTCACATTCTCAGTAAGGCTAATTTTACAAAGTAAGCTGAGGACGCTCTGCCCAACAGTTATAAGTTTAATTGACTCAGCAAAGTAAAGACCCTTCGCCTCCGTTGACTTCTCCAGCAACGAAGTTTTCTCCTACGATAGAAAATCTTGTCTATTATTCAGTATTTCTGCATTACAACCTTTGCATTATTAATAAAACGTTAATCCTTGTTTTTATATAAAAGGTTTGAATTAAAATAAAATTATACATTGGTATTTTATGTATTTTAGATAAATCTTTCCATTTAACGATTTATGTTTTACCATATTACAAATAACTTAATTGGGTACTTATATTTGAATAATAACCGGTACAAATATATATAGTGTTTACAACTATGTCCTACGTTTCGGAAGTACGAAAGTTAGTTTCCCCTAATTACATTAAAAAAATTACTTAACAAAAACATGAAATTATATGGTTAAAATTAGTTTTTATCTATGACGAGTAGAAATCACCTTAAGTCCATGAGAGGCTTTTACCTTCTAAAAAGAAGAGTTTTTAAAAAGGGCATATCCTAAAATCAATCTCGTTAAAAAATTAAGTATTATTTTATTATTTTCTCAATCATTAATTCATGTTAATAACGTAATTATAATAGTGGTTTCTAATGAAGTGTTATATAATAATATAGTATAGTAATATGGTAAAATTAAGTACTCACTCCCAAGGTGTTTTTGTTGAAGGTAAAAATACTGTTATGAATGTTCTAAAAGTGTGTTTATTTAATAACCTTGATTCTATATATTTCATGTTTTTTTTGTTGTTGTTGTTTATTTATGTTTTTACTTAGGTTTTTTCTTCACAAAGGTAATACAAATTGAACTTATGGAAACTTGTGTCACATTTTAAAACACGAAAAAAGCTGTAATAAAATGAAGTGAATGAGAAATAATTTGTATTCCAGTGGTAGAAATGAACAACAAGTTTTTGTTCTAGAAGTGAATATTTATCAGTCAAGAAGTTATGAATATCATTAAGTAAGATTATATTTTGGGGTAAGGAACAAGTAATAGTTTTATTCTAGAGGGGAAAGTTTATCAAACCAACTGTTAAATTAATATTTTAGAGTTAGGAATGGAGGAAAATTTCTAATTAAGTTAACCCAAAAATAACGGGAAGAACTGAAAGAAATGGGATAAGGAAGTCTTAGATATGCACGGTTTTGAAAAAAATTTCTCTTAACATTGCAGTTTATAGTCAGTTTCTTTGCAGCAAGTAAGAGATTAGCTGCTTTCCAGCTGAATGGGTTCATTTTCAATACACCTTTTGGAAAGTCATCTTTATCGGGCATTTGAGAAAATCTAAAGTTTGAGCATAGCTCGTAGTTATTAAGTCATAACTTATTAACTTAACTAGTTTTTGTTCAATATTATTGACAACAAAAAAATTATACCTTGCGAGAAAATTTTCTGAAATCATAATTACCAAAAGGCCTACTAATAAATGTTGTTTCTCTGTGCAGGTGTGATCTCTGGATTGAAAGGTCAGGAAATAATTATCTAAAGAAGTTGAAAATGAAACAATTAAGTACCAGAGTAACTTGTTCTGCTCATATTGATAAAGATAACTTAATTGTAAGATATTTCCTACAGTTGACCGCTATCCCCCTGTTATATTTTTGGGGAGCGCAAAGAGAAAACTTATCAGATAAGGAAAACAACGCTAAAAATACTGATAGTTAAAAATTAATAACACATTAGTTACTCCCACGTAATATCCCTCAAATAAGCTGAGGCAAGAAGCTTTACGAACCTCA
Source organism: Neoaliturus tenellus (assembly GCA_030545055.2). Classification (NCBI taxonomy): domain Eukaryota; kingdom Metazoa; phylum Arthropoda; class Insecta; order Hemiptera; family Cicadellidae; genus Neoaliturus; species Neoaliturus tenellus. The sequence goes on from CM061531.1 coordinate 208,717,393, forward strand.
GAAAACCTTTCAACACTACCAGTAAGCATCAATGAACAGCCCTCAATTACCGAGCCTAGCAATCTTGCTAATGATACAGGCCGCATTTCTGGAGGTACAACAAAGAAAATATTAATGAGTACCATATGTTACCAAAAATTCACAATCATGCGTAAATCAACAGAAATTTTGCAATTAAAAAGAAAAGGGAAATTGATGCAAAATGGTTCAATCTTCCGGAAAAGCCAAAAACGTTCATAAATATGTACATTGTCAAAACAGGATCTAACACAGAAAAGCTTATCCGAAAGGAAAAAGATTTGGCACTTCGATTTCACTACAAGTTTCCGTCTTTTAAATAGATTGCTCACCAACCAGGGATTTAAATTACCCAGTGAGAGGTACATGTAGACGATGGGAAGGTGTACACAAATTTAGACCTGGAGTGCCAAAGGAAACCAGTGAATAGCTGAAACAAAAGATGTCATCCATGTCACAAAAAGAGAGAGTTCGTTGTAATGTTCGACTAGATGACCAAGCTGGAGTAATTATGATTTACGAAATGATATTGAAGAAGGGAGGGAAGATCTAGGGCCGCTGGGCAGAAGTCCTAAAGTGGCTACTCATGCTAGGGTTTTTCTTTTAAGTGGATTAATACACTGTTGGAAGTTACCCTTATGTTGTTTACTGTCAGCTGGACCTATGAACTCTGACAATTTATTGCCTGTTTTGGACTATATATTAGGACACCTTTTTAAGATTGGTTTAAGAGTTAGAGCAGTAGTATCTGACCAATGTTCTTCAAAGTAAGATTATACAATATTTTAGGAATCACGAAAAATTATTTCATTGAAATACTTTCAAAAAGAATTTATTTCTTGTTTGATCCTACATATCTTTTAATATGTTTAAGAAACAATTTACTAAAGCCTAATTTCTTAATTGACAAATAAATTATATCTGCAGGACAGTCCCAAAATCAACAGACAGACATATATATCCCAGGGCAATTCCAAAAAATTAATGTCAAACTTTTAGCGTAATTATTTAGCCATTCGGTATACGCAGCCCTAACAATGATGACCTTAAATTTTGAAATGAGTGATCATGATAGAAAAATTTGTCAGGATACTGCAGAGTTTGCCTTTCTAGTTAATGCTTTAATTTGATAGTTTTAATAGCAGAACACCACGAGATCTTAATCCCAAAAACGACCATTGAGCAAGGACAACCATAATGCAAAAATCTGAAATTAACATTGGGATGGTTGAGCAAGTTGAGAATACAAGACATCATATTAGCATGTCCCTCCAACCTTTAACAACTTTTTTATCGTGGTTTATTATTCTGTATGTGTATCTTTTCCTTCGTGATGAAAAGTACTGTTCATAACTCATACCGAAAGTGATATTCCGGTACTTGCTCAAATTATTCCCCGTCCTCGACTTCGACACGGGAACTTCGGCGCATACCGAAAAAATGCCCCTTTCGGTACTTGTAATGAAATATACTATTCTTTTCAGTCACCAAAAGGCCTACTTATAAATGTTGTTTCTTTGTGTAGGTGTAATCTCTTGAAAGGAACTTGAAAGGTCAGGAAATAATGATCTAAAGAAACTTAAAATGAAACAATTAAATACCAGAGTAGTTTGTTCTGCTCATTTTGATAAAGATGATTTAATTGTAAGAGATTTTCTAAATTCAACGGCTATCCCCTGTAATTTTTCGGGGGCGCAAGAAGAAAACTTATCAGATAAGAAATATAACGTAAACAATACAGGAATGCATAACAAATTAGTTACTCCCACGGACTGTCCCTCAAATCAGTTAAAGAAAATAGGTTTACGAACCTCAGAAAACCTTTCAACACTACCAGTAAGCATTAATGAAGGCCTCAGTTACCGAGGCAAACAATCTTGCTAATGATGCAGGCCGCATATTTGGAAGTAAACTAAAGAAAATATTAAGGAGTACCATATGTTACTAAAAATTCACAATCATGTGTAAATCAACAGAAATTTTGCAATTAAAAAGAAAAGGGAAATTGATGCAAAATGGTTCAATCTTCCGGAAAAGCCAATAACGTTTACAAATGTTTACATGGGCAAAACAGGATCTAACACAGAACAGTTTAGCCAACAGGAAAAAGGTCTGGCACTTCCATTTCACTACAAGTCTCCGACTTTAAATAGATTTCTTACCAACCAGGGATTTAAACTACCCAGTGAGAGTACATGTAGACAGACGATGGGCAGGTGTACACAAATTTAGATCTGGAGTGACAAAAGAAACCTGTGAATAACTGAAACAAAAGGTGTCATCAATGTCACAAAAAGAGAGAGCTCGTTGTAATGTTCGACTAAATGACCATAAAAGCTGGTGTAAATTATGATTTACGATATGATATTGAAGAAGGGAGGGAAGATCTAGGGCCGTAGGGCAGAAGTCGTAAAGTGGCTGCTCTTGCTAGAGGTTTTCTTATAAGTGGATTTATATATTGTTTACATTTTTTTT
>CM061531.1:208719985-208769446 GCA_030545055.2 Neoaliturus tenellus
CAAAAGCGACCATTGAGCAAGGACAACCATAATGCAAAAATCTGAAATTAACATTGGGATGGTTGAGCAAGTTGAGAATGCAAGACATCATATTAGCATGCCCCTCCAACCTTTAACAACTTTTTATCGTGGTTTATTATTCTGTATGTGTATCTTTTCCTTCGTGATGAAAAGTACTGTTCATAACTCATACCGAAAGTGATATTCCGGTACTTGCTCACATTATTCCCGTCCTCAACTTCGGCGCATACCGAAAAATGCCCCTTTCGGTACTTGTAATGAAATATACTATTCTTTTCAGTCACCAAAAGGCCTACTTATAAATGTTGTTTCTTTGTGTAGGTGTAATCTCTTGAAAGGAACTTGAAAGGTCAGGAAATAATGATCTAAACTAAAGAAACTTAAAATGAAACAATTAAATACCAATGTAGTTTGTTCTGCTCATTTTGATAAAGATGATTTAATTGTAAGAGATTTTCTAAATTCAACGCCTATCCCCTGTAATTATTCGGGGGCGCAAGAAGAAAACTTATCAGATAAGAAATATAACGTAAACAATACAGGAATGCATAACAAATTAGTTACTCCCACGGACTGTCCCTCAAATCAGTTAAAGAAAATAGGTTTACGAACCTCAGAAAACCTTTCAACACTACCAGTAAGCATTAATGAAGCCCTCAGTTACCGAGGCAAACAATCTTGCTAATGATACAGGCCGCATATCTGGAAGTAAACCAAAGAAAATATTAAGGAGTACCATATGTTACCAAAAATTCACAATCATGTGTAAATCAACGGAAATTTTGCAATAAAAAAGAAAAGGGAAATTGATGCAAAATGGTTCAATCTTCCGGAAAAGCCAATAACGTTCACAAATGTTTACATGGGCAAAACAGGATCTAACACAGAACAGTTTAGCCAACAGGAAAAAGGTCTGGCACTTCCATTTCACTACAAGTATCCGTCTTTAAATAGATTGCTTACCAACCAGGGATTTAAACTACCCGGTGAGAGTAAATGTAGACAGACGATGGGCAGGTGTACACAAATTTAGATCTGGAGTGACAAAGGAAACTTGTGAATAACTGAAACAAAAGGTGTCATCGATGTTACAAAAAGAGAGAGTTCGTTGTAATGTTCGACTAAATGACCATAAAAGCTGGTGTAAATTATGATTTACGATATGATATTGAAGAAGGGAGGGAAGATCTAGGGACGTAGAGCAGAAGTCGTAAAGTGGCTGCTCTTGCTAGGGGTTTTCTTATAAGTGGATTTATATATTGTTTACATTTTTTTACTGTCAGCTGCACATATGAACTCTAACAATTTCTTGCATGTTTTAGGACACCTTTTTAAAATTGGTTTAAGAGTTAGAGCAGTAGTATCTGACCAATGTTTTTCAAATGTAAGATTGTATAATCTTTTAGGAATCAAAAAAGAAAAACCTTTCATTGAAAATTTTTTTAAAAGAATTTATTTTAATTTATTTATTTGCCACAATTTGTAGGCAAAGTAAACATTGCAATATTAAATATAATATATTAAAAATGTATATAAAAATTACAATAAGCTTGTACAATAAATTACAATTAATAAATTTCTTCATACAACAAACCAAACTTTTATGGTAAAATCATAAAAACTTCACACTCTTGCGTCCTTGTATATTTTGTTTCCGGTATCCACTTGAGAGGTCCAACTTAAGACATTTTTGAAGAGCAAAAGAATGACGTGGAAGGACTGGAAGAAGACATGGAAGGAAGGGAAGAGTTAAAATGAAAAACGTATAGAGCAGTAGACCATTAATAAATTAAACATAAATTAAAAATAACAAATATAGTAATGAAGAACAAAGAAAGAAGAAATAAGTAGGAAGAAAAAGAAATAAGAAAAATTTCAACTAAGTTTAAAATGAAGAAAGAGTTTTGAGAAAATGAGTAGATGAAATTGTAATTAAATGAAAATTTGTAAAATTGTCAATAAGTGCAAAAACTTGAAATTTGTTTTGTAAATTACCATACACTGTGAAACTTTGTCAGAGGAATAAATTTATTATTATTATTATTATTATTTCTTGATTGATCCTCCTTATCCTTATCACATCTTCTAAAATGTTTAAGAAACAACTTACTAAACCATAATTTCTTAAATGACGAAAAAAATTATATCTTGGGCTCTCATAGAAATCTGTACCTAGTAGACTGTAGCTCCACAGCATGCAAGGCAGTCCCAAAATCAACAGACAGACATATTAATCCAGGGCCATTCTACAAAATGAATGTCAAACTTGCAGAGCAAGTATTTAGCCATTCGGTATACTCAGCCCTAATCATGGACCTTAAATGTTGAAATCAGTGATCATTAAAGAAAAATTTGTCAAGATACTGCAGAGTTTGCCTTTGTAGTTAATGCTTTAGTTGATATTTTTAATAGCAGAACACCACGAGATCCATACCCCCAAAAACGCCATTGAACAAGAACAACCATAATATAGAACGTAATCTAGAATTAACATTGGAATGGCTGAACAAATTGAGAATGCTAGACATCAAATTAGCATCAACTCCAACCTTTTACAACTTGCAGGTGACCATTAATAGTCTATTGGAACTTTTGGAAGACCTGAAATATGAAGGGGTGAGTTATTTTACTCACTTTCAGATTTTAATTTAACTCCCTAGAAAACATATTTTCTGCTATTTTCCGTCAGCGAGGTGGATATGTCGAAAACCCTTCTGCCAAACGATTCAGAATTGATTTACAAAAGATTTTATGCATGAGGCTTATGAAACCACTTCAGTCTGGTACCAATATTCAGGATAAAAATCAATTACTTGATCTCTCACCTTAGGCATCAGGTGCAATTATGGAAAGAGATATCAACCACTCATCTACTGGTGACCAGATGGATAACATATATCAAACCGCAGCTCTATCCAAGACGTGGATTCCTTTAAATTACTGTCCGAGTCATCAAATCACAAAAACAAAGCCTTCAATGATGTTGTTGTAAACCCAACGGGGGAATGTGCAAAATATAATTTTTCTCGCTACATAGCCAAACAATATTTGGCTTTTAATTGTGAATCATGCAAAGACATTTTAGTTGAAAGTAACGGAAATAAATGTTTCAAACAGAAGGCATTGATTTTTTTTTAGAATTATAGTAGAAATGACACAAAGACTTATTTAATTTTTTATCATCATCAAATTTTTTTCAAAATAGTCCAATTCCAACAAAAGGTTTTTTTCTTTTTACTATTAAAATGTTTGTGCTACTGTTGGAATACAAATAAACTTATCTAAAATTTTGCAACAAGAAATGCTTACCAAATATTCATGATGGATCAATGATAAAAAATGCAGGCTTCACAGAATAAAGTTAATTAAAATCCTTGTAAACATCAGATATAATAACCAACTTAAATTCATTTCTAGGAGAGAAAGAGATGAAAAACTAAGACAAACTTGTAACGAGGGAAAGCATTAAAAATAAATAAAATTTTTCCTTTTCATTTAAAAATTTTTTTTGTTAGGTAATTGATTCATTTCAAATTTAACCCTTTTATATCACAATATTGATATACAAAGAGGTCTAAACAAATACTTTAACTTGTTTTCGGGGAAACATGCTAATTTATATATGTCCTAATTATAATTTATATACTATAAATAGATACTATATACTTTAAATAGATATACTAGCCGTTTTCCTTGTATTGTTTATATAGTTTGTCTTTACGAATTATATACAATGAATGTAATTTTATAACTTACTATCTAATAGCACGACAAAAATGACGGGTAATTTTTATGATGGTTATTCATGAATGTTATGTTTTATAAGATAAATGGTCACGACATTTAAGAAAACGCTGACGACATATTAAAACAAATTTTTCCATTTCTTTAGCAATGAGAACAGTTTGTATAACATGAATAGTTTCTACTAAGGTTTTGGTATATTAATCCTATGGGAATAATATACCAAAATAATAATATACCTAAATAGGATCATGTTTATTCTCCTCATTTTTTTCCCAGCTTATGTGCATCGTACTGCTTTGCTTTTGTGTAAACGAATATATACCATCTTTGGTATTCATAAACAAATCAGATCAACAACTCTTAATTAAGAAGATTAAGTAGAAATTGTCTGTTTGGTAAGTAGATATTGGTAGGAAGAAACTTAAAAAATACCCAATGACTACTGTATACTAATGAAGGGTATTGAGACATGCATTTTAATTAAGTATGGAGCTGAAATTCATTTCAGGCAAGAAGATTGTACTCGCCTACGGCTCGATAGAGGCTCCGCCCCATGCCCCCTTAGGGGTTGGACTAAATTCGTTAATTAATAAAATATTAAGTATTAAACAGGTTACTTCCACGGAAGAACTAGACAGGCTAGACAACCAAGACAGTGAAAACAAACCCGTCTAATACACACAATTCACAATCAATGGTCAAGATAAGCTTTTAAAATCGCCTATAAATCGGTTTTAAAACCCCTTCGTAGTTAAAATTCGTTAAAGGTTTAGAGGTGTGAAATAGTAATTATGTAAGTAAATATTCTAGATCCCTGGATTGGTTGCCCCAATTTGTTAAGTGCTGTAAAAATCTTATGCACTGAACAGGCTTGTTAAGGGCTCCACCCCCATACCCCCTTTTTGTGTTCGCTGACTTAGTTTGTAGTTTACGAAGTCTATAACATTCAAGATCATCATGTCCCTTACGGGGATGACCCGAATTCATAAATTAACAAAAAGTCAAATATTAAACAGGTTAGTTCCACTGAAGAACTGGACAAGCAAGAATGTAAAAAAGACAGGCTAATGCACACTACTCACAATCAATGATAATAAAAAGCTTATATAATCGCCTACGATTATTTTTTTTTAATTCCCTTCCTAATTTCCCTTAGTTCGCAAAATTATAAAATTGAGAGCTGTGAAATAATATGTAGTTATTAATTAATAATAATCTACTAATAATAAATTGTTAGCTTATAAATACCTATTTAAATATTGTAGGTATTACGCTCAATATTGGTTATGTTAAAATTTTGGAGATACGAATATGATTACTTATAATTGAAGTAATTGGTGTATTCCAGAAAGAATAAAAGTGGAAAAATATCAGTTTCGATTCTCTGTTAGTTAGCCAGATATAAGAGTTGCAAACTGGCGTATCCAGTTACCCCACGGGGGGACTGGGAAACTCAGGAACCCTGTATTATGTACGTATTGACAAATTAAAAATACACACAGGACAGTTTGAAACACAGTTACCCAAGCCTCCTCTATGACTTTGTCCCCACACTTGATCTGGAACGTTAAAAAGTTTAGGTACAGAAAAGATGTAAAGGGCCAAACTTTCAATGTAACTTAGGTATCTTTAAATGAGAGTGTCATAGATTGCAAAAAATATGGTAACTTACTAATAAGATTAAAAATAGTTGCTCTAATGATGTAATGAAAGTTTTAAATAAATTTAACTCAGATAAATGTTTGTGTGTAGAAGAGGTTTATTATTTCTAATTTGTAATAAATAATTTAATTTTAAACGATGTGTCAAAAAATTTATTAGTTTTTAGGGGTTTTATTAAGGGGCTTTTAATGGCAAAAAATCATAGAAGAGTTTTAACTGGTGAGACAAAAGCAAAATGATGCAACGAATATCTTTTGTTTTTTTAAGTCCATTTTTTATGATAAATAGTTTGAATACTTAAAAAAAATCTGCTAATAAAAAAAGGTTTATAATATGCTACACATTAGGTACGAGAAGTTACTTAGCAAATAGAAAAAATCAATACAGTAGTGTGAAAAACTATTCAAATGATAAAATTAATCAAGCAATTACAATAAATAAACGAAATAAATTCAAAATACCATGTAAACTGAAAGGGAAATGTAATTTAATCCAAAAATATTAAAATAACCAATAATAGTGAAATATTAGCCTGAGGAATCCTTAGATCAGTTTTAGGGTTTTAATCATTTCATACCATTAAACAGTCTGCCCTAATTTTATATTCCAACTATAAAAAAATAACGGAGCTATTTTAAAATGGCCACTGAATTGAGTAAGTATGAAGGATAAAGTCCCAATGGGTTTGGGTCTGGGTTTAGTTAAATAAAATTGGTTATTCGGCCTATTATGTTTCTCAATCTGCTGGTTAATCGGGTATATAGATGGTTTAAGGAAAGAACACCCGTTGTAAACACCAACTAATATTTTTTCAGTATTTAGTGAAGTGAACTTTCCATCCACAAAGTTGCAACCAAAACCACAGTCAAAGGTAAGATTGTTGAAATCTTTTGATTGTTCCATCGCCAACGTTCCCTAAACCGTTCGAATTAAGCGTACAAGATCAAATTGTAGACCGTTTTACCTAAAACAACACAATTGGTTTAAGCTAAAAAGTAGTTCTGTAGGTTTTTCAAGAGGTGTACGGGTGGTCTGCGACACCCATAATCGGTATGTGGCGATTTTGTTAAAACCAAGGTACTACTAATGTTACTTTACTAAAGTATATGATATTAAAAGAAGAAATGAAAATACAAATGTGAAAATTTAATATTGTCAGGAAGGATCAACAATAACTACACCAAGAGATTGAATAGTGATGAGCATCAGCAGTGAAGTAACGCTGATAATGCCAAGAAAACATTATATTTATCATTGATCATTCGCTGAATTCACCACTTCTACAGGCCGTTACGTAGAATATATACCAGAGTATAGATTAATTGGTTCATTAAATAAGTACGAGAACTAAACCTGGTATGTGATCTATTCGTATTTTATCACGGCTGTACCTTACCGAGATTACCAATAGTTCTTCCTAATCTACCTTACAGACACTAGACGAATTTCTGATACCCCGATGAGTCAGTTACATATGCGGGAGTAAATTTATTAGAAGATGCTGAACTATTTCCACATGGACGATGGCCATATATACTTTTAGTGCAGTTCACAATCGACTCCGAGGAAATGGAAGTTTTCAGATTAATAGATCACGCACAGGTAAAGACCATTAGGTTTTCATTTTAATTTGCATTTTTATTGCACGAGTCAGGAAGATTCAGGTTGTGTCACTGTATTGATGGTTTCCCAACATTGTAGTGAACAACTATTTCATTTTCCTACCACTGCATGGAAATAATCACAATCACAAAGCCACACCTGTAAACCCTACGCAAAGCAGTTCATTTCCGATTTCCGTTTCTTTTCCCCTCTAGAGCGGCAATGTTCCTTACCGCTAAATAAAACAGCAATTTAAAGTCAGCTGTTATTACAAACCATGCCACAGCTGCTGTTGGTCATTGTTGTCTTTTAGTAATTGCTTCTTTTTTAGTTTGAGGTTATGTTTGATAGTTAACAGTGTGTTTTAACAGAAACAAATGAAACATAATCTAAATGACATTTTTATACATTAAAACATTTAATCTGTTGCATTTATGTAGGTAGGAAAAATCTTGTGTGTATTACGAGCGCAGTCATTGCCGCTCTCGAATTGTTTGGCCATCTACAATACTCGAGTGGTAATGACGTACTTTACGCTCTTAACACACAAATAGTTATTCCCATCCGGTTTCCACAAGTCACATTGTATAAACAGGGTGTTTCCGAACAACCTGGAAATATTTAGTACATTTGTTCCTTAGGTCGAGACAATAAAAAAACATCATATATAAACATATGTCCTAAAATGCTTCGTTAAGCCGCTAGCCGCCATTTTCTTTTTTACACATAATAATTTTATTTCCGTGTCGGTTCGTTGTATTAAGTTCATATTTGGCATCGACCTTTATGACACCTATGTCCCATTTTCAGGAAACAATTTTTTGTTCGATATGTTTTTTAAAAATGGCGGCCATTTTAAGTTTTAAAACTCAAATTTCCTAAAAACGATAAATTTTATAAAAACCTTATAAAATGCAAATTAAAAACCTTATAAATTGCCTTATTATTAATGCAAAAATTTGCATTAATTATAATCCAAAATCAATGTTTTCTGCGGTAAAATCTAAATAACTCCGTTATTTATAGTCGGATCTTTACAAATTTGGTCTCAATGTTAAGAAAGTTTAATCTGTCAACTTTTATGTAACTTGTAAAATGTTCATCAGATTTACCGTTTTTGAGAAATTTAAGTTTATAAACTTAAAATGGCCGCCATTTTGAAAATAGACATAGAAAAAATTTTTTTTCTGGAATGGTTATTGGTATGATAAAGGTTCGTGCCAAATATGACTTTAATACACATATCTGCTACGGAAATAAAAATTATCAAGCATAAAAAATAAAATGGCGGCTAGCGGCTTAACGAAGCTTTTTAGGACATATGTTTATACTAACTTTATTGCTTATTTTGATGTGGGCAATAACCTGAATTCCTAAAATGTTTTTTCCGAACACCCTGTATAGTTTAAACAAAATTATCAAAGCAAATTGATTACGAAAATTACATGGATTGATAAATGTCTTTGTATTGTTAAGCTTTCATAAAAAGAATTAGTGACCTAAACCATATCACACTTCGATTTAAACATTGTTTACACGGTATGAAATAGCTAGTCTTTCAACACTTATTGATTTATTTACACCTACCTGTAACTGTGTATTATGTAAGATGTATACTATGTGTATGTAACCTGTACTATGTCAGATGGTACACATGAAATGTATTACTTCCATCGGATTGTATAATTAATTGTCTTCAGCATGTTTCAGTCTTCAGATTTTTTTGCTTGTACATTGTGTTAATGTCATTCTGTATGTTGTAATATCTAGTACATTAAAGCATTTCAAAACATCGAGCTAACCTTCCGTTATTTAGATGTTTTTAAATCAAATACTCAAAGGTTATTTAAAGGTTCGTAAAGGCTAATTATCGATATAACTCGTTCCAGGTATCATCTATTGAGAATAATGTCATTTTATTGACCAATCTATGTGAATTTTGCAATCAAATTTTCGAATAAATTAAGTCTACATAATTATGAAAACCTCATCTAATTTAAAAATAATGACAAACTCTTCAAAGCGTAATTTATTTTGTATTTTACTATTTCAAATCTATTTTTCCAGCACTAAATATTAAATTCGTTAAGATTCGTTAACCTTTTGTTAATTTTAGACAGGAGATCGTTTCAACTAATACGTAATGTTTTGTATAATTGTGCAGTAATGTTGGGCAGTAAAGCCCTGGCTGGGACACAAAAATCGTGAGGAAATTCGCCACAGGCTCTGGGCGTTAAGCTGGTTTTCGGCATCACCAACTTCGTCGATAATCTTATTGCGAGGCGAGTCTACAAAGAGAATAAAGCACCTCCACGTCCTCCAATGTTCTGTTCCATCGACCATGTTCCATCTTTGGTGGATTTTAATGTACAATCACCGAGATTATAAGGTAAACAAATGTAGAGTTGGGAAATGGCCTCTACTCCTTCTAATGCTACAGGAATGTAATGTGAAAAATAAAGGTAAGCTCATAATTTGTATTTAACATAAAAGATATTGTTTTGGATAGGCAAGATTTTAGTCATAATACGTTGAGAACATGTTGTGCTTAAAATGTTTTATTTAAAAACTTCTATTTTATTTTTAAATAGCTGTAGTTCTAGTTTTAAATATTATAATTCCTTTAATATTCACAACTTTTACATTTATATTCATTTTAAAATTGTTACTCCTCATAATCAAACAAATTTATGAGAAATCTTACCTAAAATAAGTTGTTGGTGAAGAATACAAAGAAGACTATCCATTTGGCAACTATCCCTATTGTCAAAATTCCATTGCTTGACAATAAAAATTGTTAACCAGAACTTTGTAATCTGAGAACTTTTTTAAGAAAATAATTGTTTACATTTCTATTAAGAAACTGCTCCTGGGTTCCCAACATTAGTTTGTACCACGGCAAGAATTCATTCTCTAAACAAGTGTAAAAAAAGATGGACTCAAGGGCGGTGATAAGGGTTGTAAACTCAAACAGAATTTATATTACAGAAGAGGGAATCAAGTTAACTCATATGAGGTTAAGCTTGAAGAATTGGGTAATGTTATGGTATGATTCGTTGATTCCCATACCATTTAGATCAAAAATAAAATTAGAAACATGTTTAATATTGAAATAGGCTACTTCAAAAGTTTATCGTAGAATGCATCAAATAGAACTATTTTCTTTTAGTTAATATTGTTATAAAATGAATTATATGACTCTTATATATTTGCCGTAAACATTTGTACGTAAAAGATTTATTTATCTTTTTTATGAAAACAAACATAGTGCCCTTTTTGCTGAAGTGAGTATATAACCATGAAAATGCCATATTTTCATAACATAGCTATCACAAAAATTAACTTGGAGCTAAATAAAAAATAAAATAAAATAAAATAAATAATAAAAAAACTGCACGCTTTAAAGGAATTGCCACTTTTTGCAACCACCTCCAGTCGAGTAAAAGTTCCCCATTGTTATGATCCCAGAACTGAGCCTCGGAACTCTGCTTTCATATTTCCCACTTTTGAAGTTTAAACCTTCTTAAGGTCTTTAACACTTTGCTGAGTCGCAGTCCCTTTAAATAATTTTACAAGGCTGCCAATGTTTTTTCCCTTTAATTAAAAAGCATAATCAATGCCGTGAAATACATATTTGTGCATTTAAACATATCGCTATTATAATAGTGATGTGAATTATTTGTTACAGTAAAATATATATACTGTTATTATTAGAAAAGGTTTTTTATTATCAAACAATAGGATTTTTGATATATTCAATATGTGGCTCATTTGGCCAGCCACGATCAATCAATAAAATCATTTATTGTCCTCGGACTATAGGTCCTATTCAGCTACAAGTGTAACAGTGATTTCATAAAAAATAAAATTGCTCAAAAACATAGTTCTCAAATAAACTTAAAATAAAATGTAGGCTGTCTAGCACAAGTTGTCTTTAAAATAGTCTTGCACACTGTAGTACTCTTTTGTCAGGAGTAGCACTTTCAACTTAGCACGGAATTTGCAAACATCTCGTTCATGTTTTAGGTACAAGGGAAGGGAGTGTAGTATCTGTGTTGGTAATTATATAAAATAAAAAGACATTTTACGCAAATACTGTATTAGTTATTAACTTGAATTGTTAACAGAGAAAATGAAAACAAACTTAATGTAAACAAACAAGGTAGGAAAACCAATTTAAATTAAGATCAGCTGATTGAGTATACAGTTGATTAAGTATACTACATCGTCCCCCCTTCTTCTAAGAGTCAAGTCCAGCGAAGTTGATCTGCGTGGCATCGTCTGTTTAGTCCATTGACGTTTACTACGTATGAGTAAGGACCGTTCACTTTCACAATATTTCCTTTCTTGAAGCCAGACCCCGATTGGTTTAGGACCCAAACACTTTCGTTTTCTTCAAACTCTTTTTCTTTCGATCCATTTTTTTGTAGTCGCTGCTGGACCAACTCTTCGTCAATTTTCTGGTCGACGTCAGGAAACAACATATTCAATTTGGAGCGCAACTCTCGACCAAACATCATGAATGCTGGAGTTTTTCCAGTAGACCTTCTCGGCGACGTTCTGTATGCGAACAAAAAACTGTTGAGTTTTTCCTGGACAGACCCCGTATTTTCCTTTGAGGCATTCATACGCTCTTTAAATGTCCGCACACATCGTTCAGCTAACCCATTGCTCTTCGGGTGATAAGGTGTGATTCGAGCATGTTTGATGTTTAGGTTCTTACAAAAGGTTTGAAACTCGTAAGATGTCAGCTGAGGTCCATTATCGCTTACAATGACCTTTGGATAGCCAAATCTAGAAAATAACTCTTCTAGAGCTTTGATTGTTGACTTTGTTGTCGTTGACGATGTGGGTATTACTTCAAGCCACTTTGACCGTGCGTCCACTACGATCAGCCACATCTTCCCCATAAAGGGCCCAGCAAAGTCGATGTGGATCCTTGACCACATTTCTGCAGGAACAGGCCATGAGAATAATGGCATTTCAGGGTCTTTGCTTCTATTTTCTTGACACCCAACGCAATGTTTAGTGTGTTCTTCTAAGTCCTTGTCTAGTTTAGGCCACCAGACTTGAAAGCGCGCTTTCCCTTTCATGGCTACAATGCCTGGATGTCCTTCGTGTAGTATTTCCATCACTCTTGGTCTAAGTTTTGCAGGTATGACTAATCTTCCAAACCAAAGTAAAACTCCATTTTCAAATGAAAGTTCTTCACGTTTGTTGTAGTAAGGTTGAAGATTTACGTCCTGATTTTTGTCTAGAGGCCAACACCCACTTTTCAAATAGTTAACCACTTTAGAAAGTGTAGGATCAGTTTTAGTCGCTTCTTGCAAACTTTTTGTAGACATGGGTAAGTCCTGTGAACGTAAATGGAAAAGATGTGCTTTGTTGCTGCCACCCTGGTCTTCCTCTGTAGATTTGGCCGTTGATTGCAAGGGGAATCTTGATAACAGATCTGCTGTTTTGTTATCTTTACCTTGTTGGTAGTTGATCGAATAGTCATAGGCACTTAGTGTTAGTGCCCATCTAGCGATACGATTTGATATTACTTTTGGAATTGAATCATGTTCACCAAAAACTTTAACCAGAGCTTTATGATCCGAGCGAACTTCAAAATGTCTTCCATAAAGATACTGTTCAAAACGAGTGACTCCAAAAACCAGACCTAGTGCTTCCTTTTCTATCACACTGTATCGGCACTCAGCTTGATCGAGGCGTCTTGATGCAAATGCCAAAGGTTTCTCAGTCCCATTAGGATATTTTTCGAAAAGAGCAGCTCCAACACCAACTTCACTCGCATCAGTTGCGAGGATCAGAGGTAGTGATTCGTCATAGTGAGCTAAGGTGTCTGTTGTAGTCAGGAGATGCCTCAATTGCGTTGCTACTTGTTCATGTTTTTCACTCCAATGCCATTTCACACCTTTCTTTAGTAGTTTGTGTAATGGAACACACAGACTCTGTAAATGGGGAACAAACTTGCTGTAATAGTTGATAGACCCAAGAAACGATCTTAACTCTTTCACATTTTTCGGTGATGGCATGTTTTTCACCGCTTCTAGATGTTCTGTGGTTGGGTGTATACCAGCACTATCGATTCTGTGACCTAAATAGTTAACGGAATCTTGAAACCATTTACATTTTGACGTTTGAACACGGATCCCAGATTCTTGAAAACGCCTCAGCACTTCTTTGACACGTATTATATGTTCCTCTCTCGTTGGAGCAGTGACTATAACGTCGTCCAGGAGACAAGCGACTCCTTGTAAGCCAGCCAGTACTTGGTCCATCTTGCACTGGAAAACCCCTGTAGCAATTTTGATTCCGAAGGGTAAGCGTTTATACTTGAAAAATCCTTTGTGTGTAGAAATAATCAGGTATTGTTGTACTGATGATTCGACCTCCATTTGCAGATATGCATCTTTGAGATCTATGACAGAGAACTCCTGGCCTCCTGTAAGCTTTGAGGTGATTTCCTCGAATGTGGGCATAGGGTACTTATCAGGGAGCATATGCTTGTTAATGGTATTTTTGAAATCCGCGCATATGCGGATAGCTCCAGACGGTTTCACTACTATTACAATGGGCGAAGCCCAAGTTATAGGTTCTATTCTAGCATCAACTGGTTCTAAAATCCCACTATCTACTAGTCGTTTAATTTCATTTTCCACAGATTCCCGTAAAGCAAAAGGGACTGGGCGTGGTTTTGAGACTACAGGAACTGCATCTGAAGCCATGTGAAAAGATACTTTGTGGTTTTTGATTGTGCCTAAAGAAGGATTGAAAACCTCTGGGAAATCGTTAACAATGTCATGTACAGTTTGTTCAGTCACTTTCTTTGTTTCCTGCTTGGACAATGTACATATTTTAGCCCCGGGTGGCAGTAATAAGTTAAAATCAAGAACCCAGTCTAGACCGAATAATGGAATGTCGTTTTTCTTAACAACGATTACTGGTAGCTTACGTTCAGAACCAAAAGCTTCAACAGAAATATGCGTTTTCCCCAGAGTTTCAATCGGTATACCTGTGTATGCATTTAGGTTTTTAGTGGGAAACAGTTTAGGTGATCCTATTTTCTCCCATAAATTTTTACTAATGATACTGAATGCTGCACCCGGGTCGTACAACATTGAAACCGTATGCTTGTTTAACTTGACTGAAAGCATAACCTTTGAACCTTTATTTATCATTTGTATTTGATCTGTATCGGAAAAAGACTTAATACTAGAGTTACTTGATGTGGGTCTATTTTGCATCATATTAAGTCGCTTACCTTTATTAACGACCGCATTACCCACTTTAAGACATGCTCGTGCAAAGTGATTCATTCCTCCACAGGCTTTACAAGTAGCGTTGAGAGCGGGGCAGTTCGTTCCTTGTTCATGTTTCTTGTAGCCACACCGAATGCAGTCAGTCGTTTTGTTAAGATGTAATACGTTTCCTTTTGTAGTGTTTCTTCTTGCATCTTGTTTCGACGGAGCAGCTTCTACAGTACTCTGCTTGTTACTGTTGTTAATTTTGTTGACAGTTGTGTGTGTATCACGGAATTGTAATTGTTGACTGTCAACATTTTCCAACAACGTAGCAGTGCTTGTGACTTGCTCCAATGTAGTATCTGCTGTAGCATGTAAGCGTAAAAGTTCAAGTTGCCAGCGATCATTGTTGATGCCCAGAATAAATTGATCTCTTAACCTTTCATTCAAGTTGTCGCCAAAGTCGCGACAATCTCGCGAGAGTCCTGCAATCTCGCGCAAGGCAAGTTCGAAGTGACTCACAGTTTCGCCTTCTTGTCTGAAACGGCGAGCAAAGACAACCCGTTTTGACAGCGGTGCAGAGACTTTTGTGTAGTATTTCTTCAGTATGTCAATAATTTCTGTGAAATGAAGATTACTGACGGGAGCAGGTCGTGCGTGGTCGAAAACGAGCTTGAATGGCTGAGGGCCAAGGTTACCTAGTAATAGGTCTCGTTTTGTATCCTCATTCTTGATTCCTCTGTTCCGCAATGCTATTTTAAAACGTTCATGCCAGAAGGTCCAATCCTCAGAGTTACCATCAAAAGCATCTATCCGTAAATCATTGGTTCGGTTATTGGACTGCGCCATTTGTAGTATCTGTGTTGGTAATTATATAAAATAAAAAGACATTTTACGCAAATACTGTATTAGTTATTAACTTGAATTGTTAACAGAGAAAATGAAAACAAACTTAATGTAAACAAACAAGGTAGGAAAACCAATTTAAATTAAGATCAGCTGATTGAGTATACAGTTGATTAAGTATACTACAGGGAGTTAAACAGTTCTGTAAATATATTCAATAAAAAAATACAACTTGTACAATAAGAAATGCATTAGTTTGAAATGCAAAGCTAGAGCGTATGCAAGTCTGAGACTGGTTTCACATCACCTAATTGAAAAACATATTTGGACGGAAAACCGGAAAACTGAAAGTTAGTTTGGTATACAAACGAAATGAACACGTAGTTTCCATTTTACAAACACACAATATACCATCTCATAACATGTTTGGCTAGCGAGGATTTCAACTTTGGTTCCTAGTTTGGAGTCACAAAGTAATAAATACGAGTTTGTTTGCGCTCGGAGCAAGGGTCAGTGCAGCAGCACAGTAACTTACACAACAGAATCGAACTTGGCTGGAAAAGGTCCAAAACGCATCACTCTACAAATTCGCGCAACTGGGTTGCTGAGAAGTTCGTGGACAAAATTATTAACACATTTATAAAGGTATTTGCTATTGACTCCCAGAAAATGTAGAGGTAAAATAAAAGCTTACATAGTGTTGTAAAGAATTCATAGTCATCTGCGTTTTAGAACTCAGAAATTTAGAATGGAGTAATAATAAAATTAAGTAGTGATAAACTCGAAACTAGTAACTTAAAATTAGAAAATTAATATTACTTTCTGCATTTGCAATCAAGAATACAGTAGTATTTAGTACAAATTATTTACTAACTTCCAATGAACATTTATACTCAATGTGTGTTAACTATCTAGCATAATACACGGATGATCTAAATTTATGAACCTCAAAATTAAATGTTGGAATTATAATAGGCCTATAAGGATAGTGGGTTCTCTGTTATTTTTGTTCCATCTTAACAATTTTAAGATCCTTGGTAAATAACATTTTGTAAGAAACATTTTACAAGTTTCTTTGGATACATAGATTTGATATGAAAACGTTTTATTAATTTTATGAAATTAATAAAAACAAAAACTGCCTCCGTAGTAGTCGTAAAAATTCAACTAATACTTTATTTAAAAGCAAATCTTTATTTAAAGCTAAAAGGTTAAACACTACAATTCATCTCCTGTTTATACAATTGATTTATATATTGTTTTATTTAAAAGGTCGATTTTTCCTATCCAACCTGATTCGCCTTATACTTTAATAAAATGGCAAAAATCCAGTTGGACGAGTTCAAACTCTGAACATTTGTAAACCGTTCATGTCTCCCGTTACACCTCAGAAATCAGAAACTTTATTGTCTTTAAACAACTTACAAAGGTTTTAATTGACATGGTCAAAACTTAAGTCTAAAAACCACATTATTGGAACAAAAGGCTTTGCATATATAGAAAGAAAGAGTAAGGTTACAAAACCTACAATTCAAAATAACAAAGAGTCCATGTTGGCATTATAAAAATCCTCAATCCTGTAAAAACATTTTCCCATCAACTATTTTTCTAAAATCTTTTAAAATCTAGTATAGGGCACAACCCTGGCACTACATGGAAGCTTATTAAAAAGTTTAACACCTGAGGATAGGAAGCTCTTTGGAGTTTTACTTAACCTAACAAAATCTGCATCAATCATGTACTTAAATCTAGTGTGTATGCGTGTCTATCAGCCCTGAGACTGACCGTTTGAAGATTTTGTTTGATAAGAAGTAATGAGTACAGTATGTACAAACTAAGTAATGTCATCACGCCAAGTCTAACAAAGTGAGTTTTACAAGATTCTATTTGCTTAAGGCCTAAAATGCATCTAATTGCCCTCTTTTGCCACTTGAACACAGTTAAAGCAGATGGAGAGTTGCCCCACAAAGTAATCCCATTAAAAAGATGAGTATGAAAAAAGCCGAAATAGGCTTTCATAATTAGATCAAAACTAATACACTGTTTTAATTTTTTCAAGAGAAAAATTACTCAAGCAAGCTTAGTACAAAGGGTTTTTACATGAGAGTCCCAGTTAAGCTTGTTCTCGAGTAGTAATCCCAATAACTTAACACTCTTTGCTTCATTACAAGATAGACTGAATGTAATGTTTTCTGTTTTTGTTTTATCTCTGTTAAGATTTAGCCTATTGGTAGACAACCAGAGATCGGATCTTTCGAACGCGTCAGAGTTCATAATCTCGAGCTCTTAAAGACACTTGTGAACGTTAAGAATGGTAGTGTCGTCTGCGTAGGGTACCCATTTAGATGAGAGAAAACTTGGGAGGTCATTAACATAAATTGTAAACAGGAAGGGCCCCAAGACAAAGTCCTGGGGCGCTCCTGCTACAACTTGTGAAGGATCAGATCCCTGTCCATTAAGCTTTACAATCTACCACCTATGACTAAGGTAGGATTTTACAAGTGTCAGTTCTGTTTCATTTATTCCATAAAAAGCAAGTTTCTCTACAAGAACAGAATGCGGTACAAGGTTGAAAGCCTTACTAAGATCTAATAATGTTGCTGAAACATGACATCCTTTTTAAAAACCATCAAAGATGTTCGAGACCACATTTTCTATGGCCATTATGGTAGAAAGCCCACTTCTAAACCCGAATTGGGCAGATGAGAGAAGGTGATTAGACTCAAGACATTTTTCTAACTAGGATTTCATTGTCAGCTCAATTACCTTTGACAATACAGGAACCAAGGCTAAAGGCCTGTAGTTGTTACAACATTTTTATCGCCTTTTTTACAAAGGTACAGTCAGTGTTGTCTTTAGGCAAGAAGGAAAAGTTCCTTAAACCAAGATCAAATTAACCAAGTAACATAAAGGGTACTGCACAGTTTCATACAATTGCTTGAATACACAATTCGAAAAACCATATTTGTCTTCGGGCTTTGAATTGCTTAAACTATTTACATGAGAGTTTAACTATGTAGAATGCTAAAAGGCTTCCATTTAATAGTCAATATTCCAGCCATACAATTAGATGATTGTAACAAATCCATAGCATTGTTTTGAGGATTCACATTGACTATAGGTTTGTGAACATTTACAAAATAAACTGTATCAGATAACTGAGACATACTTTCTCCCAACAATATAAAAAGGGCTAAATGCTTCAAACATTAAAGTCTTGATGGCTCAGTCGGATGGCTACCAGCTGAGCAGCGCGAGTACAACATTACAACGAAATAATAACTTTCAGCAGAGGCCGAGGCATGTGGGCGGAAAGTGAGCCATTTATGAGCATACCATAAAATAAAACTTCCTTATGCTTATCAGTAGATAATACACTGAAAACTTAATTCTATAATGGATATAGTTAATTGAAATTGTAATATATACAGATTTTACGGTAGTTAAACTACAATAAACATCGGAATCAATATAAAATTAAGATTAAAAAGATTAAATATAAGATTTGTTGGAAGGGAGGGGACCTGCTTCAGTGTTGATAACCCTCCAAGCACCTCTATGTCAAACATATGTCTCCAGCGTTCCAGTCAAACATATGTCTTGCACTGGTTAGAGGAAGACATAACAAATTCATCATTAGCCCTAATCTTAGATAATCTAACCTCAACATTGTAAAGCTTCTTTAACCTGAGAAAACTATCTTTAAACACTGGGTTAGCTTTGGACAAGTCATAATGAATATCATCCAAGTTCTGAGTTTTTTCAGTGGTGGTGTGAACCATTTCTTTACGGTACACTTACTAGACAAAGACGTGGACTTAAATTTAATGGTTTTAGTAGGGCAGCATTCATTTAATTGATCAGATAAAGTTATTATAAAACACTTGAATGCTTTGTGCTCGAATGAGATAGATATGTGAGAAAGTGTTATTGGAAATTCACTGAGTACGCGAGCATGACTTTCTAACGCGGGACAGCTGAAGCGGAGGTGATTGTAACCTTGTGTTAAAAAAACTGAATAAAATTTAATTTTATATATTTTTCCCTCCGATTGTCAATAAGAGTTTTTATAAATTCATCGAAAATATAGAAGGAAAGTTTTGTGGTTCGATGATTATATCAAGTCAGTTAAACAAAACTTTGACAGCAATTACCAGGTAATAATATTTCATCTAACACTAAACATTAAGTGAAGATTGTTTTTCATGTATTAAAGGGTATCCATCTTCAAGAATAATTCAATCAGTAACAGGGGGACCGAGCTTATGCTCGGTAAAATTATTAAGCGTCACTTTCCTTTCTCAGACTCAGTTACCTCCACCCACTCGTCAGGCCAAAGAGGACTGTACTTTGGTATAAATTTGATGAACAACAGGTTTAGATTTAGGAACAAGATTTAACATATTGGTTTTTTATCTACAATTATCAGCTGATTTTTCTGTTCAATTTACTACCTATAAAAATTCTCTATGAAGATAATATCGGACTTTGAGGGGCTCTAGGACGAAAACCGGAATGTTTCCAGCCATGAGACCAGCTCCAATTGATTTCTCGTGGCTAAACTCCCATACAACAAATAAATAAAATAAAAATCCATGGAGGGAAAAAACATTTTGGCCGAGCAAGCAGAACTTGTTTTAAAGTATAAGATTGAGCGAAGATTATCTGTTGGTAAATTTATGATCCAATTACTTCTTTTGATTTTTTTTTTTTTGAATTTTTTATAGTCTCCCAAATACCACGGCTTTATGTATACTTTATTATCATGACATTATTCAGTAATATATGCATTTCTTTTTTTATTACTAGGAAAAAATAATATAAGGGAACAATATCAATTTGAGAATTAATTTTCTTAAGCTCCAAGTAATTAAAAATAATTTTAAAATTCTTTTAAATATTTTTGGTTTAACATATGTTTTGCGACAGTCATTTATTTTTCTTGCCCAGCATCGCGCGAACGGGTGGTTGGTTTTATATGATAAGTTGAAAATGTAAATGATCAGTGCTAAGGTGTTATTAAAGAGAGTTACTAACGAATGAAATACCTTACGTTAAAAACTAATAGATTTCACCTGCTGAAGAGAGATAAAAGTTTGCTATTTAAGTTGACCAATGGTTACAAAAACTAATCTTCAAAGCTGACATAAGTCGTGATATTTTAACTGCATTAGCAAACGACATTTTCTTTTCAATATTTTGCGTGTTTTTAATTTATGGGTAAGTCTGACTCATCCCGACAACTGTTTTTTTATAGAATTTTTAATATCCCAAAGAGTCCGACGCAATACCTAAACCCCGTATAATTTCTCATAATTTATTGTATTTATGATATTTATATGTACATATCTCATAAAAACATTATGAATCTAATTTCAATTTTATTTAATAGTTGAGGTTATTAAGGCGTTGCAAAAATATGAGGTCGTTACATTTAAAAATTGCATATGGTGGCTTGGACTTACAAGAAAAAAAAACAATTAAAACAAATAATGTGATTTAAGTTTCAAATCGTGTACGTTTAACAGACAAAACGTTACTTAGTTAAACTTCTCTACCTCGGGCTGAATCCTGCACCAGGTTCCCAGCGTGGTTTCTGAGTAACTGATTTTTTAAATAACCACTTAATCAGTGTTAATGTTAACTGGCTGGGTAGCTGGCTGAGTTATAGTACTCGCCTTTGAATCCAAAGGTTACCGGTTCAATCGTGAGGAAAGTTAGTAGCTTTTTAAAGGATCGATTCCGAACCCAGTTGCCATTTGTCATTGGGCAATTAATTAATGATGCTTTCTAACAACTGGTCGATGTTAGATAGTAATAAGACTGGGGTTTGGACCGTTCCCCGTCAAAACGTA
Organism: Neoaliturus tenellus; assembly: GCA_030545055.2. NCBI lineage: Eukaryota > Metazoa > Arthropoda > Insecta > Hemiptera > Cicadellidae > Neoaliturus > Neoaliturus tenellus. The sequence continues at coordinate 208,740,966 of CM061531.1, forward strand.
AAAAAATGCCTCTGGCGTAGATAGACACAAAATACAAAAAATACAAAATAAAAAAATCCACATTACCCTTATTATTTTCTTCCACTGTCAGTAAATTTCGGTTCGTATCCTAAAAAAGGCTTTATTTATTTTTATATATACTAAGAACTATTTGGATATGAAGGAATACGTTTTTTTTTTTTTTTTGCTGAAAACTGCTTTAAAAACACCCATTTGTCTTAAGGGGCAAAGGTAACGTATGGAAAAATCGTACGGCTAAGTCAGAATTTTGGAACATTTTTTAAACGAGTCTTACACATTGATAAATAAAACTTTCAAGTACCAATAAGTTTATCGGGCTGTCTTTGTTTAAAAAATTATAATAAAAATCCTCCCACTTAAGGGCCGCCATCAGCAAAGATTTTTTGTTATTAAAGGACTCACAATCCCCTTCATATATGGTCCATTGTGTTTAGACATGTCTGAAATTATCTGAAAATTATTTTGTACCGATATTAGTTGTGATTAAATGTTTTAATGTTTTTAATTTCCCTAAAACAAGTTCATGATAAATGTATGGTTTGAAACCAATGAATGCATTTGGAAAGAAATAAAAAAAAATAGTTTATACTAATACATACAGTTATTATAAATGATTAGGGAATTTAATTTAGATAAAAAATATGTAAATTGTTTTATAAAGTTAAATGTGACATAAAATACATCTGTAATCATCCCCAGCGACACCACTTTAAATTTGTTCTGCATCTAAAACGTACATCATGCATGTTAAAAAAAGAACACTCAAATATTATTAGCTAATAAACAGGGGATTGCAATAGTTGGGAGTGTAACTAAGATGGGGGCCGTTAGGTTAAGTTGGAAAGAAAATCTGTTGAGCCACCGAGAGAGAAAATAATAACAAATTGTGTCACAATGGTTTGGTTGGGGTGGGAGGGAGAAGAAGGGAATTTGGTGGAAAACATTGCTCCAGTCCTTAACGCTACAGTTGCGACGCCTGGCTGAAAACTGTCTTTAAAAGTAGGTAACATTTTACTTACAAAATACATAAAATAAAAAAATAGTAAATGTTAGATTAATATTACTATACATATTTTAATGGCGAAACATGTGTGTAGTTAATTTTTTATTTGAACCTTAATTCTTTATGGTTTTAGCATCAGTCAATAGTAATATATTTCAAATTTTAATGAAAATAGTTTTTAAAGCGTAAGAGGCAAAAATATTCATACTATAACTGAGAAAATAAGCTTCAATACTATTTTTCCATTTTTCTCGAAGGGCTCATTCCAATAAGCCCTGACGTACACCATCAGTTAGTACAAATTGCTATTACCTTATTTCAACCGATTGAGAAATTTCTTACAACACCTCTTTTTACAATATTCATAAATATTGTTTTTTTTCAATTTATTTTACTAGTAAAACTTTGGAATTCGGAACCATTGCAGAGTTATCGTGTGTTCGAATCCACGTTTTATCAGTAGGCCTACCATTCACCTGTGCTGTAGAGGCTCACTTCTTTATTTTGTCTAATAGTATCTACACACAGACCAGTAGTCTATGTGGACGAAGCAAAGTTAGGCGAAAAGAAGCCTGCCAACCTCTTTATTTAAAAAAATTATCTAGGGCTCATGATCTCAAACGGGAAATTCTATCTCACAAACGGAATATTCTTTCTTGCCCTGCAGCTGTGAATTACAGCTTCTTTACTTTATCTCTCGATCATCATTACTTACATACACCATCGTTGGCTAAGTACTCGTGAATTATTGCGATATCATCATTGTATAATTGTGTTACAAGTGTACGGTAGAGTCGTTGCGATCTGCCTAGCACTGTACAATTTGGTTTTATAAATTAGATGTGTGATATAAGAACAGAGGGAAGTTATACATTTCGATTATGAAGACATTAGTTTTATTTATTTTAATACGGCAATGAGCCTAAAGGTAACTAACTACGATGTTCAACACCAATTTACCTTTATTTATATGAATATATAACAAATATATTTAAGAATCTGTCTTTAGTTCTAAGGCAAGGAAGAGGTTTTCAATAAAATAAAATGTTTAAAACACCTACGAATCGTTATGAAGTACCTCTAAAAATGCTATACTTTAATGTTCCAATATTTAACAAGAGAATTAATTCACTAATATTTGTATACTTGGTTTATTAATCAGTTTTTACTATCAAGACATAACACACCAGAAGAAAATCGAAGTTGAATGTAATTTTTTTTAGAGAACACAATAGCATAATTTTCACTCATACTCCTGAATAATTTTAAAACCGAAACCCCTATAATCTCATAATCAGAATTCAGTGACTCCAGGTTTGGGATTTCCTTCCAAATTTTATAGTTAAAACATTGATATGGGAGGATGTTGTATATCCTTTTGCAGAAAGGAAAGTTGAGAAAATTTTTGTAAAGGCGGAGTACCGTAAAAGAATGTTTTGTTTGTTGGAAAACTTGGTAAGTCAAATCGTAATTTAATAATTTTTATTACTTTGGATTTTATACTCTTCTTTACAAAAATTAATTAAATTAGTAAAAAATTTGATCATGGCCGCCTGCGACTGTATTCAAACCGCAAGGAACGCCGTGCCTCATCGGCTGTTTCGCTTGGACGCTCCAATGCACCGCTTCGCTGTTGTTGCGATACTCAGTCTTGTATTACATTTCAGCGTAGAATAATAGGCATTTGTAATTGCCCCCCCCCAAGTTTCTATGCATAGTCATTTTATAATTTTTTCTGGAAAATTATAATTTACTTTTGCCACCATGTTTTGTTGAATTAGAGATATACTTCTAAAATAAATATTTTTTTTAAGTTAATGTATTTTTAAGACTGTTGGCTGTAAAAAGCTTTGAGTAGAATGCAAATAGAAATTTTTCTCTAATTAAACTAAGAAAAAAAAAAGTAAAAACTTGCATTAAAAATAAGTAGGCAATCGTGTAGACAAACATGAAGATTTGAAGTAATAAAATCAAAATTCAATAACACATCGATTGATTAAGTGCAGTTGTCAAAGGACTACATTTCTCTGGCAAAACCAATGGCTGACCGTTTCACTTTTATTTCCTTTGATCCTCACTTTCATGTAAAATGTGTCTGTAAAATCATCTTAAATAAAAAGGATGATCTATTGATTATTTCAATCTAAAATATTTGTTTAAGTGCATAACAAACAATGAAACTGTCTGACAAAGACGGTTTGTCATGTATCATAAAAAGAGTTTCTTATCATACTGCACAAAATCAGCTGGAATACATTATATAGGTCCTAGGATTAAAAAATCTGATGTTTGCCAAGTATGTATGCTAAGTGTTTAATGTGTTAAGTGTCATTTATTAATTTTTAGATGCAGAATTCTGAAATTAAAACATTATAAAGAGCATTGTTTGTAAATAACAGAAGTGTAAACACTGCATATTACTGACTTTGTAAATATAATATTTTTATCGATTAAAGGTCTAATTCCACATTATGATAAAAAACGTTGTTCATCACTCGGGGCAAAAGTGTCTTTTTGATGCTTAATCGTTTTAAAAAAACTCGATTGCGCACCAACAAGACACAATTTTGCTCCTAGTGATGGAAACTACTATTTCATCACACTGCACGCAGATCAGCCGTTTACTGGCCCATTTTCCCGTGCTCTAACCCCAAAGTTGTTTGACGGGACCTATTACGGAAGTAGACATGGTAAGACCTATGTCCGGGACCATGTTACTTATGAATTTTGAGGTCCAAAGAAGCTAAAAACACCATTAGTTATTTTCATATATATATATATATATATATATATATATATATATATATTTATACGGTGTGTAAATTAAGTATGGAAACAAATTTGTATTTTTATTAAAACAAAAATAGATATAAACATTTTATTTGTGGCATTACTCATTAGCAAGATTGCGCACTTTTTGACATAGAAAAAAATTCAACCCCCTATTAGATTAGGGTTTTATGGGTAACATTTTTTTCAAATAGCAACCTTTATCGAGTGAATCCTCATTTTGAAGGGTTTTCATAAGAAAACCATGGTACAAATCCGAGGTCGATATCTCACCCCTAACCAAAATGACAGCCATTTTAATATTTGAGACGGGTACACGAAATAAAGTATGAATTCCTAAATTTAGCTTTTAAACTTGTTATTTAAACAATATTTAGCACATTGGATAAGCTAAATTCTGGATATCATTACTAGGGGTAAAAGTGAATTTTCTTTTAATAATTAATCAAAATATTGCCCCAGCCCGAAAAATAGAGTATTTTGGGGGCAACCCCAAATTTTCAAATGCAAAACCCTATTGAAGGAGGGGTTTCCTAAATGTATAAATTGTGCAAAAGCTTCAATTTTTTTTATTCTAGTGTAACAAATGTCAAAAAAATATGGATAGGTCGAGGTGGCCCAAAAACATGGCATTGAAAAAGAGTGGATTGATTTTTAGGGTGTGAAACGTCGTATACTCTCTGATGACGTGATTTTGCTTGTTTTAAGGAAGCGATTTACGTGAAAGCATCATTGATTACAAGAGACATTCTGCACAGAGCGTGAACCGATATTGGCCATAGATTAGATGCCTGCCTAGCTATCGCAGGTAGACCAATTGAAGCCTACTAAATTGATCAGTATCAAACTGTTTTTATTAGGATTCTAATGAAATAAAGTACAAGTAAAGTGATGAGGGTTGTAATTAGATAATAGCATCAGTAACAGACAGTGCTCAAAAATGCCAAGTCCAAAAAGGCTTGTTTCTATTCAAGACGAGCTCGTTCGATTTGCTCACTAGCCTTTCAGACTGTTTTAAAGTAGGCTAAGTGTGCTACAGTCGGATATATATTTCTTGAACCACCTGTTGAATCTGTAAGACATTAATAATTCTATCTCTATGGTTTCAAATAGTTTTTAGTTCTTTTGTTTCTAAATTAAATTAATTACAATTCCACAAATTGCTTCCACAAATCTGTAATAAGTAGTGAAGAAATAGCAACTTTACCTCAGTTTTGGCATGATTTTATAGGGGGATTTCCTATTGGGTATTTTTTTGGACACAGATTTGAAATTTTGATACCGAGATTTGATATGTGCTAATGTTTATGTATAGTTATATTATATTTTTATATATTTGTGTATAGGTTTTTGATATTTAACATGGGGTTACTTTTCAGGTATTTTTTTGGACACAGATTCAAAATTTTGATTCTAAGGCTTTTTTCTTGTAAACTAAGCATCCTAGAGGAAAATGGCAAGAATAAAAATATTAAATTTGACTCTTTATCTACAACTTTCCTGCTGACAAAACTTGCCTGACCAATAAATAAAAAATTTCTTCACAGCCTAACTTTTATATGTCAAAATCACTTTTTATATTTTTATTTATTATTTATGCCATGTTAATATTAAAATTAAAGTAAATAATTTATGCCGTAATGGCCACCATATAGTCTAGTATAATACCTGAAAATATTATAATTTTAACTCTAACTATATTTATTTATGGTGTGAAACTTGGCATCTGGCCGCCTGTACACTGCCTCTTGCCGGCCCCCTGTGCAGTGTGCTAGTAACCTTGACCTATTACATAAGAGAGAGTGGCACTGACCTAGACCGGTGCACAGTGCTGGAGCCTTGAATATTTTAAATATCTATTGGAGCAAACGTTTTCATGTCGTTTTTCAAATTTTAAAATTTTGGTGTTTTTAATATTTGCAACCGAGGTTATAAATAGACCCATTGTCACACAATTTTTCATTTAGTGTCCAGACTTCATCGAGGATGGATCGATCCGTATGTACTATTTGTTCTACCACTTTTAAATTTAGATATAGTTTATTGCGTCATATGAGAACCATACATAGAGTGAATAAAATTTGTAAGATATGTAATAATCATTTTGAAAATATTTCATCTCTAAAATCTCACATTTTAAAGGAACACAAATATTGTCATTGTTGTAATAAGGCTATTAATGTGCATTTTTCAAGACATTTGAAAAACTGTCAAGGCCCATATACTTTAAATGTTTTTAATGGAGAATTTGTTGAACATGAAATAAAAAATGCACTATTCTCTTATAAATTGCCAATAAAATGGGTCCTTGTGAGAAGAGTAAAATTTATTAAATATTTAGTTGAAAACAATCAGACTGTAGTAGATAAGGAATCGATAGCTAACTTTAGAAATGTAACAACTTTATCAGTTGAGAGAAATGAAATTGAATCTCAAATTAATGAGTCTTTTAAGAAAATCTTTGAGTCAATCCAGTCTTTTCAACAAGAGGGAAGTGGTTGGGTTTATGATAAAACAATATTTTGGCATTTACATATTTACAAATCTAATCCCTTAAAAGCAAAATCCTATATACCCACTCCAGAATATATTAAAAATAAACATGCTGTTTTGAATATAAGAAATACTGATAATAAATGTTTTCTTTGGTCGATATTAGCATTTTTATATCCTAATTGGAGTATAAATGCAAATCGAGTAACTTACTATAAACCTTTTATTAATAAGTTAAATATGGATGGGATTAAATACCCAGTTAAAATAAGTGACATTCATAAATTTGAGACTCAAAACAATATCAGCATTAATGTTTTTGGCCTAGAACAAAATAAAATTATGTACCCTTTAAGAATTACCAAGGAAATTAAAAATATTCACATAAATTTGTTATTGTTACAACATGGACGCAAGACACATTATTGTTTGATTCGTGATTTTAACAAACTGATGTTAAGATCAAATAAATATGATCATAAGAAATATTACTGTTATTTGTGTTTACAAAAGTTTACATTTGAAAATGGACTCAAGAAACATTTTGATTATTGTAAATTATATGAAGCTCAGAGAGTAGAATTAAGTAAAAAGAAAATATTAAAGTTTACTAATTTTAAATTTCAATTGAAGGTTCCATTTGTAATATATGCTGACTTCGAATGCTTCATAAATAATTCTGAACATAAGCCTTCAGGATTTGGATTTGTAGTTGTTCAAGATTCAAATATCATTTATGAAGAATTTTATAGTGGCGAAAATGTTATGGAGGTCTTTTTTACAAAATTATTTGAAATTTATGAGAATCTTATGGATCGATTGAATGTTTATATGCCCTTAATGATGACGCCTGAACAAGAAGCTATGTTTCAGTCTGCAGTGGATTGTTTTATTTGTAATAAACAATTAGGAAATAATAGAGTCAGAGATCACTGTCATTTAACTGGTAATTTTCGGGGTGCTTCTCATAATGAATGCAATTTAAATTATAAAATGACTAAGAAGATACCAATTCTTTTTCACAATCTTAAAAATTATGATGCTCATTTAATTATGCAACATTTGGGAAAATTTAAGGAGAATCGCAAATTAACATGCATAGCAAAAGATATGGAAAAATATATATCATTTTCTATTGACAACTTAATATTTTTAGACTCATATAATTTTCTATCGCTATCTCTTGATAAATTAGCATCTAATTTAGACAGCTTTAGATTTGTTAATGATCCACTGTTACAAAGAAAAGGAATTTTTCCATATGAATATTTTACTGGGCCAGAGAAATTCACTGAACAACTCCCTCCTCTGGAGTCATTTTATAGTACTTTAACCAAAGAACATATTACTTCAGAAGACTATGAACATGCTCAGAATGTATGGAGGAAATTTAATATAAAAAATCTTAAGGAATATCATGATTTATATTTAAAAACTGATGTTTATTTATTAGCGGATGTGTTTGAAAAGCTTAGAGAATTATGCTTAAGTGATTATAAATTAGACCCCTTACACATGTATTCTCTGCCTGGTTTTACATGGGAAGCTTGTTTAAAAATAACACAAGTTGAATTGGAGCTATTTAAAGATATTGATATGCATTTGTTTATTGAAAGCGCTATCAGGGGAGGAGTTGCCATGATTTCAACTAGATATGCCAAAGCAAATAATAAATACATGGGTAAACATTATGACCCCAAAAAAGAGAGTGTTTATTTAGTTTATTTAGACTGTAATGCACTTTATTCTACAGCCATGTGTGAGTCATTGCCTATTGGTGAATTTCAATGGACAACTGAAACTGATTATTTAAATAAGAGTGGAGAGGAGTATGGGTTTATCTTAGAGGTTGATTTAAAATATGATAAAAGCTTACATGATATTCATAATGATTATCCTTTAGCCCCAGAAAAGATGAATGGTAAATTAATTCCCAACTTGAATGATAAAAATAAATACATTTTACATTATAAAGCACTGCAAAAATATGAAGAATTAGGCTTAGTAGTTACAAAATATCATAGAATTTTAAAATTTAAACAATCAGCATGGCTAGCTCCTTACATTAATTTTAATAATGACAAACGTAAACAAGCAAGAAATGACTTTGAAAAGGATTTCTATAAATTATTAAACAATAGTTTGTTTGGTCGAACAATCATGAATCAAAGAAAGTTTAGAGATATTTACTTAGTGGATGAGTCAGAGTTAACAAAATATGTTTCAAAACCAAGATTTGATTGCAGTAAAAAATTTGACAATGGTCTTCATGCTGTTCATTTAAGAAAGCTAGTCGTAAAATTTGATAAGCCCATATATATTGGAATGACAATCTTGGATTTAAGTAAAGTGATAATGTATGACTTTCACTATTTATATATGAATAAATTTAAGAATAAAAAGCTCCTCTTTACTGACACAGATAGTTTGTCATATGCAATTAACACCCAGGATTTTTATAAGAAAATTGATTTGGACTACTTTGATACATCTGCATATAGCAAAGACCACTTTCTTTACTCGGATAAAAATAAAAAAGTCATGGGCAAGTTTAAAGACGAATTGAATGGTTCCATTATGTATGAATATTGTGGTTTAAGGCCCAAGTTATATTCATATATTCCACTTCAATGGTTGGACAATCAGAGTAGCGAATTAGAAGTGAAAAAGGCCAAGGGAGCTGACAGAGCAACAGTGAAACATTATTTAAGACATCTACAATACCTCGACTGTCTCCGTACTAAAGAAGACCATTATGAAAATGCTACCAGAATCCAGTCAACTGATCATCATTTAAAAACAGTTACTACTATGAAGAAGGTGTTGTCATTCTACGATGATAAAAGAGTGATTATGTCAGATGGTGTAAATACTTATGCTATTGGTCATTATAAAACTTATCAAACATAAACCTGTATTTTCCTTTATTTATTTCCCTCTCCTTATCAATTACTAAAAATCCATGCTTCTCTTTCCAACAATAATGACATATATTTCTAAATTGTTTAAAAGTAAAGTCATTCCCAACATGATTGTTATAAATATGTTTTAAATTCAAGTCATCCTGTTTAAATATTATTAGGAAATTTACATTGTCTCGTATATATTTATGTACTTTTGCATATGATTGACACAGATAAAAAGAGTTTATGTCTCTATGTCTACCCATTGCAAAGAATGGAGCGATATTTGGACTGTTTATATCATCGAAAATAGGGAATGTCTTTCAACATCATTTGGCGTAATTTCACATTCTGTAAAGGTATGTAGCTTTATTTCTTGGCATAACTTAAATATTTCAATTATTTTTTTATATTTTTCTTGTTCTAAAGTTTTAGATATTATGTACACATTTGTAAACTTTAAACCTTCCTTTTTAATAATTAAGTTATACATTATTACAGTTTTTCCACAACCACTTGGTCCACAAACAATGCAACGAATATTAGTCGGAAACAGGCCCGATGGTTTTTTCTCTTTTATATTTTCATTAGTTATTTTAAATTTATTCTTTTGTTGAATGAATGACATTTTTTATATAATAAAAATGAAATCAGGTAAAGGTTTATACTTAAAACCATATCAAGGTAAGGGACTAAAACCATATAGGGGTAAAGGGTTACTAAATACCTTAATTAATCATCTACCAACCCCTCTCCACATACCCGGGTATTCTTGGTGCGAGACACCCAGCCACTAATGTAGGCTACGTAAAAATTTAGCCAATAATGTACTTCCAATTAATAAATTAGATGCTTATTGTAAGGAACATGATATATTTTACATGAATAATCCAGATACAGCTTCTAGAAACAAAGCAGATATGAAATTAGCAGAGCAGGCGTGGTCTAGGGTTAAATCAAATGATGCAAGCTTAGCAGAAAAGGCTGCAGCTTATGCTGTAACTAATTTGATGAAAGCTAAAGCTAAATTGGGGATGGGATTAAAGTTTCCTAATAAAAAAGATGGACAACTTCCAATTAATAAAGGCTGCAAAAGATGTGCCACACTTTCGAGGGGTGTTTCTAAAAACGAGCTAAAACATCAAAAGCCAAGACTAAGAGAGTGCGGAATAATTAACTTGGATAATGATGAGGGGACACATTGGACAGCCTATCATAAAAATAAAATGTAGTAATTTATTTTGATCCTTTCGGAATTCAACCTCCAATTGAAGTTATTGATTATTTTTTACCTTTTAAGATATACTATACCACTGATCAAATACAAAAATTAAATACTTCCATATGTGGAGAGTTATGTTTAGTTTTTATAAAATATTTTAATAATAAAAAATGGATTCATTCACGGTAACATTCACAGGTGTTGAGCCAGAGTTAAAGTCAACATTTTACCCTCCAATTGAGCTTAATGGTGATTATGTTATTGGACTTGTAGATTTTCAGGGTTATAATTCAATATTTAATGTTAGAAAACCTTTAAATACACTTAAATATTATAAAGTGGAAAAATTATTTACACCAAAAGGAATAGTAACAATTGATCAGTTAAATGAAGTATTAGATGGTGTTTTAAAAGTTGTTGTCAATGATAAAAAAGAAGCACTCACAACCACAAAAGTAAAAATTTTATATAAGGGTTTAATACCAAAGCTTAATAAATTAAATGATGACAAAATAGAAATATTAGATGGTGAAGATGTGTACTATTATAATCACAAAGCTCCACTCACAATAGAAATTCCAGAGGGAACTTATGAGGTATTTGAATTGGCAAAGGAAATTCAAAAACAGCTTCCAGATTTTATACTTTTGGCTGATAATAACACTATGAAAGCCACTCTGGTGAGTAGTAATGTATTTGACTTTACTAAACCTTGCCTAGGATCTATTTTACTGGGATTTCGTGGATTTTCAACTCCAGATGTTCCATTTTATTCCACAGAAAAAATTAACATAAATAATATTAATGTAATTAGAGTTAAATGTAATGTGGCAAATGGTTCTTATCTAAATGGTAAAAAATCACACACTATTCACAGTTTTTATCCTCAAGCCCCACCAGGCTATAAAATAATTGAAGTTCCAAGAAATATCATATATTTTCCAGTAAATACAACAACTTTAGATGTGATGAGCATTACATTTGCTGATCAAAAAGATAGGCCAATAGACTTTAATGGTGAAGAAACTACAATTACTTGTCATATAAAAAAGATATGAGAATATATCAGTGTAAGGGTTTAAGTCCACAAAATGTGCGATTCTTGCGATCAATTGGGTTAAAAGTTAAAAATTTTTCTATATATAAAAATGGAAGATTTTCTGGATGTTACAGGGAAATCCCAATTCGACGATAGTATAGTAAAAATTACAAATTACTCTTATGTTCCTCATAACACTTTAGCAATAAACAATTCAGATGAAATTAGAATTTGTATAAATAATCAAGATATATTAACTTTACCATCTAGGAGTTATTTATATATTAAAGGAGAAATTGAAAACCATGCTAAAGGACATTTAATAAATAATGCTTTTGCATTTCTATTCGATGAAATCAGATATGAGATCTCCTCAAGACTTATAGATTCTGTCAGAAATCCAGGTATAACAGGCTTAATGAAAACACTTTGCTCTTATAACAAAACAACAAAATTAACTAATGTGGCTTTTGACACTGATGAAAATTTAAACAAGTTTCACAGTAATGGAAAATTTAGTACATGCATACCCCTGGAATTATTAATGGGAGTATTTGAAGATTTTAATAAAGTTTTAGTGAATGTTAAGCAGGAACTAATATTAAAAAGATCCAAAAATGATTTAAACTGCTTTTTAACAACTGCAACTGTACCAACTGCAGGTGATGATATTCTTCCTAAAATTACACTTAAACCAATTCAGTGGGTTATGCCTCATGTAGTTCCATCAGACACTGAAAAATTACAGTTGCAAAAGCTTCTGTTGCAGAATAAAAGCTTACAAATTGCATTCAGAAGCTTAGAATTACATGAGTTACCCTCATTTCCCAACACTAAAAAGCATACATTCCAATTAAAGAATCTTCTTCATTAGAAGCTCCCAGGTACATAATATTTGGGTTTCAAACTGACAGGGACAATAAAGCACGTAAAAGAATGGATCAATTTGATCATTGTAAACTGAAAAATTTAAAAGTATTCTTAAACTCAGAGTATTACCCTTATAGTGACTTGAATTTGGACTTTGAGAATGGAGATGTTTCCAAAGCTTATGAGATGTTTATAAGGTTTAGAGAAAGTTACTATAACACAAGTCCTGATCCTGTAATTAGTAGACTAGATTTTATTAATAAATATCCTTTAATTGTAGTAGACTGCTCTAGACAAAATGAGTCAATTAAGGAGGGGGTTGTAGATATTAAGCTTGAAATTGAAACCAATGAAAATGTACCTGCAAATACATCTGCATATTGTTTAATTATTCATGATAAAGTATTTGAATACAACCCACTAACTAATGAAGTTAATAAAATGTAAGAAATATTTTAAATAAAAAATGAATGTACAAAAAGAATTAATTGAGTCAGCTAAACAAATAAGGGAAAAATATAGAGCCTTAAAGAGGGGTAAATTTATAGAGGCTGAAGAAAGATTACAAGCATTTCAACCATTAATAGAGCCTTTACAAGAGTTAAAAAATATAGCATCTGAAAAACAAGTAGAAATAGTTCCTTATAAACAACCATTACCTAAGACTCCATCAAGGATTCCTATTTTAAATGTTACTCCTCCAACCCCACCCAGATTAGATTTTGGACTCTTGGCTTCAAAATATTTAGGTAATTATTTAAATAAAAATAATATTACAGATTCCACTTATGGTATAAGGAGAGAAGGAAATAAATTCTTTATTGGAAATAAGGAAGTGGAAATAGCCAACGATGACATTTCAATCGATGACAAAATTTATAAAGGCACTAAAGGGCTTTGGGAATTATTAACTTTAAAAACTCCCTCACAATATGAAGATTCAGACTTACAAACATATAAAGAAATATTAGAAGTTACCAGTGGACATTTTCGGGGTTATGATCCTGAGAAGGGTATATCAGCTAATAGACATAGAAAATATACAAATATAATTAAACCACTATTTGGTTCAGGGTTAAGAGAAGTAACTGGTAATAAAATAGATTATATTTATTGGAACTGTCCCAATGAGCTAGTCGATCGGTTAAGATTATTATATTTATCTAAACAAGCTGGAAACACTGGTGTAGATAATGAAATCGATTCGATATTAGAGGAATTGAGGGAGTGCGGAATTATTTATTAATTAAAAAGATGTTTATAGATAAGTTTTATAGAGTTTATAACCCTTATTCTAAAGCTGAAGGTAGAAGCTCTCAACTATGGGATGCTAAAGGTCAAAAAATTATAAATGTCAGGGATGGGAAGATAAAAATGATGTTGCAACAATTAATCAAACATTAACAAGAAAAAATGATATTTTTATGCAAGGTAATGCTGAATTTGAGTTTTTAGAATTAAAAGATAATAATTGGAATGCTAAAAAACGCAAAATTACGAATGTAAAAAAGGCTGATGAATATGATGAGGTGCCAATACTGGGACAAGTCTTAACAAGAGAAGGTGAAAAGTTTACTCAGGGTAATGATAAATTCGAAGTTTTAGAGTTAAAAGATGAAAATTGGGATGCCAAGAAACATAAAATTACTAATTTTAAAAATGCTGAAACATTAAATGATGTTCCCACATTGGAGCAAGTATTAATTAAAAAAGGCGATAATTTAATTCAAGGAAATAACAAATATGAATTTTTAGAGTTAAAAAATAGTAAATGAGACGCTAGAAAACATCCTATTCATAATTTTGAGAAAGCTAAAGAGCTTGATGAGATTCCTATTTTAGGTCAAGTACTAACCAAACAAGGTGATGAGTTTATACAAGGTAATGAAAAGTTTAATTTACTAGAACTAAAAAACGATAGTTGGGATGGGAAAACAAAGAGAATATCAAATTTAAAGCCAGCTAAAGAGGATCATGATGCGGTTATTTTAAATCAATCAATATATGCTGATAATACACATAATAAACGTGAATTTTGGAATTGTCGAGGTAAAAAGCTATCAGTTGTTTTTCCAGGTAAAGATAAACATGATTGTGTTACAGTGGAACAAACTTTAATAATAGATTACAAAACTCATAATTTTGATGCAAAAAATATAAAAATAAATAACTTAGCACCAGGGACAGAGCCAAATGATGCTGCAAAAGTAGGACAAACATTACAATATGACAGTGCAAATAAAGAGTTTATTTATAATACCCAAAGATTTAAATTAATGGATGTCAATGATTATCAAAATATAATAATTGCTGATCCAAATTCATTTAGCGGATTTAGAAAATTGTCTGGTGAAGAATTTATTCATAAAAATCATGTATTTAGAAATGAATCAGATGGGGCATTAATTAGTTCACGTTTAACCTATTTTAAATGTGCTGGAAATGATGAAAATGTATCTGATAAAAAATGAAAGAAAAAATCGCATATGAACTACACAAAAATGTAAGAAAAAACTTAGAAGAGCATTTAAAGTAATAGGTATCAATGAAACAATGCAGGTCGATTTAATAGACATGCAGTCATATGCCAAGGAAAATTCTGGGTATAATTATATTTTAACTTTAATAGATACATTTTCAAAGAAAGCTTATGCTGCTCCTTTAAAAAATAAAACAGGTCCAATTGTAACTGAGGCGATGAAAGCAATTTTGCCAGATGGAGTAAAAAATATTCAATCAGATAATGGGAAGGAGTTTTTTAATAAACATTTTAAAGCTCTAATGAACAAACTAAATATTAATCACTACCACACATTTTCTCCTACTAAGGCTGCTTTGGTTGAAAGGTTTCAAAGAACACTTAAAACTTGGCTTTTCAGGGAATTTAGTGCACAGGGCAGTTATAAATGGTTAGATTTACTACCCAAATTAATAAATAAATACAACAATAAAATTCACAGGTCTATTGGCATGAAACCAAATCAAGTAAATATTAAAAATTCCAAAATTGTACATAAGAACTTAATATTATCATCTCAAGCAAATAAATTAAAAAATAATAAACCAAAATTTAAATTGGGAGATACTGTTAGAATTTCAAAATATAAGCATATATTTAGTAAAGGATGTACTCCAAATTGGACTGCTGAATTGTTTACAATAGTTGAAATTAAGAACACAAAACCAATAACTTATATTTTACAAGATGAGAATGGAAATATTATCAAGGGGGGATTTTACAGCTATGAATTGTTAAAGACAAATTATAAAGACATGCATTTAATAGAAAAAGTATTAAGACGTAAAGGAAACCAACTATATGTTAAATGGTTAGGATTCCCAAATAGTCATAATTCTTATATCAATGAATCAGATATTTTAAAATAAGCTCATAGGCACATGTCCAAAAAAATACCTGAAAAGTAACCCCATGTTAAATATCAAAAACCTATACACAAATATATAAAAATATAATATAACTATACATAAACATTAGCACATATCAAATCTCGGTATCAAAATTTTAAATCTGTGTCCAAAAAAATACCCAATAGGAAATCCCCCTATAAAATCATGCCAAAACTGAGGTAAAGTTGCTATTTCTTCACTACTGTAATAGTGGTTACATCTCGGGGTACTGGTGTTCACTGTAAGACAGAAGGTGATCATGTAAGACAGAAGCCACTTAAGAACTAATCACTTAGTCGCATTATCTTGTATCTTAACTAATCTAAGACACTAAAGTAGAATAACTAAAATAGAGAATGTTTCCGAAACTTTATCCAAAAATAATCTAATTTCATTCAAATCTTATACAGAAGATTAAATTGCCAGTTTTTATGTTTACCTAAAAACATAAACATTACAAGGTAAGTCCATACGAAATTCCAAGTCCCTAGCTTAACTGCGCGAAGCCCAAACCAGGTGTGCGTCAGTTGGGGGCCAAACGAATTTCCCAGCTTACAGTTATTAACTGTCAGTTAATCACAACCTCCCGTATCATAAAGTCTTGTCAAACTTTTTGCTTTAGCGTTAGTACACTAATAATCTATAAACCCTTCAAAATGAAGGGTATTACAGTTTATATATACCAAAATCCTCCTTTATAAATACAGAGTATATTGTAGGTTGATTAGATTGTGTACTTCTTGGGAAGTAAAAGAGTTACAAAAATTTCACTACTAAATCTATAACACACGTTTATAATTTTTATATGAACTTGTAGGAGTTATAGTTACAACTTAAAGAAGCCGTCGGTCGAGTCTTCTGTGATTTCTAAAGCATTCATCCATTTGCATAAAGCACCTAAAACAGCTTTTCCGGACAAAGTTGTTGATATTCAACCCAGCCCAGCTTGCTTGGATTATGTCATAAGTTGCTATAAAGTTTGAGATTACATCTCCAAATTTATGATTTATGTTCGGACACTCGCTAGGTCTTTCGAAGTACAGTATTGTCTTTATCACTTTTTATGCCAACACTATGAAGTATATGATAGTTAAGTATGTATGTAAATTAAGCGTATGTATGTAAAGCATATATATGTAAGTTAAGTAATGAAACAACATTATAGGAACGCCGATACATCGAGTTTCAGTAAAAATGACAGTAAATAATTTCTTCGACGATTTAAAATTGTAACTCAACTCTAATTTTCTTCTATCTTTGTAGGTCAGAGCAATTAATGGTCTAATATATTATAGGATTACTTTATAGTATGAATACTATAGAAACAACCATTTATATTATTTATTTATTTCACTTTTAATAAAATTCTACCAATATCAGACAATGGGCAATATAACGTTAAATTACAATTAAATAGAACATATAAAAAAATAACATTTAAACTTGATGATAAATATTCTACTGCAATGTTTTATTTATAACCATAAAAAGGTTTATTTTAACAATACAATTAAAAAATATTGAATATCATTAAACATTTTGAAATTGATGACTTCTTACGACAAAATACAAGTACAAAAGACTACATTTAATTTTATTTTATTGGTAACAAATTATGGTTTGAGGGAGTGTTTGAGTGAAATAGAAGCCTAAATTAACCGAATCATCTTATTTTAGAACCATATTAAATACTGTACAAAAAAAGCAAAAAGAGCTTTTTACGAAAAAGATAGATATCTCATTGCTTAGTAGTATGCTTTGTATAATATGTTGGAATTGTTTATTCCAACCAGCTAATTAAATCAGGTAATACGTAACTTGTGGTTAACTCATGAAATAAATGAGAAGCCACTCATGAATTTGTTGAATGAGTTTACATGTGAGGATCGATGTTGTAAAGATCAAATAAGTGAAGATGGGTTTTTAACAAATTTGAATTTATAAACCATAATTTTATATAGTTAAAGACCGGTATTCTCCTAATCCCTTGTCTTGGAATAAATAGTCTTACCATATAAATTCCAATCCAAGGTCCAATCCAATATACAAGGTTAAATTAAACTATGTATTTTTCCAAAATTGAGGAATAAAAGCAGCACATAAAATTATAATGTTGAATTTGTATGTAGAGAGCAAAAATAAAGTATTTGGGTCAAAGAGAAGTTCTGATACAAAACAAAAGAGTAGAATTGTGTAAGGGTTGTTGCAAAAGTGCTGTTTGTTTGATTTCGGAATAGGGCAAGTTTTATTCGTATTCATATATTTTTTAGCAAAAGATTTTAGTGTACTTCTCATATTGAATTGGCTTTCATAATTTTGGATTAGATAGTATTGTTTAATATGAAACTGTTATTTTAAGTATTTAATATTAATCGTCATAATGTAAAATAATAAAATCGCTCGACATCTAGAAGATTCAGTAAAATCAAACTTGTTGAAAATACAAAAATATACAGAGATAACACGTCCAATTTTTTAAGGCTTATAATTTGCATCTCTCGGCATACCCATAGCCATAGTTAAAATATTAAATATATCTAAATACCACAAAAGTACGCAAGCTTAAAATTGACCGTGTGTAGGCCGCTTCTCTATACTAATCACAAAGAATATGTACCAATTAAAATATCTTATGTGTATTGCGTTTTTATAAATATTTATGTCTATATTGCAGTATGTATGAAATAAAACCTTGATTTACTTTTGAGTGTAAAATCTATTCTTGTACGTACCACTTACACGATTCATGTCATTCCTGTAAGGATGCAGCCATAGCTCAATATTAGGGCTCTGTCCAATTTCATAGAAACCTGTTAGTTAATTGCTGATCTCGCTTTACTGAAAGCCATGATAATTTTTTTTATTCTTTCCGTAGATGACATGGGGACAAACAAACTATATATTTAGAAAAATAATCCTTTAATTCACTCCTATTGATTGAAAATTATTTACTGTATGTTAAATACAACACAGCCCCTTGCTCAACTCTGTGTGCCCCTCCCCCCCCCCTCACAGGGCCTGAGGGGGCGTCTTGTACTCACAGTGACAAAACAACGCTATCCATCTTGGTTGTCACCTGTGATATAGTTTATAGCCATATTTTCGTGGGAAAACCAGGCGTTTATACTTGGCATAATTCATTATTTTTTGTATTTTTGTAAAACACATATGTAATGTTTTTGCACAAAAAATGGCAATAAGTTTTTGTCTTAACATAATAGTATTTAGAAAAATTATAAATGAATGAAATTTTTAACGCATTTTAGAATCTGTATGAATGTGCGAATGATTTTTGTGGTTGTCGTAAAAAAATACAGATTATAATTTTTTGTATATATAAGAATTTTTTAGTGTAAAGTTTGATTCGTTTTTAAAATGTAGTGTAGTTATGAACACGAATTCGGTTTATTAAGAATTCATATGGGTACAAGGTATGGTTCTTGCAACATCCTAAATACTGGGTATACCACATAGTGACTAGACCACCCTATAATGCATCGCTACAATGAGTTTTTAGACATTTAAAATATTAATCGATGGTTTACCTTTCATATTCATATAATCAGATCATCCCCAAGATTAATTTTAAACGTTTTAGACTGTTGATTATCGGCTGAAGTAATATATTAGTTAACCTAAAATAATTTTGCATCTTTTGTATTATATTGATATATTTTTAATCCAATTGGAAAAAACAACCCGCCTTTTTAAAATATTGGAATGTTTCCATCACAGTTTCACATTTTACGATCTACCACGTGGTAGGGGAATTTTTCTGCTTAGCATTTGACATCCCCTCACTCCAGTTTAGCCCTTAATGTATTTATCGTTGACCCTCTTTTTGCGGTCCCTTATTCAAAGTCTCTTCAGTCAAGATCCCGATTCGTTTGTTTAACGTTAGACAATAGACATTTATATTTTATAACTCTCGTGTTTTTTTAGCGAATTTCCAATAGGGAATAAGCTATTACCGTAGGTCTCATGGTAAGACCTAAGCCCGGGACCATGTTACTTCTTCGTTTTGAGGTGCCCAGAGTCCAAAAATAATAGTCATTAATATATATATATATATATATATATATATATATATATATATATATATATATATATATATTCATTAAGTTTCACTGCCTATAGGAGTAGTGCAAAATTGGGGATGCTGGCCCAGTTCAAGGTCACCTGAGGGATGACGTCATCGAGGTCAATGACCTCACCGATGACGTCATCGATGACGCAATCGATGACGCAATCGATGACGTCATCACCGATGACGTCACTTCCATGACGTCACACCCATGACGTCACAGAAATGACGTGCTGATGACGTCATCATCCCTTACGTCATCAATATGACGTCATCGACGCCATTGAGGTCAAGGTCACGCCGAAACTTAAAATTTTTTGGCACTTTTGCCGTTTCTCGCACCACGCTCCGAGTTTCAGTCACATTCCCCGTGACCTTGACGACTTGGAGCGAATTTGCGACGAGAAACGGCAAAAGTGCCAAGTTAAACTAGATTTTGTGACATGACCTTGCCTATATGGCCAATCGGTGATCCCTCAGGTGACCTTGAACCAGCACAACACCCCAAAATTTAATATTACCGTTACTTTGAAAACTTAACAACGGAGAGCCGACACCGACGCGCACCCCACGACAGTCACCGAGCGACTGACTGTCCGGCTCCCTGTACTCTAGGTATATGGGGGAAGTGGAGGGGGAAATCTCAAGGTCATCCAAACGGAGTTTTAAAAAAGTTAAAGAGTAGAAAGACTACTCTAGTGCTTCCTGGGCGACTTCATCAACTTCCAAAGGATCTGTACACCAATCCTTTCTGTAGCGGCAGGAGTCTAGAAAATGTGTGCACCACCCGTCATGATCTCTCTCACAATCTCTACAACTGGTGAGATTAGAGAAGTGAAACTTAACACACCGCTGCGGACAACAAGTATAAAAGAACTTGGACTTGTAGACCTTAAAAGTCTGTAGTACCGGTGGTGGCAGCTGTTGGTTCTTGCATCTACACCTGCAACATCCGAAGCATTCACATTGCTGGCAGGCCAACCCATCCACTTGCCACTTTGGTAAGAGGAAACACTTTTCCTCACAGCAATAGGTTGTCCCCGTCTCTTCCTCCCATTGCTTCTTTGCACAATAGACGACGCCCGGCTCCTCCAAACACTTATGCTCGCAACATGAGACGCGCTTACTTTCCATAGTTGATGCTGCTTCGGTGAGGGAGCACGATGAAGTGATGGTGCAGTCGGTGAGTGTGCAGCTTAAATAAACTTAGTAGAGGGCAAAGGTCAAGGTCATTCAAATCAAGTTTTAAAAAAGATGACTAGACGTCCCCCTCCTCGTCCGTAGTACTTGGAGAGCCGTCAGACCAAAAGTCCCGTGGAGGTGCTCCCCAGATGAAACACATTTCCATCTTGAAGCGAAGGCCAGGTTCTTGCACCATTAACTCCTTCAACTTATTACAAACCAAGTCCACCTGGTGCAACGTTTCGATAGTCAGCATCCAATTTGTTGGCTGAACGAAACCCGTAGTGGAGTCAGCCTCGCTGATTGTTAAATTCTCCGGCTGTATTGGAGTGTAGAGATGTGTAAAGTGTCTTGGCTGAAGCTGAGGCTGAGGCTGGCTGGAAGGTTCAGTGTGGACACCGGTTGCATCGAAATCCATATTCAGCCTACATTCAATGTTAGGGTTTTCGTTGAAAACATATATCAACTTTTGCTGCAACACATCCACTTCTGTAGAATCTTGCAAATGAACATTCCACGAAAATGGCCATTCTTCATCAGTAGTGGAGTCAACTTCAGAATGAGTTCTGTCCGCCATGGTAGCTAAGCAAGGAATGAGATGAGCTGCAGACCGTTGTAATAGTATTGAAAAGTAGAGGGGGAAATTTCAAGGTCATTCAAATTGGGTTTTAAAAAGAAAGGAGTGGAGGGGGAAATCTCAAGGTCATTCAAATTGGGTTTTAAAAAAGGAAGGAGTGGAGGGGGAAATTTCAAGGTCATTTAATTTGTGTTTTAAAAAGGTTATTCCGCATTAGCCTCGTCATCCACGTTCTCCCCCACATCTTCATTTGCGTTGTCTCCCACACCTTCATCCACATCCGATTCGTCATATGGGTAGATAGGCGACATCGGTGAATATTGTGGTGATTGCTGGCTGCCGTAGTCCTGCTGCAGTTGAACTTGTGACCAATCATAGTTTAGATTCATCTGAATTATAATCCCAGGGTTGTCCCGGAGTATCTCCTTCATCCTTTCACAAATCGCTTCTAAATAGTGCACACTGTCGATCGACAGTGTCCAACCCGTACTTGTTCCAACATCAGTAGTGGAATCGGCTTGGGTGATGGTGTTGTCCGCCATGGTTGCCAGTGGAATAAGGAATGATGCTAGATGTGAGACCCATACAGGAACCTAGTGAAGTAGTGGGGGTATGGTGGAGTAGTGGGGGCGTGGTGGAGTAGTGGGGGAAAGTTCAAGGTCATCCAAATGGAGTTTTAAAAAAAAAAGAAAACCTACAGAGTAACATTAAAATTTTCCAACTGACGGTGGTGAGCGTTTTCTTCCACAACCTTGCCGACAGATGTAACTATGCCGTACAGTATGAAAAATACAACCATAGTAAGACCAAACAATAAAAGATAGCCGTTGAGTATTATGATATTTTCTGAGTGGATCTGCTTTCTTCTTATCGCCCTCTCTTGCATTCTCTTTTCTAACTCGTGTATGAAATCACAGCATGTGTGAGGACATCTTTCATCTGTTGGTAGGTTTGCCATTGTTGAAGTTGTAAGTTTGACTGTTAAAGATGGAATGAGGTATCCAATTGCGGTGTCTCATGTATACCAATAGTCAAGTGGTGGGGGTAGCAAAGCAGTGGAGGGGGAAGTTTCAAGGTCATTCAAATTGTGTTTTAAAAAATCCTATCTTGTTACTGAGCTCATATGTCAGTAACAAGATAGGTGTTTTTCTATTTTGTTTTCTCTTTTACTTCTTTAATATAATGAAAAAATAAACATATTGTACAACGGTTAGAATAAGAAATACAACTGCTAGTCAGCTGAAGTAATCCAAGTTGTCCGGCTCTGTCTTCATCGATGTTGGTGAGGAGTGTCCAGACTCTTCTTTATGCTGCCGAATATTCTTTATATTGCAAGCGTAAACTTGCACGTTTATACGGTAGCCTCGTGCCACCATCAGCTGCAGCTCTTTGTACAGCTCGTTGAGCTCCTGCTGAGTCTTGATTGTAACTTCCTCATAACTGGCGCAGCTTACATTGAGAGACATCTTGATGTTGACTGGTCGACCGTTGGAGTTGAAATGAAGCCGAGGCATAGCGCTTGGAGGTATATGAAAAAGTGGTGGGGGTAAAAGTGGTGGGGGTATGGAAGGTCTAATTAAATCGTTCTAAACTTTTTCCATTGGTACAATGAATTGAACAAACAGCACAGGTGTCTTTGATGTTCTCAAACTTAAACACCGGTGCTAGAAAACCAAACTGCCTTATACCTCCATCCAGTACAAATTGGCGAAGGTCACCAATAGCTGCGTCACCACAAGGTTTACAAAACTTTTCCCCATCGTTGAACTTATACCAAGAGTACTCCGAGTAGCCTCTATTTTCCCTCTTGTAGTCTTTGATATCTTCTTTTATTGTCAGTGGGATATTTTCTTGTAAACAAGTTGGGAACAAATCTTTGTGAGTTATAACTCGTTGTAAGCAAAGCTCGTACAAGGTGCTCATCGTTTGCTAGTTGGCAACGGACTGACCGTTTTCCGCATCCAAGCAGGTTTGAATTCTTGTGTAGTAGTGGGGGTAATCTTTAAATGCAAAGGTCAAAGGTCAAGGTCATTCGTGAAGTTTAAAAAAAAATGCAACATACCAATATGTGACAAACTTCACATATTGATATGTTGCATTTTTTTTTCTTTTTTCTTTTTAATTTTTTTGTCCTTTATGATTTATTTATAAAACATTACAATACAATATGTACAACAGTAAAACTTAAATCTAACACTGCTGCTTGTCAGCGATGTGGATGGTCAACTCGGTGGAATTGCTACCCGTGGAACCGTGGGAAACCAGGTAGAGAGAGCCAGGTTGGATGGAGCGTAGATCCTCGTTCTGTAGGAGATGGACGAACCGTTTCGGCAGGTACACCTGGAACTTGGGCTCATCCCCCGGAGTGAACGGTGCCTCGCTGAGACTGCAGCAGATAGCCTCTCCAACTGTAGTCTCCGTCTTCTTCATCTCATGGATGATATAGTGCTTTTCGTCTTTTAGTTCAGAGCACTTCTTAACCGGTAGTATAGTAGACTTTGAGTGAGCATTGAACTGCTCAACCAAGGTTTGAAGGAACTGGTTAGATGCCATGGTCGGTTTATAGATCGTCTTCTTGCTCGGAGATGTTGTCGTCTCGGAATCTCGAGTAATACTCATGCCAGGTCCCGGTCTGCTCCTCACTTATATAACCCCCGTTACCCCCCACCACTTTCCACTTCTCCATTTTGAAGGTAAGAGGCGAGTTTATAAGCGTTTTTCAAAGCGCAATGCCTATCTTTGTAATGTTCTGGGCTTTTTGTACAAATACATAAGTTTTCTAGCATATATTGGTAATCCTTATCTATTTCCACGTCATTAACCGGAACATAGGTAAATTCTTCGATCCATCTTTTCTTTTCAAGCCCCTTCGTGTAAATATTGGTAAACTTGTTTGAAAAGTGATGCATAATGTGATGCAAGTCCGTGTAACTTGTAAAACCATCATACCAATCTATATGATGGAAATATTTTGAAATCCCATCTGTTGGTAGTAGCGGCTTTGCTAGTTAAAGATGAATAAGAACATGGTGGTTTAAATAAAAATGAATACGGAACACTTGTATTCATGTCCAAAAACACAAGTTCTTTTATAATAAATCTATCATCATTACCACGAAACGCTTGAAACTCAATAATACCAGGCTTGGACTTTACTTGTTCTTCTTCCCCTTTGTCCATTTTGAAGGTCACAAGTCTGCTCATTATGAAGTCAGGAGGTCAACTGATTTCCACACCAAGGTAGGTACACTTTTATACCAGGCCGTACAGTTGTTGGCGCGTTGGTGTATATTTAACGTGGGCACCGTCCCCAATAGGCCTAACCCCACAAAGCTTTGGATATTGTTTTAGAAACTAACCATTGTCATCTAAGTTTCCATCTTTATATTTTCCTTGTTTTCATTTTCATCACTAACACTTGATTCTTCCCCTCCTTCTTCCTCTTCTTCTTGTATTACTGATGTTTTATGTAGTTGAGCGTACTTTTCCAATTGTCTCCACATTTGTACTTCATGCGGAACCCTATTGAATATAGAAGTATCCACAGGTCCGTATAATATAGGTGCGTCCGGTTGTTTATCCAAAGTGTCTTCCAGATAATCTTTAATAATTGAACTTGAAAACACCAGTTGTCTCAAGTATCTTGTTATAGGTTCGGTTGCACAAGTTAAAATGAAAAACTCCTCTCGACTAAGTTGAATCTTGTTATCATGTCTTGTTGTGTCTCTAAACCGCAGCTGATGATCACCACGATGTTTAATAATATCGATTTCCACATTTGAATCCAAAAGTCCTACTCTCGTCTTTCTTCCAAACATGTTACTACTTAAATAACATTCTAGAAGATGCAAGTGTTTCATAAACGATTCCCAAGCACTGTCCGTAAACAAAATCATTTTGGGTCCATGAGTTAAAATTACAGTAGGGGAATAACCTGTTGATTTCATAACACCGATTAAAACACTTTTGTCCAAACTGGAAGAGATTGGGTAAAATATTCGCAAGAATACCTCACTCAATATGTTTGGAGAAATATTATTTTCAATATCCCTTTTCCTCTTTTGTGCATTCTTTTTTCTTTTACCTTTTTCTTCAACATTATTACTGGCGTGATGTTGTCCACAAGTGTTGTGTTCATCTCCTTCCCGTTGACCTTGAAGATCTAAAAACTCAGATATCTCCTTCTCAATATCTACCACATTTTCAGGTGTACCACTAGGAGAAGCCATATTGAATACAATGCTACCCATACAACAACTGGCAACAGACTGAGGAGCGGCCTGCGCGCTCTGCTTTTATACTCGCGGAATGCATTGGAATGTAAGAAAACCGGTTCTTACAATACATTTTTAACAATTCCAGTTAAAGGTGTGTATGTTACGATTTTATCATGTAGAATTAAACAGTATGCAGTTGTATTAGCCGGTATAGCTGCGTTAAATTCCATTTCTATTTTTATATTCACACTTGATGATTTTACAGATTCATTTTATTTAGAACAATCGATTACAACTATAGGGTAACCATCTAAGTATTTTTCTGGTGATAGTAAAGGTGCATTTGTTTTACCATCACACTTTTTAAAGTTCTGTTGAATCGTTCAATTATTGAAGCTTTTACCTCAGAATTTGTTGAATAATGGTTTATATTGTGTTTTTTCATTAAATTTGCAAATTCTTTATTAAAATATTCTTTTCCATCATCGGTTTGTAAATGTTTAATAGTATGTTTGTCTTTTTCTATAGCTATGTCCATTGCTTTTGTAACACTTTTGCCACTTTTATCTTTTAGCGGTAAAGCATCTGCCATTTTAGAAAAACAGTTAATAATAGTCAATATGTATTTATATCCTTTATTTTGTTTGCTATAAGGAATCATTTCGATTAAATCCACTTGATATAAATCATTAATTCCTTTTGTATTTCTTCGTGGAAACTTTCTTCTTGCAGGTTTATGAAGTTCGTTGACAATTTGTTGTTTCAAGTCCTTCATATTGCAGGTTTGAATGTTGCTTGTGTCACATGTATAATCACAATGAATGTTGTCTTAAATATTCACATCATTTATATAGGTCAAGGCCATCCAGACTTGTGTAAAAAAATGGGGAACACGGCATTAGACTTGCCGTGTTCCCCATTTTTTTACGGAAGGAGAAAGGAATAAGGTCGAAGTTGTAGAAGGACGAAGAATAGGTTACTAGTCGATAGGGTTTAGAGAGTAGTGGCCAAAGGGAAGAGTATGAATTTTGTCGGGCATAATATGTCTTTTATCATCCCGAGCTGACAGTGCTTTTTTAGTTTCAGTCACACTGTAGACTTGATGTTTAAAGCTTCGGATATTGTTGAATGTGGCCGAGATGGTAGTATCTTCAAACAAACAAGTCTTGTAGTGGTCAAATGTCACATGTTTTTTTAAATAAGATGTCTTCACTCCTTTTGCTTTCTTGACTGTCGGTGTGTTGTTTTCATTGTACATCTTAAATGAATACAATTTTGACATTAGTGCTACTATTTCTTCTAATGGCATTCCGTTTGCTTCATCTTTAAATTTTCCAATTACTTTTTTATTCTTTTCATTATAATTTGGGTGGTTCTTTGGATAGTCAGAAAAGTCGAAATCTTCTTTGTATGGAAAAGTCCTTAGGTCTTCATACATGTCTAAGGTCTTTATCCAGTAGATAAATGCGTCAGTATCCATGTATGCGACTCCGATGTTGTCCCTTCCGTAGTGTTTAACCATTTTGTTATAATGGAAATCATACATCAGGGTTTTACTTATATCCAAAATCGACATACCGATGTACAACGGACGATCCATCACTATTGTTGTTTTCTTCATACTGACAGCAACTAGATTTTCGTTTATAATCATGGATGTTCCGAAATTTGGTTTTTGAACTAATTTTTCCAATTTTCTAGGGTCACTTACTAATTTTACATTTTTGTGTTTTCTCTTGTTTTCCAAAGTCTTCCCAAAGATGGCGTTGTTCATTAATTTGTAGAAGTCCTTTTCAAACGCTGTTGTCGCTGCAGCTCTTCTTGTAGTGTTGGAATCGATGTATGGTTTCAACCAACAAGACTGGGTGAATTCAATCGCTCTGTGAATTCTCACTATACGTAGACCTAATTCAAGAGCTTGTTGAACTACCCAGTAGTGAGCCACATACCGATCTTTATTCTTCAAGGTCATCATCAATTTTGGCCATCTTCCTGTCGGTGAAACTTCAGTCTTCGCTAGGAGAGGCAAGTCGTAGTGATGGTCATGAAGGTGCTCAGGATATTCAAAATCACAGTCCAAGATATAGCCTTTTGGACCATCCTTTGGAATCTGTGAGATGTCACCGATGGTGGCCGGGTCGATCCATTTGAAGTCAGCGTAGGGAAGCGGATTTGACATTGCCCAACCATAAAGGTTGTTTGCGTCAAAGTAGCCAAGGTAGACCGATGGTTGTTGCTCGTCGAAGCCGGGGATGTACTTGTTGTTGGCTTTGACATGACGTGTTACAGCTTGTGTCAAACCGCCTCGTACACCAGATTCCATCATGAGCACCATATCTATATCTGTGAGAAGCTCCAATCGACAGTTAGTTGACTTTAGCATAGCTTGCCATGCTAATCCAGGGGATGTATACGAGTGTAGAGGATCCAATCCGTAGGCTGAGAAACAGGTGTTCCGAAATTCTTCCATCACATCGCACAGCAGAGTTACGTCCAATTTTATATAAAAGTCAGAATATTCCCCTAAGGTTTGAATGTTTAGTTGGTTCCAAACATTACAAGCATGATTGTAGTCTTCAATGGAGATTTCACTTTCGTTTAGTTTGCTATTGAAGGCTTCAATCGGTGGCAGACTGGTTTCTTCAAACTTTTCTGTAGAAGTTATATAATCA
>CM061531.1:208769546-209019924 GCA_030545055.2 Neoaliturus tenellus
GGTAACCACCATATTACCGTCTCAAGCTGCCATTCTAGTTTACTTTCTTCAGTGCCACTTGCTGCTAGTATCAAGTCCTTGTTAGTTGAAGATCTGAGTAATACCAATTCTTGTTTGACATTTATTATTATTCTTTTGTAATCTTCAGCGAATCCCAAAAGCAATCGTAAAGGTATGTGAAAATCAAAATGACCATTGGAATTTGGTGTTATGCTGTCTTTATCGGGGGTAACCCATCCGGCGGTGACTATTGAATTCTTTTCATGCGGTGTTAATGATGTTAATCCTTTTAGTGTTGTTGTTATACCAACCTTTTTTGTTGAATCAACTGTCACTCCTGATATTTCATATCTTATTTCGTCAAAAAGATATGCCATTGGGTTATTTATAAAAGGAACAGACGAACCGGTTTTTCCATCCAATTTTAATACTTGTCCCTCAATATATAAATAACTTTCACAGGGTAATGTGTAAATATCTTGTTGTTGAATGGGAATCCTTATTTCATCATTATTGTTTAATTTTGATGAAGTGTAAGGGTTGTGCGTGTGATATTCCTTCTCCCATAGGGTTTCGTCGAACGTCGGTCCTTGAGATATATCCAGAATGTCCATCGTAATTTAGTTTTAACCCAATTTTTTGTAGGAAATGTATGTTGTCCGGTGTTAACTCGTCCAATGTTGAAGAGCTACTGAGCTCCCGGCTTTTCCGTTGTGGTTTAAATGTTAATCCCATGTTATACTTAAGTTACCGCTTTTATGTGTAACCGTATTGTAATTGTTTCTTTTCTAAAGTCAACAATATTACCGTCCTGATCTGATATGTTCAGTACGATGTCTGAAATAAAACTGGTGTTTAATGGTAGGTATATAAGGTTTTGCGGCTTCTCAACTATTTTAAAACCAGGAGCTACTGTTGGATAAAATGTATGTAAAATATGTTGGTTTACCCCATCTCTATACGATCCGTGTATAATATTGCATGTTATATCAATACTATTAACCTTTAATATTGTTACTGTGGTATCACCCGTATGAGTAGTTCCGGGATCTAAGATTTTTCTTTTCTTATCTGAAAATCCGAGTAAACTACCGATTGAATTTTCTAAACTTAAATCTATATAATATTTTGAGGTAATTTCCGCTTTTAAAGTATTGTTGTTTCCTTTTATACAGATATTTTCTTCTCCTAGCTGCTTCTGTAATAGCTGGTTTATATCATCTATTTCATATGCTCCTGTAGACAAGGTGATTATTTTTAATTCTGAATAATTTCCTTTTTCATCTTTACTTTCATAATAATGTAGTAAATTGTTTTTACCCTCTGTAATGTTGGGAATTGAATTGTAAGTAGTGAAATCTAATAATGCCGCTTCCCATAATCTATCTTTAGATAGACGCAATGCTGGGAAAAGAGTACTTTTTAATACTTAAAGTGGTGTAAATACCTGCATTTAAGTAATCCAAAAGTTGCAAAAATGGCAACTAGTTTCGACCCTTCATTACGGGGTCATCTTCAGGCCGTACAAGGATTAAAACTGCTCTTCATATGAAGGTTGTCGAATAATTTAAAACTTCACACATACACACACGAACACGACACGAACAACGGACATTAAAAACACTGAAAAACATTGAGGACGGAAGCGGCGACGTAACCCGGCGGAAGCGTAGTCTAGACTCAATCTTTCAAAATACTTTTTAATGTAGATGAATTTCCGCTCAGTGACACTGTGTACGATGACATCTTAAAGCTGACTGACACTTTTTGCTAAAAACTCCAAACATAAATGTCCGCATATTTCTGTATTGTTAGGTTGTTCTCTTTTATAATTGTAAAATATATTCTTAGAGTTTCTAAAATAGTGTTGAAGTTCTTTAGGTGGTGGTAGATTGCCAAAACTGTCAAAATAATAAACGCTTTGTCCGAGTTTTTTTTATAGCATACCCAATGAGTTCCTGGACCATAGGAGGAATCTAAATTTACTATTCCAGTTTCATTTTTCCATATGTTTTTTGGTAATGCGTCTTTCATAAAAACTCCCCTAAAAAATGGTATCTTCAAACATTTTACATAATTTGATAATTGATGATTTGTTAAGGCTTTATTTGGAATTATCAATTGATTTTTCTTATTTAGTACACACGGTACGGTCTTAGGTATAGACCTGCTCCGTTTTTTACCATTGACCTAACGGAAGTCTTCTTTGTCTTTGTTTTACGAGTTCTACGACGTCTCTTTTTAATGTTTCCACCTCTTTTAGGAGCTCTTTTCTTTGCAGGTCTTCCTCTTCGACGTTTTCCGCCACCAAATTTTGTTTTCGCCTTCATAGCTGTAGTTACTGCCCAAGCGGCTGCTTTTTCTGCAATACTTGCGTCACTTGATTTAACTCTTTGCCAAGCTTTTTCTGCTAGCGCTCTATCTGCTATTGATCTATTTGTTGAATCAGCAAACTTGGAATACGCTATATCGTGTTCTTTGCAAGCTTGATCCAATTTATTAATTCCAGGATCCCCTCTTGCTAAACGTTTTGCCAATTTAGTTCCGGGTCCGCAATATTGATAACCTCCGGGCAGATGAAATTCGTATGGTAGAGCGTCTATTGCCCGATTTACAACAGCACCAACAGGAATTCGTTTGAGAAGGGATAACGCAGCCGATGTTATACCACGTCCTTTCTTGCCGCTGACTTGACGACGACTGAGCTGTGCGATCTTCATTATGTTGTTTTATATATAACCGGCGTGTTTACTCAACGAGATGCTTTATATAAATGACTAACTTATGCACAATTTTTGTATTTAAATAATTAATTATTCAAATTAATTATATATTGATTTATGATTCTATTTTTAATCCATGCTTCTCGTTCATCGGGTTGAATCATCACATGACTTGTTGTACTAGCTATATGATTGTGGGTATCAATAAGTAAATTGCCCACTATTCTTATTAAACAATCTAAAGTTACAGCATCTTTTGGATGTTGAGGATCGTGTAACTGCATAATACGTTTATCGTTACACGTGTAAGCGGTCGAATCATTTTTTGATGTTGTTATAACTTGTCCAATAGTAGCAGCATCATTAAAATCTTCACCTGGTAAAATATTAATTATTTTCTTCATTTTAGCATCAAATTTGGTTCCATTGCGTTTATCCCAAGTTATTGTTTGTTTCACTGTAACACAATCATTTTCTTCATAACCAGGCATTATATTTTTTATTCTTCTATTATGACCTTCATATGTGCCTAATAAAGGACCGCCCGCAATTAATGTTTGTGCCATTAAAGGTACATCCGAACTTTTTTCACCAAATCTTCCATTTGTTATTCTTTTACCTCCCGCATCCCATTTATCATTACTTCCTTGCATTAAATCAAACTTTTCATTTCCATGTATAAATGTATTTCCTCGCTTTAGCACGGCATCTTCATGTTTTACAAAATTTGATGTTCCCCTTTTTAATTCTTTAGATAATTGTTCCATAGTAACAGCGTCTTTTGGTTGAGAACCAAATTTTACATTTGACAATGCTTTTCCATGACAATCTATTTCATCAGCATCTTGTAAAATACAGTTGTCCTTGATGTATTTCAGGTTTACAGCATCACCGTCTTCCTTTGGGTATCCAATGTCATTTATAATAAACTTATAAAAAGAAAATCCTCGTTGAGTCTTTTCCGGTATTATAGAATGTAAATATTCTTTATTAACTGAATCTTTATCATTTTTTGGATTTGCCACATTGGTTATCCTATGATTTCCAGCATCATATGTTTGTCCATCTTTTAAATTGTTACCCCACTGCAATTTTAAAGTGTTTGAAAGTTCAGATGATAAATACTCTTTAGTAATTGCATCAGAACTGTCAGTTGGTTTACCAACATTAATTATTCTATGTGATTTAACATCGTAAGTATCCTTAAGTAATTTTAATGATGTTGAAGTAGCTTCTTTTACTGTCTTTAAATTTGCTCCATCAGTATCTTCTTCTGGATCTTTAACTAGTTTTAAACGTTTATTACTTATGTTATAGTCACCTTCAGGTGTTTGCGGCAATCCACTTCTTTTTCTGTCTTCTCCAACTTGCACTCCTAATGCGGAGTACCATCCAAACTTGTCGACGCTCATGTTAAAAATGATACATTATATGCTTGCCGTTCTTTTATATCTGCGGACAATTATACGACGACACCTCGACTTCTGAGTTCATCAACTAGAGCCACCCATTCATTATTTAAACCTGTATGACCGGCTTACATAGCTTCATGTAATAGTCTCATTCTGTCAACTAATTTATTAATGTCTTTGTAATAAATTACATTGGTATTGTACAGATTTTTCATTAGTCCTTTGCCAGATGTTGAAGTATCTCCTTTACTCTTTTTACCATGTTGTTCAAGAAGTGATAAATCCATAAGTGATAAAGATTTTCTTTTTAGCGGTTGTTTCACTGCTGGTGCGGTACGTAATGTTGGTAGTTTTCGTGGGGGAAACAACTTTTTTATAACGATGTTATATTTTGTTGCTCGTGAACGATTAATTATTGCATCCTTTGAGTAATTCCTTTTATGTGCATTAGTATTTTGTAAAATTTCCTTAAAAGTATTTAAATCTTTGGTCGAATATCTTAATGGTATGTTTTTAAAAATTAATTCATATAATCCTTTTGTTCCCTTATATTTATGCTCACCAATAATGAAATAATCGTCTTCAGTTATTTTAAGTTTTGAATCACCTATTTTCAATTCATTCCCATCAATTCTTGCTCCGTATATGTGTGATTTACTTAAATTAGGGTTTGATTTTATATCATGTAGCATTTTCAATATATATTTTCTTCCCAGAGGTCCGTGTTGTAATATATCGCTACTCAATTGAGTTAAATTTGGAATAGATTGTTCTGCTTCAGGTATTGGCTGTTCTTCTTCCTTTTCAACAATAGGTTCTTCTTCTTTTGTTTCTTCTTGGTCACTAGCGCTTGTATATGAATCATCATTGTCTTCTTTTTTAATGCTTGTACTTCTTGTTTAGAAACTGGTAGTAAAACATCTCCTTCATAACGAGGTTTACTAATGGTTTCTGATATTTGTTTTAAAGGTCCTGTAATAGGTTTAAATGTAGTCTCTAAAAATTCTTCTCTTTCGCTTATACCCATCCTTAATGCACGGTTTTTTATCCTAATAGAATCACTGAGTGATTTTATTTCTTTCAATAGTTTTTCTTGATTTACCATGTTTACACTATGAAGTCTCATTCATTACTAGACATACCGCTATTCATTTAATGGATTAATACAAATTTATCTAACCCTATTCGATACCTTCCATCTTTTATAGCTTCATCTTTCATAATAACAAGAAATCCATACTTTTCAGCCCATGCTTTGCCACACATCTCTTTAAATTTATCAAATGTCATGTCGGCATTCACATGATCGTTATATATATGTTTCAAATTTGTTTCATCTTGCTTGAATATTATCAACAAATTTGCATTATCTCTTATAAGTTGTTTTGGAATTTTACTATAGGTTTGACCAATGTAAATACTGTCAATATTATGATGTCTCCCCATTGCGAAATAACTTCTTATTGTATCATGATTCTCACATGACACATCGTCAAATATAAATATAGAAAATGGTTTAGCTTCATTTGGTTGCATAATAGTTTCACTAGCATTAAACTTGTAGAAATTTACTTCTGGCACGCTTGCTAATACCTTATCTAACAACTGGTATTTAGGTTGTTGCAAAGATTTTGAAAAAATGTATATGTTATTAAAACGTAGCCCTTTTGGATTAGTTATAAGGTTAAAAACAACATTTGTTTTTCCACAATTAGAAGGGCCCGTTATTAAACATCTTATAGAGTTTGGTAGTAATTCACCATGTTTACCATGGTTTAAATTGTTATTATCCACTGTCAATTCATCTATATTATTAATATTAAATCGTTCTTTTTGCTGTACAATATCCATCTTGTTTAAAGGTTAAACACATAATGAGTTATTAAAGTATTACACCAAGTCTTTTGTAGGAATCCAAGAATCTTCACTCCTATCAAATCCCAACCAACGGACTTAGTAGTGTGTTTTGGTTACTTCTGCGCCGGAAGTCGTGCCATCTGCCCGAGCAGCTGCTCGAGCAGATGGCGTCAGATGCTGGGGTGCAGATGGCGAGAGCATATGCCCTGAATTTGAAGTAGAATTGGGCATGAATTAAGAGTTAGTTCAAAATTGAAATTCAACAGTTATAACTGGAGCCTGGAAAGTATGTCAAGGTCATTCAGAGTAAGTTTTAAAAAAGCCTACCCAACTACTACCAGTGTTTGGGGGTTGAGAATAATTGAAAAAATGCATTCCTGTAAAAAAAAGGATTCATTTTCTCGAAGGACCATTTGTAATATTTAGCTAAATGAAATTGGAACCCTTTTAACAAAAATAGAAATAAAAATTATTTAATTGTACAAGAAAAACACAAGTGATCAAATAAACATAGAAAGTTAATGAAAATTATAAGTTAAAATTGAGTAACACATTGTTAATTCATTAAAATTGCAGTAGTTCATCACTCACCAAAATATAACCATTCAGTTTATGCTTTATCTTGAGGTAAGCTTATAAGTCCAGGTCTTCTTTGTAATGTTCATTTGCACACTGTTCAGGAATATTGTTCTTTGTTTCACTATTTTGAGTTAATTGTCTTTTGTAAAACCCATATAGCACTATGTACATTTAAATTGGTTTTATTTTAAGTCACATTTCATGAGGTATTATTTTATTTTGGTTCCAATTGAGGAGAGGTATTTGATTAATATCATGGCTTGGCCAGAGAATGCAAGAGGGACAGAAATAATATGAAAAAAAAATAAACAAGTTAAACAATTAATAGAAAATATAAAATCAGGTGATAACAAAAACATATGAATTAGAATGATGAAAATTGGTTTTAATAGTATATTAAAATTAGACTGAAAACATAATTGGAGAGGTTGTCATGAAATTATTTAAGTGTGATTTCCAACTCTCTTTGACCCTTTTTACTTTTTTGGGGCATATTTGATAACATTACTAAACATAACCGCCCGCCTTGAAGTGTCCACCACTTCAACAAGATGTTCAAGAGGTTGGCAGAGGAAAAAGTTTTGTCACTGGTCGAAGAAATGTTCCTGTTGTAGATTTAACCTTTGCGACTCTGACAATGCCATCCTTTCCAGGGAAGACTTCAACAATCCGTGAAAGAGGCCAATTTAGAGGGCTTGATTGGTCGTTCATCAAAACAAGGTCTCCAATCTTCAAGTTTTTGCTTGATGTAGTCCACTTTGATCTCTGTTGAAGTGTATGTAGATATTCCAAGCTCCATCTATGCCATATCCTTTGAAATAGTTGTTGAGTTAGTTGCCATCTTTTCAAGCGGTTTGTTGTTACGTCAGTGAGGTCATATTCGGGAATTGATGTAAGAGATGTCCCTATCAGAAAGTGAGCTGGAGTTAACGGGGCAAGATCGGATGGGTCTTGTGACAAGGGAGTTAAGGGTCTTGAGTTCAACATGGCTTCTATGCGTACTGTGAGTGTTGTAAATTCAGGTAAAGTCAGAATAGTATCACCCATAACTCTTTTTAGATGGTGTTTGGCACTTTTAATGGCGCTTTCCCACAAACCGCCTTGGTGGGGAGCAGCGGGTGGATTAAAGTGGAAGCGTATTCCAGCGTTAGACATGCATCGTTGAATTTTCTCGTTAGAATTTTTTGTACGGAGAATAGTATGTATGGTTTTGCGTAGTAAGGCGTCTGCTCCTATGAAGTTAGTTCCACAGTCAGAATATATATCGGAACATAAACCTCGGCGTGATGTGAAACGGGTAAGAGCAGCAATAAAGGCTTCCGTAGTCATATCAGTAACAACTTCTATATGGACAGCTTTTGTTGACATGCATACAAATAGGCAAATGTAGACTTTCACCTGTTTAGCAAATCTTAAGTTGACTATTTTTATCGTAAAAGGTCCAGCATAGTCAATTCCAGTTGAAGAAAATGGTCTTGATGGAGTAGTGCGAGGTGGTGGTAGATCACCCATTAGTGGAGTCTTATTAGTTGGTATATGTTTGAAACATGTAAGGCATTTATGGACTCGAGAACGGATGACACTTCGTGAGCATAGTATCCACACAAAACGGGAAAGGAGTGATTGCAATAGTTGTGGGCCGGCATGCAAATATTGTACATGATAGAAATCTATTAAAATGTTGACCACATGATGGCGTTTCGGCAGCAAGATCGGATGCTGTGCGTCGTAGGACAAGGAAGAGTTCCTTAGGCGTCCACCTACACGGATCAGATTGTTGGGATCAATAAATGGATTCAACTTTTGTATGCCTTTCGAACATAAACGTTCTTGAGTTAGTAATTTAAATTCATCATAAAATACCGTTTGTTGAATGAGAAAAAATATTTTCAAGCGAGCCTCAAGTAGTTCATCAGTAGTGAGGTATCCATGTTTCCGAATTGGGTTTCGACAATTATTGATAAAACGCAACACTAAAGCCATGGTACGTTGCAATGTAGTCCATGATGAATATTTGGTTAACAACGACCATTCTTCTTTGGGGGTTACGGTCAAAACAGTCAGCGGATCAGGTTTAATTTCATGTGATGAATCTAGATTAACAGGTGTGAACGAAGATGTTGGCCAATCAGATGATGGAGAGGATAGCCAAGAAGGCCCATTCCACCAGAGGGTATGATTAATTAAGTGCGAAACAAGTAATCCACGTGACGCACAATCAGCTGGGTTTTCTTCTGAACGAATGTGCTTCCATGATGTAGTTGGAACAAGTTCTTGTGCTTGAGCTACTCGATTGGCAACATAGGTTTTTAACCGATAGGGTGGAGTTTGTAACCATGTAAGTGCTACGGTTGAATCGCACCATAAATGAATGTTGTTTGGAGTAAGTTTGTGTTCAAAGATTGATTTGATATGTGCTACTAATTTAACTAACAGAAGTGCAGAACACAATTCTAATCTTGGTATTGTGACCCTTTTCAATGGAGCAACACGGCTTTTAGCCATTAATAAATTTATGGATACTGAACCATTTGATGACTCACACTTCAAATAAGTAACTGCGGCATATCCAACTTCGGAGGCATCGCAAAAGCCATGCAATTCTATGTTTTGGGATGAATAGAGGTTAAATGAGCGACGAATTGAAATGTTTGAAAGCCATTTGAAGTTATCAGTGAAAGATTGCCATCGTGATCTGATGTCAATAGGTAAAGGTGAATCCCAAGTCAAACCTTTAGTCCATAGCAGTTGCATAAAACATTTAGCTAACATAATGAAAGGAACCAAAAATCCACAGGGATCATATATTTGAGCAATAGTGCTCAAAACAGAACGTTTTGTAGGTGGTTTATCAATAGAAGGAGGTTGAAAATCGTATGAAAAAGAATCTGTAGTGGGAGACCATTGAAGGCCCAAAACTCTGAAATGTGGTGCATTTGAATCTTGCAAGAATTTGGGGGACTCTAAATGATTGTCAGGGAGACTACTTAATAGTTTGGGTGAATTGGAAACCCATTTCCGCAGTTCGAAACATCCACGGTTCAACAACGAAACAAGTTGATTCTGCAGCGAGATCGCTTCTTCTTCTGTATCTGCTCCTGTAATAATGTCATCTACGTAGGTGTTAGTGCGCAAAATGCGAGCAGCGTCAGGAAAGTCCTTTTGTTCGTCATCAGCAAGTTGATGAAGGACTCGAATGGCAAGATATGGCGAACTGTTCATACCATACGTAACGGTGTTAAGTTTGTAGACAGACATAGGTTGATCAAGATGTTTCCGCCACAATATCAACTGAAATTGTTGATCATCAGAATGAACTGTAATTTGTCGGTACATTTGTCTGATGTCGCAACAAAATACAAAGTTATGCAGACGAAATTGAATAAGCAAGTCACAAATGTTGTTCTGTAGTTTACGACCAGTGAGAAGTATTTCGTTAAGAGACAATCCCGAAGTAGTTTTACAGCTTGCATCGAACACGGTTCTTAATTTAGTAGTACTACTACTCTCTTTAAGCACTCCGTGGTGAGGAAGGAAGTAATGAGGTTCCGTTAAGTTAATGTCATAGCATTCGGACATGTGACCAAGTTCTGAATATTCATCCATGAACTCATGGTATAGTTGTGAAAACCGATCGTTGGATTTGAATTTACATTCCATAGCATGCAAACGTAACTCAGCAGCATGTTTGGACTCGCCCAGTACATCAGAAGTGGTTTTGAATGGCAAACGCACGATATATCGTCCATCAACGTCACGTGCATGTGTTTCCGCAAAATGTTTATCACACATTTCTTCTTCATAGGTTTTAGTACTACAAGACGGAGGCTCTTCTTGCAACCAAAAACGTTGAATTGACGAGTGTAAATCAGCCTCGCTGATTGAGTGAAGACATACATTGAGGGTTGTAGCGGGAGTAGAAGAACAAAGCTTAGAATCAGACGGTATGCATGGAGCGGTCCCCATAATTACATACCCGAAATGAGTGCCTAACATATATGGCAGGTTATGACCAAGGGAAATTTGTTCATTATTAAACACTTGCGGAAAGAGTGTACCGCCAAGAACGATATCTATGCGGCTAGGTACATGAAAAGTTGGATCAGCCAGTGTGTATCCAAGAGTCATTTTCAAGAGATCAGGTGACAAAGGCATGCGAGGTAAATCAACCGTTAACCTATCCAAAATTAACGTTGGTTGGTTAGTAGCAATAGTTTGTCCAGATAATGTATTAATATTTAGAAATATTTGACCTTTATTGTTAGTTACATGTTGATCAATCCCTGAAAGCTGTATGTCGGATTTTCGCCGACGAGTGTTTAACAGACTTGCTGCATGTTCCGTAATAAGATTACACATGCTTCCTGAGTCAAGCAACGCTCTAAAAACATGGGAGTTGCCGCACGGTGTACTTACTTGCACTAACAGTGTTCCTAGTACAACAGTAGTGTTAGCGTTAGACACTGTGGAATGGTTATGAGAGGCAAGAGTAACAGAAGTGTCTGGTTTCAATTTAGAACTACATTCAAGTTGACTAGATTGTTTAGTCAAGGGGTTTGAATAGGTAGCACCACTTGGAGGCACGTCTACATTGAAATGTAATAACGTATGGTGACGCTTGTTGCATAGCTTGCATGCGGATTTGGACTGACACATTTTGGTGCTGTGGTTTCCTAAGCACGAGACACAAAGTTGTTTTTCCTTAACAATTTTGAAACGCTCTTGAGGTGATTTGGCTTTAAATGTGGGACACACATATATTTTGTGTGAGGGTTGATCACATATGGAACATGGTGTGGGGGAACTGTTGTTGGAAATATTTTGAGAAGCTATTGAAGTAGCCATCATACTCACATTTCTCTGATAAGATTTGCTTTTACCAAAGTTTTTACCACGGTTATTAAACGTCTCGACTTCTGTTGAACGAGTGATTTGGGATAGGGATGCATCTTCGAGTTGCGTACATTCCGTGTTCAAAAAATCAATAATCTCCTTTATAGTAGGTAATGTGTGTTTCTCTGATCCGGCCATTGCACGAAAAACTTCTAATCGTTTACGTAGGTCTACGTCCATTTTTCGGAGCAAAATTGCCACGAGAACAGGATTTGAGTCTTTAACTTCGCATTCAAGAGCCGCTAATGCTTGTGCATTTTCATTAAACATGTTAACAAACTTACGTACCCCATGGATATTTTTTGATGACATTTGAGGCAAATCTAATAATTGGTTTAGGTGCAAGAGTTGTAATCTACGGTTATTGTGGTAATGGTCACGTAGTAAGTTATAAGCAATTAGGTAGTTGCTTGCGGTTAGATTAAGGCTACGCACTAAATTCAAAGGTTCTTTTTCAAGGACACCAAGCAGGTATTGAAATTTCATCACTTCAGATAGGTTATTGTTATTGTGTATAGTGGTGTCAAATAGATTGATGAAGGATGTCCAAGATGCAAGATTACCACTGAATTTAGGAAGTTCAATTTTTGGTAACCTAACTTGGGAATGAGCAGTAGATAGTGACGCATTATCGGTTGAGCTGTCCGTATTAGCTTTTGTTTCTTCATTATGAAGTAATGAATCAATGAGCCCAGACACTGTGATGAAAAGATCATCGATTTCATCTTGATCATTTGATAAAGTTTCATCAGGTATAGCATCCTCGCCCGAAATAAGCAGCGCACGTTGAAAACTAGTTTCAAACTCGTCCCTTTTCCGTTGAATGGCAGATGAATAACCATTCAATGTTTTAATTTGCACTAAAGTTAGCGGTTCAGTTTGCCTATTAAGTTCATCGATAGCTTTTTTAATATTAGCTAATCGAGTCTTAACTAAACTTGTCAAGCGAGTGTACGTTTCAGGTTTAAAATCGTTATTCTTAGGAGGAACCATTGTAGATTATATACACACACAAAAATAGGCAACAGAGCGTGTAGGTTTTCAAAATTATATTCACTTATTTTTCATAAATATTTCAAGGACTGGGTCAAGAGAGAGTGGTATAGACACACATGGACAAAAATAGATATAAGTACATAGGCTAGTCATAAAAACATAGAAGTCATTAAAGGAAAATAGTACATGATAAATGAAATTATTTATGAAAGAGCAACAGTGGAAATATCCAAAACACTAGAGTCTATATCCGGCTCGTCAAGGACCAAATGTTTGGGGGTTGAGAATAATTGAAAAAATGCATTCCTGTAAAAAAAAGGATTCATTTTCTCGAAGGACCATTTGTAATATTTAGCTAAATGAAATTGGAACCCTTTTAACAAAAATAGAAATAAAAATTATTTAATTGTACAAGAAAAACACAAGTGATCAAATAAACATAGAAAGTTAATGAAAATTATAAGTTAAAATTGAGTAACACATTGTTAATTCATTAAAATTGCAGTAGTTCATCACTTACCAAAATATAACCATTCAGTTTATGCTTTATCTTGAGGTAAGCTTATAAGTCCAGGTCTTCTTTGTAATGTTCATTTGCACACTGTTCAGGAATATTGTTCTTTGTTTCACTATTTTGAGTTAATTGTCTTTTGTAAAACACATATAGCACTATGTACATTTAAATTGGTTTTATTTTAAGTCACATTTCATGAGGTATTATTTTATTTTGGTTCCAATTGAGGAGAGGTATTTGATTAATATCATGGCTTGGCCAGAGAATGCAAGAGGGACAGAAATAATATGAAAAAAAATAAACAAGTTAAACAATTAATAGAAAATATAAAATCAGGTGATAACAAAAACATATGAATTAGAATGATGAAAATTGGTTTAAATAGTATATTAAAATTAGACTGAAAACATAATTGGAGAGGTTGTCATGAAATTATTTAAGTGTGATTTCCAACTCTCTTTGACCCTTTTTACTTTTTTGGGGCATATTTGATAACATTACTAAACAACCAGAAATAGTTCAAAGTTGAACTAGTTGGTGATAGTGGGATAGGCTGAAGTAAATTTTGAATTTTATTTGTGAACATATAATTAATGTGCAACAGCAGAGTTTAAACAAGTTGAACTTTTGTGATGAACTACAGAGTTGTAAATGCAAACACCAACGACGATGAGAAGGTAAACGCAGAGTCCCCAGATGATGTATTTGAAAAGCTTGAACAAACGTAACATTTCGAGTTGGTTTTCCCGTTCCATTTCCAATCGTTTAATTTCCAATTTCAATTTATCCTCTTCTATTCTAGTTATGAAGGGAACTTCATCCATCATATCCATCATGATTTTGTAGTGTTTGAAATTTTAAAACAAGTGATGTTGATAGTTCAAAAGTTGAAGACGGAATGAGAAGTGAAAGCGAGAAATGTTAGTTAAATAAAGAAGTGGTGGGGGGAACGAAGAATTACAAAGAAGTGGTGGGGGAAATATTTTGCTGTTCATTATTACCATCAGTAGTGTCAGATGGTGCAGGAGTTAGATTTAGTAAACTGTCTTCGTCCGAACTTTCAATCTTATCACAAATAGGACAATCGTATGTTATTTCCAAATTCATTTTGGTGGTTGTAAAATTATCTACAAGTTCTTGTAAAATATTAAAAATGTCTTGTAACTCTTCTTTAGAGTTTATTTCAAAACTAGAATTCATTCGGGCCAATGGAGAGTTGTTCATTATTGGAGAGTCGGTGATGGAATGAGGATCGGCGCATAGGGAGGGGGCTTATATAATGGTGACCTTGAGCAGGCGTCTAGGGAGGGGGGCTGTCTAGGGAGGGGGCTTTTATATAGGGAACCTTGAGCTTATGATTGAATAAAACGTTTAGTTCTTCTTCTCCATCTTTTAATTCAATTATTTGAACCGAAGTAGTTGTTTCATCTTCTTCACTTGATGAAGAAAACAATTCACCAGGATTTAAATATTGAACTACAATTCTGAACCATCTTATAGGATATTCGTCAATGACAGAAAGTAAGTTTTGAAACAATTCTTCCATCTCCTCCCTGTCAGTTATTATATGTTCAAATTTGATAAATTTGTTTTCCATGTTGTTAGTTAGAGTGTTGGAAGTGGAATGATTTAATATTATATAAAAATTAGAACTAGTGGTGGGGGAAATCTCAAGGTCATCCAAATGAAGTTTTAAAAAAGAGTGTAAAACTGAAATTACACATTTGATGGTTCTACAGGATCGGAATACCAATCTGACCTGTATTTACATCTTTTTATCATATGTGTACAAAAATCATCTTGATGAGAATTGGTGCGTTGACAATGAGCAAGATCGAGAGGGTGAAATTTGAAACATCTTTGAGGACAACATGTATGAAAATATCTTGATTTGTAAAGTTTCAAAGTTCGCAATTCTGGTGGCGGTAGTTGTTTTGTTTTGCATTTGCAGTAACAAGATCCGAAGAATTCGCATTTAGTACAAGCTAACCCATCCACCATCATTGGCCCTAAATCTGTACATTGTTGTTCACAACAGTAACGAGGTTTGTACTTGTATTTTTGCTCTTCCATGTTGATGCTGCGGAGTCCAGTGAAAGAATAAGAGTGTATAGTGTTAAATAGCGAGTTTTATGTACTGTGAAAAGTGGTGGGGGTAATTTCAAGGTCATCCAAATGGAGTTTTAAAAAATTATACCTTACAAGTGTAAGGATTATTAAAATTTAGGAAGTTTGTTTCTCTTTGTTTTCTTCAGACTTTTTATCTCTCTCAGCTTTAGCCATAGCAACTAGTTCTTCTATTGATAGTGGATGTACTTCAGGGAATTTTAAAATTAATTTAGCTTGGTATCCTTCTTTAGCTAATACATCTATATCTTTAGTCATTTGTTCAACAGTGTTGTTATCTTTTCCATAGATTTTTCCATCAAGTTGAATCATCATTCTGTACAACATTTCCTTAAATAGGTCTTGTCGTGGTGAGAGCTAAGAAGCGAATGATTATTTATACAAGTATCACATCCTTTTTATTAACTCACATTGATCACGTGATTCTTTAGTTGTAATTTTGTCTGTCAAAAGTTATTCAACATTGGTAATACTTTTGGAACTTGATGTTATGTTGACCAGTTGGCGATGAAGAAGTTGTAGGTTGTGTAGAAATAAATATTTCATCATCGCAATATTTTGTTTTAGTGAACATTCTTGTATTAGTAGCACTAACATCAACAGTTAAGTGATAACCACCGGTAAGTAAAACTCGCATTTCGTTGGTTAAATCTTCGAGTTGTTCAAAAGTTGTTATGGTGTTAGTATCGTAAGATGCACACTTGACCTTTAGGGACATGTTGCAGTTTTATATTCAGGGATTAAGAGCGAGATGTGTACGGTATGAAAGGTAGCAGTAGACTGATGAATTTTGCAAGTACATTTCCCCTTTTATAATTATACAAAATTGGGTCAAGGTCATCCTGTGGAATTTTTAAAAAAAGCAACATATTGTAATGTACAAAGACATTACAATATGTTGC
Source organism: Neoaliturus tenellus (assembly GCA_030545055.2). NCBI lineage: Eukaryota > Metazoa > Arthropoda > Insecta > Hemiptera > Cicadellidae > Neoaliturus > Neoaliturus tenellus. The sequence goes on from CM061531.1 coordinate 208,785,550, forward strand.
TTTTTTTATTTTTATTTTTTTTTTGTTTTATATCATATTTATTGAAAAAACAAATACAAAGAAATATTTACAATGTTATGTACAAATTAATCAGTAGTAGGTGTTACATGAATTGTAAGTTCAGTAGAGTTGTTTCCACTGGGTCCATGTGATACCAAATAGAGTGCGCCGGGTTGAATTATACGAAGATCTTCATTTTGAAGTAGTTGTACGAAGCGCTTTGGTAAGAAGATCTGAAATTTTGCTTCATCACCAATTGTATAAGGTGCCTCGCTCAAAGTGCAATTTATAGCATCACCTACTGAAGTTTCCATTTTCTTAATAGTATGAATGATGTAGTGTTTTTCTTCTTTTAGTTCAGAACATTTCTTTGTAGGTAGAATTGATGATTTAGAATGAGCGTTTAACTGATCAACTAAACTTTGAAGTAAGTTCTGTGATGCCATATTGATGTTGTTGTTAATCTTCTTGTTAATAAGAATGTCCGTCGGAGATGTTGTCTCTTCGGAGGTTTGAGTAATACTCATGCTGTGTCATGGTAGCGCTCTCACTTTTATAATCGACACTACCCCCACCACTGACACTACCCCCACCAGTTTGTTGAAGGAAATTATTCAAGCGGTAGGCATTCCTTAAAGCGCACTGCGACCTTCGATGTTTAAAACTTTTTGATGAAATACAAAGTTCGTTGAAGTAGCATTGGAAATCTTTATCAATTATTGCATTAATCACTTCGTTGCTTGTAAATGATTGTATCCAATTTGCTTTTTCCAATCCCCTTGTGTAGATAATTTTAAACTCTTTGCAATAATGATTCATAATGTGCGGCATCATGTTATAATTAATGAAACCTTCATCCCATCTTAAGTTGTGAAAATGTTTGTTCAACCATTTGTTTGTAACTTTCGCTTTAGTTGTTAGTCTATTAAATGGTACTGGAGGTTTGAACAAATAATGATAAACTACTGATGTGTTCATGTCCAAGATTACTAATTCTTTAATAATAAAATTACCATCATTTCCTCGGAAAGCTTGAAATTCAATTATACCTCTTTTAACTTCCATTATATGTGGCGCATTAGAAAACGAAACCTGTTTATTCATGATGAAGTCTTACTAACAACTGACTTAAAAATTGAATGAGCCGATGTTTATAACAGACAGGATTGTTCTTCTTCTTTCACTTCTTGTGCCACTTCATCAATATTAAAATTGGTGTGATAGTTGTTTAATTGTCTCCACATTTCAACTTCTTGAGGTATTCTATTAAAGATTGAAGTATCCACGGGACCGTATAAAATTGGAACAAAAGGTTTTTTGTCCAATGTATCAATTAGATAGTCTTTAATTATTGCACTTGAAAATATTAGTTGTTTCAAATATCTGGTGACGGGACCGTTAGTACAACTTTAAGTATAAAATTCTTCTTTAGTGAAATATAATTTAACATTATGTGTAGTTAAATCTCTGAAGCGAACAATTTGTCCTCCACGATGTTTTACTATATCAACTTCAATATTTGATTCCAATAAACTTAATCTTGTTCTTCTTCCAAATGTGTTGTTACTTAAATAGCACTCTAAAAGATGTAAATGTTTCATGAGAGATTCCCAAGTAGTTTCACTGAAAGTAACCATTTTGTTTCCATGATTTAAAATAACAATTGGTGAATAATCCATTGATTTTAAAATTCCAACTGATATACTTTTTGTCATGCATGAAGAAATTGGGTAGATAATCCGAAGAAATACTTCTGTTAAAATATTGGTTGTAATGTTAACTTCAACCTTCTTCCTTTTTACTTCTTTTTCAGCTTTTTCTTCTTCTCTCTTCTTATGTTTGTTGAATTTTAGGAACTCGTCCATTTCTCGTTCAACTTGTTTTTCTATATCTAAACTATTATCATCCATTAGAGGTGTATTTTCTTCTCTGTTAGTAGAATTCATCTTGCGAATGATGTTTCCCATACGACGGTTGAAGATAGAATGAAGTTTCTACTAATTATTTTCTCGCTTTTATATTTTTCGTAAATCCTTGAAATTTATACAATTACATAATTGTTTGTTTTCAACTTGTCTTTCACAAATGAAATTCTAACCTCAAAAATTAAAGCAGATAATTCTAACCTCAAAAATTTGCAGTTGTTGTACAATTCTTCTTAAAGTACATTCTTCACAATTCCGGTCAGCGGTGTGTAAGTAACTATTTTATCATGTAGAATTAGACAGTATGCCGAAGTTCCATCCGCTACTGGTTCTTCAAATTCCATTTCAATTTTTATATCCACACTTAATGATTTTACCGATTCATTTTGTTTTGAACAATCGATTACAATTATTGGAGCCTTGGAATAATACTGGTCAGGTGATAATAGTGGTGTATTAGTCTTTCCATAATATGACGATTGAAATCTTGCATACATATCGTATAAAATAGAAAAACGTTTTTTGCTGAACATGACATTCAAATTGTCATAGGGAAAGAATTGAGAGTTTAGGAAAATTTTACAATTCTTTATTTTACAGTGATCAAATTGACCAGCATTTGCAGTGATAACATCTTTTCGCTTAGTTTGAAAACCGAGTATTATGTACCTTGCTCGTTCCAAGTAAGTTGATGTCTTGACGGTCCATGTTTGTCGTTCTGTCTGAGGTAGTGTAGGGTATTCATGAAATTCCCAACTTCGGAATGGCATCACAATATCACGGTCAGATTTCAACTTTCTCAATAATAGGATTCTATGTTCATCAGCCAATCTTACATGAGGTACTCTCCAAACAACTTTATCCAACTGTAGTTGCCATTCCAGTTTATCTTCCGTAGTTGCAGGGTCTGCAAGTATCAAGTCCTTATTAGTTGAAGATCTGAGTAATACTAATTCTTGTTTGACATTTATTATTACCCGTTTGTAATCTTCAGCGAATCCCAAAAGCAATCGTAAAGGTACATGAAAATCAAAGTGACCGTTGGAAGCTGGTGTTATAGTGTCTTTATCGGGGGCAACCCATCCGGCGGTGACTATTGAATTCTTCTCATGCGGTGTTAATGATGTTAATCCTTTCAATGTCGTTGTTAAACCAACCTTTTTTGTTGAATCAACTGTCACCCCTGATATTTCATATCTTATTTCATCAAAAAGATATGCCATCGGGTTATTTATAAAAGGAACTGTTGAAGCAGTTTTTCCATCCAATTTTAATACCCGTCCTTCGATGTACAAGTAACTTTCACACGGTAAAGTGTAAATATCTTGTTGTTGAATGGGGATCCTTATTTCATCGTTATTGTTTAATTTTGATGAAGTGTAAGGGTTGTGCGTGTGATATTCCTTCTCCCATAGTGTTTCGTCGAACGTTGGTCCTTGAGATATATCCAGGATATCCATCGCTGTTAAGTTTCAATCCAATCTTCTGTAGAAAACGAATGTTGTCCGATGTTAACTCTTCCAATGTTGAGGAGCTACTGAGCTCCCGACTCTTCCGTTGCGGTTTAAATGATAATCCCATGTTGACTTTTATGTTGCTGCTCTGATGTGTATCCGTATAGTAATTGTTTCTCCTCTAAAGTCAACACTATGACCGTCTTGATCCAATATGTTCAGTACGATGTCTGAAATGAAACTGGTGTTTAACGGTAGGTATATCAAGTTTTGTGGCTTCTCAACAATTTTAAAACCGGGAGCCACTGTTGGATAAAATGTATGTAAAATATGTTGATTAACTCCATCTCTATACGATCCGTGTATAATGTTGCATGTGACATCGATACTATTTACTTTCAATATTGTTACAGTTGAATCACCTGAATGAGTAGTTCCAGGAGTTAAGATTTTCTTTTTTGTATCTGTAAATCCAAGTAAACTGCCAATCGACTGTTCCAAGCTGACATCAATATAATATTTTGAAGTTATTTCTGCTTTTAAAGTATTATTGTTTCCTTTAACGGTAATATTGTCTTCTCCGAGTTGTTTCTGTAATAATTGGTTTATATCATCAATTTCATAAGCTCCAGTAGGAAATGTAATTATTTTCAATTCTGAGTATTTTCCTGCAGCATCCTTAGTTTCATAATAATGCAGTAAATTGTTCTTCCCTTCCGTAACATTGGGAATTGAGTTGTAGGTAGTCAAATCAAGTAATGCCGCTTCCCATAATCGTTCCTTGGATAGACGCAATGCTGGGAACAGCGTACTTTTCAATGTGGATGAATTTCCACTCAATGACACTGTATACGATGACATCTTAAAGCTGACTGACACTTTTCGCTAGAAACTCCAAACATAAATGCCCACATATTTCAGTATTGTTAGGTTGTTCTTTTTTGTAATTGTAAAAAATGTTTTTTGAGTTTCGAAAATAATGTTGAAGTTCTTTTGGCGGTGGTAGATTGCCAAAACTGTCAAAGTAGTAAACGGTTTGTCCAAGCTTTTTATAGCATACCCAATGAGTACCTGGACCATGGGTGGAATCCAAATTTACTATTCCAGTTTCATTTTTCCATATTTTAGTTGGTAATGCATCTTTCATAAAAACTCCTCGAAAGAATGGTATTTTCAAACATTTTACATAATCATTTAACTGATGATTTGTTAAGGCTTTATTTGGAATTATCAATTGATTCTTTTTATTTAGTACACACGGTATGGTCTTAGGTATAAACCTGCTCCGTTTTTTACCATTTGCCAAACAGAAGTCTTCTTTACATTTGCCTTATGAGTTCTACGACGTCCTTTTTTAATGTTTCCACCTCTTTTAGGAGCGCCTTTCTTTGCAGGTCTTCCTCTGCGACGTTTTCCACCACCTAACTTTGCTTTCGTCTTCATGGCTGTAGTTACTGCCCAAGCCGATGCTTTTTCTGCAATACTTGCGTCACTTGATTTTACTCTTTGCCAAGCTTTTTCCGCTAGAATTTTATCTGCTATTGATCTATTTGTTGAATCTTTATACTTTGAATATGCTATATCGTGTTCCTTGCAAGCTTGATCTAATTTATTAATTCCAGGATCTCCTCTTGCTAAACGCTTTGCCAACTTAGTTCCAGGTCCACAATATTGATAACCTCCGGGCAGATGTAATTCGTATGGTAAAGCGTCTATCGTTCGATTTACAACAGCACCAACTGGAATCCGTCTAAGCAGGGATAATGCAGCTGATGTTATACCACGTCCTCTCTTGCCGCTGTCTTGACGATGACTGAGCGATACGGTCTTCATTATGTTGTCTTATATAACTGGCGTGTTTACTCCACGAGATACTTTACACAAATGAATAACTTGTGCAAAATCTTTTATATTTAAAGACTTAGTTATTCAAATTAATTATATACTGATTTATAATTCTATTTTTAATCCAAGCTTCTCGTTCATCGGGTTGAATCATCACATGACTCGTTGTACTAGCTATATGATTGTGGGTATCAATAAGTAAATTACCCACTATTCTTATTAAACAATCTAAAGTTACAGCATCTTTCGGATGTTGAGGATCTTGTAACTGCATAATACGTTTATCATTACAAGTATATGCGGTTGAATCACTTTTTGATGTTGTTATGACTTGTCCAATAGTAGCAGCATCATTTGAATCTTCACCTGGTAAAATATTAATTATTTTCTTCATCTTTGCATCATATTTGGTCCCAAAGTGTTTATCCCAAGTTATTGTTTGTTTCAATGTAACACAATCATCTTCTTCATAACCAGGATAAATATTTTTTATTCTTCTATTACGACCATCGTATGTACTTAATCTACAACCACTTGCAATTAATGTTTGTACCATAAGAGGTACATCTGAATCTTTTATACCAAATCTTCCATTTGTTATTGTTTTATGTCCTGCATCCCATTCATCATTTTTTCCTTGCATTAAATCAAACTTTTTATTTCCATGTATAAATTTATCTCCCCGCTTTAACACGGCATCTTCATGTTTTACAAAATTTGATGTTTCCTTTTTTAATTCTTTAGATAATTGTTCCATAGTAACAGCATCTTTTGGTTGAGAACCAAACTTTACATTTGTCAATGTTTTACCATGACAATCAATTCCATTAACATCTTGTAAAATACAGTTGTCCTTGATGTATTTTAGGTTTACAGCATCACCGTCTTCCTTTGGGTATCCAATGTCATTTATAATAAATTTATAAAAAGAAAATCCATGTTCAGTTTTTTCCGGTATTATAGAATGTAAATATTCTTTATTAACTGAATCTTTATCATTTTTGGGATTTCCCACGTTGGTTATTCTATAATTTCCAGCATCATAAGTTTGTCCATCTTTTAAGTTATTACCCCATTGCAATTTTAAAGTATTTGAAAGTTCAGATGATAAGTACTCTTTAGTAATTGCATCAGAACCTTCAGTTGGTTTACCAACATTAATTATTCTATGTGATTTAACATCGTAAGTATTCTTATGTAATTTCAATGATGTTGAAGTAGCTTCTTTTACTGTCTTCAAATTTGCTCCATCAGTATCTTCTTCTGGATCTTTAACTAGTTTTAAACGTTTATTACTTATGCTATAGTCACCTTCAGGTGTTTGCGGTAATCCACTTCTTTTTCTGTCTTCTCCAACTTGCACTCCTAACGCGGAGTACCGTCCGAACTTGTCGACGCTCATGTTAGAACTGATACGTCTTACGCTTGCAACTCTTTTACATCCGCGGACAATTATACAACTATACCACGATTCCTAAGTTCATCAACTAGAGCCACCCATTCATTATTCAAACCCGTATGACCGGCTTCCATGGCTTCATGCAATAGTCTCATTCGGTCAACCAATTTATTGATGTCGTTGTAGTAAATCACATTTGTATTGTATAGATTTTTCATCAATCCTTTACCAGAGGTTTAAGTATCTCCTTTACTCTTTTTACCATGTTGTTCAAGAAGTGATAAATCCATAAGTGATAAAGATTTTCTTTTCAGTGGTTGTCTCACCGCTGGTGCAGTACGTAATGTTGGCAATTTTCGTGGAGGAAACAACTTTTTTATAACGATGTTATATTTTGTTGCACGTGAACGATTAATCATTGCATCCTCTGAGTAGTTTCTTTTATGAGCGTTAGTATTTTGTAGAATCTCCTTAAAAACACTTAAATCTTTGGATGAATATCTTAGTTGTATGTTTTTAAAAATTAATTCATATAATCCTTTTGTTCCTTTATATCTATGCTCACCAATAATGATGTAATCGTCTTGTGTTATTTCAAGCTTTGAATCGCCGATCTTCAATTCATTCCCATCAATTCTTGCTCCGTATACATGTGATCTACTCAAATTTGGGTTTGATTTCATGTCATGTAGCATTTTCATTATATATTTTCTTCCAAGAGGTCCATGTTGTAATATATCGCTACTTAATTGAGTTAAATTTGGAATAGATTGTTCTGCTTCTGGTATTGGCTGTTCTTCTTCCTTTTCAACAATTGGTTCTTCTTCTTCTTTTGTTTCTTCTTGCTCACTAGCACTTGTATATGAATCATCATCTTCTTCTTTTTTTAATGCTTGTACTTCTTGTTTAGAAACTGGTAGTAAAACATCTCCTTCATAACGAGGTTTACCAATAGTTTCTGATATCTGTTTTAAAGGTTCCGTAATAGGTTTAAATGTAGTCTCTAGAAATTCTTCTCTTTCACTTAAACCCATCCTCAATGCACGATTCTTCATCCTAATAGAATCACTGAGTGATTTTATTTCTTTTAATAGTTTTTCTTGATTCACCATGTTTACACTGTGAAGTTCAACGTGTAACTAGATGTAGCATCGGTAGTTCAACGCATAAATACAAATTTATCCAACCCTATACGATATCTACCATTTTTAATATCTTCTTCCTTCATAATAACGAGAAAGCTATATTTCTCATTCCATGCTTTGCCACACATCTCTTTAAATTTTTCAAATGGCATATCCGCATTTACATGATCATTATATACATGCTTTAAATTTGTTTCATCTTGCTTGAAGATGATCAACATATTTGCATTGTCTCTTATAAGTTGTTTTGGAATTTTACTGTATGTTTGACCAATGTAAATGCTATCAATATTATGATGTCTTCCGATAGCAAAATAATTCCTTATTGTGTCATGATTTTCACAAGAAACATCGTCAAATATAAAAATAGAAAATGGTTTTGCTTCATTTGGTTGCATAATTGTTTCACTGGCATTAAACTTGTAAAAATTTACTTCAGGTACACTTGCAAGTACTTTATCCAATAATTGATATTTTGGTTGTTGCAATGATTTTGAAAAAATGTATATATTGTTAAAACGCAATCCTTTAGGATTAGTTATAAGGTTAAAAACAACATTAGTTTTTCCACAATTTGAAGGACCAGTTATTAGACATCTTATCGTATTTGGTAGTAATTCACCATGTTTTCCATGATTTAACTTATCATTGTCAACTGTCAATTCATCAATGTTATTGATATTAAATCGATCTTTTTGTTGTACAATCTCCATCTTGTATAAAGGTTAAACACACAATGAGCTATTAAACAACTATACTAAGTCTTTTGAAGGAATCCAAGAGTCTTCACTTTTATCAAACCCTAACCACCGGACTTTAACCATATCCTTTTTCCTTTGTAAAATCTTCTCGACAAGATATACATCACCGACTGTTGATTTCAACAATTCATGTCCGTAAAATCCACCTTGAAGTAATTCACCCTTGTTATCCTTTAATAAATAGGTTTCAGGTATAGTTGGTTGCACTTTATAAATTGTAAATACTTCATTAGTCCAATTTGGTAGATATCTTTTACTAAATACACCTTTGTATTTGCTTATACGAACTTTATCGTTGACCTTGAACTTCTTTGGTTGCAATTTTTCCAATTTTGGTGTTGTATTATTTTTAATGCGCTGTAATACAATTTTGGCATTAGCACTATTTACCTGGATAGGTTTCATTCCAATGGTACGATGATATTTGTTGTTATACTCTTTTATAAGTTGTGGTAATATGTCATACCACACGTATGATCCTCTTTTTGAAAATTGTTTATACATCGCACCTTTTAATGTTCTATTGAATCTTTCAATTATTGAAGCTTTAACTTCAGAATTTGTAGAATAATGATTTATTTGATATTTCTTCATCAAAGCTGCAAAGTCTTTATTAAAATATTCTTTTCCATCATCGGTCTGTAGATGTTTAATTTTAAATTTATTTCTTTGTATTGTGGTTTCCATAGCTTTTGTAACACTTTTACCAGTCTTATCCTTCAATGGTAAAGCGTCAGCTATTTTAGTAAAACAGTCTATAATTGTTAAAATATATTTAAATCCTTTATTTAATTTACTGTGCGGTATCATTTCAATGAGATCAGCTTGATAAAGATCATTCATTCCTTTAATGATTGTACTTCTTCTTGGAAATCTTCTTCTTGCTGGTTTATGTAGTTCATTTACAATCTTGTCCTTCACACTTTCCATCTTCAGATGTTGCTTGTACACCGCATGTAAAAATAGTGATCCATAAAATAGTTTATTCTCATTTATATAGTTTGAATATAGGTCAAGGCCATTTCATATTAGTGTAAAAAAGAGGGAACATGGCATTGGGCTTGCCATGTCCCCTCTTCTTTACGGAAAGGAAAAAGGAAGAAGGTAGAGGACGAAGAATAGGTTTACTGGTCGATAGGGTTTAGAGAGTAGTGGCCGAATGGTAAAGTATTAATTTTATCTTCTAAAATATGGCGCTTGTCATCTTTGTAGCTTAATGCCCACTTTGTTTGTTTGACACTAAAAAGTTGATGATTATAACTTCTAATAGTGTTGAACGTTGCAGTTGTTTCAACATTTTCAAACAAACATCTTTTATAATGTTCAAACTGTACGTTCTTCTTCAGGAAAGAAGTTTTTATTCCTTTGGCCTTCTTCGTGACTTGATGTTCGTTCCTCTCGTTTATGTACAGTTGAAATGAATACAGTTTGGACATTAATGCTACAATTTCCATCATCGGCACACCATTTGTTTCATCTTTAAATTTTCCCAATACTTTCTTATTTCTGTCATAGTCGTAATTTGGATGATCCTTAGGATAATCGGAAAAGTCGAAATCATCTTTATATATAAAGGTGCGTAGATCTTCATACATGTCATTTGTTTTAATCCAGTAAATTAGTGCATCCGTGTCCATATATGCAATACCAATGTTCTCTCTTCCATAATAGTTAACCATCTTCTTATAATGAAACTCGTAACATATGTGTTTTTGAAATATCCAAGATTGACATTCCAAGATACAAAGGACGATCCATTGTAACTGACTTCTTGTTCATGGAAATAACAACTAGATTTTCATTAATAATTATAGATGAACCAAAGTTTGGTTGTTGCACCAATTTCTGTAATTTTACTGGATCAGTTACCAATTTGATATCCTTATGTTTCCTTTTGTTTTCCAAAGTCTTGCCAAATATTGCGTTATTCATTAATTTGAAAAAATCTTTTGAAAACTTGATGTAGCGGTGGCTCTTCTTCTTGTGTTGTTGTCGATGTAAGGTTTTAACCAACAAGATTGAGAAAATTGTAGTACTCGATTAATTTTTGTAATTCTCAATCCTAAGTCTAAAGCTTGTTGTATCATCCAGTAGTGTCCAACATATCGAGACTTGTCGGTTAAAGTCATCATTAATTTTGGCCATCTTCCAGTAGGGGAAATTTCAGTCTTCGGAAGAAGTGGTAAATCATAATGTTGATCATGAAGATGTTCAGGATATTCAAAATTAACATCAAAAATGTAACCAGTTTCACCATGCTTCGGTATATCCATTATGTTTCCAATCGATTCTGGATCTATCCATTTAAAATTATCATATGGAAGGGGATTCGACATTGCCCATCCGTATAAGTTATTTGCATCAAAATAACCCAGGAATGTTGTTGGTTTTGATGCATCATAATCGGGCAGATACTTGTTGTTCGCCTTGAAATGTTCGTGTAACGCTTTGCGTCAATCCCCTCGAACTCCTGACTCTAACATCATAACCATATCTATATCAGTAAGAAGTTGTATTTTACAATTTGTTTCTTTCAACATAGCTTGCCATGCTAATCCAGGTGAAGTGTACGAATGAAGAGGGTCCAATCCATATGCCGCAAAACATGTATTTCTAAATTCTTCCATTATATCACATAGTAAAGTTACATCCAATTTAACATAAAAATCTGAATATTCTCCCAATGTTCTAAATCCTAAATCGTTCCATACTTTACATGCATGATCATAGTCCTCTTGAGATATGTCCATGTCATAAAGTTTACTTTTGAATTCTTCTTTAGCCGGAAGTGATGTTTCATTAAATCTTTCTAAACTGTCTATGTAATCATATGGAAACACACCTTTCCGAAGTACCAAATCCAGTTTGTCGTTATTTACAATCTTCTTTGTTTCGATGAAATCTTGTTTCCTTAAATTTTCTGAAAGTTTGGACAAACTCGACGGCATAAATCTGTAGGAGTCCAAGAATCTTAGTTTCATGTTTCCAACTTCTTTGGAAAAACTTATAAACTTCTCTGAAGTTTCAGCTAACACATCGATTTTACCGTCGTCTCTTCCTAGTTCAGGTATTATAAAATGAGCATCGTACCCACTGAGGTTATGCAGAACCACAGGAATAAATAGTGGTAAACGATAGCTCAAGTTGCATTTATTACAAGCAGCACCCCTGTAATAACCTGTGAGGTGATCGTGATCTTTAACTTTATAATTCTCAATAGTAAAATCATTTTTGCATAAGAAACATCGAGTTGCATTTTCATGTTGAATTTCTTCTTCTTCCTCCATCGGTTTCATTGGTACAATATTTGTATATAATCTTTGTGCATTTCCAGCTATTGAATATAAGTGATCAAGAAATATTTTTTCTACATTTTTACCACGATATACTAGAGGTTCTGAAGTTAATCTATATCTGTTTAAATGTTCTTCTGATAATGTTGATTTAACCATTAAACAAAACTATTTGGTTTGTGCATTTGATATTTGACACTTTTTCTAGCTTCACAATTTTCATCTTCTATAGGAATTAGTGTTGATTCAAAGTCCGCATATACAACTATAGGGATACGGTATTGATGATGAACCTTTTCAAATTTAACGAATGCTCTGTTTTCCGCAGGTAAATTAATCTTTGCTTCATAATTATTGTTACATAGTCTTTTGTGCTCTTGTAACCATTCTCTTCCTTCTCGTTGAAAATTAAAACATCTCTTGCAAATTATCTTTTTGTTTCTATTTTTTGAAAGTTGCTTGTTAACAAGACGATCAAATTGCTTTATGTACACATAGTGAGACACATCTCCTCGCGTTAGTAGTAGTAAATCCGTATGATCTGGTAGCTCTTCTTTTGCAATACGTAAAGGATACACTTTGTTTGAACTATCTAATGCAAAAACATTGATAGACGTACCGGGATTTTTCTTCTCAAATTTTGATATATCTTTCAGTGATACAGGATAAGTGATTCCTTGAAAATTGTATCTAAATCTTTGATTTTCATATTCTTGGTCAGGTCTATTCACATGATGTGGTACAAATTTAGTTGTCATTGCATAACGAAACATTCATTGTCTTCATTTTTAACATTAATACAAGATTTTGTATCTTCAATTCTTTTTGGCAGAGGAATGTAACTTGATCCCATTAGTCCATATCCATGTTTGTGAACTCTTATATCTAATACTTCAATACTTGTAAGACTCCATCCGGATCCTCTTCCTTCGTGTTCCTGAATTTTTGTTAATATTTCTTCTATACAGTTCTCTACTATTGAATCAATGTTTGAACTTTCCATAATGGTTCGGTTTTTTGTTATGAATCCTCTTGGTGATAATTCTTCTTGTACATTTATAAACATAGCTTCTAGTAGTAAACCAAATTTAAGAAAGTTCAATCTTTTTAATTCTTCTTTTAAAGTTTTACTTACAATTGGTTTTGCTTCTCTAATAAATTCTTCTAGCTTCAAGTTTTCATTTTGAATCTTATGATGCATTACTACTTTACCAGGTAATGCAAATACTTGTAGATTTGGTAAAGTAGTTGAAGATGTTGCTGTTATTTCATATTGTTCTTCTTGTTCTTCTTGTTCTTCTTGTTCTTCTTGTTCTTCTTGTTGTTCTTGTTTTTCTTCTGGGTTGTTGTGAATTAGTTCTTTATGACAGTCTAATAGAATTTCATCGTGAAACGATTCCGAACATTTATCGCAACGATACATGTTGAGATGTTTACTCTTCGAAATTTCACCAAGAAATGAAGTGGGCTCTCACGTTCCTCCTATTATAATGGTTCCCCCACCACTATTTCATCCTCTTCACTATCCTAGGAAATCAAACATTTTCAACAAAATATTAACCTTCTACAAACTAATTGTTCATTCGTGTTCTTTATTCCCATTGGAGTTTTAGTATATACTTCTTTATATTCAAACTTTAACAAACTTTCTTTTAACATCTGTTAGGACAGATGTTATGGGACAGATGTTAAAAGAACAAATGTTGGAGTGGAAATGGCTAGAGCACAGGCACTTGGTTGAACTAAATTTGCGCATAAATTAACTAGAGTTGAACTGAAAATTCGCATAAATTAAAAGTTAGTTCAAAACTAAAATTCAACAGTGTTAAAAAACTCTAACAGTTGAATAAAAATAAGCATTAGTTCAAAACTGAAATTCAACAGTGTTAACCAAATTCTAACAGTCAAACAAATAGGTCAAGGTAATCCAATTTAACGCGAGAACGAGGAATAGAGCACTAAGTGGCATGTTAGTCCATTACCACAAAGTGATCTATTCCTCGCTCTCTATTCTACATCTACTTTTTTCAGTTTACTTATTTATATTAAAATGTTCAAATTTTACTATGTAGAATGTCCATTCTTTCTCTTCAACTCTTCGATTGTTTTTAGCAATTGTAACAAATATTCGTTAGTTTTCACCAAAGTCTTTAGTTTGCTACATCCAATTTCAATGGAAGGTATTATAAGTTGTAATTTTATAAGTTCAATCTTTTCTTTCTTGCGAATTTCTTTCTTTATTATATTATTCCTTATTTTTGCTGAAGATTTAAACTCCATGTTGTTTCTGCTAAAGCCACAATAATAATAAAAAAAGTCTCTTCAAACAACCTGCATTTATACACATTCCCCCACCACTTTATAATCCCCACTCCTTTCCCCCTCTTCTTTATATGTGGAAGGAAGTATTATAATTAGATTCCTAATATTTCTTTTCCTTTTTCACTACATGGGGGGAAGGGTAATTTGTTATTACACTAGTTGTGCAAGAAAATAGCCGCCAGTGTCCACACCTTGTTCATAGCACTCCATCATAGATTGTGCCCACTGCAACATGCGGTCTCTGTCATTTGGTGTGACAAGGAAAGAATGACTATCACCATACAATATAAAAGAGTCAATTCGTACATAACATCCTAAATTTAACCATTTATTAGCTTCAACTATAAACTTTTCTATTGTATCAAATGGAAATTGTGGATCAATTGCTATAACCTTACGTTCTTCACTAAGTTCAACAGTATAATCATCATCATCCTCACTCTCACTATCATTATTTAAAATGTCTTCAGGTTGTAGAAAAACATCGGAAATTTTGGAAGAATTAATATGGTCATTCACATGAGGAGGCATTTTGAAGTAGGTAATATTGTAAACAGCAGAGACGAAACAACAAGAGCGGCGTGTAGAAGCAAAATGAAGGAGTGACCAACGCTCGCTCCGCTTTTATAACAGTATGCAAATGAGGGGTAAGAGCTGACCTTAACCGGTCATCGACCCAAAGGAGTGGGGGAAGTACTTTTCTTACTACTCAAATGGAAGTAGGTTAGTAGGTCACGGGACTTAGAGTGTTTAAAAAATAATGGGGGAGAAACACAACGCTATAACGCATTGTGTTTCTCCCCATTATTTTTTTAGCAACAATTTGGAAAAAACTAAGTGAATTTACTGTTTACGCCCCCACCTTGTAATACGATCCTTTTTATCCCTGAGGAGAAAGTCTTGAGAATCTAAAGTGTTAAATCTCTTCTCTTTACACAAATTCTCACAAACTCTAATTTTATATTTTAAGCCGTTACATTTTGCCAAAATGTGTTGGTGGTCAACAACACTTAGAAAAAAATATTTCAAACCTTTCTTAAGCCTCTCTCCTCTGACGGATATTATTTTAGGATCGTCTTCAACGGTGGGGATTTCTGTCAGTTGTGGTTCAGAAATATGTTTCACGATATGTACACGGCAAAAACTTTCATTTTTAACACATTTCCTCCCACAAGCTGATCCTTTCTTAATTCCCCTAGTGAGCACTTCAGGGCAAGTAGTGGGACGGCTAAATGCCCTACGACGCTCTTCTTGTAATAATTGAAATTGCTCTGAAGGAGCAGGCTTAGGAGCAGGTTTGGAAGTAGGCTTAGTGGATTTAGTTTTATGATAGGTGTGGTCTTCAGGCATAGTAAGTGGTGGGGTAGGAGGCAATGGTGACAGTGGAATGATAGGTGTACTAAGACTATGAAGCAAAGTTTCAAATGAAGGGGTATTAAGACGGGGAGCTGGCTTCTGTGGAGGCGGTATGATGGTTGATGGCGGTGTGGAGTCGTTTGAAAGCGAAGTAGAAGGCGAAGGCGGTGAAAAAATGCTTCGAAGTTTAGAAGTCTTGATAGGCGGAAGAATAGTGCCAGAAGTTGAAGGTTGGGATCCAAGTTGCTTCTTGTACCAGTCAGGAGGATTTTTCAGACGAAGAGTTTTCTTTGGTTCAGTAACAGCCGTAGTAGAAGTTGAAGTAGAAGTAGAAGTTAAAGTAGAAGTTGTACTTGGCAGAGATGACATGGTTGTGGCTCCAAGTTCGCAGCGTAACGTCTGGAATCAGAATGAAATGTTAGCCGCAGTCGGTGCGTCTTTTATAACGATATGCAAATGAGAGGGGTAGCAGCTGGCCGAGACTGATTATTCACCTGGGAGGTGGGGGAAAAGGAAAAGAGAAGGTATTTATTTAAAATAATTCGCATAACTTTTGACTAAAATAAGATAACCAAATTCTTCTTTTACCAAAATGTTTGTCTTACATAGACCTTTTCAATGATGTATCGCTTGTCCAAATCCGTCAATCCGTTATCAAGCTATAGCCATTTTAATTTTTCAGGTCATGACCGGTCGTTCACCCGGAGTAGTGGGGGAAGGAGTGGGGGTAGGAGTGGGGGAAGGGGGGGGGGAAATCGACTCCATTTTTTCGGGAGGGGGGAAGGGGGGGGGAGGGGGGGGTCATTGACCCTTCCAAAAGTGGGTCAAGGTCATTCAAGATTTATAATGATCCAAGGTGATGGGAACAGTAATACTGTTCCACCACCCTGTTTGCCTAACGGTTCCCACTCCCAACCCACTAGTTACGTTCTGCAAGGGACATCGACGCAATTTTGTTTGGACCGTCCGGGTCTACCGTAACGGTCCGGTCCGGGTCTACCGTAACCGTGAATTCCAAGGGAAACTGGAACAGATAATGCAGAAACGCAACTCTAACACCCACCCAAGCTAATCCCACCCATTATATTCCTAAACAAAATGCAAAAACCTAGTCCGCATTTTGCGGATGTCCCACCCCTTCTAAGTGAAGTTCAACCGAACTTCTGAATTTACATTTAATCTACCCCCTAACATCTAGCTGTAAGGCAAAACAACATTAATTATTAGTACCAATACTTAAAACTAACAACACATCATTATTAAAAAACCAAATAATTCAACACAACCAATGATGTTACCATCATTATTCTTAAAATTAATACACCTTAATGCTAAACACCTCTTAAAATTAATACACCTTAATGCTAAACCCAACTTATAACTAACATCGCAATGCGCAAATTATTTCTTAAATTAAATACAACTTAAAACTAAACACACACACACATACCACATTGCATTAAAAAACGCAACGTAGTAGAAGAAGTTCAAATATATATAGGCCTACTATATATTTGAAACCTCTTGCTGAGTCGCCAACAACCTTTCGCTATGAAAGTTTGTTGGCGACTGACGCAAAGATCGAGCTCCTATCGCTCCTCGGATTTTCAAGTAGTGGGGGAAGTTGTTTCACTCCAATACAATGTTCAATCCAGTCCAGTTCGCAGCAGTGTAAAAGGAAGGCAAAGGAGTGGGGAGCGGCGCATGCGCAACAACACAAAACCAAGGTTTGAGGTTAGAATTATCCATGTGCAGTAGCGCTAAAGTGAGTAATACAGGACTAGGCGCATGCGCAACAGCATGGACTGATTCCGGTCCGGAGAACTCGTTGTATGCACAGCAGTTTTTTTTTATTTTTTTTATTTTTTTTTTTATTTTACCCCTACTATTCCTCATATAAGCGCTGTCACCACAATTCCTACTTCATGCTCCTCTATTCTCTTCAGCTGAGCAAAGGTTTGAGGTTAGAATTATCCATGGCGGCCGCCATGTTTAATTCAGTTTCACCACATAGAGTCTGCAACCAGTTATTGGTCTAAAGGAGTGGGGGAAGGGGTGGTGGGGGAAGGTTGCCGTTTTATAAGCCCTCTCCCTAGGCGGCGCTTCTCATTCGATCGCCAACTTTCAAACAATAAACACCTCTCCCAGGGCACGAATGAATTATCCCACTATCACCAACTAGTTCAACTTTCAACTATTTCTGGTGGTAGTTGGATAGGCTTTTTTAAAACTTACTCTGGATGACCTTGACATACTTTCCTGGCCCCCAGTTATAACTGTTGAATTTCAGTTTTGATCTTACTCTTAATTTTTGTTCAACTTTTAGAGTTTAGTTAACACAGTTGAATTTTAGTTTTCAACTAACTCTTAATTCATGCCCAATTCTACTTCAAATTCAGGGCATATGCTCTCGCCATCTGCACCCCAGCATCTGACGCCATCTGCTCGAGCAGCTGCTCGGGCAGATGGCACGACTTCCGGCGCAGAAGTAACCAAAACACATTACTGGACTTTAACTTTATCCTTTTTTCTTTGTAAAATTTTTTCAACAAGATATACATCACCTACTGTTGATTTTAATAATTCATGACCATAGAATCCGCCTTGAAGTAGTTCACCTTTGTTATCCTTTAAAATGTAGGTTTCTGGTATTGTCGGCTGTACTTTGTAGATTGTAAATATTTCATTACTCCAATTTGGTAAATATCTTTTACTAAAAATTCCTTTATATTTACTTATACGTACTTTGTCGTTAATTTTAAACTTTTTAGGTTTTAATTTTTCAATTTTAGGAGCAGTATTTTTCTTAATACGCTCCAAAACAAGCTTAGCATTATTGCTATTTACTTCAATAGGTTTCATACCAATAGTGCGATGAAATTTGTTATTGTATTCTTTTATAAGCTTTGGTAATATATTGTACCACATGTACGATCCTTGTTTAGAAAATGTTTTATACATTGCTCCTTTTAATGTTCTGTTGAATCGTTCAATTATGGAAGCTTTAACTTCCGAATTTGTAGAATAATGATTTAAGTTATATTTTTTCATTAATGCTGTAAATTCTTTGTTAAAATATTCTTTTCCATCATCAGTTTGTAAATGTTTTATAACAAATTTATTTTTTGTTATAGCCGCTTCCATAGCTTTTGTTACACTTTTCCCAGTCTTATCCTTGAGTGGTATAGCGTTAGCAAGCTTACTAAAACAATCTATAATTGCCAATATATATTTAAATCCCTTATTTAATTTACTATGTGGTATCATCTCAATGAGATCAGCTTGGTAAAGATCGTTCATTAATTTAATAATTGTATTTCTTCTTGGAAACTTTCTTCTTGCCGGCATATGAAGTTCATTTACAATTTTATCCTTTAATCCTTCCATCTTCAGATGTTGTTTGTACACTGCTTGAGAAAACACTAATCCTCAAAATGGTTTATTGCCTTATATATTATTAACAAAAATGGGTCAAGGCCATATCATATTTGTGTAAAAAAGAGGGAACATGGCATTGAACTTGCCATGCTCCCTCTTTTTTACGGAAAGGAAAAGGAAATAGGTGGAAGGACGAAGAATAGGTTTTATTGGTCGATAGGAGTTAAAGAATAATGTCCAAAAGGTAGAGTGTGTATATTGTCTTCCTCGATATGTCTCTTGTCATCCTTGTAGCTGAGTCCCCACTTAGTTTGCTTGACACTATAGACTTGATGGTTAAAGCTTCTTATTGTATTAAAAGTTGCAGTTGTTTCCATGCTTTCAAATAAACATCTTTTAAAATGTTCAAACTGTACATTCTTCTTTAAATATGATGTTTTTATACCTTTTGCCTTCTTTACAACTTGATGTTCTTCTTTTTCACTAATGTACAATTGAAAAGAATACAGTTTGGACATTAATGCCACAATTTCTTCCATAGGCGCACCATTTGTCTCATCTTTAAATTTTCCTAACACTTTCTTGTTTATTCCATTGTCGTAATTAGGGTGATGTTGTGGGCAGTCAGAAAAATCAAAGTCATTTTTATAAACAAAGGTGCGTAAATCTTTGTACATATCATTGGTTATAATCCAATAGATGAATGCATCAGTGTCCATGTATGCTATTCCAATGTTCTCTCTACCGTAAAATTTCACCATTTTATTATAATGAAAATCATACATGTGAGTTTTTGATATGTCTAGAATGGACATTCCAACATATATGGGTCGATCCATCTTAATTGAAATTTTATTCATAGAAACGGCTACAAGGTTTTCATTAATAATTATAGAAGATGCAAAGTTTGGTTTTTGCACCAATTTCTGTAATTTTGTTGGGTCAACAACCAATCTCAAGTCTTTGTGATTTCTTTTGTTTTCTAATGTTTTACCGAAAATGGCGTTGTTCATTAATTTAAAAAAATCTTTTTGAAAATTGGATGTTGCTGCAGTTCTTCTTCTTGTGTTGTTATCTATATAAAATTTTAACCAAAAGGATTGTGAAAATTGCAGTACTTTATTAATTTTTGTAATTTTTAATCCCATCTCTAGCGCTTGCTGTACTGTCCAATAATGAGCTACATACCTAGTCTTATTGTTAAGTGTCATCATCAATTTTGGCCATCTACCAGTAGGAGATATTTCTGTTTTTGCCAATAGTGGTAGATCATAATGATGGTCGTGGAGATGTTCCGGATACTCAAAATCAACGTCAAAGATGTAGCCAATATCCCCATATTTAGGGATATCAGCGATGTTATTGATTGAATTCGGATCAACCCATTTAAAATTGTCATATGGAAGAGGGTTCGACATGGCCCATCCGTACAGATTATTCGCATCAAAATAACCTATAAATGTGCTAGGTTGTGATGCGTCATAATTTGGAAGATATTTATTGTTTGCTTTTACATATCTAGTTACACTTTGAGTTAATCCTCCTCGGATACCAGATTCAATCATCAACACCATGTCTATATCAGTTAATAGTTGAAGTTTGCATTTTGTTTCTTTTAACAAAGCCTGCCATGCCAATCCGGGAGCTGTGTACGAATGAAGCGGGTCTAGTCCATATGCTGTCAAACAGGTGTTTCTAAATTCTTCCATTATGTCGCAGAGTAAAGTCACATCTAATTTAACATAAAAATCTGAATATTCGCCCAAGGTTCTCATTTCTAATTCATTCCATACTCTACAAGCGTGTTGATAATCCTCTTCACTGATGTCCTCTTCATATAATTTACTTTTAAAAGCTTCTCTAGGTGGAAGTGATGTTTCTTCAAATTTTTCCAAACTATCAATGTAGTCATAAGGAAAAACGCCTTTACGGAGAACTAAATCTAATTTATCATTGTTCACAATTTTTTTTTTGTTTCTATTAAATCTTCTTTTCTAAGGTTTTCAGAAAGTTTTGATAAGCTGCACGGCATAAACCGGTACGAATCTACAAATTGCAACTTCATATTTCCAATTTTTTTACTAAAGGTTATAAACTTTTCAGTTGTTTCTGCAATAACATCAATTGCACCATCATCTCTCCCCAATTCTGGTATTATAAAATGACCATCATAACCGCTAAGGTTATGCAATATTACAGGAATTTTTCTAGGAATTTTATAATTAATGTTGCACGCATTACATGCTGCACCCCTATAATATCCTGTAAGATGGTCGTGATCTTTAACTTTATAGTTATTTAAAGTAAATTCATTTTTACATAGAAAACAGTGGGTAGCATTTTCATGTTGAATTTCCTCTTCTTCCTCCATTGGTATCATTGGTACTATATCATTATACAAACTTTCAACATGACCAGCTATTTCATATAGATGATTTAAAAATGTTATAGCAACATCTTCACCACGATACACCACGGGTTTTGATGACAATCCATATGCATTTAAATGTTCTTCAACCAATGTGGATTTAACCAATAAACAAAAACTGTTAGGCTTGTGCATTTGATATTTTATACTCTTCCTTGCTTCAATGTTTTCATCTTCAATTGGAACAAGTGTTGATTCAAAATCGGCATATATTACTATAGGAATGCGATACTGATGGAAAACTTTTTCAAACTGTAAATATGATTTATTTAATGGTGGTAGAATAATCTTAGCTTCAAAATTTTCATTACACAGTTGTTTGTGCTCCAGTAACCAATTTTGTCCTTCATTTCTATGTTCTTTAAAACAAAAACATCTTTTACAAATTATTTTTCTATGTTCACTTCTTGATAATTGTTTATTGACAAGTTTTTCAAATGATTTTATCCATACATAGAGTGATACTTCATCCTTTGTAATTAATAACAAATCCGTATGGTCTGCAAGTTCGTTTTTTACCACTTTCAAAGGATACACCTTGTTAGAACTATCCAAACCAAATACGTTTACAGATACTCCAGGGTTTTGTTTTTCAAATTTAGAAATATCCTTCAAGGCTACCGGATAAGACACACCTTGAAAATTATATCTGTATCTATAGTTCTCATATTCTTCGCTGGGTCTTTGTGCATTGCGTAATAAGAATTTTGATGTCATTGCATATCGGAAACATTCCGTATCATGATTTTGAACATTCACACATGATTTTGTATCTTCAATCCTTTTTGGAAGAGCTATATAACTGCTCCCCATTACCCCATATCCATGCTTGTGAACTCTAATATCCATACTTACTACACTAACTAAACTCCAACCTGATCCTCGTCCTTCATGTTCTTGGATTTTATTGATGATCTCATCAAAACATTCTTCTACTATTGAATTAATATCTGAACTACTCATGATGGTTCTGTTTTTAGTTATAAATCCTCTTGGTGACAATTCTTCTTCAACGTTTATTAACATAGCATCCAATAACAAGCCAAATTTAATAAAATTCAATCGTTTTAATTCTTCTTTTAAAAGTTTAACTACAATGGTTTTTGCTTCGGCAAGAAATTTGTCTAATTCTAAATTTTCATTTTGGATTTTGTGATGTGTTACTACTCTTCCGGGCAATGCATGAATACTTAAATTAGGTAGTGCATTAGATGGTCCCGCTGTTTCTTCTTCTGCAGATGCATTTTTATTTTCATTTTGTGTTAAATTTTCATTTATATTATGATATAACTCCTTATGAATGTCTAGCAATATTTCATCTTCATAAGTTTCTAAACATATATCACAACGATGCATTTTAGCGATGTTTATCCTATGAAATTCGGCATATAAATGAAATGTGTCGTTTTCATACCTCCTTTTTATGTTGTATTACCCCACCACTTTTTACCCCCACCACTATTTTAATCTTCTTCTTCATATTCTTCTTCTTCATATGGAAATAACTGTCTTACACAAACAAATAATCTTCTACGTATTGATTCCATATCTGGATCGTGACTGGATGTTGGAGTTTTATTATGAATATTTTCAAATTCCAATGATGGTGTGTATTCATTCTCTGTTAACTCTATTTCTACATCTTCTTCACCCCCTTCATTTATGAATTCTTCTTCCATACTTTTAACACTATCTGTTTCTGAACTGTCATTATCCTCATCTTCCATGTCAAGCTCCTCTTGTAGAATTTTACACAATATTTCTACAATAGGTTTACTTGGATAGTCGGTGTTATCCACAGGAGCCATGTCGATTAAATGAAAGAGCTCCTTTCTTGTAGCTGCTTTTATATAAATTATTTTAGTAGGTCAAGGTCAACAACGCTTAAAGCGAGAATGGGGAATAGAGCACTAAGTGGTATGTTAGTCCATTACCACAAAGTGATCTATTCCCCACTCTCTAATGCAAGTCCAATTAATAACCAATTTATATTCAATATTTTTAGTAATTTTGCAGTTTCTTTTTTTCAACTTTTCTTTATTGACTGTCTTTAATGACACAGTTCATAGGTTCTTCTTCTTCTTGGTGAAACAATTGTTTACGTTCATATTCCAATTGACGTATTCTTTCATCTTTTATAGTCAACTCTATAAGCAGTTGGTTGATGTAGTCAGCAGCCATATCGATGGTTCTGGTTCTTACTTCTCCCAATCTTACTCGTGGTATTAGCCTCTGTAGTTTATAATATTTTAGTTTTATTCTTGTTTCTCTTGCCTTTGCCATTTCTTTCATCTTCATTTTTCGAGAGTCCAAATACTGTTTTTTATCCTTTTCACCTGATGAAAGATCCAAGATGATGTTTTCACTATCCATGTTGTCTTTTCTTATTATGTTAGTAAACGCCGGTATAGGATAAGAATGACTCCAACCGCGCGTTGGACTTCTTTTATCTAGTTTCCCCCACTCAACTACATTCCCCCCACCATGTTTATACAGGTCAAGGTCAAACATAATTAATGCAAGAACGGGGAATAGAGCACTAAGTGACATGTTATTCCATTGCCACAGAGTGATCTATTCCCCGCTCTCTATTCTACAACTAATTTTTTTTTAATTTTATATTTTATTATTTTTTCTATTTTTTTACCCATCACCATCTACACAGCAGGAGGTTGGTACTTCACAGGAGAGTTTCCATCAATATCATTAAATGCATTCCACCCATAAGTAGCTGGAAGATCGTTTGGGTCCATCTGCAGAACAGGGAGTTCATTTGCCGGATTCCATACATTTGGAGTTTGTAATGCCTTTAGTTTATTTTCCAATACTTCAATTTTACCCAACAGTTCTATTATGTACTTGTTTGCAGTCCTCAATGTATGTGCTCTTGTACAGCCTACGTCCAATGAAGGTACTAAAAGCTGCATTTGATACAATTCAGTTTTTTCTTTTATATGACGTTCCTTAGCTAAAGTGCTCAATTCCGGATGTGTTATAGGTTTACCTTTTCTTGACAAATTTACAGTCTTTTTTGACAGATTTAACGGTCTTCTTTCACTTGTTGAAGGAGTTGAATAATCCCAAGATTCAGCCATTTTTCTATGATATTCTTCTTGTAAATGGTAGTAAGCGAATAACTCCTGCTGTGTATAAACCATGTTTTATACACTATTCTCCCACCATTCTTATTCCCCCTCTACCAAGTTCTTTAAACATAAAACCAAACTTCTAATTCCGCATTAACACTGTTGTCTTTTAAAAATTTAACAAAGTCCGAGCTGGAAGTTGATATATCTCTATTTCTCAAATAGTCTCTTACTATTTCTTCATCCCCTTCCTCTAAAATGTAACAAAAAACCTTCATTAGAGTTCCATTATCTTCTTTTGAATGAATAAAATTTGAAACCGTTGTCCACTCCTCTTCAACTATTTTAAAGCTTGCCACTTCTAGTTCAAAAGTCTTTTTTTTTACTAAATTACAAGTTACTTATTCAAACAATATAACAAGACTAAAGAAATTGGTGTACATCGAGCAACATATATAACCAATACCCCCACTTCTATTTTCCCCCACCATTCGATAAATTTCCCCACCATAGTGTTACATTAAACAGTTTTTTTAATATGATCTACACCTAATAAATCTAAATAACAGTTGTGCACAGATAGTACATTTTTCGTTCATGATTTCAAACCTTATTAGTGGTGCCTTAACACGATGGTCTACATATCCTCCTTCAAGATCAAATTCATCCCAATCATCTATAGCTGCTCGTGCACAATCTTGACAAAGAGTCGTTCCATCCGCAAATTTATAAGCAACAATAATGCCAAACCCGTAATTTTGTCTTCGGTATTCATGAATAGCTTCTCTAATGCTGTTTGGAATAACACATTCTCCTGATCTTATTATATGGTTAAATAAAAAACCATCACAAATAATTTTCCTCAAGCAAAGTTCGAATAGAGTATCCACCATGTTTTATAAAAGAGATTAATATTTCAACTGAAGTGTTTACACATGTTACATCCGTCTTAAATACTTTATCCCCACCATATTTTATATATGTCAAGGTCAAATTATATTAATGCGAGAACAGGGAATAGAGCACTAAGTGACATGTTATTCAATTGCCACAAAGTGATCTATTCCCCGCTCTCTATTCTATATCTAATTTTTTTATATTTTTTATTTTATTATTTTTTTATTATTTTTGTTTTTTATAAGTTTGTACAGATGTTTAAACTTCTTTCTTCAGATTCCCAATATTTCATTTCCTTCTTCTGCACCCTCTTCAACTACGACTTCATTATTTCCATTTTTCAAGACCAATAGTTCATTTTTCAATTTCTTCATTTCATCTTCTAATTTTGTAATTTTAGACTCTTTATCTTCCAATAATAATTTCAAATACTTAATATAACTACCAGCCGCATGTACAGTCTTTACTCTGTTTTCTCCAAGATGCATGCCTGGGATTTGGATTTGTAGCCTATAATACTCCATATTGACATTAGACTGAATTTGTCTTGCTCGTTCGCTTTTCTTCCTTCTAGCTTCGGCTTCTTCATGAGAGGCAACCAAGTCAGACAAAATTGGACGATACATTGTTGATGAATGATTTTACAAGAGTGAGAAACTATCCGGTTCAACAACACATTTATCTACTTTCCCCCACCACTATCACGAGTAGGCCAAAAATGTTGAATACATATTTCAATAGTTACACTGGCACCATTTTCAACAAAAAATTTATAAAGAAAATATGGATACTCACTGGGTTTAATATTCATATTGTCCATCATAAAGTTAAACGCCAATCTTTCCGAATATTCATTGTGATATTTTTCGGTGACACCAATTAACATTCCTTGTTTTTGAAATTTAAAACCAATGTCTGGAATTTTTTTACAATCCTCCATGTCTAAAAGTAGGAAATAATATGTAAAAGAATTTACCGGTGGAACCCAGTGTTCTTCCTTACAAAAAGCTTTAAACATTGCTTCTCGGTCCTCCATTATGAAATGATTTTAAAACTGTTTTCTTTCCTGCTTAAATAACCTAACCCCCCACCATTTTATTCAGATTCTTCTTCTTCAGATTCGGTTAACTCTTCCGGTTGATGCATCATTGATTTATTTCCAACACTATTATTTCCAGTTTCATTAGTTGTTTCTTGGTTTAAATTTATAAATTCTTCTACTATTTCTTCTATTAACTCTCCAACTGTAACATTCATCTCTTGTTCTAGTTCTTATTGTTCTTGTATCTGATGATGTGTAATAATTTCAGTGGTGTATATAAAGGTATTAGCTCTTGGAGACATAGTTTAATAAAGTGTATGGCTTCACTAACAACACAGCATATAATGAATAAAGAACCTGATCAACTCTTGCTTTTATATCAATGGAAATGGAAGGGGGAGGGGGGGTTATTAGTCAAAAAAACAGTGACATATTATTGGTCCGATTCAGAATCTGAAGATTGTATAGGGGATATCAATGTATCAGTTGACGAATCTAAAATGAATGTTTCAATTGCTTCTTTAACAATTTCTTCATCACTATCATTTATTAGCTCTTCAAATATTTCTTGTTCAAAGGATGAAATTTCTTCTTCTTCCAATATAGAATCATCCAGACTGTTATTCATTTCTTCTTCCAAAACTTCATTTGTCTCTTCCATCCAAGTTATATCTTCAATTGTATTAAACTGATTTTTTACTTCAAAATAATTTAAAAAAGGTGTATCCTTAAAAACCATTATTAACTTTTTCTGTTCACACCGAAGTAATATCTTATGACAAAATGAGACTGAGTATGAAGTTGCTGTCTTATATATTCTCTAATATATTCTATTTCCCCCCACAATATTTCATATAGTTAAACATCTGTAACATAATACTATTACTCTTCTTTATCAAGCTTATAATGCATTGCTGCTACTTGCAACTCAAACTCCATTTCTTCTACAAAATCACGTAACTGCACCATCCAGGGAAATAAATTATTCAAATTTTCAATTCTAACCGTGCATGAACACAATAATTTATAATCACCTCGACGATATACAAGCACTTTAACCCCTACACCCATATCTTTCAAAATTGTTTCTTCAATTTTTCTATGCAATCCATATAATAGTGGCCAAAGTTCTGTATGTTCAGCAAAGAATGAATCCAATCTTTTATACATGTTCACTATATGGCGGCTTGTTAAATTCTAAGCAAACATATCAGCTGCGGGCTTTTATAATGCAACTTAACAAAATTTGTGGGGGGGGGGGTTAAGTTCAAGTTCAAGGTCAGGGTCAACTAACTTTAACTTATGTAGTAACCAATTACCTAAACTGTAGTAACAGTTACCATATGAGTCAAATAACTCATATGGTTAATTGGTGTATTAGGTGGCTCTAAAAGAGCCTTTTTTGGGTTTTAAAAAAACCCTGCTTATCTCAAACAGATATTGAACCAATTATTATACTCCTCATTTCCCCTAAAATCCTCAAACAACTCCGCCCATTGCCAGAGGTATTCGGCATTGTCTGCAGTCACATACAAAATTGGGCTACCAAGCAACAACACTGGCGATATGATTACTATTGTTCTGCCCAACTGCAACCAGTCCAATGCTTCCCACATGTATGGGTCAATACTTTCTTCCAGGTCCAAAGTTACACAACGCAAATATTCAAATATTAATTGTTCATCTTCCTCAACTTCTTCCATTTCCTCTAGCTCAGATTCATCTTCCTCAACTTCTTCCATTTCTTCTAGCTCAGATTCATCTTCCTCCACTTCTTCCATTTCCTCTGGCTCAAATCGCCTGTTGTAAAAGTTTGAACCATCCAGCGGAGCCATGTTCACCGTACACCAGGTAAGCAATCAATGTTCCATACCCAGTTGCATAGCGGCTACTTATATAAGGCAAGAGAAAGTTGGAAGGGGGGGGGGGTTCAAGTTCAAGTTCAAGTTTAAGGTCATGTGAAAGTAGGTCACGGGACTTAGAGTGACCAAAAAATAATGGGAGAGAAACACAGCGCACTGTTATATAGCGCTGGTTTCTCTCCCATTATTTTTTTACCAAAATTTTGAAAAAAGCTAACTGATTTTAACATTTACTACGTCCCCACTTAGTCCAACCATCCTCACCTCTTATTAAATAGTCTCTCGCATCAAGTCTATTGATCGCTTTTTGGTTTCTCAGAGGTACAGACAGCTGTATTACCCATTTGAAGCCGTTACACCCAATTACAATTTTGTTGTGCTTGTCTGTTTTACTTACGAAAAAGTACCTCAAACCTTCCTTCAGTCTATTTAATTTAGTGGGAGGGTAGGACTTACTGGAGATTACAGTCGGTTGTGGCTCAGAAAGATGGTTTATGAGATGTACACGGCAATACTTTTAATTTAAAACACATTTCCTACCACAAACCGATCCTTTTTTAGCACCCTTACGGAGCTTCTCAGAGCATTTACGAAAATTTTTAAATGCCCTGCGACGCTCTTCATTTAATAATTTAAAGCGCTCTGAAGGAGCAATTTTGAAAACTGACTTTTTAACTTTAGAACTAGGAATGATAGGATTAATGGACTTTGGTTCAGGAATTGGTGTTATTAGTGGTGGTAATGAAGTGAAATTATGAATAGATTCTAGAATTGAAGGAGTATCAGGACGA
Organism: Neoaliturus tenellus; assembly: GCA_030545055.2. Classification (NCBI taxonomy): domain Eukaryota; kingdom Metazoa; phylum Arthropoda; class Insecta; order Hemiptera; family Cicadellidae; genus Neoaliturus; species Neoaliturus tenellus. The sequence goes on from CM061531.1 coordinate 208,814,534, forward strand.
ACAGGAAGCTCCATCTCTGGTGGCGGCATCAAGTATAGGTTGTGGTGGTGGAGTTGCTGTAGAGTGTGTTGGTGATGGAGGTGGAGAAAAAATGCTTCCAAGAACCGCCATAGCCTGAATAAGAATATTCCCTGGAGCAGTGGTAGCAGATGTCGATGGTGGTGTATCCATCTGCCGCAGCATAGACTCCGGGACGTTCTTCAACTTAAGTCTCTTTGCCGGTCTCTCGTTAACAGCTGGTGTAGTAGCAGGAGGAGCAGGAGCAGGCGGCAAAGTAGCAGCAGGAGCAGGCGCCAAAGTAGCAGCAGGAGCAGCAGGCGTGGTAATAGTGGTTGTAGAAGTCACGGATGACGACATAATTCTGAAGTGGCAGCGTTAGCGGCTGGAATCAGAATAAACAAACATGTTAGCCAGCTCCACTTATATAGGGATGCTAAGTGAAAGTGACCTCAACCGGGGGGGGGGGGTTAATTACCTTAATTTAGGTCAAGGTCACCAAAAAATAATAATGATCCAAAATGATGGAGGCGGCCACGGCCGTCTCCACCACTCTGTATTCCTCAAACACTCCCAATCCCAACCCAATAGTTACGTCTTGCAAGGGATCCCAATTTTTTGCCCGCACGCACGTGGCGATCCAGTTTGGTGAGCTGTGATACGGGCGGTTCAGTCTCGGGCCCGAAGGCACTGGGCTTGACCATCCAATTATAATAGGGAGTCTGGAACAACTAATGCAAGACGCAACTCTAACCTCCCACCCTTAATCTAAACCCACCCAAATATAATTATTTCCTAACAAAAAATTAAAAGTTTTAAAAAATAAAAATATGTGCTACCTACGGCAAAACGCGCATGTCCCACCCATATTTAATGAAGTTCAACAGAACTTCTATAATTTAAATTTAAATTTAATCTACCCTCCTAACAGCTAGCTGTGAAAGGTTATTAGTACATACACACAAATACACAATAGTTACATCAACACTCAACATTAAATGCATAAAACACATTTTTTTAACATTAGCAATAATATTATACACCTTAATGCTAACATCGCAATGCGCAAATTAAAACTTTAAAATAATGCAACTTAAAACTAAAAAATAAATAACATTTTACACACACACACACAGTCACACACATAAAATATTAATATTAAAACCCTAACAGCAAGAGTAACTCAAATATATATCGGCCGCCTATATATTTGAGTTACCCTCTGAGTTCGTCCTGATCCTCCGCGTCCGGAGTTTCAGTACGAACTGATTCTAAAATTCTCGACAGAATAATCGTAAACTTCCAAAATGGTGGGGGAACTTGTAGGGGTTTGAGGGGGTTACAACGTTCAACGTACTACTTCAGTAGAAGGTTTTCAAGCAAAACTGTTTCATACACGTAGCGGCGGTTATTACAAGTAGGTCGTCGATAATTTAAGTGTTGTGTTGCGGCTTTCAATAATGTTGGCTAACATCTAATTAGGTTCTCCACTTAATCCAGCCACGACTTTCCTTATAGCATTACACCATAGTTGATGACTGCTATTATTTTAATAACAGTAGAAAGTTGTATGTTCCCTTTCGCCGCTCAACTACAGTTATTATATATTGCCAACAGCAGACCTAAATTGCCATTACTCTATCAGTTTAATTTATCTTAAATATATGTTGTATTATCCTAACCACAGTAGTTACCGTTTGGTAACACTAAATTAGTATTACACAAGCTTAACTACTATTACCATTTCAACATAAAGTAAAAGTGAAGGGGGGGGTTAATTACCTATTTGGGGGGGGGGGTTGTCAATTTCAAAATAATTACCACCTGCTGTTATAAATACCGTTACACAGGCAGCTGCGCCTCCACTCGCGGGACCCGCAGCTAACACAACACCTTGGTAAGTCGCTACCATCCAATAATATTATATATGCTTTTTTAACTTATTCCAATTAGGTCACTTAGTTTTTAACTATTTCTTTTTATTTACTACATACACATATTACTCTCCCATTACCATTTTTTTATTACTGCACAAATTAACCTTGCATCAACATTATTTTTTATTTGCTTTATTGTTACTTAATATTTATATTCACCTACTGCTAATTATTCATTTTTACATCTGTATTTTTTATTTAACTCTTAATTATATTTACACCTTTCAAACACTTATAGTATTACATTACTATTGATCTTATCCATGGTGTTAACTTACCGTTTTACACATTAATAACACTTACAATTATTGCTAAACTATAATATTTGTACAATTACTAGCTCTTACCTCATCAACTTATTAACTGACTATTGTTTACACTTGTACAACTCATAGCCAATTCATACAAAATAACAAATTCCTTTTTTCAACTTAATATTTTTAACAAAGTAATTTTTAAATGTTTGCCTCTCCCATTAATACAAACTATTGCAACGCTACCAAACAAATAACCGGGGTGACCGCAATCCCACCCTTTTATCCCATCGGCTTAGGGGGGAGGGTCGAGGAGGGGTTGCTCGTGACTCACAAATTGCTTAAATACGGGGTCACCACCGCGCGCGTCTCATTTATTCGCCGGGTTCCGTAGAGTAAACTTCGGTCTTTACTTTTCTACCTATTTTCTAACTTATATTTCTTACTCTAAAACACACTCGCAAACACTAACCATTTATCAATTACTTTTTACACAGTGCACATTTACTCACCACTATTACAATGGCTTCCCACACTTTGCAGCTAAAACTATTACGCACCAAACATATTTTACAAAAACAGTCTAACTACACAGTTTCAAAATCTCGTAATACATTTGCTAAACTAAAAAAACAGTTCAGCTTTCACCCCTTGTATTTTACAAGATCCAACCTTCACAACAATTATTCTACTGACACTATTTTGCAAACAGTCTTAACTGATATGCTGAAGTATCAACATTACAATCTTGTCACACCTATTGATGATGTTATCCAGTTATTCTTATTTACTGTATTACCTGGTTTATATAACCGCTCTTCATCACACACATCTCTCATTCTGCTCTATCAACTCACAATATAAACATCTAACAGCTCTCATTTATTTCAAATATGGACACACAACAGGGTTCACCCATACAATCTCCTGTAGTGACATCCACCACTAACGATAACAACGGCAGTCTTCCCACACAAAATTTGGCTACAAATACTAACACCGCCAACTCCCAACCCGTGCAGGCCAATGAAATCAACAGTACGGCTGCAAACGACTTGGAAGCTATCCTACGATCATTAGTGGGCTTTGATGAATAAATTTATTTCCCACAGCCCTACGCCCCCGTCCGCTCCCGCCGAACTCCCGCCCGCCACTGATCCCCAGACTCCCCATCTTTTTTAAAACCCCCTCCGGATGACCTTGACACACTTACCAACCCCTCCCCAAACCCCCAAAAACACCCCCAAATCAACAACACACACCTGCAAGTTACAAACGCTGACCTTGACCTGTGCCAGGACCGGCAAAATCCATCTACTATCTCATGAATCGCAAGTTGGTTATCTTTATCAAGTGTGGACCACTGAAGTCAATGCCAGTCGAAGGAAAAGCTCTGGCAGGGTTAACTCGACAAGCTTGCAAATCTCCTATAAGAGGCACTGTTACCTTTGGGTGATTTTTGAAACAGATTAAACATTTGAAAAGACGTGAACGTATTGTATTCATGGCATTCACTATCCAAACTTCTTGTGTTAGGAGTGATTGAACCATTTGAGGCCCAGCATGCAAGTAGCGAATGTGAAAGTAATCTATGAGGAGGTTTACTACAGGGTGATGTTTCGGTAGTAATATTGGATGACGAGTGTTGTAGGCATTAGATATTCTTCCTCCGACTCTGATTACATCGTTAGAATCTAAAAATGGTCTCAATCGTTGGAAATGTTTGGATTGCGTTTCATGGCGAGAGAGAAGGTGATTTAATCTTACATGGTATTACGTTATACGATTGAAAATATCTGTAATCGAACTTCTTTCAGTTCTTGAGTTGATAAGTAGTCAGAACGACGTATCTTGTTTCGGCAATTGAAGATGAATCCAAGAATGTATGCTGTAACTCGTTGAAGTTTGTCCCATGAAGAAAACTTGGTAAGCAGTGACCATTCCTCTTTTGATGTGTTTGTAAACACTGGAAAGAGGTTAGATTTTAATTCCAAAGAAAAGTTTAATTCCACTTTATTGAAAACAGAAGTCGGCCAGGTCGTTGAAGGATGTGAAAGCCATTCAGGGCCAATCCACCATGACTTTTTCTCAATGAGGGACTTTAAGCTTAAGCCGCGAGATGCGCAGTCTGCTGGATTATGTTCTGAGGAGATGTGTTTCCAACAATCAGAAGGAATCAATTCTTGAATTGGCGAGACTCGGATGGCAACATATGTTTTGAGTCTATTAGGAGGGGTTTTTAACCATGTGCGGGTTATAGTCGAATCACTCCAAAGAGTAGTGTTATGGTCATTAAAGAGAGTTGGGATACTAACTGAATATGAGAAATAATCATATAAGCTAAAAGGTGAGCTGCACAAAGTTCAAGTCTGGTAATTGTGATTCGTTTTAGAGGGGCTACACGACTTTTGGCCATAAATAGAATAATTCGAGTCGATCCATCTGAAGTTTCACATCGCACATAGGTAACTGCAGCAAAACCAAATTCAGAAGCATCGCAGAACCCATGTAATCAAGTTTACGAGAAGGAGAGAGATTGAGTGAACGAGTTATAATTATCTGTGATAGGCACAGCACGTCGTCCATGAATGCTCTCCATTGAGTTTGTAGATCAGGAGGAAGAGGCAAGTCCCAAGACAATCCTTTTGTCCAGAGAAGTTGCTTGAAGCACTTTGCAAGCATAACGAAAGGTACAAGAAAACCACAAGGGTCGAAATATTAAAATAAATAACCTTAGACAGTCAGCAAGGTAGGTTAGGACTGAACAGGGGGTGATAGAGGAATTTAACACAATGTACCTTTTGACGTTATCAAACATTTTCAGTCGTGTTAAAGGGACGGCCCACCAGGAGTCAGAAGAAAATATTAAATGTAAGCTTAGTAGGTTTATATGTAAATCAAATTAAAGGTCTCACTTGGCAGGGTACAATACTGCAAACTAGGCTTAAGATGGATGACCCAGACGGAAATTATAGGCATTCAAAATTTCCATTAAAGTCATATGTGTAACACTTAAAATTCAATAACTTTCTTAATACTCAGCCTTTAGACGTTGAGTTTGTAGCTAATTACTCGAAATGCAAAGACATTTAATATGATGTATGGTGTGACAGAAGCTAAATAAGTTTCAATTTAAACATTCTCAATGGGACGTCCCCCAATGAAGTCTTACAGAAATATGCTTGGGCTTTTGTCACATCATACATAATTTTTAACTTCTTTGCATTTGGAATAATTAGCCACAAACCGTCAAAAGGTTGAGTATTAAGACAGTTATTGCATTTTTAAGTTTTGCCCATATGGTTTTAATGGAAACTGAATGCCTACCATTTCCGTCTGGGCCATCCATTTTAAGTCTAGTTTGCAGCATTCTACTCTGCCAAGGGAGACCTTTAATTTGATGTACATATCAAACTATGCTTACATTTAAGATTTTCTTCTGACTCCCCCCCTAACACGACTAAAAAAGTTTGATAACGTCAAAAGGTAGTTTGTGTTAAGTTACTATCACCCCCAAACGATATTTGTTTATCTTAACAAATAAAAAAATCAAAGGGGGGTCTTGAATGTTATTCACTCTGTATACAAAGAAGTAAAGTTTGCCTGAACATATAATTTTGCTATGAAAAGAGTACTTTTAGGCAACACTGACTTCCATTAACAATCCCTTTAACAGTATATTCCCATTATTACTATAAGTTACAAAATGAGGATGTAGTCTTGAAGTACCTGATTTGTATCCAAATGAGTTTTCACTTTCGGATCTTATTACCAGGAGTCACGGACACTCGAATGCACGCACTGCACGACGACTCCCCAACTTTGTTACGAAAAGTTCGTCATGTTGTAACTTGAATGTTAATAGATGATTGTTGATTTTACAAAATTATCAAGTCATGATTTCTCATTTGGTTAGTTAATGTACTAATAATATGTGAAATTTATTCTTACGGGCTTAACCTATTACCATAAAAAAATAAGCGTTTCGAAGTAACTGAGTGGTTATTAAGCTTTCTTTTGAATCCTAAGGTTGTCAGTTCGATTCTGAGAAAAATTAATAGTTTTTAATGTTTGGAATTTAACTTGTTCATTGGTCTACTAATTAACGATCCTGACTAATAATCAGCTTATCTTTGTCAGTAACAAAGCTACACCTCATCTGATCCATCGCACTCTCCTTTCACTCATATCCATCTTAAAAGAACAAAAACACGTACGAATCTCAAAGTATACTGTATATTAAAATATACTTTACTCTACAAGTTACCTCAGGTACATATAAACGATACTTTAAGTACATTAAAAGATACATATATAATCACTTTAAGTGAAAAGGTAAATTTTTCTGAAAATGTTCCTTATTTTCTATTTAGAATGTGGTTTTTATAATAGAAAAGGTCTGCACTCTATTGTAAACTTGTGTATATGAATAGAAAGGTTTACAATCTAAGACAGAATAGATAATTTAGATTCTATGATACTGGTATGCTGTATGACTCACTAAACAATATTTGCAACGAACAAAGCACACTGATCAAAACCTACCGCCATCACAATTCTAAGATAGTAAGTAGCAATGAGGGGAGGGTAATTAATTAAAATAAATACTGATTATATAAAAATTAGAGTAAATATCGTCTACTGTTAAAACCTGTATGACCTGTGTGCTAGCCTTACAATCATGATCAAAAGGCAAGATGGGGAGCCCTAATGTGTTCTTCAAGGCTAATAAAATCTATAGAAGCTTGTTTCTAAATATGATAGTCGATAGATCATTTTACAAAATGGTATTTATAATGATAGTTCATCTGCCAAATAATTCAATCATACCGGATATCATGTGTGGGGAACACTCTGGTAAACCAAAAACTTCGAAGTAATGTCCTCCTTTGTTTGTTTTGTGACTCGTAAAATATTAGGAAGGAAGCGCAAAGACACGAACATTGAAATCACGCAACGAATGTTTGATTAAACGTAGTTTACTTCTGTGAGAGTGTTTACTTCTCCTAACTCTTATGGAGCTCAAATAATACGTCTGATATGTTTCAATATTTAAAAACATACAGAGCCTACTACACATGTAAAATTCCCCCGTTAAATGTTTCAAATCGCTTTATACAAAACAGCAACTTGAATTTTGTTGTTTTGTTACGTTTCTTTGTTTACCATATCCGCTTAGTGGTTCCGCTGTAGTAATTTCTTTGTTTAGCATCCGCTTTATTGTTGTTTGGTAACCTAATTACCATTTAAAAATTGTTTTACTAACAGGTTGGTGAATTCTGTGTGATTAAATGATAATGCTTCTATAACTTTTATTCGTCTTAAAACAACAGAATATCGTATAGAACGAAATTGATGTGCTTACATGAGTACTTTTATTAATTTTTGGTTGGCACCTTACAAAATGACATTTTATATATTTTAAAATAAAAAATTAATTAACAGTCAATTTACTTTCCACTGTATGAAATAAATAATATTTCTGGGTATCTAAAATTGATATTTCATGTTCAAACATAATCAACCGGTAGTATTCTATTCTGTTTACGTTTCCCTGTTAGGGGGTTGTAGAGGGGTTGAGATTAAAAAAAAAAAAATGTTTGAATTTTGCTCGAAGGGCTGAGGATGGAAACAAAACTAAAAACCATATATTTTTAAATCCTATATAATCCTACAAACTAATAAGAGTAAGGTGTATTTGTATGTATGTATGTTTAGTTTGCACACGGATCTCAAAAACGGCTCGAACGATTTTGTTAAAACTTTGTAAATAACTTAATTTTGGTATAAAATTATATAAATACAGGTCTCTAAACCAGGAAAAATCTCATCTCGTCATAATCTTTAATTAAAATTGTAAAACGTTAACATTGACCTTATGGAGTTAAAAATCAAAACAAAGAACAAATGAAAACAGCCGACCCAACTGTCAAAGTGCAAACTACGTGTCCCAGTAGAAACATATAGATCCCCATTGCAGCCAGTTTCTAAACTATTAAAAATGGTACTAAAATAGAAACAATTAATCATGTTTAAAATCGTACTTTGTACTGATGATTATTAATGTTTTAATAAATAAATTTATGTAAAAGTATAAAACGACTAATCAATTTGCAGAATGGTATTGAATTACAAAAAATTATTTTTTACAATTATGAAATCAGCTGTTAAGCGCCTAATTAATATCCATTTATTTGTAACAGATACAACGTTTGGTTCAACAATTATACACCAGAGTGTAGCACCCGTAGGCCTACATTAAAACAGTCTGAAAGGCGACAGAGCGAAGCGAATGAGCTCGTCGTTAAGACGAACTCCTCTAGAACAAGAAAAAAGCCTTTTCCTTTCGGCATTTTAGTGCAACGTCTGTATTTGTTATTAGTATAAAGAATTATATAAGTTTACCGAGCAAATGCTCGGCAGCCGGTTGCTATCTTTTATTTTATTTTTTATACCAGGTGTCAATAAGGTCTTGCCCTGATAAAGAAACCGAATAGTATGAAAAACATTGGTGATAAGGTAAAGTTTCATTCGTAGTTTTAACAAGTCACTCTTTTAAGTTTTTTACAGCTATGCACAAACTTAATACACTTTAATGTGCGCCTTAGGTAGCATGTAAATATTCTAGGCAACGTTATACTTAGTTTTTTTTTTTTTTTTTTTATATTATTATTATTAACAACAGTTTTTTGCTTTCATATAGTATTTTCTCAAAAACGGAGGTCGCTGTATTTATTATTTTGCCTTTTAGAGTTTCTAAATTAGGAACTGGGGAAGACAAATCAAATTTTCGACAAACGAGAGGACATAAGAAATCCAGAGAGGTCAAGCGTGGTGAACAAGGTGTCAATTTAGTCAGGCCACTATGATTAGATTTTGTAGTGCATTATAAGTAAAGTGCATTGTTGTCAATCAGCTGAGTTTAGTTGATAACAAATTAATGAGAAAAAACAAATGAGAAGATTAAATTCCATTGAAAACAATAAATGCAATATGTGTGTTGATATAATGGTTTCCGTACATCAAAGCTATGAAATCAGGGCAAGACTTAAAGGACACTCGGTATTTATATATTATATTTATATATACTCTAATACGAGTAAGGTATATTTGTATGCACACGGATCTCAAAAACGGCAAGAACAATTTTCTTCAAAGTTTTCAAATGCCTTAGTTCTGGGATAAAAACAATATAAATACATGTCTCTATGCCAGAAAAATCTTATTTCGTAAAAATAATTAACTGAAATTTTTAACAATTTTTTTACATTGGTGTTATGGAGTTAAAAATCAAAACAAATTAATAATGAAAACAACTGAACAAACTGTCAAAGTGCAGCCCATGTGTTACAGTATAAAAATGTGGTTTTGGATTGCAAGCCAGTTAGTACATTATAAAACTGTACTATAGTAAAAAAGTTTATGACCGTACTTTATGTTGCGAATTATTTTCTCCAAACATTGCAAGTAACTTAGTTCTAGCATAAAAATAATATAAATACAGGACTTTATGCCAGGAAAATTCTTATTTGTTTATAATCTTTAATTGAAATAAATAATTTTTTACATTGGTCTTAAGGAGTTAAAAATCAAAACAAAGAAATAATAAAAACAGCTGCCCAACTGTCAAAGTGCAGACCACGTGTTCCAGTTTAACCATGATGTACTTTTGCATGGCAGCTAGTTACTAAATTATTAAATAGTCCTACTGCAGGCTATAATACAAATAATTTATCATTTTTAAAATCGTACTGCTTTATACTGCTGATTATGAATGAAGATAATAAAAGTCATGTAAAATTATAAAACAAGTGATCAATTTGCAGAATTTCATTTGAATTTAAAAGCAAAAGCATTAGTAAAAGTTATGAAAACAGCTGTTAAATAATAATTTGAATCCACGTGCTACAGATTCATCATGTGTTACAACAAATATACACGAGAGTGCAGCACCCGTAGGCATAAATTGAAACAATCTGAAAGGCGAGTGAGCGAAGCGAACGAGCTCGTCATGAAAGTGGGTGAGTGGACCGAACGAGCTCGTCTTGAACAAGAAATAAGCCTTGAGTTGGGCATTTTAGAACTATCTGTAACTGATATTAGTATAAAAAATATAACTGTTTGAGTTTCCGAGAAAATGCTCGGCCCCCAGGTGCTATATTCTAATTCGAGTAAAATATATTTGTATGTATGTGCATCACACGGATCCCAAAAACAGCTCGAACGATTTTCTCCAAACTTTGCAAATAAATTAGTTCTTTGAAAAAGAGATAGAGTATTTTCTATTTTTATTAATTGAAAATATTTATTTTAAAACCATAACAATTACCCCTGGAAAGTTTCTTGACGTAGGAGGCAATTGAATGTGATATATTGATTAACTTCAACTTTATCACAACAACATACAACTACTTGTTTTGCTCCATAGTAGTCTTTAGCAGACATTAGTTACTAGAAGTGAACTAGATTTGTTAGGTTGCATGCGTAAGTGTGGAAGCTGGAAAATCTACATTTTTAAACTTACATGTTTAATTATTCTTCCACAAAAGTTTCTATCCCAATAACAATCCATAAATTCTTTGTTCGTAGTAGTAACAAATTTTAATTCATCCGGGAAAACTCAATGATTAATTTATTTCATGGAAGGGTGTAGAACATGGAGGTTAGAGGTTCTTGTCCTGATAAAGAAACCGAATACTATGAAAACTACATAACATTTTATTTTACGTTTTAACAAGTGACTTCTTAAGTTCTTTACACCTATGTATAAACTCAATACACCTCTATGAGTGCGCCTCGGGTTATTTTAAAATATTCTCAAAAATCTTTTTTAGTTAGGTGGTTTCAGGTTTGGTTCATATTTCATATGTGGCACACAGCGCCTCTTTCATAAAAATGTGCTTATGACTTCTTGATACTTTTTACATTAAGTGCACGTCATTAAAATTTTCACATGAAAAGTCTGTCTTGGGACAGTAATATGGGAGTGAGTTTCGTGGAACCATAGGACACACTGTCATTTCTCTTGCTGACTCACTACTCCTGATTTTTTTGTACTTCATTACAAGTAAACTGTTGATGAACTGAGTTTAGGTGTTATGAACTTAATGAAAAAATAGTAAATAAATAAACTATATTAAATTTGCTAGAAAACTAGAAGCGTAAGATGCGTGTGGCTCTAACGGTTTCCATAGGGCAAAGCTATTAAATCAGAAAAAGACTTTATGGACACCCGGTATTTTACATTTTGTCATTTTCAGTATACATTTGGACTTCCTCGGTAGCTAAAAGTAAAATATTTACCAATTAACTAAAAATATAAAAATACTAATTGTTTTATCTTAATGTTCAAAAATTGCGTTACCATGGAATGATTTTATATGATAGCGAAGGAAAATAAATTATAAATAAGTATGGATAAAATTCCTTTCAAAAATATAAGAACCACCACTCACAACATTTTACTTTACTTTTTAGTTTTCTTAAATCTATAGTGTTAACTCAAGCCAGTTAACAAACTACTGTATAATTTTTAAACTAAAACTTATTATTAACTTTTTTATCTATTTAATAACATTTATTTAACTAACGAAAAACTGACCCTATGATATGTTTTCAGGTCAATTATTTTTTTAAATTACAGCAAACATGAACCAATACCTCTAAAAATGCCATAAATAAACGAACGGCATTGTTTTAAATCAGGGTTGTCTTTGGAATATATATGGCCACCACATCAACTAGAACAAATGGGAAAATTAAACGTACTAAGAGGTATACACCATATTTTCCAGTCATAAAAGTAGATGTGCTTAAATCAGGTATTGAACTCAGTAAATCATTAATACTTAATACATTCATATCATTTAGATTTTCTGCTATTATTTCATGGATCTACGAAAGACTCATGGCATATTTGCAAAATACTAGCCTGCTCCATGACGAGTCTCGAAGGTGATCCGTCTTGAGGCGTGTTCATTGTTAGGCCTAAGGTTTAGCCGTGTGTGGATAATTGATCGAGTTCGGGAATTGGACTTTTAACACGAGGTGAACTATACTTTACATCAGGATGCAAAAAGTAGGCTAAACATTTATGAAGTTATCCGAAATAAAAGAAATTCCCCTTTTTTATTTAAGTAAAACCTATTATTTATATTTGTGTCATGATATTCAGTTAGTAATGATACTAGTGTTAAAATCTGCTTTTCGTCTGAGTTTGTTATTGAAGTGCCAATTCCCCTGTCAGGAAAACGGAACTTCAAGGAGGGATAGGAAAAGTAATGTTAGTAAATAAAGTATAAAAAGTTCTATACCGGAAACGAATGATTAGTAATGATTATTTTCTATTAATATGGTAACTTAAAGGACTAATATGAAAAAACCAACTGATTACCTTTGCCATACTTCTAGTAAAAAGGTATTTTCGTTACTTTTAGCTGTATTCGAAAATATCCCATTTAATAAGAATTATGACATGTTCATTTCAATCCAACATCAAACAAAAGAAACAAAGTATCGTGGGAGGGTACGAGAAGGTTTTGTAAGGAATAAATCTGAATCTTAGTGCGATTTATGGTTCTATGAAGTAGAACGTGAAAACTTTCTGCGAATAAGACTCCGTTTCCTTCCACCGTATTTCCGATTGTAAAAAACTTTATTTTCTTCTGAATAAAAAAAGATTGAAAATGCCAGCTGAAATTATAGTGATTTTTAATACAGCATGTTAGCAAAATCTATATATATAATAGGCGATGCCCTTTTTTTGTTAACACTACTCCTCCCTTATTTCTGGACCAATTTTAAAGTTTGAGGTGTCAAAAGAATGGTCTCGGTTCGTAGTTTTGCAATAAGGTTTTAGATTTTTGATATTTTAATTCTGAAGCTCACTGGAAGCTCTCAAAGTTCATTTTTTGTCCATAAGATTAACATGGGGAACAATTTATATTGAATTGCTAAATAAAACAGCTGTTGATAGTTAAACAAACAAGCACAAATGTTAAAAGCTGAATAGAAGCAAATTGAACTGGTACTGAAATATCAACATAATTTCATACTTTCATACGAGGAGTGTCTAATCTGAGCTTTTAACCTTTTCTCAAAATGTAGCTGGTAGATTTTGCTTGAAAGTTTAACAACACGTATTTTGGCACAAAAATAAATTTCGTAACTTAACCCTAGAAAAATACATCTTTTTTACGAAAACAATTTTGGAAATTGAAATTTTTGACAATGGGTCTTATTGGTCGTCCGACTGGTATTGAAACAATAATGAAAGGTAACAAATATTAAAATAGATCACTAAATTTGTGTGCATGGGTTCTCAAAGTGCTGTAAACTATAAGTAAAAGGGATAGTTGGTTTTCAGTGTCTTAACCTTTTTATTTACTATTATAGTCTAAACATGTTTTATGCAGAGCGCTACACATATTAAAAAACCTGTTTAAAAGACAACATTTAAAAGTTTTTACCTCCAGTATAGAAAACAAGTTTACTGTATTAGAAAAATGGTTTTTATAAAGATAAATTTTAACCAAAATAAAAATGCCACTAACAACAAAATGGACCACACCAACAAAGATGTAGATTCTCTTAATTTTTGTGATTTCTTTATTTAAATTTTGTAATGTCATGGAAAGTTAAGTTTAAGAGGATTCAGGCATAAATAGTAATGTGGACTGATTCACCATGTCATTGACTACCTCATACAGTAGTACTTCAAAAACAGCCGCAGTGAGTGCTGCATAACTCATACAGGACCGGGGAGTAATGGAATGTTGATTTTTATTCTGTTGTCGTTTACGTTTTATATTTGATGAACTATGTATATCCAACATCTGTGAATTTATTCTAAATTTTATAGGAGGGTTTAGACAAAGGCCCTAAAACATATCGGCAAAAGAACAACCACGCAATCTTAGCTAATTTAGACCTAAAAGAACGAGCACCACATCTCAACACTATCACATTGGGAAGTTGGAGAATTGGTAATGAAGATCGATCGATGAAACACCAATAATGTTCTATCTGATTTTCACTATAATGAATTTATTTGTTCAAAGTATTACCATGGATCAAAGTTTGATCACCAGGTACCCTAAGAAATGCAGCGCATTGCGCTGCACAGGCCCCCTAGTTATAGTTATTATGTTTGATAGAAATGAAATAAAGAAAGAGTAACATTTCCCAAATCAATATAATAAGTTTCAAAAGCTAAAATATAGTTAAAACTAAATCTAAAACAGACCACTTAGGATTATTACGAATACACACACTCCTTTTTTTATTTGGGAATAATCGCGTTTGTTATGCGAGTAAATGAATGGGCCAGTAATATTTTGGTCAGCGGCAAAAGACCATTCCACTGCCGATGCTATAATCAATTGTAATAGCTAATCATAAAACAATAAACATAGTGTTCTAGAACATTAAGACATCAATAAAACTAAAAAAGATGAAAGTATACTAAAAATTGTCCAGTGCGTTTTTTAGAGGGGGGAAAACTGAGTTATTATGATTTCAGATAAGTTAAGTACATTCGAGTATTATCTAACATTAAACTGTTGATCTTTTCCTTGATTTATAATAAAATGTAAACTCGAGTTGAAGATATTTTGTAATTTATTTGTAATTTAACGTAACTAACAATAATTCAAATAAAGCTATTGTGATGACCTATAATTTTTTTAATGAATGTGAATCTGGCAGTTTTTTAGAATATATAGATCTAATATTATTTTTACTTGACATTTTTCTAAATCGCATGAAATTCTGTTTACAGAATAAAGTTTGTTAGTCTACACATTAAAAATGTTTTTTTTAACGGTTTAAAACTCAGATAGGCCTATTAAGATATAATTGTATTTAGATAGTTTTAGTTGGATAAAAAATCTTGTCCAACTCCACCCTGAAAAATAAACGTTTGCTTAATTCTCAGCTAACTTGTATTAGGTGCTAATATTGTACGCTTATACGTATCCAGACTGAAGGATGGTGCTCCGCATTCTTATGATTACCCCTGGATTTCACCCTCTCGGTAGGATTTTACTTTCAATGAAGGAGCACATCTAAGCCTCCATGCTGTTCATATGAAGTCCAGTTTATTACTCTCGGGAATCACAGAAACGAGGATGCTCCTCCAGGGGAATTTCGAATTTGTTTTTACTGTTTCTTTTTAGGGGATCATGAGATAATGCCACTATACATAAAATTCAAATAGTTTCCAGATTCTCAAGGGCCTGAAAAATAGTTAGCCGTCAGTAAATATTGTACTTAAAAAACGCGAAAGTAATTGTAAATCGTTAAACTGATAAACGTCAATTATTGCTAACATTATTATTATTATTTTGGTTCTGTGACACAAGATACTTGGATATAAAGTCAAATCCTAAAAATTACGGTTATCAGAGGATTGATTGTTTTATTTTCAATTCTTCAGTTAAGCAATCTAATTCGATTTATTGTGAGTTATTTGGTAAATATAAAATATATCTAATGAATAAAATTGCTCCAACCAAAATCAATTACACATTTAAAACATGTTTTTATTTTGTATTTATTATTATAAATCTTATTTCATTTCAGTACAGCTTAACAATTTTAAATAGCGCATGATCTTTACGAAGTTGTATATGTTGAGCGTTTAGAGGCACAAAGCGCGGGCAGTGTTAACATGCAACACCGGAAAGCGATAAACTTGGGGTAGTATTTCACTGATAATGCCCGCACAGACCGTGCGCGTTAACGAATACTGGTATTGTTGCTCAGCGTTTACAAAATTGCATATGAGTGTAAAATTATCATCAGTCGCAGTAAGTATTCACTTTTCATTTACATATGGAGGAAACCATATTTTAAATTAATGTATTCGTTACATTCTCAAGTTTAGATGGAGGCAGTAAACTTATATATCAATAAACTATCACAAACTAACAATTGATATATGCTAGGAGTAACTTTACAATTTTACTTCTCGTGTTAGGGAGAATTTCATAATAGATAATAAAAACAAAGACGATTTGAGTGCTGTCCATTTTACCATCCAAGACATTGATTTGCTTGGTCTTTGCCTGTCTCTATTTATATTATTCTGACCTAGCCTGTAACAATTTGTATTGTTGATTGGCCCAATTAAGTCATTGTATCATTGTGCCAAAATATATGTAACAATACATACACTTAATATTCAATGTAGGCAATTTATACCGGAAATTTAAATGGAACTAACACAAGGTTTAAATGTTTTACGAAATCTATACTTATTTTTCCATAATACCTGAATTCGTTTGTTGTGAACACATTTCCTCCCTCATTTCTGAGCCAATTTTAACGTTTGATGTGTTAAAACATTCGTTTCAGTTCGTAGTTTTGCAATAAGGTTTTAGATTTTGTATATCTTTATTCTGAAGGGCATAGGCTTTCAGTTCGTTTTTTTTACCATAGGACACGGGAACAACTTTTACTAAATATCAAAATAAAACACCTGTTCATAGTAAAGTAGAAAAACACTTGTTAAAAGTGAATAGAAGCAACTGAATTACTGGTACCCGGCGAGGTTAAACTAGTGTTAAAAAGATAGGGAGGTTAGAGAACTGTTGATTGGCGCCATTTAACCCACGATTCCCCCTGTTTCCTTGCTCATCAATCAGTCCTTTGTTTACACTTTCTCGCCAGTGATTTTGCATTTTACCCACACCTTTACGACGTTTTTGTATCGTAACCAACTTTAATAACCTTCTCACAGACCATCAAACAAAAGTGATTTTTAAAACAAAAAACAAATTGGCGCCATTTAACCCACGATTTCCGCTGTTTCCTTGGTAATCAGTCCTTTGTTTACACTTTCTTACCAGTGATTTTCCATTTTACCCACACCTTTATGATGTTTGTAATTTAACCAACTTTAATAGCCGTCTCACAGACCATCAAACAAAAGTGATTTTTAAAACAACAAAAAAACAAATATTCATACGTTATAATAATATAATCTGTAATGTTTTAAGCTTGTGGTGACCAGCCAAAAAAAAAGCTAAAACTGGTAACCAAGGAAATGAAAGTAAAGTGTAGGTGATTACCAAGAAAACAGTGGGAATCGTGGGTAAAATAGTGCAAAACTAAAGGGGGGGGGGGGCACAAAATTAACGTGTCTTTATCTTTCTATATATAGTTTAACCTCGTTGCTGGCACTGAAATGTCTACTGTAGTAATAGGTGTATATAGAGGTACTGTATTAAATTTAGTATTAAATATTAAACTGAAAAAAAAGATATGAATAATATAAATGCAAGACATATCACTACATCGATGGTATACAGCACTACAAAAACAGCCTCATTTTACATGTTACGTTGTATAGGACCGGTAAGTTATAATTAAAAAAAAAATTTTCTCTGCGATTCTGTACATTTTAGATGTTAGGAACTATTTGGATCAAACATATGTGGAAATATTCTAATAGTTTTAGTACTGTGTAGGCTAAGCCCTTCGGAGAGAACGGCATAAGAATCATGATAAAATCCTAATTCAGACCTAAAACAAAAACATTGAAATTTAACACCCTATTACAGTAGGACCTTCGAGAATTATTAAAAAGGGTTGATTAATAAAACACTAACAAGGTGTAAGTTAATTAGCACCATGGATTTTTATTTTATGCAAAATAATAAGTGAATGACCACCAAGCAAGGTTTGATCTCCCGTCACGCTGATAAATACGGCGCATTGCGCTGCACAAGTCCCGCCAGTAGGCCTAATTCAATATTTCGGGATTCCTTGGTATCTAAGTGGTATCTTATTAAATAATGTTTTCTGTAGGTATGAAATATCTCTACTATAAATATGAATATCCGTATGTTTGTTACACTTTCACTCGAAATCAGCGACCAAGGAATACTATAGACTGGCAATCCCTATCCTTTAACATTGATAGGTGTTGAAGCCACTTTCTATAGTTCCACATAGGTGCAACTAGCGGGTCCACTGCTCGCGACGGGCGCAAATTTTAATTCGCCGCGTTTCATTAACACTGCAAAATATTATAGTTATAGTCAAGATAAAATTTTGATATTTTAGTATGATGAACACTACTATATAACGGTGCCTATGGTAATGTATTTGTGTCGAAATTAAAATAATAACATGAAGAAAAAATACAAAATTATAACAAAGCACTTTTGTTGGAAATTCATGACATCAAAAAGTTAGTATGCGAGGAAGTTTTTTATTTATTGGTCAGGTGAATTTTGTCAGCGAGAAAGTTGTTGGAAAAGACTTAAATCGCAACTTTGTAATTTACAATTTTGTTGTAGAACGCTTAGTTTTGGTTTTATTCTAATTCAAAGTCAATAGTTAAATCGTCGACTGGCCGGCTGCCGCGGCCCGTACCGACGACGCTCGGAGCGCTTGTCGCACGTTTAAAACTTTGACAATTTATTTTTTATCATTATTTTGTGAATTATTTTTTTTTAAAGGTGGTTGTATCCAAAATAATTATTGTATAATTACTGCAAAACCTGATTATTGAATAATGGCAAAGGAAAGACATTAATCAACAAGAAAAACATTAGATTCCTTGAAAACAACAAAATTTATTAACAAAATTTAAATATGTATGATTTTTTTAAATACGTATTTATTTAAAACGAAAATTAGCTTATACAAACTTAATAAGACACCACCTATTACAAAAAATACATTCAAATATACGGCGTATTTTTTATTAAAGTTTTTTATTGAGTTTTTAAATAGCAAATTTTACTAAGATAGCCTATTTATTAGAAATAAAAACGGGTTATTTTTAAAACACGGAAAAAGTAGCCTCCCTTATTCACTGTATAACAAGGCTGTTAAAACCAGCCTATCAATATTTTTACAAAAAAATTATTTTTACAAAAAAATAGTTAGGCCTAAAATTCAGCAACTTTATGATGAAAAAAGTTCTGAACTAAAAATAAAAAATAAACTGACAGTAAAGGTTTAATTTTGTCCCTTTGTCTTAAAAAGTAACCACACTAATCATAACAACAAATGATCTGGTAAATATCAAATGACGTTGCCATGCACCAACAAGTGGACAATTCTGACACTGTCTCGCACACGTGTCTCGTTTACTGGTTGTGTAAACAGTTGTCCAGATGCTGTATGTCTAAATTGTGTCTGCAGTTAGTATTCGGTAATTTAGTGACAGTCTATAGTTTTATGGTTTAACATGAAAGGAAATCGTAATAAACGGGGTCGTCCACGTACACGCCCAATAAAAGAGGCAAAATCTTATCATTCAGTTATTTGGAACGGGCGTACCACATCGCAGCTAAGCTCATGGCTTTCCATCATAACAAATTTTATAAATAGTTTAGGGATTTCTTAATTCCCTAAAGTAATTCCCCAGTATTTCTTATTTTGTAATAGGCTAGTATATAGTTAACATAATAGAGTGTGTAGTAAACATTAAGTAGACAGTGATAAAATTTTAAAGTATTATGCAGTTCAACAGTGGGTGTAAGTTATGGACTGAGCAAACTAAAAAACAAATTTACCGTAGACCTAAAATAAGTTGATTAGTTGGTAGCTATTTAACACATTTGCAGCTAATCAACTACGTACCTGTGAAAAGTTACACCAACCGGTTTCTTTCTTGAATTATTATTGCGCCCGTTTGCGACACAATGGCATAGTAAACCAAAATTACTCAAAGCGCAAGGGTAGTCGCTGCAGTGACGGAGACAGTTCATAGCTGCTCGACGCGCGGTATTGTGCGACGCACGCGCACTCACGTGCCTGTCTCCCCTCCACCATTGGCGCAGCCCGGCTTCAATCCGCGAGCCACATTGCCAGTCTATAGTATTCCTTGGTCGCTGCTCGAAATCTACTCAACCGATCATCATGAAACTTGTATACATATTCTTGGAGGTATCAGAAGTAACAGGATTGTTTTTATTTAAAAATATATTTTTACGAAAGATTTAAAAAATATTTGTAAAAATCTATTTTATAATTTATTTACTTGTTGCTAAGAAACAAATTTTATGAAAAATTCCAATTTTCGGTATCCTAGCGATTTTTATATACACTATAAGTTAAGCGTGACAGTGGGTGAGCGTAGCGAGCGAACTAAACCCGACGGTGGGTAACGCGAGCGAAGCCGCGGCGAAAAGCTACTATTTTATAAATAAGTACATATTTTATAAATATGTATTTTGTGCACACTAAAAGAATAAAAAGCTTACTTCTAGGTGATTTAGTCCAGATTTTCAGATACTCTATTTATATTTCTACTTCTAAGATAGAACTCGAATAAGAGAATTTACGCTTTAAATTGCTGAAGGGACAAACCTTCAGATGAAAAAACAAAGGGAAGAACTATGCCTGAGGCGGTTATTTATTAATCGTAAAAGTTCATATATACAACTTAGGATTCCATCACTGTCGGCTTAAAGTTGTCTCAGTGAAATATTAGTGGGAACAGAAGAACTGGAAAGAGAATTATATTTTGACTGCTTATGCCAATAATAGAAAAATTTATAAGATGGTGTCATATAATGATTTATAAAAGTTTTTATTAGACTTGTGATAACTAGAAAACATAAAGACACATTCTATTGTGTATTTCAAGCTTCAAATGTGCCGAGGATGATGATTTTTTTAGTGGAGCAATCAAAGGAAGTATAAATTTGTAAATTTGGAGCAATATTATATTCCATTACCATTATGAATCAACGAACGTTATTTTAAATAAAGCCTTTGAGAAGAACGTCTGTCTGGATACAGAAGTTTTTAGATATCAGAGGTTGTAATGTGAAGGTGTTTTCTGTGTGTTAGCAAAGGGATTATGCCACACCAAATGGATCCAGTGATATTTCAAATTTTAACTCGAGGTGGATTCCTTCATTGCTGATTTTTTATTAGGATAAGTAGTTTGTAACCCTTTTAGAACACATACAATAATGGAATAATGTATAGGGGTTTATGAGATGTCGTTGATTATATCAACTTCCTTGTTAACTTAAATTTTCCTGACACACTTATATATGAGAGTAATTTCAACGTTAAACAACAAAGAGCGATAAGAGGGAGCGTGGCTTCTTTTATTAACTCGAGAGTGACAAAATTGCACCCTATCTTTCCTTCGTCACAGTAACTACAAAAAGATTTATCGTTCTCAGAGTGTAGAGTTGATAAAATTGTCCGATACAGTAATAAATTAGTCCATCTAAAGAGTGGTGCTGTTATTGCCATGAATGTTCTCCATGCATTTTTACATATATTTTAACCTTTATTATAAATGTGTATGTCCGGATGTTTGTTACGCTTTCACGCGAAAACTACTAAACCGATCACCATAAAACTTTGTACACATATTCTTTAATGTATCAGAAGTAACATAGGATACTTTTTAATAAAGAAGAATTAATTTTATACGGAAAAAATTATCTGTCCAATTTGTACTATTTATTCTATTTTATTAATTATTTATTTGTTGATAAACAAAAAATTCAATGAAAAATTACAATCTTAGGTATTCCAGTAATTTCTTATATATTGGGCGAGCGTGACAGCGAGTGAGCGTAGCGAAGGAGCTAAACCTGACGGCGATTAACGCTGGTGAAGCCGCGGAAAAAACATAGCAGTTTATACCGAAAACCAAATTTTTTTTCGGTAAGAATATTATTAGATTAAATGTAGGCCAGAAAACGCCTAAAAACAATCTCGAAGATCTTCGCAAAGCAGGACTGCACAGAAATCGGACGGTAATTTTTTACTGAGTGAGCATCAGCCTTTTTCAGCAAAGGGACAACCCTGGATATCATCAGCTTTTGAGATAAACAACCATTATCAATGGATTTGTTTACTATGACACCAAGGACATCAAATATGTTTTCATTACAAGTCGTCAAGAGGCTACAAGGAACCTGGTCTACACCAGAGCTTTTTTCGATTCCAATGAAAAATATATTTCTTTAACAACAATGGCCGAGGTAGGAGTCAGCATAAAGCTTCCCTCGCCAAAACCATCAGGTATGTACGGAAAAGGGTCATCTTTAGCCAGTCTACAGAACTCCACAAAATAATTACAAAATGGCTAACAAAATGGCTAACCACTGTAACAGGGTTTGTCACTAAAACATCGTAAATTCTCCAACTTAGATTGGTGTGAGTGTTAAAATTCTCCTCGCACAATGTGCGAACTACAGCCCAAGATTCCTTGCCAAAAAAGGACCTTTTTGACTCCACAACAAGAAGGGAGTGAGAATTTTTGGCACGTTCATAGGCCACCTTAATTACATCCGTAGCCCCATCAGATCTTGCTCTCCAATACAATTCCAACAAGGTTTCGTGAGAGCAATCAACCTCGTCATTTATTCAAGCGAGGTTAAGTTCATTCTTAATCTTAAAAGTAGAAGTCGGAAAGCTCACATCAAAAACATTCATAAAAGTTGAGTGTAAATCATCAAACAAGTAATCAACAGAAAAGGAATTCAAATTGCCGACAGGCATCCATACCTCAGATTTCGAGAGGATCTGGAACATTTTTGAGTGGCTGTGGTGAATTTTCTTCTAAATACTTGCTTGGCTATGTCTTTGGACATTTTATCGGCATTCAAGGACACCGATAAATATGGTGATCAGGAATATAGGTCTTGTAGGCCGAGCACACGGCATGGAGAATTGACCAATAACGTCACGGGCAATGGCAAAATAATCCAACTGGGTCCTAGAATTGCCCTGGATGCGGGTGGGCCCTTCAGAAATTATACACAAGTTGTAACTATCAAGAAAATCAATCAATAACTTTTTTTCCCAGGAGCCAGAGAGGTTGTAACCATTGAAATCACGACGGATAAATATCGGTGCATTAAAACTCTGTCTTAGTAGAGACAACAAAATATCAAAGCGGTCGATGAAATTCAAATAGATGATATATCAGCATCATAAGGAGGCTGATATATCACAAGTCTAACTAACTGAAATTTTTTCAGAGTCAATAATCCTAAACAAAATTTAGACAAATACAGTTTCCTCAAAGAATAAATTGTCAGCATCATTAAAGGACAGAGGCTTAATTGACAGACTTGCGTCATTTTTCAAGCGTATGGCAACACCACCAGTGCGGTTAGGTCGAGAGTATTCCTTAATAGTCTTAATTTAAATGACTTCAATTTATTTTTGTTGAGCCAAGTTTCGGCAACACACATTAATACGGGCTTCCCATTAAATAAAATAACCTCCAAGTTTTTAACCTTGTTAAAAATAGATCTAATATTAATAAAGTCAAACCTAAAATTAACATCACAGTTTTTTGGCACCTGAGGGTAACATGAGTCAGGGCCTACTAGCCATTTTTTGGAAGGGCTGCAGTACGTAAGGGCCTCACCTTAGGCATATCTTTATCCTCAGCGCTAGGCCTATACCTATTTCTAGGCTGTACAAATTTGCATAAGAGAACACCTTCTGGCCACAAGCCACTGTCTAAGAGTATATCAGAATAATCAGAAGGCACACCCACCTTAAATGAAGAATACCCCTGATACTTGGTAGAGAGTTTTTCACACTGGACTAGGGATTTTTCATATAGACAAAGTCTAGTTCCATGAGCAACAACATCTTCAGACCTAACACACCTATAATTTTTTATTTTTTTGTACTATGTCTCAAGATACATCCATACAATTTTGATGATCTTAAGGTATATTCATAGGCAATCGAATTAGAATTATGGTCAAATTGGTCGTAATGTACTTATATCTCTAAATATCTCTAATCAATGAAATAGTTCCACACAAAAAATTAAACACTTGTTCGACAAATATAGTCGTTAGTTAAATATTATTACATAAAAGTATGAAGCAAGGGCTTACAACTTAAACTCTTTTTAACAACACATGACGAAATTGTATGTATTCTACACCGTATCGGCTACTGCCGCTTCCACTACAGAGCACCGAGTGACGGGGCCGCCTCACCGCCCGCGGCCTCTCTCTTTGATTCCACAATGATTCTGCTTTACAACTCAAATAACAGCTTATCTTCTTGTGTAAGCTTTATCTAAAGTTTATTTTAGCAGCTTTGCGTTTTTATTTTTCCGATACACTTAAGAGCCTGGGGATATTTTTATGAATACCATATTGGAAGAGGTGGAACTGATATGGCCCTTGATTACAAAAGAACTATTTTTACCTTTTGATACTGTAATGATATTAGGAATGAATCTGTGTTGACATTAAAAAAATAGTTTTACTTTTTACATGTTAGGTTCACAGGCCTTTGTTTGAAAAAAAAACTTTCTTTTTATATGGGTTAGATATATTTACAAGAAAGATACTTTGTACCTAATTTTCACATGGTATATTAAAATTCTGAATTCCTTAAAAATTTTAAGATTCTCAAGAAGGAACCTAGATATAAAAGATTACTTCAATTGAAATACATATTTGAAATATATTTTAGTTTTGAGTTTGCATTAAATAAACAAAGGGAAAAAAGCGTATTTGTGTTAAAATTGAAAATAGAAATAGTACATTGTTATATTGACGAAATAAGTTAAACAGTAAATTTAAATAAAAATATAAAGTAAATATGTTATAACTTTCCCTTATTCATTTAAAATGATTTCGTAAAAAAATCATCAAAATAATATCATATCCATTGCAATGGACAATTTGATATAAAAAATTTTAAAGCAACAAAAACATTGAATTTAAAACAAGATAACTCCTAAATAACCAAATAAACAAAAAAGATTGTTAATCGATTTAAATTTTAATTATTTTTAAATATATTTAATATTAAAATTAAAATTAAAAAAGTTAATAATACATATAATAATAATCTAAATAAATTGTCAACTAAAACGGTATCATGTGCAAATTCACTTTCATTTACATAACTTAAAAATCTACCTTGAAAATCTAAAATGCCTCAGCTCTTCCAACAAAAATAAGTTTCAAGTAGATCAGTAACAAAGGCACTGTTTAATTAGTAAGAGCAAAGGAACAAAATTAATTTTCGCTCCTTACTCATATCCAGAAACTTGACGAAAATTTCATCGTGGAATATGAATAAAGAGATCAGTTAGTAGGCCTATTATGTGCAAAGTATGATGTATTGCATTTATAACATCTTTCTTAAACGACGAATCTTGATGTAATTATATTTCACTTATAAGGTTAATTAAGAAAAGTGTTGGTTGAGTCTCTATTAGCTCAAGTGGGATGGAATTACTCACCCTTTCTTCTCAACTTTGACTATGGGAGATTTATTGTTATTATACTCTAGATCCTCAATAGGATGCCCGACAGTGTGAAATAGTAGCATCACTATACACAGTGAAAATAATAATTGACCAATTATTAAATAGGTGAACTACTGTTTCCCTGCATACCATTAAATAGTAAACCAATAACAAATAACTTTTGAATAATTATTTTTGATATAAAAATCTATAACATTATTATTTTATATAAAGTTTGTACTAAATTTATATGAATTTGTTTTTCGATGGTTTCTTTAAATAGTCTAAATATTAAAAAAGGTATACATGGATATTTACCTTATGCCTTGTTTGTAATTATAAAGCAACTTTTATTAAAAACTCACACTTATAATAACTATAACTATACTGATACTCCAACTGATAACAATATACTGTACTGATATTTATTTTTTATGAATTTCCATTTTTTCCAAGATTGCTCTGACAAAGTTTTTTATGAAAATTTTTATTATTAAATTTTTTACCAACATAGTTATGATACCCTGACAAAATTAAACCCCCTAATTCATTTATGTTATTAAAAAAATTATGAGTTCTATTTAATTCTGTTTTAAATGCTTTAATTGGCGGATAAGAAACATGCATATAATAAATGTCACCACTATTTTACCGCAATTGAATCAAAATTATAATTGTATCGCACCGATATAGCTCGAAAAATTACACTTACTGAGAGGTGGTTCTCTCTAATACTATACAAGCTCTCCTCTGTAGGAAGTTATTTGTTTCCCATACTCATAACAGATAATTTTTCGACTTAAAGAGGCTCAAAATTAAATGATTTGGAGGTTTCTCTACCTCATAAACGCTAAATAAACCAATAGTATCTCTTCTAGTCTGCTCTTTAAAAATTCAGATTCATCTGGATAAAATCAGACTAATCTTTCCTGTCTAGATAAAATCAGACTATATCTTTCCTGAAAAGCAAACAAGATTGCTCAAACAGTTGTGCTATTAGCAGTTGTATTGTTGATCGCCAAAAAAATGTTATCTGTCCGTTATCCAGTATGAGAGACTCTATCCCACCAAGAAATGTAACTTCAATAATAGATTTCGTAACAAGGCCTGAAAGTGCAGATTTACCGACCTTGAGATCGTGTTTAAAGTTGAAGACGAGTTCAAATTTATCGAAATCGGAATAAATTTTTTATCATTAAGTCTAAGATTGTATCTAACCTAAAGGGGTGCATGGTTTCCGTTTGCTAAGCAACCACTTCACAGCTACCCGTGTGAGGTGTTAATGAGCCGTGCGTTGTTAATGTTTTTATGTAAGCTCTGGACCGAAAATCATCGGCCCAGACCTTCAATGCAGGTCCACTCGACATGACTTTCGTTGGCGAACGTCAGAGTCGAAAACAGCTGACATTGATGTAGTGTGATGATAAATTGTTACGTTTAAATTTTTTTAAGAGAAAAAATTATGTGTTAAAAAGTAACTGTTGGTGGTTCATCATTTAAGCTGCATGAAACACTTAATCAATAGTAGCAGTGATGCTCCATATGCAAACTTTGACAACATCAAACTTTCCTTTGAAAGACTCAAACAAGAATTTACACAAGCAGGCAAAGCGGAATGAAGTTGCATAAGTTTCCAAGTCTTTATTAACATTTATAATCGCGTTCTTTGAAGTGGCAAATCCCATTACTACTAAATATTGTATTTTCATAAAGTTTAAGAACTTGTAAAATTACTTGCTATGTTTGAAAATAAAGTCTTTACTGCATACAATTCAAGCGTAAGACATTGACTTCCACTGTTGCGTTTGTATTTAATTATTCAATGGTAGAATGTTCTTTTAGTCCTTACCAAGTCATTTTTTCAAGATATTTTTAATGGTACAAGCTGTTTGGGCGAAGTCAAGCCGTTAGATTCAAGTAGTCGTCATTGCCGCTCTAGTGTTCAAATTTATAATCATGTTGAAAGGCCTTGATCACACTCTCAGGTCCGTGACGTATCTTAAAAATAATTTATTAGCTTGGCGTTAAAAATGTTAAATTACATCGAAAATTGTTTACTTAAAAATGTTAGTATATAAGCTATACAGTTTCAACCAGACGTAAGCGAATTACGTCTTAAAATAATTAACTTCTTTATTTGTTTAACCCACAACTTTTTGTAATCCACGAATTTAAAAAATAAAAAAACAGTTCATTCAATTGTAATAAATATTTATAATTGTAGAATTCCAAAATATTGTTTCGTGTAAAAAATAAATAGGTTACGATAGGTAAAATAAATAACTGTTACCAATGGTATTATAAAAAATACGATTTTTTTTGTGGAAAGGGAGATTTGAAAAACTATTTAATCTATATCAGAGACAAATAATACATGCTTTAATTTCCTAAGGAAGTTTTAACTTGAAGAATGAAGTCCATCCGGATTCAAGTATTTATGCACACCCCTGTGGACCTTCTGCCAACGCTAGGGGAAGTAATGCGGTGATAAGCAACAACAGACAATGACGGATTCCATCAGTCCAAATGATATCTTACACAGGATAATACGATAGGTTAAAACATACTACCTAACTATGTTTAATCTATGACAATACAATACATTAGATCCGTGAAGTATATTGCCTCCCCTCAATATGCGCACGAATAAAAACATTATGTACATTGTTAGTGCTGGTTAGTGCTTCAATCCCTGCACACAAATATTTTCAAATATAAAACTGATTTGTTCTAATGTTATTTTTATTATATTTCATAATTTAATCACATAATAATTATTGTTTGATACTTTTGTATACATTGAAGCAAAAATACAGTCTTCTGTTCGAGCCAAACAACATTTTAATTTTTTAATTCAGTTAATTAAAACAATCCCCAGTAGTGGGGTTTGCCTACTCCTGGTCCAGTTCAAGGTCAGCGGTTGTAACTGTTGTAGGGGTAGTAGCGGCTGGGGTTTTTGACAGTGATGGGTGGGTTTTGGAAGTGGGTCAAGGTCATCCAGAGGGGGTTTTTAAAAATATATTTATTTAATAAAAACTCATCAGTGATTGGAAAATTGCTTTGTCATCATTTGTAGCAGTAATAGTTATTTTATTACTCTGTATGGGATGGGAGTCAGTGCTTGTATGGGTGAATCCCGCTGTGTGTCCATAATTGCAAAAAAGGAGAGGTCCTAGGTGGTTACAGTGCGAGTTGATAGAGCAGAACAAGACATGTGTCTGAGGAAGAATGATTATATAAACCTGGTAATATAGTGAATAAGAATAATTGGATAGGATCGTCAATAGGTGTAACAAAATTGAAATTTTGATATTTCAGCATTTCAGTTAAGACAGAGTGTAAAATAGGATCAGTAGAACAAGTATTACAAAGGTTATATTTTACAAAGTACAACGGGTGAAAACTGAAGTATTTTTTAAGCTTACTCAATGTAGTACGCGGTTTTGAAATTGTAGAGTTAGATTGTTTCTGTAAAATGTGTTTAGTACGCAAAAGTTTTAAATGTAAAGTGTGCGAATCCATAATAATATTCAAAGAGGAGATGTGTACTCTCCAAAATTCAGCGAGTATATGATTGGTGCCCACGAGTGTGTCTGAATATATAGAGACTAATTAGCATAATAAGCGCAAACATATGTTAGAGTAACAAGAGTAAGTTAAAAAAATGTTTGATAGTCTTAGAGACTTACGGATAGATGTTTACTGTCGCCCTATCGCCATTATAATGGCGCACGCGTGAGGTGCCGATGCCGCTTATATAGGGTTGTGTGAACCCCCCTAACCCCCTCCCCTAAGAGAATGAGATAAAAGGGAAGAACTTTGGAGATTTCAGTTCTTTGTCGGGGCGGCAGCGTAGCGAAAGGTTCTAGTAGGGGGAAAAAAAGTTAATAAATTTTTGTAAAATTTTTAAAAATTACCGCTAGTGGTAGAAGTTAGTTAATTATTTTATAAGGGTTTAAGAACTGTGTCGTAGACGATTAATCGCAATTACATCTAGCATTTGTACAGGTAAAAATTGCAGTATAATAATTATATATTAATATATGGGTGTTAACTGTTTATAGTCTAAGTAGTTTAGTCTAGCAGCAGAAGTTAGTTAATTATTCTGTAGGGGTTAACTTGTATAATAAGTATAAACTAAAATAAAAATAGTAACGCGAGATTATTTGATATATGAATGAATGAATGAATGAAAAGGTTTATTTCAAAAATACAAATACAAAATTTTTACAATATATACATATAAAACATGAAATGTCCCCCACATGGGCATCCGCCTGTGGGTGGGGAACGAGTCCTTATCAGTTGTACATAAAAAACTTAATAGATAAAATAAACATAGCTCTTAACTAAACAATATATCTAACCTATTTCATTTATGTAAAGAACAACTTATATCTAACATAAAAAAAATTAAAAGTAAAAAGCACAACAGTCGTTTGCATAGAGAAGGGGAATTAAAATTCTTACGTAAAATTATAAAATCAACAGAAAAAACCTGAAACCATTCATACCGGAACCAGACACACACACATTCACACAATTTCTGTCTCTCACTCTCTCATTTTTCTCCATTCCCTCACCCGCTCACGCACCCCGCACGCACACACAGACACACGACACAACACACAACCGAATCTTACAATTAATTAATTATTATCTATATTGAGAAGAAAAAAACTTCCTCACTTCGTTCCTACCGGTATCAATTAACCACTTGTTTATAATCTTTTTGAATGTGTATAAACTGCAGTGAGGCGGATTTTTTAGAAATGGGGGAAGTTTTGAAAAAACAAAATTAATAATATAATGAGAAGATGTTGACGTGATGGTTTTAATTAATCTAGGAGTGACAATTCCGACATTAGCTGCCGTTCTTGTTAAATAAGGGTGCTTTATTTCGTCAAAAATATTATTTCTGTTTTTGAAAATGTAAGACACAATAGTTCTAAGGTAAAGTTGTGCTATATTAAGAACCTTAAATTCATCAAAAAGAAGTTCGGTGGAAAAACGACGATTTTTTTTAAGAGCAGCTTTAATAATAGAATTTTGAGTAATTTCTAGAGGGGAAATGATGCTTTGATAGCAGCCACCCCAGGCAAGGTTCCCATATTGCAATAAAGATTGAATATAAGCATAATAGATAGTTTTCATTAGGTCTGGCGAAAAATATTTACTAAGTGACGAAAAAATATAAATAAATTTTCTTAGTTTATTATTTAAATAGTTAATGTGAGAGTTCCATTTCAAACGATTGTCAAAAAATACTCCTAAATACTTATACTCTGAAACAATCTCAACACATTCACACTTCACACTCGCACAACCTTGCATACCACCACATGAATGCAAGCGCAGTTCGGCGTTCACTGGATCACAGTCCGCTCTGATAGAGATTGGCAGACATTTTGTTTTGGAAAGATTTACTGTGAGCCTACTTTGGTCAAACCAACGCTTGACGGTGAGCAGGCCCCCCTCCGCACGCCGGAAAGCCTCATCCCAGCTGTCGCCCTCAAAGAGAAGAGCCGTATCGTCCGCATAAAGAAAAATATTACCCCCCAGTAAATTAATTTTTCCCAGGTTGTTAACAAAAATCAAAAAAAGGAGAGGACCAAGAGTCGAACCTTGCAAAACCCTGAAATCAATTGCTTTCGGAGAGCTGCATTGTCCATTAATTGAAACTACTTGCTGACGATCGCTGAGATAGGATTTAAACCAATTTTGAGCAGAGCCCCTGACACCAATTAAATCAAGTTTTTTTAATAAAATGCCTCTGTCAACAGTATCGAAGGCCTTCGCCAAATCAATAAAAATCAACAACGGTTTTTTATCTCGCTCAATTGCAGTGTGAATATTTTTAGTCAGAAGAAAAAGGGCGTCATTTATATTTTTATCTTTTCTAAATCCAAACTGGTTACTAAAAAGTATATTGTGCAAGTTCAAATGACTTTCTAATTGATTTCTTACACTTTTTTCTATTAGCTTAGAAATGACACTGGCCAGGGTGATTGGTCTAAAACTGACAAACTGGTCTTTAGGACCACTTTTATATATCGGAATAACCTTGCCTACCTTTAAAGATTCTGGAAAGATACCCTCGACAATGCTAGTGTTAATAATGTGAAGAAGAGGATCTTTAAGATAATGGAGACAATTTTTAATAAAAATTGCCGGAATATTGTCGATACCAGGTGCCGATCCTCCTTTGAGACCATTAACAATGCGGAACAGCTCATTCTCTGTGATAGGCACAAGCCGGAAATCGGCAGCAATCCGGTGATCCTCGTCATCCACAACGAGCTCGGACACGGGGGGGACAGCACCGGCGAGGCCGGCTCCGACACCGACGTAATACTCATTGAAACTGTTTGCAGCTTGCTCAACGTCATCTTTCTGAACGCTATCCTTATCCCTTAAAAAATACTCAATTGGAAACTTGTCTTTACTTTTTTTAATCCCCATCGCATCAGCAATATTTTTCCACAATTGTCTATTATTATTCCTTGATTCATTAATTTTGTTTCGATAATATATTTCTTTTGCGGATCTAATTGCTTTTGTCAAGGTATTTCGATAATTTTTATAGTGAAGTTTGAGAGCCACGTTAAAAGGCTGCCTTTTTAGTCGCTTACCTAACCCGTCCCTTGTCCGAACAGAACGCAAAAGACCTGGTGTCATCCAGGGTTTTACACGTACATTTTTTGATGATATAGTTGAATATTTAGTTGACGAAGACAGTATATTTTGCAATTGTTCAATGAAAAGAGTACAACCTAGATTAACATCATTGGAATTTAAGACCTGCGAAAAATCCGAACTTGAGACTAAATGTGCAGCTAATTCTAAATCAAGACGAGATATTTCATTTGTAAAATTAACTTTCCTAAAATTATTATCCGAGCGAGTTTGAAATTGCGCAACAGTAAAATAATGATCAGTCATCTCTGACTTAATTATTGCAGATTTCACCGAATTAATGTTTTTAATGTTAGTAAAGATATGATCAATACAACTATACTATTACATATATACAATACTATTAATATATATTTCAATACTATTAATACATATTTCAATACTATTATATATATATAAAATAAAAGTGTATTTTTATATGTTAAGAAATAGTTGAAAAAATAAATTACATAAAAAAATAGCAAGCTTAACAGGTGTAAGTTAAAACAAAGCATATGTAACATTACTAGGTGGTAGAGACTTACAGATTAGTTGTTTCAGCTGCGGTACCTGGGGAGTGAATGGCAGACGCGCGACCGCGTTGCGGCTTATATAAGCACGGATATTAATTATGTTGAACTTGACCCCCCCCCTCCCCCCCGAGGAAAAAAGTAATGACCCCCCCCCCATCACTTTCACTCATCAATATAAATTAGGTTGATAGTGGTTACATTTATGTAACACCAATTTAGCTTTGATGTTGCCAATAGTTTAATAACTATAGTTAAGCGGCAAAAGAGGACAGATAATTTTCTGCCATTACTCAGATGATAACAGGCAACAATTATGGTGTTACGCGATGGGGAAAGCCTCAGTGAAGCTTAACGGCGGATTAAACCAGGTGTTGCCTAACGTTAATTGCAAGGTACAACGCTCCACCTGCATTAGCGGCGACCTACATGTGACGAATAGATCATTGGAAATTTCCACTGACGTTGGACGTTCTATCCCCCTTAAACCCCTATGGCTCCCCACCACTTTGTGAGCCGAGAACCTTTTTGGCGACTATCGCTGAGTTAGTTCGGAACAATTCGTCGGACGCGATGGTTGTTCCGAACTCAGAGGGTACCTCAAATATATAAGCGGCCGATATATATTTGAGTTACTCTTGCTGTTAGGGTTTTAATATTAATACTTGTTGTGTGTGAGTGTGTGTGCAAAATGTTATTTTTAGTTTTAAGTTGTGCTAATTTTAAGCTTTAATTGCGCATTGCGATGTTAGCATTAAGGTGTGTTATGGTATTGTTGATGTTTGGAAAATGTGTTTTTGATGTTGAGTTTTGGTATAATTATTGTATGTGTATTTACTAATAACCTTTTACAGCTAGCTGTTAGGTGGGTAGATTAAATTTAATTTTAAATTATGGAAGTTCTGTTGAACTTCATTAAATATGGGTGGGACATGCGCGTTGTGCCGTAGGTAGCGCATATTTTTTATTGCTTTAAAATGTTTAATTTTGTTAGGAAATAATCATATTTGGGTGGGTCTAGATTAAGGGTGGGAGGTTAGAGTTGCGTCTTGCATTAGCTGTTCCAGAGTCCCCATTGTAAAATTGGAATGGTCAAGCCCAGTGCCTACAGGCCCGAGACTGAACCGCCCGTATCACAGCTCACCAAACTGGATCGCCACGTGCGTGCGGGCCAAAAATTGGGATCCCTTGCAAGACGTAACTATAGTGGGTTGGGATTTGGGGAAGTGTTAGGCAAACAGAGTGGTGGGGATGGCTCCGGCCGTCCCCATCACTTTGGTACATTATCATTTTTTGGTGACCTTGACCTCAATTAAGTTAATGACCCCCCCCGGCAGTGAACTTGACCTTGGTGACCTTGACCTTGAACTTGAACCTGACGAGCCCCCCCCCCCGGCAGTGAACTTGACCTTGGTGACCTTGACCTTGAACTTGAACCTGACGAGCCCCCCCCCCCGGCAGTGAACTTGACCTTGGTGACCTTGACCTTGAACTTGAATCTGACGAGCCCCCCCCGGCAGTGAACTTGACCTTGGTGACCTTGAACTTGAATCTGACGAGCCCCCCCCCCCCCCGACAATAATCCGGATTAGAAAATGACTAATAATTAAAGAATGGTTTGCCGGAATAAGGCAAGTCATACATCAATGAAAAGCTCTAATTAAGAGCAATATTGTGGTAAAGACAGAATTGTTTTATTTTGTTTTACTAAAATTGTACTATAAAAAGAACCCCCCCCCCCCTCCACTCAATGACATGGCGATATAAGAGTGGTGTGGTTTGTGTTGAGAACATTCTTCACCTATAATAGCTAGAGTGAACATGTCTCCCCAAGACGCTTCAATATTATATAACAAATGTACAAAAGTTGAAGAAGTATTGGAGGTGGATGAAGAAAACGATGAAGAAATTGAAGAAATTGAAGTGCCTTTGTTAAGTGAAAATGTTGTAACAAGAATATTTGTGGATGCGAAATCACCAATGGATATTATAAGAAGGTTTTTAATTGAAGTTGTGACATGGATAGAAAATGGAAGATTAGTAAACATAGGATCTCCAATTTTGGTAGATGATAGACACACCTTTGGTGTATATTGGAGAAACATAGATCTGTTATGGCTGTGGGCGGAGGCATATGTGGAGTATTTGCAATTGGAAGAAAATATAGGCTTTAATCATTACTTTTCAGCTTTAGTGTTAAACTACTAATTCTAACATTTCACTAAAAAAAACCTTACAAATGTGGTTTGGGAAGCATTATATAAAGGGAATAGAAGGGAGAAGCATTTCATTTCCGTGCTAAATTTCAAAGAGTAAACATCAACACAATGCATCAATGTGAAATTTGCTCAGAAACTTTTCATGATAATATTCTACTAGAAATACATAAAGAATTATTTCATAATAATAATGAAGATGTAACAGAAACAGAATATGAAGATTTAAAACTATATGAAGAAGAAGAACCAAAAGAAGAACAACAAGAAGAAGAACCATTAGCAGGACCATCTAATGAAATACCACATAAATGTGAAATTTGCTCAGAAACTTTTCATGATAATATTCTACTAGAAATACATAAAGAATTATTCCATAATAATAATGAAGATGTAACAGAAACAGAATATGAAGATTTAAAACTATATGAAGAAGAAGAACCAAAAGAAGAACAACAAGAAGAAGAACCATTAGCAGGACCATCTAATGAAATACCGTGTTTAAAAGTATTTGCTTCAGAAGGTAGAGTAGTAATGCACCACAAAATTCAAAATGAAAATTTGGAATTGGATCAGTTTTTTAAAGAAGTAAGAACAATTGTAAGTAAAACACTCACAGAAGAATTAAGAAGACTAAACTTTATTAAATTTGGCATATTATTAAATGCTATGTTTACTAATGTAGAAGGAGAAATGTCACCAAGAGGATTCATGACAAAAAACCAGACCATCATGGCAAGTTCAGATATTAATTCAATAGTTGAAGATTGTTTGGAAGAAATACTAACAAAAATTCAAGAACATGAAGGAAGAGGATCTGGTTGGAGTTTGGTTAGTATTGAGAGTATGGATGTTAGAGTTCATAAACACGGCTATGGATTAAGGGGTAGCAGTTATATTCCGCTCCCAAAGGAAATTTCAGACACCAAATCATGTATAAATGTTCAAAATGAAGATATGGAATGTTTTAGATATGCAATGACGGCAAAATTTGTACCACCTAACCATGCGGTTAGACCCAGTGAAGAATATGAAACACACAGATTTAGATATAATTTCCAAGGATTGACTTACCCAGTGGCTTTGAAGGACATCCCAAAGTTCGAAAAACAAAACCCTGGAACATCTGTTAATGTTTTTGGTTTGGACAGTTCGAATAAAGTGTACCCATTGCGTGTGGTGAAGAATGAACTCCCAGATCATACAGACTTATTACTACTTACAAAAGGTGATGTTTCCCACTATGTATGGATTAAAAAATTTGAAACTCTTGTAAGTTATCAACTATGTAAAACTAAAAATAAGAAGATAGTTTGCAAAAGATGCTTCAATTTTCATGAAGAAAGAAGAGAAGGAAATGAATGGTTACAAGAGCATAAAAAACTATGTAACAACAACTATGAAGCAAAAATTATCTTACCGTGTCCAAGTAAGGCAGAGTTAAAATTTGAGAAAATCTCCCATCAATATCGGATTCCCATTGTTGTCTATGCTGATTTTGAATCGACACTAGTGCCTATTGAAAATAATGATGGTGACGTAGCAAGGAAAAGTGTTAAGTATCAGATACATGATCCAAACAGTTTTTGTTTAATGGTTAAATCTACTCTTTCTGAAGAACATCTAAATAAATTTAATTTAACTTCAAAACCTATTGTCTATCGTGGTGTTAATGCTTCTAAAATATTCCTTGATCAGTTGTATATAATAGCGGAAAGTGTTGTAAGATTGTACAGTGATATTATACCGATGATACCTTTGGATGAAGGAGAAGAGATTCAACATGAAAATGCAACTCATTGTTATTTATGTAGAAATGAATTTACTGTGGAAAATCACAAGGTTCATGATCATGACCATCTAACAGGGTATTATAGAGGTGCTGCATGTAACAGCTGTAATATCAACTACAAGATCCCTACAAATATACCTGTAATTTTACATAACCTTAGTGGTTATGATGCGCATTTTATCATTCCGGAATTAGGAAGAGATAATGGAGAAATTGATGTCATAGCTGAAACCACGGAGAAGTTTATAAGTTTTACTAAAAAAGTTGGAAATATAAAGCTTCGGTTTTTAGATTCTTACCGTTTTATGCCATCTAGTTTAATGAAGCTTTCTGAAAACCTGAGAACAGAAGATTTAATAGAAACCAAGAAGATTGTAAGTAATGACAAGGTTAATTTAGTTCTTCGCAAAGGTGTTTTCCCGTATGATTATATAGATAGCTTAGAAAGATTTAATGAAACATCCCTTCCACCAAAAGAAGAATTCAAAAGTAAACTATATGACACAGATATATCCCATGAAGATTATGAACATGCGTGTAGAGTATGGAATGAATTAGGATTTAAAACACTTGGAGAATATTCGGACTTTTATGTAAAACTAGATGTAACTTTACTTTGTGATATAATGGAAGAGTTTAGAAATACATGTTTTAAGGCATATGGATTAGACCCTCTGCATTCTTGTACATCACCTGGACCAGCTTGGCAAGCAATGTTAAAGGAAACAAAATGTAAACTCCAACTTCTTACAGATATAGACATGGTGCTGATGTTGGAATCAGGTGTTCGAGGGGGACTAACTCAAAGCGTAACACGACATGTAAAGGCGAATAACAAATATTTGCCCAATTTTGATGCAACAAAACCAAGTACATATTTAGGTTATTTTGATGCAAATAACCTTTATGGATGGGCCATGTCGAATCCTCTCCCGTTTGGCGAATTTAAATGGGTAGACCCTGATTCTATTGGAAACATCATGGATATAGCAAAACATGGAGATACTGGTTATATTTTGGATGTAGATATTGAGTACCCTGAACATTTGCATGACCACCATTATGATTTACCTCTACTAGCCAAGACAGAAATATCACCAACCGGTAGATGGCCTAAATTAATGATGACTTTAACCAACAAATCAAGATATGTTGCTCATTATTGGGTAATACAACAAGCCCTAGAATTAGGATTGAGAATAACAAAAATTAATAGAGCTTTACAATTTTCTCAATCCTGTTGGTTAAAGTCATACATTGACAATAACACAAAAAGAAGAACTGCAGCTACATCTAATTTTCAAAAGGACTTTTTTAAATTGATGAATAATGCGATATTTGGCAAGACACTGGAAAACAAAAGAAAGCATAAG
This sequence comes from Neoaliturus tenellus, assembly GCA_030545055.2. Taxonomy (NCBI): domain Eukaryota; kingdom Metazoa; phylum Arthropoda; class Insecta; order Hemiptera; family Cicadellidae; genus Neoaliturus; species Neoaliturus tenellus. Next base: position 208,852,532 of record CM061531.1, read on the forward strand.
AATGTGAAATTAGTTAGTGATCCGGTGAAACTACAAAAGCTGGTACAAAAACCTAACTTCGAATCATCCATAATAATCAACGAAAATCTTGTAGCTGTTTCCATGAACAAAATTTCAATTACAATGGATCGTCCTTTATATGTGGGGATGTCTATTCTAGATATTTCAAAGACCCACATGTATGACTTCCATTACAACAAGATGGTTAAATTTTATGGAAGAGAAAACATCGGCATTGTATACATGGATACGGACGCTTTTATTTATTGGATAAGAACTGAAGATATGTATGAAGACCTACGCTGTTTTATCTACAATAACGACTTTGACTTTTCTGATTATCCACAAGACCATCCCAATTACGACAATGGTAGAAATAAAAAGGTATTGGGAAAGTTCAAAGACGAAACAAATAGCGTGCCAATGGAAGAGGTTGTTGCTTTAATGTCTAAATTGTATTCATTTAAATTGTACAAAAATGAAAAAAGAGAACATGAAATCGTGAAGAAGGCCAAAGGTATAAAAACCTCATACCTGAAGAAGAATGTACAGTTTGAAGAATACATGAGATGCTTATTTGAAAATGTTGAGACAACAGCAATATTTAACACCATAAGAAGCTTCAACCATCGTCTCTTCAGTGTAAAGCAAACCAAATGGGCTTTGAGTTGTAAGGATGATAAGAGGTACATCCTGGAAGATAATATAAAAACTCTACCATTTGGACATTACTCCTTATACCCTATCGACCAGTAAACCTATTCTTCGTCCTTTACCTTCTTCCTTTTTCCTTTCCGTAAAGAAGAGGGGCCATGACAAGCTCAATGTCATGTTCCCTCTTTTTTACACCAATGTAATATGGCCTTGACCTATAATCTAACCATATAAAAGAGGATAAACCATTTTAGAGATCAGTACTTTTACAAGCGGGGTGGAAGACACAACTGAAGATGGAAGATTTAAGGAACAAGATTGTAAATGAACTTCATAAGCCGGCAAGAAGAAAATTTCCTAGAAGAAATACAATTATAAAAGGAATGAATGATCTTTTCCAAGCCGATCTTATTGAAATGATACCACATAGTAAATTAAATAAAGGATTCAAATACATTTTAGCGATTATAGACTGTTTTACTAAAGTGGCTGATGCTTTACCGCTAAAGGACAAGACTGGTAAAAGTGTTACAAAAGCTATGGAAATAGCTATACAAAGAAATAATTTCAACATCAAACATCTACAAACTGATGATGGAAAAGAATATTTTAACAAAGACTTTGCAGCTTTAATGAAGAAGTATAAAATAAATCATTATTCTACAAATTCTGAAGTTAAAGCTTCAATAATAGAAAGATTTAACAGAACGTTAAAATCAGCAATGTATAAAACATTTTCCAAACGAGGATCATATATTTGGTATGATATATTACCACAACTTATAAAGAAGAATAAGAATATAACAATAAGTATCATCGAACCATTGGTATGAAGCCTAACGAAGTAAATAGTGCCAATGCTAAAATGGTATTAAAACGTATTAAAAATAATACTATTCCTAAACGTGAAAAAATGCAGCCCAAAACATTTAAAGTTGATGATAAAGTTCGTATAAGTAAGTACAAAGGAGTATTTAGCAAAAGGTATCTGCCAAACTGGACTTATGAAGTATTTACAATCTATAAAGTGCAACCAACAATACCTGAAACCTACATTTTAAAGGACAACAAGGGTGAATTACTTGAAGGTGGATTCTACGGACATGAATTGCTAAAATCATCAGTTGGCGATGTATATCTTGTTGAAAAAATTTTACAAAGAAAAAAGGATAAGGTGAAAGTACGTTGGTTGGGATTTGATAAAAGTGAAGACTCTTGGATCCCTATAAAAGACTTAGTGTAGCAATTTATGAAGTCATTACATGTTTAACCTTTACACAAGATGGAGATTGTGCAACAAAAGGATCGATTTCTTATTAATAATATTGATGAATTAACAGTTGACAACGACAAGTTAAATCATGGAAAACATGGTGAATTACTGCCAAACACAATAAGATGTTTAATAACTGGACCATCAAATTGTGGAAAGACAAATGTGGTTTTTAATTTAATAACAAATCCTAAGGGATTACGTTTCAACAACATTTATATCTTTTCCAAATCTTTGCAACAACCCAAATACCAATTATTGGATAAGGTACTCGCAAGTGTGCCTGAAGTTAATTTCTACAAGTTTAATGCTAGTGAAACTATAATGGAGCCAAACGAGGCTAAACCATTTTCTATATTTATATTTGATGATGTATCTTGTGAAAATCATGACACTATTAGAAGTTATTTTGCCATGGGAAGGCATTACAATATTGATAGCATTTATATTGGTCAAACTTACAGTAAAATTCCAAAACAACTAATAAGAGATAATGCAAATCTACTTATTATCTTCAAGCAAGATGAAACAAATTTAAAGCACATATATAATGATCATGTGAATGCAGACATGTCATTTGATAAATTTAAAGAAATGTGTGGCAAAGCATGGGCTGAAAAATATGGATTTCTTGTTATTATGAAAGAAGAAGCTATAAAAAATGGAAGATATCGTATAGGGTTAGATAAATTTGTATTAATCCATTGAACAATTGATGATACGTTTAGTAATAGATTGGTCTTCGCAGTGTAAACATGGTGAACCAAGAAAAACTATTAAAAGAAATAAAATCACTGAGTGACTCGATTAGACTTAAAAATCGAGCATTAAGAATGGGTTTGAATGAAAGAGAAGAATTCCTGGAGACTACATTTAAGCCTATTACAGAACCTTTAAAACAGATAACAGAAACTATTGGTAAACCTCATTATGAAGGAGATGTTTTACTACCTGCTTCTAAATTTGAAGTAAAGACTTTGAAAAAGGGAGAAGATGATGATTCTTACACAAGTGATAGTGAAGTTTCTCAAAAAGAAGAAGAAGAAACAAGACAGGAAGAACCAGAAATAAATGTTCAAAAAGAAGAAGAATAAGAACAACATATACCTGAAGCAGAACAATCAATTCCAAATCTAACAAAATTAAGTAGTGATATATTGCAACAAGGACCTCTTGGAAGAAAGTATATCATGAAGATGTTACATGAAATAAAAGATAACCCAAAATTACACAAGTCACATGTATATGGTGCGAGAATTGATGGAAATGAATTAAAAATAGGTGATTCAAAAGTACATTTGACTGAAGATGATGATATTGTTATTGGTGAGCATAAATATAAAGGAACAAAAGGATTATTTGAACTGATTTTCAAAAATATACCTATAAGATATACGCTTCAAGATTTAAATACTTTTAAAGAAATTTTGCAAAATACTAATGCTCATAAGAAGAATTACTCCAAAGATTCAATGATAAATAGAACACGTGCAACGAAATATACGGTTGTAATAAAAAGATTGTTTCCCCTGAAAAAACTACCAACATTACGAACTGCATCTGCTGTGAAGAAACCGCTAAAGAGGAAGTCATTATCACTTATGGACTTATCACTTATTGACGAATATGGTAAAAAGAAAAAAGGAGAAACTTCGACTTCTGGTAAAGGTTTAATGAAAAACCTATATAATACAAATGTGATTTACTATAATGATATAAACAAATTGGTCGATGGAATGAGACTATTACATGAAGCCATGAAAGCTGGTCATACAGGTTTAAATAATGAATGGGTGGCTTTAATTGACGAACTTCGAAATCGTGGAATAGTTGTATAAATCATCACGGTTATATAAGAGAGCTGTTAGCATACAATGGATCAGTTCAATCATGAGCGTTGACAAGTTCGGACAGTACTCCGGGCTAGGAGTACAAGGAGGAGAAAACAGAAAAAGAAGTGGATTGCCGCAAACACCTGAAGGTGACTATGATATGAGTAACAAACGTTTAAAATTTGTTAAAGACCCAGAAGAAGATACTGATGGAGCAAATTTAAAAACAGTAAAAGAAGCAAATTTAACATCATTGAAATTAAACAAGAATACTTACGATGTTAAATCACATAGAATAATTAATGTTGGTAAACCAACTGACAGTTCTGATGCAATTAATAGAGAGTATTTATCATCTGAACTTCTTTTAAATACTTTAAAATTGCAGTGGGGTAACAATTTAAAAGATGGACAAACATATGATGCTGGAAATCATAGGATAACCAATGTGGCAAATCCAAAAAATGATAAAGATTCAGTTAATAAAGAATATTTACATTCTATAATACCGGAAAAGACTCAACGAGGATTTTCTTTTTATAAGTTTATTATAAATGACATTGGATACCCAAAGGAAGACGGCGATGCTGTAAACCTGAAATACATCAAGGACAACTGTATTTTACAAGATGCTGATAAAATCGATTGTCATGGAAAAGCATTGTCAAATGTAAAATTTGGTTCTCAACCAAAAGACGCTGTTACTATGGAACAATTATCTAAAGAATTAAAAAGGGGAACATCAAATTTTGTAAAACATGAAGATGATGTGCTAAAGCGAGGAAATACATTTATACATGGAAATGAAAAGTTTGATTTAATGCAAGGAAGTAATGATGAATGGGATGCGGGAGGTAAAAGAATAACAAATGGAAGATTTGGTCAAAAAAGTTCGGATGTACCTTTAATGGCACAAACATTAATTGCGGGCGGTCCTTTATTAGGCACATATGAAGGTCATAATAGAAGAATAAAAAATATAATACCTGGTTATGAAGAAAATGATTGTGTTACAGTGAAACAAACAATAACTTGGGATAAACGCGATGGAACCAAATTTAATGCTAAAATGAAGAAAATAATTAATATTTCACCAGGTGAAGATTTTAATGATGCTGCTACTATTGGACAAGTCATAACAACATCAAAAAGTGATTCGACCGCTTACACGTGTAATGATAAACGTATTATGCAGTTACACGATCCTCAACATCCGAAAGATGCTGTAACTTTAGATTGTTTAATAAGAATAGTGGGCAATTTACTTATTGATACCCACAATCATATAGCTAGTACAACGAGTCATGTGATAATTCAACCCGATGAACGAGAAGCTTGGATTAAAAATAGAATCATAAATCAGTATGTAATTAATTTGAATAATTAAATATTTAAATATAAAAATTGTGCATAAGGTATTCATTTATGTAAAGCAGCTCGTGGAGTAAACACGCTGGTTATATAAGACGACATAATGAAGACCGCACCACTCAGTCTTCGTCAAGACAGCGGCAAGAAAGGACGTGGTATTACATCAGCTGCGTTATCCCTGCTCAGACAGATTCCTGTTGGTGCTGTTCTAAATAGAACAATAGACGCTCTACCATACGAATTTCATCTGCCCGGAGGTTATCAATATTGTGGACCTGGAACTAAGTTGGCAAAACGTTTAGCAAGAGGAGATCCTGGAATTAATAAATTGGATCAAGCCTGCAAAGAACACGATATAGCGTATTCCAAGTTTGCAGATTCAAAAAATAGATCCATAGTAGATAGAGTGCTAGCGCAAAAAGCTTGGCAAAGAGTTAAATCAAGTGACGCCAGTATTGCAAAAAAAGCAGCAGCTTGGGCAGTGACAACAGCCATGAAGACGAAAGTTAAGTTTGGTGGTGGAAGACGACGCGGGAGAAAACCTAGTAAAAAAGAAGCTGCAAAAAGAGGCGGGAACATTAAAAGAAGACGTCGCACTAACCCTAAAAGGAAAGTCAAGAAAACATCCATATGGTCAATGGTAAAAAACGGATCGGGTCTTTACTTAAGACCATACCGTGTGTATTAAATGAGAAGAATAAATTGATAATTCCAAATGAAGCATTAACAAACTATCAATTGTCAAAATATGTGAAATGTTTAAGAATACCATTCTTCAGAGGAGTTTTTATGAAAGATACATTACCAAATAGAGTGTGGAAAAATGAAACTGGAATAGTAAATTTAGACTCTAATTATGGACCAGGTACTCATTGGGTATGTTATAAAAAACTTGGAGGAAATGTTTACTACTTTGATAGTTTTGGAAATTTACCGCCACCAAAAGAACTTCAACATTATTTTCGGAACTGCAATAATATATCCTACAACTACAAAAGAGAGCAACCTAACAATACGGAAATATGCGGACATTTATGTTTGGAGTTCTTAGCGAAGAGCGTCAGTCAGCTTTAAGATGTCATCGTATACAGTGTCGCTGAGTGGAAATTCATCAACATTGAAAAGTACACTTTTCCCAGCGTTACGTTTATCTACGGACAAACTATGGGAAGCAGCATTATTGGATTTGACTACATACAATTCAATTCCCAATGTTACAGAAGGAAAAAATAATTTACTACATTATTATGAAAGTAAAGATGAAAAAGGAAATTATTCACAATTAAAAATAATTCCATTATCTACAGGAGCATATGAAATAGACGATATAAACCAAGTATTACAAAAGAAACTTGGAGAAGAAAATATTTCTATAAAAGGTAATAATAATACATTAAAAGCAGAAATAACTTCAAAGTATTATATAGATTTTAGCTTAGACCACTCAATCGGCAATTTGCTCGGATTTTCAAAGAAGAAAGGAATTTTAGCTCCTGGAAATGATTATACTGGCGATACAACAGTAACAGTAGATAGAAAAAGCCACTTTCAAAACCGGCCACGTGCCGCCGGAAGCCATGTTCCGGGGCAGGTGTCTTCCGGTCGAATATTAAATGAGGTTGGGGGAGGTGGGGTGAGGGTTTGAAGTAGATTTGCGCATAAATTAAAAGTTGGTTCAAAACTGAAATTCAACGATTGGGAGTTGAACTAAATTTGCGCATAAATTAAAAGTAAGTTCAAAACTGAAATTCAACAACTGGGAGTTGAACTAAATTTGCGCATAAATTAACCGGGGTTGAAGTAAAACTTCGCATAAATTAAAAATTAGTTCAAAATTGTAATTCGACGGTGTTAATAAAAACTCTAATAGTTGAACGAAAATAAAAGTCAGTTCAAACATAGCGCAGTCATAACAAGAGAGAGAGAGAAGGTAGATAGAAGTGTTAAGTTCCGCGGATAGAACGAGAATGAAGAATGAAACATGACGCGTCGAAATATATGCGTGACTGTAGATGTCAGTTAATGGGGGGTCTAGAGCTTCCGGCCTGTCGGATGGTGAATTAATCAATGGGGGGAGTGGATATGGCGCTCGGTTGAACTAAAATTGCGCATAAATTATAAGTTGGTACAAAACTGAAATTCAACTTGATAATGTGGGGTACGGAAAGTATGTCAAGGTCATCCCGAGTAAGTTTTAAAAAAGCCTATCCCGCTACCACAGGAAATAGTTCTGAGAGTTGAACTACCCGGTGATAGCGGGATAGGTAGAAGACTCTTTTGAACTTTATTCGTAAAAACAAATACAATCAATGTGCAAAAACAAATACAATCAATGTGCAATACAGGTTGAATTTTTGTGATGAAATACGGAGTTGTAAAAGTAAACGCCGACGACGAGGATAAGGTAAAGGCAGAGTCCCCAGATGACGTATTTGGCAAGTTTGAAGAAACGTAATATCTCGAGTCTGTTTTCCCGTTCCAATCGTTTAATTTCCAATTTCAATTTATCCTCTTCCATTCTAGTTACAAAGGGAACTTCATCCATCATATCCATCATGATTGTGTTAGTGTTTGAAATTTTAAAAGAAGTTATGTTGATAGTACAAAAGTCGAAGACGGAATGAGGAGTGAAAGCGAGAAATGTTAGTTAAATAAAAAAGTGGTGGGGGGGAAAGATGAATTACAAAGAAGTGGTGGGGGAAAGATTTTGCTCTTCATTATTACCGTCAGTAGTGTCAGATGGTGCAGGAGTTAGATTTAGTAAACTGTCTTCGTCCGAACTTTCAACCTTATCACAAATAGGACAATCGTATGTTATTTCCAAATTCATTTTGATAGTTGTAAAATTATCTACAAGTTCTTGTAAAATATTAAAAATAGCTTGTAACTCTTCTTTAGAGTTTATTTCAAAACTAGAATTCATCCGTGCCAATGGAGAGTTGTTCATCGTTGGAGAGTCGGCGAGTAAATGAGGAACGCCGCCAAGGGAGGGGGCTTATTTAACGGCGAGCTTATGATTAAATAAAAAGCTAAGTTCTTCTTCTTCGTCTTTTAATTCAAATATCTTAGCTGGATCATTTGCCTCGTCCTCCTCACTCTGTGATGATGAAGATAATTCACCAGGACGTAAATATTGAACATCAATTCTGATCCATCTCATATAATATCTATCCATTATAGCAAGCAAGTTTTGAAACAATTCTTCCATTTCTTCCCTCTCAGTTATTATATGATGAAACCTGACGAAAGGTGTTCCCATGTTGTTAGTTAGAATGTTGGAAGTGAAATAATTCAAAGGTGGATTCAATAAGATACAAAACTTACACTAATGGTGGGGGAAAATCTAAAAGACCTATGGTGGGGGAAATCTAAAAAAAAAACCAATGGTGGGGGGAAATCTCAAGGTCATCCAATTGAAGTTTTAAAAAAGAGTGTAAAACTGAAATTACACATTCGATGGTTCAACAGGATCTGAATACCAATCCGACCTGTATTTACATCTTTTTATCATATGTGTACAAAAATCATCTTGATGAGACATGGTGCGTTGACAATGAGCTAGATCGAGAGGATGAAATTTGAAACATCTTTGAGGACAGCATGTATGAAAATATCTTGATTTGTAAAATTTGAAAGTTCGCAATTCCGGTGGCGGTAGTTGTTTTGTTTTGCATTTGCAGTAACAAGATCCGAAAAATTCACACTTAGTGCAAGCTAACCCGTCCACCATCATTGGTCCTAAATCTGTACACTGTTGTTCACAACAGTAACGAGGTTCGTACTTGTAATTTTGTTTTTCCATGTTGACGCTGCTGAGTCCAGTGAAAGAATAAGAGTGTATAGTGTTGAATAGTCAGTTTTATGTACTACAAAAAGTGGTGGGGGTAATTTCAAGGTCATCCAAACGAAGTTTTAAAAAATTATACCTTACTAATGTAAGGAAAATTGATACTTAAGAAGTTTGTTTCTGTTTGTTTTCTTCAGACTTTTTCTCTCTCTCCTGTTTGTTTTCTTCAGACTTTTTCTCTCTCTCCGCTTTAGCCATAGCGATAAGTTCTTCAGTCGATAGTGGATGTACTTCAGGAAATTTTAAAATTAATTTAGCCTGATATCCTTCTCGGGTTAATATTTCTAAATCTTCAGTCATTTGTTCAACGGTGTTGTAATCTTTTCCATAGATCTTTCCATCAAGTTCAATCATCATTCTGTATAACATCTTTAAAAATAGGTGTTGACGCAGCGAGAGTTGGGAAGCGAATAATTAGTTATCCAAGTATCACACCCTTTTTATCAACTTGACATTGATCACGTGATTCCTTAGTTTTATTTGTTAAAAGTTATTTAACATTGGTAGTACTTGTGGAACTTGATGTTATGTTGACCAGTCGGCGATGAAGATGTTGTAGGTTGTGTAGAAAGAAATACTTCATCATCGCAGTATTTTGTTTTAGTAAACATCCTTACATTAGTAGCACTAACATCAACAGTTAAGTGATAACCACCGGTAAGTAAAACTCGCATTTCGTTGGTTAAATCTTCAAGTTGTTCAAAACTCGTAATGGTGTTGGTATCGTAAGATGCACACTTGACCTTTAGGGACATGTTGAAGTTTTGTATTTAGTTATAGAGAGCGAGATGTGTACGGTACGAAAGCTAGTCGTAGACTAATGAATTTCACAAGTTGATTTTCACTTTTATTATCACACAAAATTGGGTCAAGGTCATCCCGTGGAATTTTTAAAAAAAGCAACATGTTGCTATGTACAAAGACATAACAATATGTTGCTTCTTTTATTTTTCTTTTTTGTTTTATATCATCTTTATTGAGAAACCATTACAAACACATATATTTACAATGTTATGTACAAACTAGTTAGTAGTAGGTGTTACATGAATAGTTAGTTCAGTTGAGTTGTTTCCACTCGGTCCGTGTGAAACTAAATAGAGTGCGCCAGGTTGAATAACTCGAAGATCTTCATTTTGTAGAAGTTGTACAAACCGTTTCGGTAGGAAGATTTGAAACTTCGGTTCGTCACCAACTGTATACGGCGCCTCGCTCAATGTGCAATTAATAGCATCACCAATTGAAGTGTCCATCTTCTTGATTGTATGTATGATGTAATGTTTTTCTTCTTTTAGTTCAGAACATTTCTTCGACGGTAAGATTGTTGATTTAGAATGAGCGTTGAATTGATCAACCAAATTTTGAAGAAAGTTCTGCGATGCCATCTTGATGTTATTGTTAATCTTCTTGTTAATCTTCTTGTTAATAATAATGTCCGTCGGAGATGTTGTCTCTTCGGAGGTTCGAGTAATACTCATGCTGCGTCATGGTAGCGCTCTCACTTTTATTACCGACATTACCCCCACCATTCTGTTGAAGGAAATTATTTAAGCGGTAGGCATTCTTCAAAGCGCACTGTGACCTTCGATGTTTAAAACTCTTTGATGAAATACAAAGTTCATTGAAGTAGCATTGGAAATCTCTATCTATTATTGCATTTATCACTTCGTTGCTTGTAAATGATTGTATCCAATTAGCTTTTTCCAATCCTCTTGTGTAGATAGTTTTGAACTCTTTGCAGTAATGATTCATAATGTGCGGCATCATGTTATAACTAATAAAACCTTCATCCCATCTTAAGTTGTGAAAATGTTTGTACAACCATTTGTTTGTAACTTTCGCTTTAGTTGTTAGTCTATTGAATGGTAATGGAGGTTTGAATAAGTAATGATAAACTACAGATGTGTTCATATCCAAAATTACTAATTCTTTTATAATAAAATTTCCATCATTTCCTCGAAAAGCTTGAAATTCAATTATACCTTTTTTAACTTCCATTATATGTGGCGCATTAGAAAACGAAACCCGTTTGTTCATGATGAAGTCTCGTCAGCAACTGACTTGTATTACAAACACGATTGTTCTTCTTTAACTTCTTGCGCTTCTTCGTCGATATTAAAGTTGGTGTGATAGTTGTTCAATTGTCTCCACATGTCCACTTCTTGAGGTATTCGATTAAAAATTGAAGTATCCACGGGACCGTATAAAATTGGAACGAAAGGTTGTCTGTCCAATGTATCGATTAGATAGTCTTTGATTATTGCACTTGAAAATATTAGTTGTTTCAAATATCTGGTGACGGGACCGGTAGTACAACTTAAAGTGTAAAATTCTTCTTTAGTCAAACGTAATTTTACATCATGTCTAGTTACATCTCTGAAGCGAACCATTTGTCCTCCACGATGTTTCACTATATCAACTTCAATATTTGATTCCAATAAACTTAATCTTGTTCTTCTTCCAAATGTGTTGTTACTCAAATAGCATTCCAAAAGATGTAAATGTTTCATAAATGATTCCCAAGAAGTTTCAGTGAATGTAACCATTTTATTTCCATGATTTAAAATAACAATCGGTGAATAATCCAATGATTTTAAAATTCCAACTGAAATACTTTTCGTCATGCATGAAGAAATGAGGTAGAAAATCCGAAGAAATACTTCTGTTAAAATATTAGTTGTAATGTTAACCTCAACCTTTTTTCTTTTTACTTCTTTTTCAGCTTCTCCTTCTTCTTTTTCTTCTTCTCTCTTCTTATGTTTGTTAAACTTGAGGAACTCGTCCATTTCTCGTTCAACTTGTTTTTCTATATCTGAACTATTCTCATCCATTAGAGGTGTATTTTCTTCTCCGTTAGTAGAACTCATCTTGCGAACGATGTTTCCCATACGACGGTCGAAGATATAATGAATTTTCCACTCATAATTTTCTCGCTTTTATGTTTTTCGTCGAATCCTTGAAATTTATACACTCACATAAATGTTTGTTTTTAACTTGTCTTTCACAAACGAAATTCTAACCTCAAAAATTGAGACAGATAATTCTAACCTCAAAAATCTGCAGTCGTTGTACTAATTCTTTTTAAAGTACATTCTTCGCGATTCCGGTCAGCGGTGTGTAAGTAACTATTTTATCATGTAGAATAAGACAGTATGCTGAAGTTCCATCCGCTACTGGTTCTTCAAATTCCATTTCAATTTTTATATCCACACTTGATGATTTTACCGATTCATTTTGCTTTGAACAATCGATTACAATTATCGGAGCCTTGGAATAATATTGGTCAGGTGATAATAGTGGTGTATTAGTCTTTCCATAATATGACGATTGAAATCTTGCATACATATCGTATAAAATGGAAAAACGTTTTTTGCTGAACATGACATTCAAATTGTCATACGGAAAGAATTGAGAGTTTAGGAAAACTTTACAATTCTTTATTTTACAGTTATCAAATTGACCGGCATTTGCAGTGATAACATCTTTTCGCTTAGTTTGAAAACCGAGTATTATGTACCTTGCTCGTTCCAAGTAAGTTGATGTCTTGACGGTCCATGTTTGTCGTTCGGTCTGAGGTAGTGTAGGATATTCATGGAATTCCCAACTTCGGAATGGCATCACGATATCACGGTCAGATTTTAACTTTCTCAATAATACGATTCTATGTTCATCAGCCAATCTTACATGAGGTACTCTCCAAACAACTTTATCTAATTGTAGTTGCCATTCCAGTTTATCTTCAGTAGTTGCAGGGTCTGCAAGTATCAAGTCCTTGTTAGTTGAAGATCTGAGTAATACCAATTCTTGTTTGACATTTATTATTACTCGTTTGTAATCTTCAGCGAATCCCAAAAGCAATCGTAAAGGTACATGAAAATCAAAGTGACCGTTGGAATTCGGTGTTATAGTGTCTTTATCAGGAGCAACCCATCCGGCGGTGACTATTGAATTCTTCTCATGCGGTGTTAATGATGTTAATCCTTTCAATGTCGTTGTTATACCAACCTTTTTTGTCGAATCAACTGTCACCCCTGATATCTCATATCTTATTTCATCAAAAAGATATGCCATCGGGTTATTTATAAAAGGAACTGTTGAAGCAGTTTTTCCATCCAATTTTAATACCCGTCCTTCAATGTATAAATAACTTTCACACGGTAATGTGTAAATATCTTGTTGTTGAATGGGAATCCTTATTTCATCGTTATTGTTTAATTTTGATGAAGTGTAAGGGTTGTGCGTGTGATATTCCTTCTCCCATAGTGTTTCGTCGAATGTCGGTCCTTGAGATATATCCAGGATATCCATCGTTGTTAAGTTTCAATCCAATCTTCTGTAGAAAACGAATGTTGTCCGATGTTAACTCTTCCAATGTCGAGGAGCTACTGAGCTCCCGACTCTTCCGTTGCGGTTTAAATGATAATCCCATGTCGACTTTTATGTTGCCGCTCTGATGTGTATCCGTATAGTTATCGTTTCTCCTCTAAAGTCAACACTAACACCGTCTTGATCCAATATGTTCAGTACGATGTCTGAAATGAAACTAGTGTTTAACGGTAGGTATATCAAGTTTTGTGGCTTCTCAACAATTTTAAAACCGGGAGCCACTGTTGGATAAAATGTATGTAAAATATGCTGATTCACTCCTTCTCTATACGATCCGTGTATAATATTACACGTTACATCGATACTATTGACTTTCAATATTGTAACAGTTGTATTACCCGAATGAGTAGTTCCAGGAGTTAAGATTTTCTTTTTTGTATCTGTAAATCCAAGTAAACTGCCAATGGAGTTTTCCAAGCTGACATCGATATAATATTTCGAAGTTATTTCTGCTTTTAAAGTATTATTGTTTCCTTTAACGGTGATATTTTCTTCTCCGAGTTGTTTCTGTAGTAATTGGTTTATATCATCGATTTCATAAGCTCCAGTAGGAAATGTAATTATTTTCAATTCTGAGTATTTTCCTGAAGCATCCATAGTTTCATAATAATGTAGTAAATTGTTTTTACCTTCCGTAACATTGGGAATTGAGTTGTAGGTAGTCAAATCAAGTAATGCCGCTTCCCATAATCTTTCCTTGGATAGACGCAATGCTGGGAACAGCGTACTTTTCAATGTGGATGAATTTCCACTCAGTGACACTGTATACGATGACATCTTAAAGGTGACTGACACTCTTCGCTAGAAACTCCAAACATAAATGCCCACAGATTTCAGTGTTGTTAGGTTGTTCTCTTTTGTAATTGTAAAAAATGTTTTTGGAGTTTCGAAAATAATGTTGCAGTTCTTTCGGCGGTGGTAGATTGCCAAAACTATCAAAGTAGTAAACGGTTTGTCCGAGCTTTTTATAGCATACCCAATGAGTGCCTGGACCATAGGTGGAATCCAAATTTACTATTCCAGTTTCATTTTCCCATATTTTAGTTGGTAATGCATCTTTCATAAAAACTCCTCGAAAAAATGGTATTTTCAAACATTTTACATAATCATTTAACTGATGATTTGTTAAGGCTTTATTTGGAATTATCAATTGATTCTTTTTATTTAGTACACACGGTATGGTCTTAGGTATAAACCTGCTCCGTTTTTTACCATTTGCCAAACAGAAGTCTTCTTTACATTTGTCTTACGAGTTCTACGACGTCCTTTTTTAATGTTTCCACCTCTTTTGGAGCGCTTCTTCCTTTTGCAGGTCTTCCTCTGCGACGTCTTCCAGCACCTAACTTTGCTTTCGTCTTCATGGCTGTAGTTACTGCCCAAGCCGCTGCTTTTTCTGCAATACTTGCGTCACTTGATTTTACTCTTTGCCAAGCTTTTTCCGCTAGAATTTTATCCGCTATTGATCTATTTGTTGAATCTTTATACTTTGAATATGCTATATCGTGTTCTTTGCAAGCTTGATCTAATTTATTAATTCCAGGATCTCCTCTTGCTAAACGTTTTGCCAACTTAGTTCCAGGTCCACAATATTGATAACCTCCGGGCAGATGTAATTCGTATGGTAAAGCGTCTATCGTTCGATTCACAACAGCACCAATTGGAATCCGTCTGAGCAGGGATAATGCAGCTGATGTTAAACCACGTCCTCTCTTGCCGCTGTCTTGACGACGACTGAGCGATACGGTCTTCATTATGCTGTTTTATGTAACCAACGTCTTCACTCTATGAAATACTTTATGATAATGAATCCTTTTTTTTTGTGTATTCTATACTTAAATATTCATAAGTTTTACTAGTATCTATCAATGATTTCATCTTTAATCCATTGGTTTCTTTGAGAATCTTCGATTTTATTGTGTTTCATCGATGCATTAATCAAATGATTATGCATATCAATAACTACATTACCTACAAGATTCATTACATACTCTACATTAGTAGCATCTTTGTTACGTGTAGGATTATCAAGATTTGTGATACGTTTACCATTACATGTATACACAGATGGATCGTTATTAGAGGTTGCTATAACTTGATTAATAGTAGCAACATCATTCGGAGCTATTCTGCTGATATGTTAGATATTCTTCTATTTTTTCCATCATATAAGTTATTTATTTTATCTAAAACTAGTTTGTTTCACAACAACACAATCATTATCATCTTTACCAGATTTTACATGGGTTAATCGTCTACCTCCACATATAAAGTTAACACCAGTAGCTGATAGTTGTGGCACTTGTGTTAAAATAACAGCATCATGTTCTTCCGTGCCTAAACTTATATTTGACAATCTTTTATTTTTTCCATCCCCACTTGTTATTTTGTAGTTGTAGTAAGGTAAACTTTTCACTTCCTTGCATAAACTCATCACCTTTCTTTGACACCACCTGATTTTGTTTAACAAAAGCGGATGTTCCTTTCTTCAAGCTTTCATTCATTTGTCTCACGGTAGCAGCATCCGATGGAGTTGAACCATCTTTCAGATTGGACAACACTTTTCCATGACAATCAATAACAGCACCATTATATAAAATACAATTATCTTTAATGTATTTAATATTAACACCATCACTTTCTTCTTTAGGATATCCAATATCGTTTATAGTATATTTATAGAAGGAAAATCCATCTTTTTTCTTTTCTGGTATTACAGAATGCAAATAACGCTTATTGATTGTATCTGTATCCTCGGTTGGATCTGCCACATTAGTTATTTTATAATTTAAAGCATTGTACTTTTTCCACTTTTAGTCTTTTCCAACAGTAAAGCGTATTCCATCGCAGATAGAAAATAGCCTTTATTAACAACATCTCCATTGTTGACTGGTTTTGCAACATTAATAACCCTGTGAGATTTTGCATCATACAGTTGGTTGTTGTCGAGTTTTAAACTTGTAGATGTTTCCTCCTTTACTGTTTTTAAATTTGTTGCATCTCCATCTTCTTCTGGATCCTTAACAAACTTTAAACGTTTATTATTTATGTTATAGTCACCTTCGGGTGTTTGCGGTAATCCACTTCTTTTTCTGTTTTCTCCAACTTGCACTCCTAACGCGGAGTATCGTCCGAACTTGTCGACGCTCATGTTAGAACTGACACATTATACGCCTGCAACTCTTATATATCCGCGGACAATTATACGATTATGCCGCGATTCCTGAGTTCGTCAATCAGAGCTACCCATTCATTATTTAAACCTGTATGACCGGCTTCCATGGCTTCATGCAATAGTCTCATTCTATCAACCAATTTATTGATGTCGTTGTAGTAAATCACATTCGTATTGTATAGATTTTTCATCAATCCTTTGCCAGATGTTGAAGTATCTCCTTTACTCTTTTTACCATGTTGTTCAAGAAGTGATAAATCCATAAGTGATAAAGCTTTTCTTTTCAGTGGTTGGCTCACCGCTGGTGCAGTACGTAATGTTGGCAATTTTCGTGGAGGAAACAACTTTTTTATAACAATGTTATATTTTGTTGCACGTGAACGATTAATCATTGCATCCTTTAAGTAGTTTCTTTTATGAGCGTTAGTATTTTGTAGAATTTCCTTAAAAACACTTAAATCTTTGGATGAATATCTTAGTGGTATGTTTTTAAAAATTAATTCATAAAGTCCTTTTGTTCCTTTATATTTATGCTCACCAATAATGATGTAATCGTCTTGTGTTATTTCAAGCTTTGAATCGCCGATCTTTAATTCATTCCCATCAATTCTTGCTCCGTATACGTGTGATCTACTCAAATTCGGGTTTGATTTCATGTCATGTAGCATTTTCATTATATATTTTCTTCCAAGAGGTCCATGTTGTAATATATCGCTACTCAATTGAGTTAAATTTGGAATAGATTGTTCAGCTTCAGGTATTGGCTGTTCTTCTTCCTTTTCAACAATTGGTTCTTCTTCTTCTTTTGTTTCTTCTTGCTCACTAGCACTTGTATATGAATCATCATCTTCTTCTTTTTTTAATGCTTGTACTTCTTGTTTAGAAACTGGTAGTAAAACATCTCCTTCATAACGAGGTTTACCAATAGTTTCTGATATCTGTTTTAAAGGTTCCGTAATAGGTTTAAATGTAGTCTCTAGAAATTCTTCTCTTTCATTTAAACCCATCCTCAATGCACGATTCTTCATCCTAATAGAATCACTGAGTGATTTTATTTCTTTTAATAGTTTTTCTTGATTCACCATGTTTACACTGTGAAGTTCAACGTGTAACTAGATGTAGCATCGGTAGTTCAACGCATAAATACAAATTTATCCAACCCTATACGATATCTACCATTTTTAATATCTTCTTCCTTCATAATAACGAGAAAGCCATATTTCTCATTCCATGCTTTGCCACACATTTCTTTAAATTTCTCAAATGGCATATCCGCATTTACATGATCATTGTATATATGCTTTAAATTTGTTTCATCTTGCTTGAAGATGATCAACATATTTGCATTGTCTCTTATGAGTTGTTTTGGAATCTTACTGTATGTTTGACCAATATAAATGCTATCGATATTATGATGTCTTCCCATAGCGAAGTAATTCCTTATAGTGTCGTGATTTTCACAAGACACATCGTCAAAAATAAAAATAGAAAATGGTTTTGCTTCATTTGGTTGCATAATTGTTTCACTGGCATTAAACTTGTAGAAATGCACTTCAGGTACACTTGCAAGTACTTTATCCAATAATTGATATTTTGGTTGTTGCAATGATTTTGAAAAAATGTATATATTGTTAAAGCGCAATCCTTTAGGATTAGTTATAAGGTTAAAAACAACATTTGTTTTTCCACAATTTGAAGGACCAGTTATTAAACATCTTATTGTATTTGGTAGTAATTCACCATGTTTACCATGATTTAACTTATCATTGTCAACCGTCAATTCATCAATATTATTGATATTAAATCGATCTTTTTGTTGTACAATCTCCATCTTGTGTCAAGGTTAAACACACAATGAGCTATTAAGTTACTATACCAGGTCTTTTGAAGGAATCCAAGAGTCTTCACTTTTATCGAATCCTAACCACCGGACTTTAACCATATCCTTTTTCCTTTGTAAAACCTTCTCAACAAGATATACATCACCGACTGTTGATTTCAACAATTCATGTCCGTAGAATCCACCTTGAAGTAATTCACCCTTGTTATCCTTTAATAAGTAGGTTTCAGGTATAGTTGGTTGCACTTTATAAACTGTAAATACTTCATTAGTCCAATTTGGTAGATATCTTTTACTAAATACACCTTTGTATTTGCTTATACGAACTTTATCGTTGACTTTAAACTTTTTTGGTTGTAACTTTTCCAATTTAGGTGTTGTATTATTTCTGATGCGTTGTAATACAACCTTAGCATTAGCGCTGTTTACCTGGATAGGTTTCATTCCGATGGTACGATGATATTTGTTGTTATACTCTTTTATAAGTTGTGGTAATATGTCATACCACACGTATGATCCTCGTTTTGAAAATTGTTTGTACATCGCTCCTTTTAATGTTCTATTGAAACTTTCAATTATTGAAGCTTTGACTTCAGAATTTGTAGAATAATGATTTATTTGATATTTCTTCATTAAAGCTCCAAAGTCTTTATTAAAATATTCTTTTCCATCATCGGTCTGTAGATGTTTGATTTTGAATTTATTTCTTTGTATCGTTGTTTCCATAGCTTTTGTAACACTTTTACCAGTCTTATCCTTCAATGGTAAAGCGTCAGCTATTTTAGTAAAACAGTCTATAATTGTTAAAATATATTTGAAACCACTGTGCGGTATCATTTCAATGAGATCAGCTTGGTAAAGATCATTCATTCCTTTAATGATTGTACTTCTTCTTGGAAATCTTCTTCTTGCTGGTTTATGTAGTTCATTTACAATCTTGTCCTTCACACTTTCCATCTTCAGGTGTTGCTTGCACATCGCTTGTAAAAATACTGATCCGTACAACAGTTCATTCTCTTTTATATAGTTTGAATATAGGTCAAGGCCATTTCATATTAGTGTAAAAAAGAGGGAACATGGCATTGGGCTTGCCATGTCCCCTCTTCTTTACGGAAAGGAAAAAAAGGAAGAAGGTAGAGGACGAAGAATAGGTTTACTGGTCGATAGGGTTCAGGGAGTAGTGGCCGAACGGTAAAGTATTAATTTTATCTTCTAAAATATGGCGCTTGTCATCTTTGTAGCTTAATGCCCACTTTGTTTGTTTGACACTAAAGAGTTGATGATTATAACTTCTAATAGTGTTGAACGTTGCAGTTGTTTCAACATTTTCAAACAAACATCTTTTATAATGTTCAAACTGTACGTTCTTCTTCAGGAAAGAGGTTTTTATTCCTTTGGCCTTTTTCGTGACTTGATGTTGATTCCTTTCGCTTATGTACAGTTGAAATGAATATAGTTTGGACATTAATGCTACAATTTCCATCATCGGCACACCATTTGTTTCATCTTTAAATTTTCCCAATACTTTCTTGTTTCTGTCGTAGTCGTAATTTGGATGATCCTTGGAATAATCGGAAAAGTCGAAATCATCTTTATACATAAAAGTGCGTAGATCTTCGTACATGTCATTTGTTTTAATCCAGTAAATTAGTGCATCCGTATCCATATATGCAATACCAATGTTCTCTCTTCCATAATAGTTAACCATCTTCTTATAATGAAACTCGTACATGTGAGTTTTGGAAATATCCAAGATTGACATTCCTAGATACAAAGGACGATCCATTAGAACTGACTTCTTGTTCATGGAAATAACAACTAGATTTTCATTAATAATTACAGATGAACCAAAGTTTGGTTGTTGCACTAATTTCTGTAATTTTACTGGATCAGTTACCAAGTTGATATCCTTATGTTTCCTTTTGTTTTCCAAAGTCTTGCCAAATATTGCGTTGTTCATTAGTTTGAAGAAATCTTTTTGAAAACTTGATGTAGCGCCGGCTCTTCTTTTTGTGTTGTTGTCAATGTACGGTTTTAACCAACAAGATTGAGAGAATTGTAGTACTCGATTAATTTTTGTAATTCTTAATCCCAAGTCTAAGGCCTGTTGTATCATCCAGTAGTGTAAAACATACCGAGACTTGTTGGTTAAAGTCATCAATAATTTTGGCCATCTTCCAGTTGGAGAAATTTCGGTCTTCGGAAGAAGTGGTAAATCATAATGTTCGTCGTGAAGATGTTCGGGATATTCAAAATCTACGTCAAATATGTAACCAGTTTCTCCATATTTCGGTATATCCATTATGTTTCCAATTCATTCTGGGTCTATCCATTTGAAATTATCATATGGAAGGGGATTCGACATTGCCCATCCGTATAAGTTATTTGCATCAAAATAACCCAGGAATGTTGTTGGTTTTGATGCATCATAATCGGGCAAATACTTGTTGTTTGCCCTGACATGACGTGTTACACTTTGCGTCAATCCTCCTCGAACTCCTGACTCTAACATCAAAACCATATCTATATCTGTAAGAAGTTGTATTTTACAATTTGTTTCTTTCAACATGGCTTGCCACGCTAGTCCAGGCGAAGTGTACGAATGAAGAGGGTCCAATCCATATGCCGCAAAACACGTATTTCTAAATTCTTCCATCACATCACATAATAAAGTCACATCTAATTTAACATAAAAATCTGAATATTCTCCCAATGTTCTAAATCCTAATTCGTTCCATACTTTGCATGCGTGATCATAATCATCTTGAGATATATCCATGTCGTACAGTTTACTTTTAAATTCTTCTTTTGGAGGTAGTGATGTTTCATTAAATCTTTCTAAACTGTCTATGTAATCATATGGGAAAACACCTTTTCGAAGTACCAGATCCAGTTTGTCGCTGTTTACAATCTTCTTTGTTTCGATTAAATCTTGTTTCCTTAGGTTTTCAGAAAGTTTGGACAAACTCGACGGCAAAAATCGGTAGGAGTCCAAGAATCTTAGTTTGACGTTTCCAACTTCTTTGGAAAAACTTATGAACTTTTCTGAAGTTTCAGCTAACACATCGATTTTACCGTCGTCTCTTCCTAGTTCAGGTATTATAAAATGAGCGTCGTACCCACTAAGATTATGCAGAACCACAGGGATAAATAGTGGTAAACGATAGCTCAAGTTGCATTTATTACAAGCAGCACCCCTGTAATAACCTGTGAGGTGGTCGTGATCTTTAACTTTATAATTCTCAATAGTAAAATCATTTTTGCACAAGAAACAGTGAGTCGCATTTTCATGTTGAATTTCTTCTTCTTCGTCCATCGGTTTCATTGGTACAATATTTGTATATAATCTTTGTGTATTTCCAGCTATTGAATATAGGTGATCAAGAAATATTTTTTCCGCATTTTCACCACGATATACTAGAGGTTCTGAAGTTAATCCATATTTGTTCAAATGTTCTTCTGATAATGTTGATTTAACCATTAAACAAAAACTGTTTGGTTTGTGCATTTGATACTTGACACTTTTTCTTGCTTCACGATTTTCATCTTCAACTGGAACAAGTGTTGATTCAAAGTCCGCATACACAACTAAAGGGATACGGTATTGATGATAAACCTTTTGAAATGTAACGAATGCTCTGTTTTCCGAAGGTAAATTAATCTTTGCTTCATAATTATTGTTACATAGTCTTTTGTGCTCTTGTAACCATTCTCTTCCTTCTCTTCCTTCTCGTTGAAAATTAAAACATCTCTTGCAAATTAACTTTCTGTGTCGATCTTTAGAAAGCTGCTTATTAACAAGTGAGTCGAATTTCTTTATGTACACATAGTGAGACACATCTCCTCGCGTTAGTAGTAGTAAATCCGTATGATCTGGTAGCTCTTCTTTTGCAATACGTAAAGGATACACTTTGTTTGAACTATCTAATGCAAAAACATTGATAGACGTACCGGGATTTTTCTTCTCAAATTTTGATATATCTCCTAGTGATACAGGGTAAGTAATTCCTTGAAAATTGTACCTATGTCTTTGATTTTCATAGTGTTGGTTAGGTGTATCGAAATGATTTGGTACAAACTTAGATGTCATAGCATATCGAAAACATTCGTTATCTTGATTTTTCACATTAATACACGATCTTGTATCCTTGATTCTTTGTGGCAAAGGAATATAACTAGATCCCATTAATCCATAACCATGTTTGTGTACTTTTATATCTAATAATTCAATGCTTGTAAGACTCCATCCAGATCCTCTTCCTTCGTGTTCCTGAATTTTTGTTAATATTTCTTCTATACAGTTCTCTACTATTGAATCAATGTTTGAACTTTCCATGATGGTTCGGTTTTTTGTTATAAATCCTCTTGGTGATAATTCTTCTTGTACATTTATAAACATAGCTTCTAGTAGTAAACCAAATTTAAGAAAGTTCAATCTTTTCAATTCTTCTTTTAAAGTTTTACTTACGATTGGTTTTGCTTCTCTAATAAATTCTTCTAAGTTCAAGTTTTCATTTTGAATCTTATGATTTATTACTACTTTACCGGGTAAAGCAAATACTTGTAGATTCGGTAAAGTAGTTGAAGATGTTGCTGATATTTCATCTTGTTCTTCTTGTTCTTCTTGTTCTTCTTGTTCTTCTTGTTTTTCTTCTGCGTTGTTGTGAATTAGTTCTTTATGACAGTCTAATAGAATTTCATCGTGAAACGATTCCGAACATTTATCGCAATGATACATGTTGAGATGTTTACTCTTCGAAGTTTCGCAGAGAAATGAAATGGGCTCTCACAATCCTCCTTTTATAACGGTCCCCCTACCACTATTTCATCTTCTTCTTCTTCACTATCCAAGAAAATCAAACATTTTCAACTAAATATTAACCTTCTACAAAATTGATTGTCCGTTCATATTTTTTAATACCAGTTTTAATTTTCAATATTTTCCTTGTTTAACTATTATTTCTTTATATAACATTATTCACACTTTCTACTTCGAGCGTTTTGCTACTATCATCTCTTTATTCCATTTTAACAATCTGCATAAATACAAGTTCATTTGTCGCGCCGACTCACTATAAATCCAGCTAACAGTACACATCTCTACGACTAAATTACAACATGTATTTCAATATGAATTTTCCTTATACAAATACTATTTCAATAACTTTACAGCAAAACAAAATTCTAACTTCATAAACTTGATAGGAAGATATGCGAACTTTTAATTCAACCCCGGTTAATTTATGCGCAAATTTAGTTCGACCAACAATTGTTGAATTTCAGTTTTGAACTAACTTTTAATTTATGCGCAAATCTACTTCAAACCCTCACCCCACAAATTTGATAGGAAGAATTACATTAATTTGATACTTATTTCTACCGTTACACTAGCTCCATTCTCAAAAAGATATAAATAAAATGGTCCTGGATACTGTTCTTTTTCACGTCCTGCATGTTCCTTAATGAATTCGTAAGCCAATCTTTTTGAATATTCATTATGATACACTTCTCTTACATAAACAAGATTTTTTTCTTCCAGAAATTTCGCTTGAACTAATGGTATTTTGCTTACATCATCCTTGTCCATAAGAGGTAGCTTGTAGGTGAAAGTATTTGGAGGTAGTTTTTGCGGTTTATCAAGTAGAGAACAAAATTTTCTATAGAATTTCCGCTCAGTGCCTGTAATACTATTAAAAGACAAAGTGGTAAGCATCTTGACGGCACAAGGTGCAAGTACAGACTAGAAACCTGGAGGTTCATAGCCCGCCTTTTATGAGTTTTAAAAATGGGGAGGGGGAAGGAATAAGGATTGGGAAGGGATAAGGTGTAAGGTGGGGGAAGGGTAATTTGGTTATTAAACCACTTGCGCTGTAAAATAGCCGCCAACATCCACACCTTGTTCGTAGCACTCCTTCATTGTTTGAGCCCACTGCAGCATGCGGTCTCTATCATTTGGTGTTACAAGAAAAGAATTACAATCATCATACAATATAAAAGAGCCGATTCGTACGTAAGATCCTGAATCCAACCATTTATGAGCTTCAGACATGAATTTTTCTATTGTATCGAATGGGAATTGTGGATCAATTGCTATAACTTTCAGTTCTTCACTAATTTTAACGCTATAATAATCATCTTCATCATTATCTTCAGTTTCACTGTCGTTATTTAAAGTGTCTTCAGGTTGTTCAAAAACATCAGAAATTTCGGAAGAACTGAAATTTTTACTAAGATGAGGAGGCATTTTTAAAGCAAGTAATATTGTAAAGAGCAGAGACGAAACAACAAGAGTGGCGTGTAGAAGCGGAATGAGGAGTGAACAACGCTTGCTCCGCTTTTATAACGGTATGCTAATGAGAGGGGTAACAGCTGGCCGTGACCGATTATTGATCCGGGAGGTGGGTTGAAAGGAAGAAGAGGGGGTATCTATTTTAAATAATTTGCATAACTTTTGACTCAAATAAGATAACCAAATTCTTCTTTTACTAAAATGTTCGTCTTACATAGACGTTTTCAATGATGTATCGCTTGTCGTAATCGATCAAACCATTATCGAGATATAGCCATTTTAATTTTCAGGGGGGGGGGGTTCCGCTTGAGTGAACACGGGGGGGGGGGTTCCGCTTGAATGAACACGGGGGGGGGGTTCCGCTTGAGTGGACACGGGGGGGGGGGTTCCGCTTGAATGAACACGGGGGGGGGTTCCGCTTGAGTGAACACGGGAGGTTCCACTTGGGCGCTCATGCGGAACCGATCTTCTCACGAGATAGTCGTTATGTGATAATGAAGGCAAATGTTCATCGCGCCGCAACCACTAATTAACTCGCATTCGCGGTGTTCATATCTTTCCTACTCATTACATATACGTTTCCTACTTCATTATTTCAAGACTAATTAACTTGCAGAACAACTGTCTCTGTCTTTGAATGCTGATGAGATTTCATTAGGAACCATTCTTTGCACGCTATATGAAGCTACACCGGCAAACAATGCAAGTCGGAGAGGTCATATAACTGTACAACGGCCTCAGAAAAGTAGATCACGAGACTTAGAGTGTTAAAAATAATGGAGGAGAAACACAACGCTCTAGCTTGCACTTATACCAGTCGGGAGCATTTTTCAAGCGAAGAGTTTTCTTGACTGGAGTTGAAGCCGTAGTAGAAGTAGAAGTTGAACTTGTAATAGAAGAGCAGGCTGTAGTGGAAGTTGTAGTCGGCAGGGATGACATCGTGGTAGTTCTATTCGCAGTTCGCAGCGTAACGTCTGGAATCAGAATGAAATGTTAGCCGTGGTCGATGCGTCTTTTATAACGGTATGCTAATGAGAAGGGTTAACAACCGTTAAGTGGGGGAAGGTGGGAGGGAAGGAAAGAGAGGGGGTATTTATTTCAAATAATTCGCATAACTTTTGACTAAAATAAGATAACTAAATTCTTCTTTGACTAAAATGTTCGTCTTACATAGACCTTTTCAATGATGTATCGCTTGTCCTAATCCGTTAATCTATTATCGAGTTATAGGCATTTTAATTTTCCGGGGGGGGGGGGTTCCGCTAGAGTGAACACGGGGGGGGGGTTCCGCTTGAGTGAACACAGGGGGGGGGGTTCCGCTTGAGTGAACACGGGGGGGGGGTCCGCTTGAGTGAACACGGGGGGGAGGGGGGGGGTCGGTCATTGACCCTTCCGAAAGTGGGTCAAGGTCATTTAAGACTTATAAAGAACCAAGGTGATGGGAACAGTAGTAACTGTTCCCACCACCCTGTTTGCCTAACGGTTCCCACTCCCAACCCACTAGTTACGTTCTGCGAGGGACATCGACGTAATTTTGTTTGGCCCGTCCGGGTCCATCCGTAACGGGCCGGTCCGGGTCCATCCGTAACCGTGAATTCGAAGGGAAACTGGAACAGCTAATGCAGAAACGCAACTCTAACACCCACCCAACTAATCCCACCCATCATATTCCTAAACAAAATGCAAAAACCTAGTCCGCAATTTGCGGATGTCCCACCCCTTCTAAGTGAAGTTCAACGGAACTTCTGAATTTACAGTTAATCTACCCCCTATCATCTAGCTGAAAGGCAAAACAACAACATTAATTATAAATACCAACACTTAAAACTAACAACACATCATTATTAAATATCAAATAATTCAACACAACCAAATACCATCATTATTCTTAAAATTAATACACCTTAACGCTAAACACAACTTATAACTAACATCGCAATGCGCAAATTAATTCTTAAATTAAGTGCAACTTACAACTAATATTTACACACACACACACATACCACATTGCATTAAAGAACGCAACGTAGTATAAGAAGTTCAAATATATATAGGCCTACTATATATTTGAACCTCTTACCGAGTCGCCAACGACTTTTCGCTATGAAAACTCGTTGACGACTGACGCGAAAATCGGGCTCGTATCGCTCCTCGGGTTTTCGAGTGGTGGGGGTAATTAATGCAGTGGTGGGGAAATTGTTTCACTCCAGTACGGTCTTCAATCCACTCCAGTTCGCAGCAGTATAAAAATGAAACGAAGGAGTGGGGGTGGCGCATGCGCAGCGACGTAAAATCCAAGGTTTGAGGTTAGAACTTTCCGTGCACAGTAGAGCTAAATTGAGTAATACAGGACTCGGCGCATGCGCAATAGCGAGGAGTGATTCCGATCCGGAGAACTCGTTGCATTCGCAGCAGCGCTAAAGTGAGTAATACAGACTAGGCGCATTCACAGTAGCGCTAAAGTGAGTAATACATGACTAGGCGCCGTAGCGTGAAGTTGGCTCACTCCAGTACAAGTTATAGCAGCATAAAAATGAAACGAAGGAGTGGGAGCGGCGCATGCGCAGTGACGTAAAACCAAGGTTTGAGGTTAGAATTTTCCATGGTGGCTGCCATGTTTAATTCTGTTTCATTCAAACAATAGTAGTTCATGGCTGGCATGGGATGTGAAGTGTGGTAATTAGATGGGGTTAGCAACCGGTCGTGACCGGCCATTGACCGGTCATCGACCCGGCGGGGTTCCGCTTGAGTGACCACCGGGGGGGGGGGTTTAATCTCCATTTTTTATGAGGGGGAGGGGGGGGGGTTCCGCTTGATTAGTCACGGGGGGGGGGGGGTTCCGCTTGAGTGAACACGGGAGGTTCCACTTGGGCGCTCATGCGGAACCGATCTTCTCACGCGATAACCGTTATAAAAGAAGATTGTTCATCGCACCGCGACCATTAATTAACTCGCATTTGTGTTGTTCGCATCCTTCCTACTCATTACATATACGTTTCGCCAACTTCATTATACAAGTCTAATTGCTACTAACCTGGAGTTTCATTTACATTAGCACATGTCGTCCTGTTTGAATCACCTTCGCGTGCTCGACGTTATATCTCATTCATCTGTCTTGTTCTGACTTCTACACATCTGATATACTTCTTGTGATGGATACGCAATGTTTGAAATTGAAACTTTTGCGGACACAACATATATTACGAAGTAATTCCAAACCTTCTGTTTCAAAGATTAAAACTAATTTAACAAAAGTAAGGAAGAAATTAAGTTTTAACCCGCTATACTCTGCTAGAACTTTGCAAGTTAGCGTTGACGATGGTGTTATTCACAACATTTTGCGTTCGATGTTACGTTTCCACAACTTCGAACTTGTTACACCTATCGACTGTGTTCAGCAGGTTTTCATATTTTACCCCCACCCTTCTTTATATAAGCGCGCTCACGACAGTTCCTGTTTCATTCTCCTGTACACTCTTCAGCTAACATGAACTAACTTTTAATTTATGCGAAGTTTTAATTCAACCCCGACATACTTTCCGTACCCCACATTATCAAGTTGAATTTCAGTTTTGTACCAACTTATAATTTATGCGCAATTTTAGTTCAACCGAGCGCCATATCCACTCCCCCCATTGATTAATTCACCATCCGACAGGCCGGAAGCTCTAGACCCCCCATTAACTGACATCTACAGTCACGCATAAATTTCGACGCGTCATGTTTCATTCTTCATTCTCGTTCTATCCGCGGAACTTAACACTTCTATCTACCTTCTCTCTCTCTCTCTTGTTATGACTGCGCTATGTTTGAACTGACTTTTATTTTCGTTCAACTATTAGAGTTTTTATTAACACCGTCGAATTACAATTTTGAACTAATTTTTAATTTATGCGAAGTTTTACTTCAACCCCGGTTAATTTATGCGCAAATTTAGTTCAACTCCCAGTTGTTGAATTTCAGTTTTGAACTTACTTTTAATTTATGCGCAAATTTAGTTCAACTCCCAATCGTTGAATTTCAGTTTTGAACCAACTTTTAATTTATGCGCGAATTTAGTTCAACCCCCCAGTTGTTGAATTTCAGTTTTTAACCAACTTTTAATTTATGCGCAAATTTACTTCAAACCCTCACCCCACCTCCCCCAACCTCATTTAATATTCGACCGGAAGACACCTGCCCCGGAACATGGCTTCCGGTGGCACGTGGCCGGTTTTGAAAGTGGCTTTTTCTATCTACTAGTAACAATATTAAAGGTGAACAGTATTGATGTAACATGTAATATTATACACGGATCATATAGAGATGGAGTAAATCAACATATATTACACACATTATACCCAACAGTAGCTCCTGGTTTTAAAATAGTTGAGAAGCCACAAAACCTGATATACCTACCGTTAAACACCAGTTTCATTTCAGACATCGTACTGAACATATTGGATCAAGACGGTATTAGTGTTGACTTTAGAGGAGAAACAATAACTATACGGTTACATATCAGAGCAGCAACATAAAGTCAACATGGGATTATCATTTAAACCACAACGGAAGAGTCGGGAGCTCAGTAGCTCCTCAACATTCGACGAGTTAACACCGGACAACATACGCTTCCTACAGAAGATCGGACTAAAACTTGCCAACCATGGATATACTAGATATAGCGCAAGGACCGACATTCGACGAAACCCTATGGGAGAAGGAATATCACACTCACAACCCTTACACTTCATCAAAATTAAATAATAATGATGAAATAAGGATTCCCATTCAACAACAAGATATCTACACATTACCATGTGAAAGTTATTTATATATCGAAGGAAGAGTAACAACATTGGATGGAAAATCTGGTTCAACTGTTCCTTTTATAAATAACCCAATGGCATATCTGTTTGATGAAATTAGATATGAGATATCTGGAGTAACAGTTGATTCAACAAAAAAAGTTGGTATATCAACAACTTTAAAAGGATTGACATCAATAACACCTCATGAAAAGAATTCTTTAATCTCGGCTGGATGGGTGACTCCTGATAAAGACACTATTACTCCTAATTCAAATGGTTACTTTGACTTTAATGTACTTTTACGATTGCTTTTGGGATTTGCAGAAGATTACAAGAGAATAATAATAAACGTAAAGCAAGAACTGGTACTGCTCAGATCTTCAACGAATAAGGATGTAATACAAGCGCCAAGTGGAACTAAAGATGCCGATTTGGAATGGCAACTTCAATTAGATAAAGTTGTATGGAGAGTACCGCATGTCAGATTGGCGGATGAACATCGAGTATTATTATTAAAAAAATTAAAATCTGACCGTGATATTGTAATACCATTTAGAAGTTGGGAATTTCATGAATACCCCATATTGCCTCAAACAGAAAGACAAACATGGACTGTTAAAACCTCTACTTATTTAGAACGGGCAAGATACATAATAGTTGGTTTTCAGACTAAACGAAAGGATATTATAACTGCGCACGCTGGTCAATTTGACCATTGCAAAATAAAGAATTGCAAAGTTTTTTTAAATTATCAGTTTTTTCCATATGGCAGTTTAAATGTTTCATTTAACAAGAAACGTTATTCCATTCTATATGACATGTATGCAAGATTTCAATCGTCATATTATGGTAAGACCAATACACCACTACTATCACCAGAACAATTTTATTCAAAAGCTCCAATTGTTGTAATCGATTGTTCAAAACAAAATGAATCTGTAAAATCTTCAAGTGTAGATATAAAAGTTGAAATGGAATTTGAAGGTAAAATACCAGATGGAACTTCAGCATACTGTTTAATTCTACATGACAAAATAGTTACCTACACACCACTAACAGGAATCGTGAAGAATGTGCTTTAAGAAGGATTAATCCAACATCTGCACGATTTGTAAGGTTTTTACAAAAAATCAACAATATCTAAGTCATCTGCGAGTATAAAAGCGAGAAAAAAGAGCTGGAAATTCATTTCATCTTTGATTGTCGTATGGGTAACATCGTCCGCAAGATGAGTTCTACTACATCAAGTGCTAATGAAGAAACTACACCTTTTATGGCTGATAATAGTTTGGATATAGAAAGACAAGTTGAACAGGAAATGGATGAGTTCCTCAAGTTTAAACATAAGAAGACAGAAGAAGAGGAAGTTGAAAAAGAAACAAAGAAAAGAAAAATTGAAGATAACATTTCCACCAACATCTTAACGGAAGTATTTCTTCGAATATTTTATCCTATTTCTTCTTGTATGACAAAGACTGTATCTGCTGGAGTGATGAAATCATTGGATTACTCTCCTACTGTTATTTTAAATCATGGATCTAAAATGGTAACCTTCACTGAAACTTCTTGGGAATCTTTTATGAAACATATACATCTTTTGGAATGTTATCTGAGTAACAATACATTTGGAAGAAAAACAAAACTAGGTTTGTTGGAATCAAATATTGAAATCGATATTGTTAAACAACGTGGTCAACAATTAGTTCGATTTAGAGATTTAACTAAATATAATATAAAAATACATTTGACTAAAGAAGAGTTTTACACTTTAACTTATGCTACTGGTCCTATAACAAGATATTTAAAACAGCTAATCAAAGACTATTTAATTGATGCATTGGATAAACAACCATATGTTCCAATCCTATATGGTCCAGTAGATACTTCAATCTTCAATAGGATACCACATGAAGTAGATATGTGGAGACAGTTACACCACTATCAAACCAACTTTAATTTGGAAGAAGAAAAGCAAGAAACCAAGCAAAACGAATCATGTTTCAACAATCAACAATCGGCAACAAATTAAACAAATAAAAAATATTGTAAGTAAAAAGAAGAATATTGGGGGTATAAAAGGTTGTCAATCTGGATTAACATACCAGTTGCCTACTGAACGTCATCATGGATAAACAAGTTTCATTCTCTAAGAAGATAGAATTAATGGAAGTAAAGCAAGGTATCATAGAGTTTCAAGCATTCCGTGGTAATGATGGAAATTTTATAATTAAAGAGTTAGTGGTACTAGATATGATAACATCTGTTGTTTATCACTTTTTATTTATGCCTCCTTTACCATTCAACAGATTAACAACCAAAGCTAAAGTAACAAACAAATGGTTGATGAAACATTTTCATAATCTAAGATGGGATGAAGGTTTTATAACCTACAATATGATGCCGCACATTATGAATCATTTCTGCAAAAAGTTTAAAACTATTTTTACAAGAGGATTGGAAAAAGCAAATTGGATACAAGCATATACAAACCATGAAGTAATAAATGTGCAAATGGAAAAAGATTTTTATTGCTACTTTGATAACATCTGTATTTCATCTAAAAACTTTAAACATCAACAGTCTCAATGTGCTTTAAAGAACGCATATCGTTTAAATGTCTATCTCCAGCAAAGTGGTGGGGAAAGTGATGGGTATAAAAGCGAGAGCGGCACTAGGACAATGCATCAGTATTATTCGAACCTCCGGGGAGTCAACACCTCTGACGCGCAAACACAAGAAGAAGAAGACGAACAATAGCAAGAAGAAGATAATGGCTTGTTGATCAATTTAACAAACATTCTAAATCTACTATACTACCGACAAAAAAATGTTCAGAATTGAAGGAAGAGAAACATTATATTATTCACACTATTAAGAAAATGGAAACATCAATTGGAGACGCTATCAATTGCACACTAAGTGAAGCACCCTACACACCTGGTGATGAACCAAAATTTCAAGTATTTCTTCCCAAACGCTTTGTTCAACTGCTGCAGAATGAAGATTTACGACTGATTCACCCTGGCACACTCTACTTAGCATCTCACGGTCCTAGCGGAAGCAACTCTACTGAACTTACACTTCATGTTATGCCTACTAGCAACTAATCTGTAGTTTATATATATACTGTTGTACATGTGTGTAACTGATTATAAATAAATAAAAAATAAAAATAAAAAAAATAAGAAAAAGGCAACATATCGATAGTGTTTCTGCACTATCGATATGTTGCTTTTTTAAAAACACGTTTGGGTGACCTTGACCTAGTTTCGAGGGTATATAAAGGCCGTAATTTTCTTGAGAATCTCATCAGTCTACGACTACCTTTCGTGCTGTACGCATCTCTGTTGGCTCTCCAGTTATTACAAATAACAACATGTCTCTTAAGGTGAAGTGTGCATCATATGATACCACCACCATCACAACTTTTGAAGAACTCGACGATTTTACTAATGAATTGCGAGTGTTACTTGCCGGTGGTTATCGTTTAAATATTGATGTTTACGCTAACAACATGAGGATGTTTCCTAAACAAAAATTCTGCAATGAAGAAGTATTTGTTTCCACACAACCTTCAACTACAACACCATCTACTCAAAGTAATGTTAAGTTCCAGAAATATTACTGATGTTGAATAATATTGAGTGGTCGCTGTGGCATCTATAAAAGGAACGCGTAACCTAAACAGAATCATCATTTGCTTCCCAACTGACGCAGCGAAAACAACTACCATTACCATGTTGTACAGAATGATGATTGAATTTAATGGAAAAATCTACGGAAAAGACTATCAAAGTGTAGAACAAATTACATCCGATCTTCAAGTATTGACTAAAGAAGGATTCCAACCAAAATTAATTCTAAAATTTCCAGAAGTACATCCACTGTCCACTGAAGATCTCATTGCTATGGCTAAAGAAGAAAAAGAAAAATACAAACAAGATATAAAGAAAGAAAAAGAGGATGAAAACTCACTATCTTAAATAAATACATCTTACACTTGTAAGATGTTCTTTTTTAAAACTCCATTTGGATGACCTTGAGATTACCCCCACCACTTTTTCTAATCTATAAAACACGCTATCCTACACTATACACCTTCATTTCTTGGCTAAACTTAGAAGCATCAACATGGAAAACAAGAAAGACGAGTACAAACCACGCCATTGTTGTGAACAAAAATGTACCGATATAGGAAGATGGATGGTAGACGGATTAGCTTGTAGAAAATGTGAATTCTTCGGATCCTGTTACTGCAAATGCAAGACAAAACAACTACCACCACCAGAATTGCGAACCTTCAAAATTTATAAATCAAGATACTTCCACACTTGCTGTCCCTAGAGATGTATCAAATTTCATCCAGAAAAAATTGTTAATTGCCGAGAGTGTAATGCATGTTATAAAGACGACTTTTGTACATGCATCATAAATGCATGCAAGTACAGATCAGATTGGTCTTCTCATCCTATTGAAGCTTCAAATGTATAGCTGTAGTCACTGACTGCAGCTCTTTTTTAAAATTTCATTTGGTTGCCCTTGAAATTGTCCCCACCAACATATATTCTACGGATCCTTCAATACATTTCTCATTCCGATTTCATTACTCTGACTGGCAACAACATGGGTGACAGGTTTATTTCTTTTGAACATTTAATTACCGAAAGGGATGAGATGGAAGATCTATTTCACAACTTACTCACACTTATGGATAAGTATCCATTAAGATGGATCAAAATCAAAGTAAAATATGTAGATCCTACCAGAATATTTTCATCATCGTCATCTTCCAACAGTGCAGGGGAAGAAGATGAAGAAACAACTCATGGTATTAAAATTATTGAATTGGACAACGAGGAACAAGAAATGCAAACTCTGGTTAAAAGTAAACTTAATATTTGATTTAAAACAATTATTAGTGTTTCTAATTTATATTACAGCTAATACTTATTTCTACACACCACCCATGACCTACCCAAATGGGGTTTTGCGGCAAAATGCTCTGGCCGCCGGTTCGCATATGGGTATATCAACCTTCCCCCACCACTCTACCTTCCCCACTCCTCTACTTCCCCCTCCACCACCTTTGCCCACATATAAGCGACCCTCTGACCATCGCTCACCATTTGTTTGCCAACTTCCGAACAATGAGCTCCTCTCCTTTAACAACAAGTAAATGTACTTTTCTTATTCAATCACAAGAAGAATTACAAAATATTTTTCAAATTTTAAGTGATCTAAAGTAGTGTGAAATTGGGGATGCTGGGCCAGTTCAAGGTCACCTGAGGGATGACGTCATCGAGGTCAATGACCTCACCGATGACGTCATCGATGACGTCATCGATGACGCAATCGATGACGTCATCACCAATGACGTCACTTCCATGACGTCACACCCATGACGTCACAGAAATGACGTGCTGATGACGTCACCACCCCTTACGTCATCAAAATGACGTCACCGACGCCACCAAGGTCAAGGTCAAGCCGAAACTTAAAATTTTTTGGCACTTTTGCCGTTTCTCGCACTACGCTCCGAGTTTCAGTCCGAGTCCTCGTGACCTTGACCACTTGGAGCGAATATTCGACGAGAAACGGCAAAAGTGCCAAGTTAAACCTGAGTTTCTGACATGACTCTGCCTAAATGGGCAATCGGTAATCCCTCAGGTGACCTTGAACTAGCACAACACCCCCAATTTCATATTACCGTGACCTTGAAAACCTAACAACGGAGCGCTGACACCGATGCGCACCCCACGACGGCCACCGAGTGACTGACTGTCAGCTTCAGTGTACTCTAGGTATATGGGGAAGTGGAGGGGGAAATCTCAAGGTCATCCAAATGGAGTTTTAAAAAAGTTGAAGAGTAGAAAGACTACTCTTGTGCTTCCTGGGCGACCTCATCAATTTCTAACGGATCTGTAAACCAATCCGATCTGTAGCGGCAGGAGTCCAGAAAACAGGTGCACCACCCATCAGGTTGTCCGTAGCACTTCCGACAATTGGTAAGATTGGAGAAGTGAAATTTAATACACCGCTGCGGACAACAAGTATAAAAGTATTTGGATTTGTAGATTTTGAAAGTTTGTAGTACCGGTGGTGGCAGCTGTTGGTTCTTGCATCTACACCTGCAACATCCGAAGCATTCACATTGCCGGCAGGCCAGCCCATCCACTTGCCACTTTGGTAAGAGGAAACACTTATCCTCACAGCAATAGGTTGTCCCCGTCTCTTCCTCCCAACGCTTCTTTGCACAATATGTGACGCCTTGTATCTCCAAACACCTATGCTTGCAACATGAGATGCGCTTACTTTCCATAGCTGATGTTGACGAGGGAGCACGATGAAGTGATGCTGTGGTCAGTGGGAATGGGGTTTATATAAACTAAGGTGGGTGGAGGGGGAAAGGTCAAGGTCATCCAAATGGAGTTTTAAAAAAAAAGAAAAGAGTAGAAAGACTACTCTTGTGTATCTATAGCGATTTCATTGATAGTGAGTGCTTCTGTATGCCAAGTTGATCTGTACTGACAGGCTCCTAAATAATGTTTGCAAAAACCTGCAAAATGATTGTTGCACAATTTGCAGCCAGTTAGCTGTTTTAATGTGAATTCAATGCAACGTTCAGGGCAACAAGTGTACTTATGCCCTCTCATCTGGTACACATGGAATGTCTTCAACTCCGGTTTCGGCTTCTTCCAAGACTTGCACTTACACATGCATTGACCAAAAGCTTCACATTTTCTACACGCCAGGCCATCCGCAACATCAATGTCATTTGGCCATGAAAAACATTTCTGTTCGCAACAGTAGTTGAGTTGACTCTCCATGTTGCTGTGGTGAAGGTGCGCGATGAAATGATGCTGCAGTCATTGAGAGTGCACCTTAAATAAACTCAGTGGAGGGGGAAAGGTCAAGGCCATCCAAACGGAGTTTTAAAAAAGATAACTAGTCGTCCTCCTCCTCCTCGTCCGTTGTACTTAGAGAGCTGTCAGACGAAGAGCCCCGTGCAGGTGCTCCCCAGATGAAAAACAAATCAATTTTAAAACGAAGACCAGGATCTTGCATCATCAATTCCTTTAATTTGTCACATACTAAGTCCACCTTGTGTAAGGTGTCAACAACAAGCTTCCAATTCGTTGGCTCAATATAACTTGTAGTAGAGTCTGCCTCGCTGATAACCACATCCTCCGGCCGTATTGGAGTGTAAAGATGTGTAAAGTTCTTCGGCTGTAGCTGAGGTTCAAGCTGGCTGGAAGTGGAAGGTTGAGTGTGGACCCCTGTTGCATCGAAATCCATAGTCATCCTACATTCAATGTTAGGGTTTTCGTTTAAAACATATACCAATTTTTCATGCAACATATCTACTTCTGCTGAATCTTGCAGATGAACATTCCAAGAAAATGGCCATTCTTCATCCGTAGTTGAGTCAACTTGAGAAAGAGTGCTGTCCGCCATGATAGCTAAGCAAGGAATGATGTGAGCTACAGACTGTGGTAACAGTATTGAAAAGTAGAGGGGGTAAACCAAAAGTATGTGGAGGGGGTATTTTCAAGGTCATTTAATTTGGGTTTTAAAAAAAGGAAATAGTGGAGGGGGAATTCTCAAGGTCATCCAATTTGGGTTTTAAAAAAAAGGAATGAAGGTTACTCCTCTTCAGCCTCGTTGTCCCCCACATCCTCATTAGCCTCATCTTCATCGACGTCAGACTCGCCGTAAGGGTAGATCGGGGACATGGGCGAATATTGTGGAGATTGTTGACCGTTGTTATCGTCCCCTTGCATTCTAACTTGGGACCAATCATAATTTAAATTCATTTGTATTATGATCCCAGGGTTGTCCCGCAGTATTTCCTTCATCCGTTCGCAAATTGTTTCCAAATAGTGTACACTATCGATCGACAGTGTCCAACCCGTACTTGTACCAACATCAGTAGTGGAGTCAGCTTGGCTGATGGTGTTGTTGTCTGCCATGGTTGCTTGTCGGACAAGGAATGACGGTTGATGTGATGCTCATGCAGGAACATGGTGAAGTGGTGGAGTAGTGGGGGAATTTTCAAGGTCATCCAAACGGAGTTTTAAAAAAGGAAAACCTACAAAGTAACATTGAAACTTTCCAATTGATGGTGGCGAGCGTTTTCTTCTGCAACCTTGCCGACACATGTGACTATGCCATACAGTATGAAAAGTACAACCATAATAAGGCCGAACAATAAAAGATAGCCGTTGACTATCATGATATTTTCTGAGTGTATCTGCTTTCTTCGTATCGCCCTCTCCTGCATCCTCTTCTCCAACTCGTGGACGAAGTCACAGCAAACGCGAGGACATGTTTTATCCGTTGGTAGGTTTGCCATTGTTGATGTTGTCGGTTTGGCTGTTGAAGATGGAATGAGGTTTCCAATTGTGATGTGCTATGTACATCAATAGTCAAGTGGTGGGGGTAGCAAAGCAGTGGAGGGGGAAGTTTCAAGGTCATCCAAATTGTGTTTTAAAAAACCTATCTTGTTACTGAGCTTATAAGTCAGTAAAAAGATAGGTGTTTTTGTTCTTTTACTTCTTTAATATAATGAAAAAATATACATATTCTATTATTGTAAGAACAAGGAAGACAACTGCTAGTCAGCTGAAGTAGTCCAAGTTGTCTGGCTCGGTCTTCATCGACGCCGGTGAGGAAGCTGTCGAGGAGTGTCCAGGCTCTTCCTTTGGCTGCCGGGTGTTCCGTATATTGCAAGCGTAAACCTGCACGTTTATACGGTAGCCTCGTGCCACCATCAGCTGCAACTCCTTGTACAAGTCGTTTAGCTCCTGCTGAGTCTTGATGCTCACCTCCTCGTAACTTGCGCAACTGACGTTCAGAGACATCTTGATGTTGCTAGGTTGGCTGCTGGAGTAGAAATGAAGCCGAGGCACAGCGCTTGGAGGTACATGAAAAAGTGGTGGGGGTAATAGTGGTGGGGGTATAGAAGATCCAATTAAACAGTTCTAAACTTTTTCCATCGATA
Organism: Neoaliturus tenellus; assembly: GCA_030545055.2. NCBI lineage: Eukaryota > Metazoa > Arthropoda > Insecta > Hemiptera > Cicadellidae > Neoaliturus > Neoaliturus tenellus. The sequence continues at coordinate 208,890,984 of CM061531.1, forward strand.
CAATGGAATGGAACAAATAGCGCAGGTGTCCTTGTAATTTTCAAATCGAAACAGTGGCGCTAGAAATCCGAATTGTTTTATACCACCATCCTGTACGAATCGCCGAAGGTCTCTGACGGCGGCCTCGCCACAAGGCCTACAAAACTTTTCTCCATCGTGGAACTTATACCAGGAGTATTCCGAATACCCTGTATTTCCCCTCCTGTAGCGTTTGACATCTTCTTTTATTGTTAGTGGGATATTGTCTTGTAAACATGTTGGGAACAAGTCTTTGTGAGTTATAACTCGTTGTATGCAAAGCTCGTACAAGGTGCTCATCGTTTGCTAGTTGGCAACAGACTGACCGTTTTTCGCATCCAAGCAGGTTTGAATCCTAGTGCGGTAGTGGGGGTAATTACAGTAGTGGGGGTAATTGTGAAATGCAAAGGTCAAAGGTCAAGGTCACCCGCGAAGTTTAAAAAAAAATGCAACATATCAATACGTGAAGTCTGTCACATATTGATATGTTGCATTTTTTTTGTTTTTTTATTTTTTTGTTTTTTTATGATTCGTTTATTTATAAAACATTACAACAACAACATATGTACAACATTAAAACTTAAATCTAACACTGCTGCTTGTCAGCGATGTGGATGGTCAACTCTGTAGAATTGCTACCCGTGCAGCCGTGGGACACCAGGTATAGACACCCGGGTTGAATAGAGCGAAGATCCTCGTTTTGTAGAAGATGGACGAATCTCTTGGGCAGGTACACCTGGAACTTTGGATCATCCCCCGGAGTAAACGGTGCCTCGCTGAGACTGCAGCAGATGGCCTCCCCAACTGTAGTCTCCATCTTCTTCATAGCATGGATTATGTAGTGCTTCTCGTCTTTTAGTTCCGAGCACTTCTTTACAGGTAATATTGTTGACTTGGAGTGAGCATTGAACTGCTCGACCAAAGTCTGAAGGAACTGGTGAGATGCCATGGTCAGGTTACAGATCGTCTTCTTGCTCGGAGATGTTGTCGTCTCGGAATCTCGAGTAATACTCATGCCAGGTCCCAGTCTGCTCCCCACTTATATACTCTCCGTTACCCCCACCACTCCCCACTTCCCCATTTTGAAGGTAAGAGGCGAGTTTATAGGCATTTTTCAAAGCGCAATGTCTATCTTTATCATGCTCTGGGCTTTTTGTACAAATACATATGGTTTCCAGCATGTATTGATAATTCTTATCCAATTCCACATCATTAACCGGAACATGAGTAAATCCTTCGATCCATCTTTTCTTTTCCAGCCCCTTTGTGTAAATATTGGTAAACTTGTCTGAAAAGTGATGCATAATGTGATACAAGTCCGTGTAACTTGTAAAACCATCATACCAATCGATATGATGGAAGTGTTTTGAAATCCATCTGTTGGTAGTAGCGGCTTTACTAGTTAAAGACGAATAAGAACATGGTGGTTTAAATAAAAACGAATAAGGAACACTTGTATTCATGTCCAAAAACACAAGTTCTTTTATAATGAATCTATCATCATTACCACGAAATGCTTGAAACTCAATAATACCAGGCTTGGACTTTACTTGTTGTTCTTCTCCCTTGTCCATTTTGAAGGTCACACGTCTGCTCATTACGAAGTCAGGAGGTCAACTGATTTCCACACCACGGTAGGTACTACTTTTATACCCGGCCGTACAGTTGTTGGCGCGTTGGTGTATATTTAACGTGGGCACCGTCCCCAATAGGCCTAACCCCACAAAATTTTGGTTATTGTTTTAAAAACTAACCATTGTTATTTAAGTTTCCATCTTTATATTTTCCTTGTTTTCATTTTCATCACTAACACTTGATTCTTCTCCTCCATCTTCCTCTTCTTCCTGTTTTACTGATTTCTTATGTAGTTGAGCGTACTTTTCCAATTGTCTCCACATCTGTACTTCATGAGGAACTCTATTAAATATAGAAGTATCTACAGGTCCGTATAATATAGGTGCGTCCGGTTGTTTGTCCAAAGTGTCTTCCAGATAATCTTTAATAATCGAACTTGAAAACACCAGTTGTCTCAAGTATCTTGTTATAGGTTCAGTAGCACAAGTTAAAATGAAAAACTCCTCTCGATTAAGTTGAATTTTGTTATCATGTCTTGTTGTGTCTCTAAACCGTAGCTGATGATCACCACGTTGTTTAATAATATCAATTTCCACGTTTGAATCAAAAAGTCCTACTCTTGTCTTTCTTCCAAACATGTTACTACTTAAATAGCATTCTAGCAGATGCAAATGTTTCATAAATGATTCCCAAGCACTGTCCGTAAACAAAATCATTTTGGGTCCATGAGTTAAAATTACAGTAGGGGAATAATCTGTAGATTTCATAACACCGATTAAAACACTTTTATCCAAACTGGAAGAGATTGGGTAAAATATTCGCAAAAATACCTCACTCAATATGTTTGGAGAAATATTATCTTCAATATCCCTTTTTCTCTTTTGTATAGTCTTTCTTCTTTTACCTTTTTCTTCAACATTATTACTGGCGTGAAGTTGTCCGCAAACGTTTTGTCCATCTCCTTCCTGGTGACCTTGAGGATCTAAAAACTCAGATATCTCCTTCTCAATATCTACCACATTTTCAGGTGTACCACTAGGAGAAGCCATATTGAATACGATGCTACCCATACAACAGTAGGCAACAAACTGATGAGGAGTGGTCTGTACGCTCTGCTTTTATACTCGCGGAATGAAACAAAACCGGTTCTTACAATACATTTTTAACAATTCCAGTTAAAGGTGTGTATGTTACGATTTTATCATGTAGAATTAAACAGTATGCAGTTGTATTAGCCGGTATAGCATCGTTGAATTCCATTTCTATTTTTATATCCACACTTGATGACTTTACTGATTCATTTTGTTTAGAACAATCGATTACAACTATTGGGTAGGCATCGAAATATTTGTCAGGTGATAATAAAGGTGTATTTGTTTTACCGTAATATGAACTTTGGAATCTTGCGTACATATCGTACAATATACTGTATTTCTTCTTAGTGAATGACACATTTAAATTGTCGTATGGAAAGAATTGTGAATTTAAATAAACTTTAATATTTTTCAAGTCACAATGATCAAATTGTCCTGCATGTTTAGTAATGGCGTCTCTTCTACCTGTTTGTAAACCAAATATAATATACCTGGCTCGTTCTACATAATTTGATGTTTTAACAGTCCAAGTGTGTCGATCCGTAGTAGGTAAACTGGGATGCTCATGAAATTCCCAACTTCTAAATGGAATAACAATATCACGATCGGCTTTTAATTTTCTTAAAAGTAGCATTCTATGCTCGTCAGCCAATTTAACATGTGGAACTCTCCATACAATTTTGTCTAATTTTAATTTCCATTCTAAAGTTGCATCTGTAGTAGCATCTGCAGCTTTAATAATGTCTTTATCGTTAGAAGATCTCAACAAAACTAATTCTTGTTTAACGTTTAATATTATTTTCCTATAATCTTCAGCAAAACCAAGCAACAAACGTAATGGAATATGAAAATCAAAATATCCATTTGGATTTGGAGTGATCGTGTCAATCGTAGGTAATACCCATCCGGCAGGTTTAAGTAAATTGGTTTCATTGGGTGTTATAGATGTTAATCCTTTTAAAGTTGTCGTAATACCTACTTTTTTAGTGGAATCAACTGTTACACCTGATATTTCATATCTAATTTCATCAAATAGGAAAGCCATAGGATTATTTATAAATGGAACTGTTGTACCAACAGTAGTACCGTCCTTTTTAGTAACTTGTCCTTCAATATACAAGTAACTTTCACATGGTAGTGTGTAAATGTCTTGATTTTGTATGGGAATACGAATTTCATCGTTATTGTTTAATTTCGATGAAGTGTAAGGGTTGTGGGTGTGATATTCTTTTTCCCATAGGGTTTCGTCGAATGTTGGACCCTGCGCTATATCCAGTATATCCATAATCGGTTAATTTTAATCCAATTCTCTCTAAGAAACGAATGTTCTCGCGTGTTAACTCCTCCACAGCTGAAGAGCTACTAATACGGTTTCCCGTAGGTTGTTCGCTTTTAAATGTTAAACCCATGATTTTGTATTAAAGTGTCGATTTTAAATGTAATCTAATCGTAATAGGCTCTTCTCTGAAGTCTACCAAGTTACCGTCTTGATCCAATACGCTCAACACGATGTCTGAAATGAAAGTTGTGTTCAATGGTAGATATACCAGGTTTTGTGGCTTTTCAACAATTTTAAATCCAGGTGGTACACTTGGGTAAAATGTATGTATGATATGGGTGTTAGCCCCATCCCTATAAGCTCCTTGTATAATGTTACAAGTTATGTCTATACTATTGACTTTTAATATTGTTACTGTTTTCTTACCGGAATGTGTTACATCTGGTTCTAAAACAGGCTCATCGTTGGAAAATCCTAATAAATCACCAATTGAGTTTGGTTGAGTAAAATCTATATAATATTTGGAAGTAATTTCAGCTTTCATCGTATTATTATTACCTTTTAATGTTATATTGTCTTTTCCCATTTTAGTTTGCAAAAATTCATTTATATGATCAATTTCATAAGAACCTGTGGGTAACCTGCACTCTTGTAAGTCTGTAAATTTCCCACTGGCATCTTTTCCCTTATAATAATGCAATACGTTATTTTTACCTTCTGTAACATTGGGAATAGAGTTGTAAGTTGTAAAATCCAATAGTGCCGCCTCCCAAAACCTTCCTTTTTGCAAGCGTAACGCTGGAAAAAGGATACTTCGTAAAGTGGACGATTTTCCTGTTAATGATACCGTATAGGAAGACATCTCAATAGTGACTGATACTTTTAGCTAGAAATTCCAAACATAAATGGCCGCATATTGAAGTATTATCAGGTTGTTCTCTTTTATAGTTATAATATATGTTTTTAGCAGATTTAAAGTAATTTTGAAGTTCTTTTGGTGGTGGCAAATTACCGAAACTATCAAAATAATATACATTGTTATTTAGTTTCTTATAACAAACCCAATGGGTGCCAGGCCCTTCAGTATTATCCAAATTTACAATTCCAGTCTCATTTTGCCACATTTTCTTTGGTAAACTGTCTTTCATAAACACACCGCGGAAAAATGGTATTTTTAAACAGGAAATATATTTAAATAATTCAATATTGGTTAATGCTTTATGTGGTATGACCAATTGATTTTTTTCATTTAATATGCACGATAAGGTCTTAGGTAAAGACCTGCCCCGTTTTTTACCATTGACCACACGGTGGGCTTCTTCCTGCCTTTTCTGCTAGATCGTCGTCTTCTTATATTTCCTCCATGTTTTCTTGTGGTTGACTTCCTTTTTACCCTTCTTCTCCTCCTTTTTCCACCTCCTACTGCTGTTTTAGCCTTCATACCTGCTGTTACTGCTAAAGCTGCTGCTTTTTCGGCTATGCTAGCGTCACTTGATTTTACTCGTTGCCAAGCTATGTCCGCAAGCTTTCTGTCTGCTATCGATCTATTTTTTGAATCGGCAAACGTGGAATATGCGATATCGTGTTCTTTACAAGCCTGATCTAACTTGTTTATGCCTGGATCACCTCTTTCCAGTCGTTTTTTCAATTTAGTTCCTGGTCCGCAATACTGATAACCTCCCGGTATATGAAATTCGTATGGTAAAGCGTCTATTGCTCTATTTACGATAGATCCTACTGGAATACGATTTAAAGCTTTACTTAACAGAGAAACCGCTGTGGACGTGATCCCACCTCCTTTCCTTGCAGTGTCTCGATATGGACTGATGTACTTGAACGTCATTATTGTCCTTTTATAATCGCAATGTGCAACTCATGTGTTAACTCTATGACGAGTTGGACATAAATGAAATCGTTTATAGTGATCTTATATTAAATATCAATATCACCCCTATCTGATGATCTAAACTTTTGCGTATTAGGGTTAATAAAGTATTTTTTAAAAATTTCCCGTTTAATCCAACCACCTCTCGCGGCTTCGTCCCAAATTTTATGACCTGGTCCTCCTTGAAGAATTTCCGGTGTGAAATGATTGTGAAAATCAAATAACGCATTACCTAAAACTTTTACAAGGAAATTAACAGTGACGGCATTATCTACATGTTCAGGGTCTTTAAGGTCTGTTATACGTTTATTATTACAAGTATACACTTTACTATCCTTAAATGATGTTGTGATGGTCTGTCCTACAGTTGCAGCATCATTCGGGTGTCTTCCTGCTCTCAAGTTTGTAATATTGTTATTATTACATGTAAAAACTGCAAAGTGTAAATTTTGATCTAGATGTACGGTTTGTGATAAAGCAGCTGCATCATGATCCTCATGACCCCATGACACGTTTGATAACTTTTTATCCATGCAATCCCAAGCATTATTTTTGTATGTTAATAAATTAAATTTTTCATTACCTTGAACAAATTCATCCCCTTGCTTCGATACTACTTGATTTTGTTTTACAAAAGAGGTTGTTTCTTTTTTTAAGGTTTCCATCATATGACCCTCTGTTGCACCATCTGATGGCGCCGAACCATCTTTAACATTTGCTAAACAATTACCAAAACAATCTATAACCCCTACATCACGTATGATACAATGATCTTTTATATATTTGAGGTTTACAGCATCATTTTCATTTTTTGGATAACCTATATCGTTAATAACAAATTTATAAAAAGAAAATCCATCTTTTGTCTTTTCAGGTATCAAGGAATGTAAATAGCGTCTATTTACGCTGTCTTTTGCATCTTTAGGGTCATCTACGTTGGATATACGTTTATTGTTAGCACTATACGTTTTCCCATTGAATTTTAACGTATTTTTTAATTCAGATGACAAATAACCTTTGTTTATTGCATCACCGTTTTGATTTGGTTTACCAACGTTGATGATTCTATGATCTTCTGCGTCATATGTGTTATTTTGTAGTCTTAATGTTGGCGATATCTTTTCCTTTAATATTTTTAAATTTATTGCATCGTTTTCATCCGTAGGATCTTTTATGTTTTTTAGCCTTTTATTACTCATATCATAATCTCCATCAGGTGTTTGTGGTAAACCAGCACTTCTTTTTAAACTATTCGCATAATATAACCCATCCGAGGAGTAACGTCCGAACTTGTCGACACTCATGGTGCAACTGAATAGTATTCTAGGGAGTAACGCATTTTTATGAGATTACCCCACGGTTTCGGAGTTCATCCACTAAAGCCACCCATTCGTTTTCCAATCCAGTATGACCCGCTTCTTTAGCTTCATGTATTAGTTTCATTCTATCCACCAATTTATTGATATTATTGTAATAAATCACATTTGTGTAATATAATTTCTTCATTAAACCTGTACCTGTAACAGACTTACTTCTTTTTCTTCGTTCCTGAGCACTTACATCCAAAGTGGATGCCATAAATCTTCGTTTTACAGGTTTTCTTTGTGTTAACGGCATTGTTTGTCTTCTAGTTGGTATTAACTTGGATACAAATTCTTTATATTTTAAAGACTTAGATCTAAAAGGAGGCTGGTCAGGTAAATACTTTCTCCTATATGCATTTGTCTGTTCCAAAATATTTTTATATGCTTCCATGTCTTTTTCTTTCACTAACGATACTGAAGGCTTATTTTCAAATAATAATTCAAATAATCCTTTTGTGCCCTTATACCTTTGATCACCAATAACAATATTATCATGTTCGTCAACGTTTAACGGGCTATTACCTATCATTAAACCATCTTCTGTTAATCTCGCTCCATAACTATGGTAATTCTTATTAGGAATTGTTCCAGCTAACATTTTTACCATATATTTCCTTCCTAAAGGTCCTTTGTTATGAATGTTTTCCCCCAACAAGCTTATGTTTGACGGTCCTTCTCTTGCCTCTTCTCTTTTTTCCTCTTCACTAGCAGTTGGTGCTTCTTCTTCAGGTCCCCTTTCACTATATCCTGGTGATTCTAGCTCTCCTTCAGATTCTGCTCCGGTAAAGCCACTATATGTAGAGGATTCCGGGTCTTCATCACTAAAACCTTCATATTTTACACTTTCTCTTTCAAACTTTGTGATAGGTGCAATTGCATCCCCTTCCAATACAGGTTTAGCGAATTTTTTGTTTAATTGTTTCAAAGGTTCAGTAATAGGTTTAAAAGTAGATTCAAGGAATTTCTCCCTCTCGCTAATACCTAGTTTTAATGCTCTGTTTTTAGCCCGAATTGAATCACTAAGTGATTTTATTTCTTTTACTAATTTTTCTTGGTTAACCATGTTTGTAGCAAGACGTGTTGTACAACAATGAATGTTTTATACCATGTTCAATGTATTAATATAAATTTATCAAATCCTATCCTGTATCGACCATTGTTTAGCGGTTGTTCCTTCATAATTGTTAGGAACCCATACTTTTCAGCCCAAGCCTTTCCACATAACTCTTTAAATCGTTCAAATGTCATATCCGCATTTACATGATCAAAATATATATGTTTTAGGTTGGTTTCGTCCTGTTTAAATACAATTAACATGTTTGCATTGTCTCTAATGAGTTGTTTTGGTATTTTGCTGTAAGTTTGACCAATATAAATGCTATCTATGTTGTTATGTCGACCCATAGCGAAGTAATTCCTTATTGTGTTTTGGTTTTCACAAGATACGTCGTCAAATATGAACACGGAGAATGGTTTAGCTTCTTGTGGTTGCATGACACTCTCGCTTGCATTAAACTTTAAATATTTAACCTCAGGCACATTATTCAGTATCTTTTCCAATAATTGATACTTTGGTTGTTGTAGTGATTTTGAAAATACATATAGATTGTTAAAACGTAATCCTTTAGGGTTTGTAATCATATTGAATACCACATTAGTTTTTCCACAGTTGGAAGGTCCGGTAACCAGACAGCGCACGGTGTTTGGTAACAGATTGCCATGTTTCCCACTATTAAATTCTGAATTATCCACTGTGAGTTCATCTATATTATTAATAGTAAAACTCTCCTTTTGTGGTATTATCTCCATCCTTTGTAATGGTTCAACCTAAAATGATTCTCTATCGTTATATCAAATCCTTTTTAGGTATCCAAGAATCTTCTGTCTTATTAAATCCTAACCATCGTACTTTAACCTTATCTTTTTTCCGTTGCAACACCTTTTCAACTAAATATACATCGCCTACTGTTGATTTTAACATTTCATGTCCATAAAACCCTCCTTCTAGCAATTGTCCTTTATTATCTTTTAAAATATATGTCTCGGGTACTGTAGGTTGTACTTTGAATACAGTAAAAACCTCATTGGTCCAATTTGGCAGATATCTTTTACTGAATACACCTTTATATTTACTTATTCGCACTTTATCACCCACATTAAATTTTTTAGGCTTTAGTTTTTCAACCTTTGGTTTAGTATTCATTTTTATACGTTTTAATACAAGGTTTTCATTTTTACTAGTTACTTGGTTTGGTTTCATCCCGATAGTCCTATGAAATTTGTTATTGTAATCGTTTATAAGTTTTGGTAACATATCAATCCATATGTGCGATCCTCTGTTGGAAAACATTTTATACATTGCACTTTTTAAAGTTCTGTTGAATCTTTCGATTATTGAAGCTTTTACCTCTGAATTGGTTGAGTAATGGTTTATATTGTGTTTTTTCATTAAATTTGCAAATTCCTTATTAAAATATTCTTTTCCATCATCTGTTTGTAAATGTTTAATAGTATGTTTGTCTCTTTGTATAGCTGTTTCCATTGCTTTTGTAACACTTTTGCCACTTTTATCTTTTAGTGGTAAAGCATCTGCCATTTTTGAAAAACAGTTAATAACAGTCAATATGTATTTATATCCTTTATTTTGTTTGCTATAAGGAATCATTTCTATTAAATCTGCTTGATATAAATCATTAATTCCTTTTATCACCGTATTTCTTCGTGGAAACTTTCTTCTTGCAGGTTTATGAAGTTCGTTGACAATTTGTTGCTTCAAGTCCTTCATATTGCAAGTTTCAATGTTTGTTGTGCCACATGTATAATCACAATGAATGTTGTTTTAAATATTCACATCATTTATATGGGTCAAGGTCATCCAAACTTGTGTAAAAAAATGGGGAACACGGCTTTGGACTTGCCGTGTTCCCCATTTTTTTACGGAAGGAGAAAGGAATAAGGTCGAAGTTGTAGAAGGACGAAGAATAGGTTACTAGTTGATAGGGTTTAGGGAGTAATGGCCGAAAGGAAGAGTGTGGATTTTGTCGGGCATAATATGTCTTTTATCATCCCGGGCTGACAGTGCTTTTTTAATTTCGGTGACACTGTAGACTTGATGCTTGAAGCTTCGGATATTGTTGAATGTTGCTGACATTGTAGTATCTTCAAACAAACAAGTCTTGTAGTGGTCAAATGTCACGTGTTTTTTTAAATAAGATGTCTTCACTCCTTTTGCTTTCTTGACTGTCGGTGTGTTGTTCTCGTGGTACATCTTAAATGAATACAATTTCGCCATCAACGCTACTATTTCTTCTAAAGGCATTCCATTTGCTTCATCTTTAAATTTTCCAATTACTTTTTTATTTTTTTCATTAAAATTTGGATGGTTCTTCGGATAGTCAGAAAAGTCGAAATCTTCTTTGTATGGAAATGTCCTTAGGTCTTTATACATGTCCAAAGTCTTTATCCAGTAGATAAACGCGTCCGTATCCATTTATGCGACTCCAATGTTTTCCCTTCCGTAGTGTTTAACCATTTTGTTATAATGGAAATCATACATCAGGGTTTTACTTATGTCCAAAATCGACATACCTATGTATAACGGACGGTCCATGACTATTGTTGTTTTCTTCATACTGACGGCGACTAGATTTTCGTTTATAATCATGGATGTTCCAAAATTTGGTTTTTGCACTAATTTTTCCAATTTTCTAGGATCACTCACTAATTTTACATTTTTATGTTTTCTTTTGTTCTCCAAGGTCTTCCCAAAGATGGCGTTGTTCATTAATTTATAGAAGTCCTTTTCAAATGCTGTTGTCGCTACAGCTCTTCTTGTAGTGTTGGAATCAATGTATGGTTTCAACCAACAAGACTGGGTGAATTCAATTGCTCTATGAATTCTCACTATACGTAGACCCAATTCAAGAGCCTGTTGAACTACCCAGTAATGAGCCACATACCGATCTTTATTCTCCAAGGTCATCATCAATTTTGGCCATCTTCCTGTCGGTGAAACTTCAGTCTTGGCTAGGAGAGGCAAGTCGTAGTGATGGTCATGAAGGTGCTCCGGGTATTCAAAATCACAGTCCAAAATATAGCCTTTTGGACCATCCTTTGGAATCTGTGAAATGTCTCCGATGGTGGCCGGGTCGATCCATTTGAAGTCAGCATAGGGAAGCGGATTTGACATTGCCCAACTATAAAGGTTGTTTGCGTCAAAGTAGCCAAGGTAGACCGATGGTTGTTGCTCGTCGAAGCCGGGGATGTACTTGTTGTTGGCTTTAACATGACGTGTTACAGCTTGTGTCAAACCGCCCCGTACACCAGATTCCATCATGAGCACCATATCAATATCCGTTAGAAGTTCCAGTCGACAGTTGGTTGACTTTAGCATAGCTTGCCATGCTAATCCTGGAGATGTGTACGAGTGTAGAGGGTCCAGTCCATAGGCGGAGAAGCAGGTGTTTCTGAATTCTTCCATCACATCGCACAGCAGAGTTACGTCCAATTTTATATAAAAGTCAGAATATTCCCCTAAGGTTTGAATGTTTAGTTGGTTCCAAACATTACAAGCATGATTGTAGTCTTCAATGGAGATTTCACTTTCGTTTAATTTGCTGTTGAAGGCTTCAATAGGTGGTAGACTGGTTTCTTCAAATTTTTCTGTAGAAGTTATGTAATCGTAGGGGAACACTCCTTTACGTAATACTAAGTCCAATTTATCTTCAGGTACAATCTTGCTGGTTTCTTTTAGGTCTTCTCTTCGTAGATTCTCAGACAATCTGCTCAAACTAGATGCCATAAATCTATAAGAGTCTACAAAGCGAAGTTTAATTTTACCTACTGTTTTTGAGAAACTGATATACTTTTCCAATGTTGTAGCAAGAACATCAATTCTACCATTATCTCTTCCTAACTCTGGAATAATGAAGTGGGAGTCGTAGCCGCTAAGATTGTGTAACACGACAGGGATAAAGTGGGGCAGTTTGTAATTTATATTGCATGAATTACAAGCAGCTCCTCTGTATAAACCTGTCAGGTGATCGTGATCTCTTACTTTTGGATTTTCTTCACTGAAACTCTTCTTGCATAGATAACATCTTGATGTCAGATTATATTCTTCCTGTTGATTCTCATTCAAAGGTTCCATAGGTACGACATTACCATACAAGCGTTGTACCTTTTCAGCAATGTCATACAACCGGTCTACGAAATACTTAGCGGCTTCTTCACCACGGTAGAGTATTGGAGTGGATGTTAACCCATAGTCTTGCAATTGGTTTTCAGACAAGGTTGATTTCACTAGTAGACAAAAACTGTTGGGTTGATGCAACTGATATTTTGTTCTTCTAGTCACTTCACCGTCCGGCAGCTCCTGTGGTACTAACGTAGATTCAAAATCTGCGTAGATGACTACTGGAATCCGATATTGGTGAACTGTCTTGTTAAATTGGATACACGCTCGAGATGGTGGTGGCAGACTAATCTTTACTTCATAATTTTCGTTACAAAGTCTTTTGTGTTCAATCAACCATTCTGATCCTCCACGTCTTAGTTCTTTATATGTGAAGCAGAAACATCTTTTACACACTGTTAACCTACTTTTATGTTTTGATAACTGATTCCATACCAAGGCTACAAAGTCCTTTATCCATACATAATGGGAAATTTCACCCTTCGTTATCAATAGCAAATCCGTGTGGTTTCTTTGCTCGTCTTTTACTACCCGCAAAGGATAAACGTTGTTTGAATCATCCAGACCAAAAACATTGACTGAAACGCCAGGATTTTTCTTTTCAAATTTGCCAATGTCTTTTAAGGTAACTGGGTAGGTGAGACCTTGAAAGTTGTAGCGATGTTCATTCTCGTAATATTCTCTACCAACTCTACAAGGATGATCTTTAACATATTTGGTTATCATTGCATATTTAAAACATTCATTACCTTCATTTTGCACATTCCTACACGAGTTGGTGTTTTGTATTTTCTTTGGTAGAGGGATAAAACTACTACCCCTTAAACCATATCCATGCTTATGAACCCTTACATCCATACCTTCAATTGATGACAAAGTCCATCCAGATCCTCTTCCTTCATGTTCTTGAAGTTTGGTTATAAGTTCCTCCAAGCATTCTTCAATTATATCATCGATGTTGGAGGTGAAGGTAAGGGTTCGGTTTTTGGTAATGAACGCTCTCAATGCTGTTTCACCATCAGTATTGTTAAACATAGCCTCTAACACCATTCCAAATTTAATAAAATTTAATCTTTGTAGTTCTTCCCTCAAGGTTCCGCCAACAAGTTCCTTAGCCTGGGTTATAAATGTTTCCAGTTCCAATTGAACATTATTAATTTTGAAATGTGTTACAACTCGTCCTGGCAAGGCCGTGGTGCGCAGTTGTTTCACATCTTCCAGTTCTTCTTCAGTGTCCTCTTCTTCAGTGTCTTCTTCTTCAAAAGGTCTTCTAGCAGTAGATGGTCCAGCACCAGCAAATTGGATCACACTAGGTCTTCTTCTTTGCATTTGCTGTAGATAGCTGTCCCAGTAGTCCGTCTGCTTCTGGTGCTCTTCCAAAAACCGGTCAATTGAGTCTAAGTCTATTTCATCCATGGTAATATCTTCTTTTCTATCTTCTTCTTCATGTAATTCTCTGTGTATGGTGAAAAGATCTTCGTCTTGAAAGATTTCCCCACAAATGTCGCAAAGAGCCATTTCAAACAGTTTGGCTTTGAATGCACACTCTGTGAATGTCCACGCAATAATGAGCAGCGCACTCCACCGGGACCCTTTATATCCGAGGCAGATAGGTGGGGAAAGTGACGTCATATGGAAACAGGTTATCACTCATGTGCTAAATTTAGCCTTTACACAACCGTTTGTAATACATTTATCAGTAGCCTTGATAAATTGATGATATTTGGTCTAGATTCAATAATTTGTACAAGTTTTTTCAAAGACGTCTGTTTGAGCAAGTTTATGTAGGTCAAGGTCATTTGGAATTATTATTTTGAGCGGGGGATAGAGCACTAAGCAGCATCATTTACTACAAAGTGCTCTATCCCCCGCTCACATTTTTTTTTTTAACTTTTTGTTTAAACTTTTTACAAGGGTGAAACATCACCATCAGAGTCGGAATCATCCTCATCACGGAATAGGCAGCGATGACAATACATAATTCTTCTGGCAACTAACATCCTATCCATTGGACGATGGGGAGTGTCTTGTTCTTGTTCTTCTTCTTCAATTTCCAATTGGAATTCCATTTCTGACTCAGATGACGACTCTAATGTTTCGTAGGCGTGCAAGTCCACTTCATTGTCCGTTGAACCAGCTTCGTCAGAGTCCGTTTCAATATCCATTATTTCTTCCTCCTCTTCCTGATCAACCGCAGGTAGTTGGTCCTCTGCTTCTATAACTTCTACAGGTATTACCTCCAGAATTGAAAGAATTCTGTCGCGATGGAACACGGTGTTGTCAAGTGGAGCCATGGTATGAAAGTGGTGTATCTATCCAATTGGTTTGCCCTTTTTATACCCCCACCAACTATACATTTTATGTGGGTCAAGGTCACGTAAAAATACCCTTTGAGCGGGGGATAGACCACTAAGCAGCATGCTAGTCCATTGCCGCAAAGTGATCTATCCCCCGCTCTGTTCTACACAACCTCAATCAAGTCCAAGTTCGAGTCCTGTTTAACACATTTTATTCTAATTCCATATCCAATTTAAAAATTTCAATTTCACAAGGTTTACATTCCTGATGTATCAAACACTCCAGCTCCCTAAACATATCGTCCAGTTCGTCCAAATTATGATGTCCTACTTTAAACACATGGAGGTGGTTCATGCTTTGCATTGTAGCATGGCCATCAACAAACAAGTTTCTTTTCCACGCTAACATAAATTCGCAGTTTTCTTGAAAAATCCTTCTCACCAAACACTCATACACAGCCGTCAACATTTCTCTACAGTTTTCATAATGCACCATCACAGTATACCTGTCCAAGTTAGCACCAAGAAGAGATCCACTCATTTTTATAGCGTTCTACTGGAAAGTCCAAAGCAGAATGAAGTCGGGATGTACAGACCCCCTCTTTTATACCAGTTAACCGGTTGTCCTTCGTTTAAAGTGGGTCAAGGTCATTCAAAAGTACCCTTTGAGCGGGGGATAGACCACTAAGCAGCATGCTAGTCCATTGCCGCAAAGTAGTCTATCCCCCGCTCTGTATTCTACACACACACACACACATGTCCCTGTCTTTTCATTACATACCTAATATATATTCACTACCTTCATCGTCACTATCACTCATCACCGTTTCTACAAACTCCACCGGATTAAAGTTAAATTGTTTCAATTGTTCTTTTAAGTTTTCAATTTGTTGGTCCTTTACTTCTAAAACACTGTGAAGGTGTGATATATAGTCCGCTGCCTCGTTGAAGCTTGCTACTCTGGGATCGCCTAACTTCAAGCTGGGAACTACACCCTGCAGCCTGAAGTATGCCATACGCCTTTCTTGCTCCTGCCGTTGACCAGGACTAAGCAAGCCTTGTCCGTCTTGGCTCACCTCCAGCAAGGTCCGTAGCATTGGAGCTTTGCAAGCGTTTGCCCGAGCAACAGTTATGCTATGGAATGGTCGAGCAGGTCCACGAGTAGCAGGCAGAACGTTGGCAGCACGCCTTCTTGAAGAAGAAGCCCGAGAAGTTTTGCAGTTGGAAGCCATGTTGAAGTGCGGTATTCAGCTAAGCGATACAAAGCAGAATAACCAAACTGCACATCAATACCCGTATATATACACTTATCAGTGGTGGGGGTACTAGCTAACCTTGGTAAAGTGGGTCAAGGCCACCCAAAAACATTACCAGAACGGGGGATAGATCACTAAGTGGCATGTTAGTCCATTGCCACAGAGTGATCTATCCCCCGCTCTGTATTTGACATTCACGCACACATTCATACATACACACAAGTTCCAGTCCAAGTCTTTACCCACACACCTATCCACTCTCATCCTCACTATCATCACTGTCCAACAGGCTTTCACACTTCCTAATCAGTTTTTCCCATTTACTCCGGATATGAAGTAGCTCACTGCGAGTATTCTCTAGCATTCTGTCCCTTTGCTCTATTACTTCGTCGTACCACTCAATGATGTTTGGTGGAGTCTGAGTTGATGCGTCCCTCGTGGTTGGTTGAGAAGCTCCGCTGCTTCGCAACTCCTTCCTCACAGGACCAAAGCCGGAGAATCGGACACGACTCCTTGAAGAAGGCCCCGATCGGATTGGTCCAATGCTCGGGCTGGAGTTGGAGGCGGCCGGGCCAGAGGTAGAGGCTGGGATGTTCATAGCAGACATGGTGGTGTTCAGCTTAACGGTGTAAAGCAGAATGAGAGGACGGTTGATTACCACTCCTATATATACCCGTTTTTAGTGGTGGGGATGACACAGTGGGGGGGGGGGAGGGAAGAAATTTTGCTTAGTCTTCCCGGTCATCAGTTTTACATACCTTTAGCACACCCATTATTTTTTGTTTCTTCAATAACTTTACACACCTCAAACAGCTCATCTATGTTGTTATAATTGATTTTTGTCCAGTGTTCATACTTATGAGTTTGGTTGTTTATAATACATAAATAAAATGTAGACCCATCTCGTCTTATAAAACACTCAACTTCCATTCTATGCCGGTTTAGCACTTCCCAAGCATTGTGTTGATCTATAAAGAAGTCACCACCTTTGTAATTGTACCGTGACATGTTTATTACAAAGCACAGGAACAGACTGAAGCAAATGAACGGTTCATACGAGCTTGGTAAGAGCGTTAGAGTGGGGGTATCACGTGATACACAACATTAGTTGTAAGGTTAGCACTTTATTTTAAACAGTAATTTATGTGAGTCAAGGTCATTCAAACTTTGAAAAATTTTTACCTCCAAACACTTGTAGCAAGCTACAAGTGTTTGGAGGTAGGTTTTAATTTGTTAAAGATTTTTGTAACTTAGTCTTCACCCTCAAGGACACGGTTTGAGATTGTCCCAGTGACTTTACATCACCGCCAGGTTAAAGTATTATACAAGTCAAGTATTTTTTTTTTATTAGTTGACTTGTGTAATACTCCTCTCCCTTACTTTAAGAGGGTTAGGACTAAATTTGGAAAAAATAATTTGGAAGAAGAATTTTTGTTTTTTAAATATCGTCCAACACGACCTAACAATTTAGAATTTCTTTTGGTAGGCCTACATCCTAATCCATTTCCCACACAGATTGGCATCCTTCCCTTCGTATTAGATAGCCTTTTTTATGGATGAAAAATTGTCTTTGTACCATCCGAACGGGTACTTTCATTGTATGAAGGCTGCCATCACCTTTTACAATGATTTCTACTTTGGCATCAAAAGCTCCATAAGTTTGAGCAATAAAATAATATTTTTCATCCACTTTAAGTCTTCTAATATCAAGCGGTTGCGGACTGTGGGGATGTCTGGGTTGGGATGTTTTAGACCTAATGTTGTTAAGACTGTAGGGTCTTACTCTCGGAAGATTGATATTTTTGTTCAAGTGCGTTTGGCAACGGTCTTTATCTAAAATAGCAAACTTCTGACAGTAAAGAACCCCAAAGTCTTTTGACATCCACACGTAATCGCATTTATTACCCTTGCCAGCAGGGAGTTTAACACGCTTACGTTTTTGTGTTGGACGCTTTACTGGAGTGTTTTGGAGCTCTTCCGGTTTAGGCTGGCTAGAAGGGATGGAGGTGGGAGGTGAAGGTTTAAGAAGGTCAAAAGGTAGGCTGCAGACAATTTTGGGTGGGGTAGGTGAACGGGTTAGGTCGATTGAGGGAAGTTCGGGGGAGAAGATTGATTTACGGGGTGGTTTGGTTGGTGTAGGTGGCATGGGGGATATGGGTGAGGGACATTGGGATTTGGTGTAGGATAGGATTTTCTTAGTTCGACTGTAGGGGGTTATCCTCGACCTTGACGCCTCTTCGAACACCGCAGACTCCGATCCCGAGTCCGATAGCAGAGAGAGTGCTGGAGAGGCTATCAGGACTCGTCCGCTGGGGTTCTTTGAAGATGCCGCGGGTGCGCCAGCCTCTTCCGAAGCCGCAGGTGCGCCAACCTCTTCCAATGTTGGTGGCAATGGTGAAAGGCTGGGCATCGAGGCATGCTGCGGTGGCGGTGGCGGCGGCGGCGGCATCGTCAGGAAGCTCAGAATCTGTGATGTCATCAGGTATTCCAGGATCGGAGCGGAGGACGATGAGGGCTTAGGCGTGTTGGCCGAGGTTGAAGCTGATGGGTAGTTCTTCAGCTTAAGTCCCATTTTACCCATTGTAATGAATGGAATAAATGAAAGGAATAAATGTGAAGAAAGAAGTAAGTTATAAAAGATCTCAAGTGCAAGAGAGAACCTGTCCGTATGGGAGCTTGGACCGGAATGAGAAGTGCGTGCAACCCGGCCGCCTTATATCCCCACCGGGCCTGCCACGCCCAGGATATCAGGGGTGGGGGTGGGGGTGGGGGTGGGGGGGGGGCTCGCACTTTTTGTCGGGGGGGGGCTCGCACTTTTTGTCGGGGGGGGGGGGGGTTCGCACTTTTTGTCGGGAGGGGGGGGGGTTCAATTTAAAACAATAAGCCTCACTTAAGGCGTTTATGTTAACATCGCTGAAGCCTCCAAAAAAAAGACACACTTATAGACGAGTCAAACCTTGTGTGTTACTTGACTTGTACATTTTTTAAAAGAGCTTAATATATTTACCGTGTTAATAAGACCTGACTGTTAAAGAATTTTGAAAACTTTTATATATTTAGGTCAAGGTCACGGAAAACTTTAAAAAAATTAAGCCCCACACCCCCCAATGGGGTGTGGGGCACTTGGGTTGTCATCGCTGTAGCCTCCGAAGAGACCCAACTATGACAACAAGGCAACATCCAATGTCGTGTTCCCTTCGCCACGCAAGACTTGTAAACATTTACTGCATTGTCTTTTCAATAGCTAACAAAATATTTACTTAATTTTGAGAGAGGTTGAGGACAGCCCTAGTGGCTTACGTCCTCGGTCCGAGTGCAGAGGCCGCCGCAAATTGGCCACAGCTGTGGTCTGCATGCCAGCGTACTAACGGACCGGTTCCCAACCCAGCCGCAATATTGCATGCCTGAGAGGACCCATGCTAAAATTGGTTTAAAATTGTTTTACACGGGGGTCTACTCCCGTACCCTACCTTTAATATTTAACTTTATCAATGCAGTAAATTTTTATAAATCTTTGTGGGTCAAGGCCACACGGACATTAAAAAATTTCGGCCCCCGTACATCCATGGCGAACCACGAATGTTCGGGGGCCTTGGGGACTAAAAAACACAAATAGCTAATAAAGATTCATTTACATAATTTTGAGTTTCCAGAAGGGAAACAAGAGGTTGAGGACAGCCCTAGTGGCTTACGCCCTCGGTCCGAGTGCAGAGGCCACCGCAAATTGGCCACAGCTGTGGTCTGCATGTCAGCGTACAAACGGACCGAGTCCCAAACCCAGCCGCAATATTGCATGCCTGAGAGGACCCATGCTAACGTTGGTATAAAATGCTTTTACACGGGGGCCTACTCCCGTTCCCTGTCTTTACAATTTACTTTGAGCATTGCAAAAGCTCAAGGAGGGGATTGCTAAAACAAGCGTATACACTTTAGAAAGATATAACACACTTACAACACAAAATTGAGCTCAACGTAGTCAATGCTGGAACAAGCACATACACATTAAACACATATAACAAACAAGACACAAAGGATAAAAAGACACACAGGAGACATAGGGTGCAAGTAAAACACTGTCATATAAAACAATTCGCAATACCCAAACGCAAGCGCAATATCTTACAACTAATACAAGTCTTAAAGTTAGAGTAGACTTCGCTAAACACTGAAGGCGCCATTCAATGTTTAGTGATGCCTATGGCGGTCCGTCCCGATCGTTCACGTTCAACGCGCGGGAGCGGACTGCGAGCCGGCTCTGGCCGGGCCCCCTTATATCCCCACCGGGGCTGCCACGCCCAGGATATCAGGGGTGGTGGAGGGGGTGGGGGTGGAGGGGGGGGGGCTCGCACTTTTTGTCGGGGGGGGGGCTCGCGCTTTTTGTCGGGGGGGGGGGCTCGCGCTTTTTGTCGGGGGGGGGGGGGTCGAGGTAAGTTAAGTGGGTCAAGGTCACCCACAACACTTGTACTCTAAGTGTTGGCTATACCCCCACCACAACTGGGTCCCTAGGCTGCACAACACCGCTTCGCCAGTATGTCTCCGGCTTCCATGCGGTGCGTCTCGCTGTTCTCTAGCTCTCTATATGTAAGTAATTTTACAAGTTCTGAATGTAGGTCACTACACTTTAACTCTGGGACGATATCGACTTGTAGTATTTCAGTGTTTTGACTCAAGGTCATCACACTTTAACTCTAGCACATCGGTTATCGTACCAGAGGTGTTTAATAACCTAACTTGTAATGTTTAGGGTGGCGTTTGCACGCCACGTAGTATCACCATGAGTGTCCAGTCCAAGTTATAAGTTAAATTAATTTTACTGTAATCTTTTCCATTTCCACTTCGTTTTGCCAAAGTATAAGGTGTCGCTTAATAAAGTGGTATTTCTCTAAAGTTATAGGGGATTGCAGGGATACAATTAGTTTATTTAGGAGACTCTTCATCTTGGAGTTTAACACAATTTCCACTTTGACTTTGCTTCCTCGGCTCTCACAGCCTAAGCTGTACAGAAATGTTTCTTCTAGTGCCAACTCGGGCCAAGAGAACAGTGTGTTCACTGTAGGACAGCTCATGGTGAAGTGATTAGAGATGTTCGATATTTTTGTTTCGGTGACAAAGTCACCGATATTGCTCTGTCACCGATATATCGGTGACAAGGCACTCGAGCAATCGGTGACAGCAAATTCAGTGACAGGCGCAGAACACCACCGCGCAGGCACCTAATCCGTTGCTACACAACGTCACCGGTCGCCGCGCCGGTCACCGATTGGCCGACGAGTGGTCACGAGGCTGCCTTCGCCTTTGCTTCGGGCCACTTCGCAATGGTTCGGGTGGAATCGGGCACTAGCACGTTGGCTCTGTCACTGATCTCCCGGCAACAGCGCCAGGCCCAGGTCGCTGTCACCGATCGATATACTCTAGAGATTTTGGATTCAGTGACACAAAATATCGGCGACAAAGCGGCCAATCAGAGGGCGCGATCTGATGGCTTCGCTGGAGCCGTTAGCGTTACGATATTTACAACACTGGTTAAGGGTCGCATCGTAATGGAATCCGAAATCATATAGACTCGAAAATCGCTAACGTCGTGTATCTCTTTAACAGTCATTAACAGTAATTTGTTACTCAGATAATTTTGTAACTTGTCACCGAAATAAAAATATCGAAAATTCATTTGCTCAGTGGCGCGACTGCCGCAGCCGCGGTATCTGGTTCTCCCCACCACTCGCGGCTCTGTCACCGATTTTCCTGTCACCGATTGAAGTCACCGATATTTCCTTGTCACTGGAACTGAAGTCACCGATATTTGAAAGTCACTGGATCGCACATCTCTAGATGCGATACTCCAGCGTACCACCTCACCTTCCCCCACCACTGTGACCTTCCCCCACTCCTGCTGTTTCCCCCACCTCTTTTCCCTTGACTCATGCGCTACAAGCAGTCTCTCAGTATTGTGCGGACTTTTGTGAGGAGAAGCCATGTCGCGGGACACTTTAGGTAAGAAACTTAGCCGTGTTAAGGCTTTATTAGTTGCTCACTGTCCACCACTCAAAGTTAAGAGAGTTTCGACTTTAGCTAAGTGGCGCAAACTGTTGCGCGGACACCCTAAGTTTTATACAAAACAGACTAATGTAAGTTTTACTGATGAGGATTTGTTTAAAATATTGGATGAAATGACTTTTCCTTGCAAAATTCAGTTAGTTACTCCCATTCCTGACAGTTTAGAGTCTTAGTCTTTCAAGCCGATATACCTAGAGTACACTGAAGCTGACAGTCAGTCACTCGGTGGCCGTCGTGGGGTGCGCATCGGTGTCAGCGCTCCGTTGTTAGGTTTTCAAGGTCACGGTAATATGAAATTGGGGGTGTTGTGCTAGTTCAAGGTCACCTGAGGGATTACCGATTGCCCATTTAGGCAGAGTCATGTCAGAAACTCAGGTTTAACTTGGCACTTTTGCCGTTTCTCGTCAAATATTCGCTCCAAGTGGTCAAGGTCACGAGGACTCGGACTGAAACTCGGAGCGTAGTGCGAGAAACGGCAAAAGTGCCAAAAAATTTAAGTTTCGGCTTGACCTTGACCTTGGTGGCGTCGGTGACGTTATTTTGATGACGTAAGGGGTGATGACGTCATCAGCACGTCATTTCTGTGACGTCATGGGTGTGACGTCATGGAAGTGACGTCATTGGTGATGACGTCATCGATTGCGTCATCGATGACGTCATCGATGACGTCATCGGTGAGGTCATTGACCTCGATGACGTCATCCCTCAGGTGACCTTGAACTGGCCCAGCATCCCCAATTTCACACTACTATCTAATAAACACTCCAAATAACACCATTACTATCACTGTGGAAGTTTCCTACAATTCTTCTGATTACGAAAACATGGAAAGCGAAGACGTCGAAGTTTTACAGCTGCCAAACAATAGTCTTCCATCTTCCAAAGCTGCAACACCCGACACAGCTAATAATGATGTTTAGTCGACTATAATTATTTTCTTTACCCCTCCACTATTTTACAGTAATATATACCCTGTCCCTATATCTGTTTCTCATTTCATCGCCAACTTTCTTACCGTCAACACCGCTCCCATTTTAACTGCACACATTTAATACACGAAGATGATGGATGATTTTTCATTTACATCACAATTGGAAGAGGATAAACTCAAACTCGAAATCAACAGACTACAATTGGAAATGAAGAATCAACAAGAAATGATTCAGCTTTTACAACTATTCAAATGCGTACTGTGGATAGTGTGTTTTTATCTTATCATCGCTATCACCTTTGGCATCTACCACTCCATCGCCAGTAAACAATACTCCAACACTTCCTCAAATAAAACCACTACTTTTCTTTGATTAAATAAATTTCTACCCACCTTCAATCTAACCCCTCGGGGCTCACCTTTTTTAAAAACCCCACCAGATGACCTTGACCCACTTCCAAAACCCACCCATCACTGTCAAAAAACCCCAGCCGCTACTACCCCTACAACAGTTACAACCGCTGACCTTGAACTGGACCAGGAGTAGGCAAACCCCACTACTATCCCCATTGTTGGTGCTCCTATTGTTCAAGACTTATGAAGGAAAAACTTTGGTAGTGCCTTATATCCGACAAATGTTCAAACCCTTGAGTTGGGTAACCTTATACATAGTTTTGTTACGAACCTTTAAAATGTAAATAAAAATTAAATAATCATTGTTAAAAAATCAAGCAATATAAAAATTATGTTTCACATAGTTTGATATAAACCCGTTTAAAAGTAAAAGAGGATTCTAGAAATATTGAAAATAATGTATGGAAAATTAAATTGGGATTACCACATACATTACATGAACAAAATTGTCTTCTGAACATTATGATCTGTGACAAATGGCTAAAGTTTTAATAATGTTTACATTCAAACTATTTTGCATTAATTTATTAGCATCAAGTATACGCTATAAGTAGCTATAAAGCAACAACTAAAAAGAATTTGAATATAACCGGCACCTTACGGGGGTTACACAATTTCATGAACACCGACAAGTTTATGGTGGTTTGTGCGAACAACTCTATCTTTCAACCACCGTTTCGTCTGATCTTCTACAGTACAAAACGAGTTTTGAATAATTTTTATCTCAAATACCTATGTTCCATGCCTTGAATAACACTGTCAAAGGTGCAACTGTTTTCTAAAACAGCTTGTGCTTCACCCACATGTCGGGTTTTGAATTTATACAGTTGTAATTTTTCAGCTGTGTGAGGTTAAGTCTGTCCTTTGCTGCACTGTTTTCAACATGCATAATTGCACGGCAATGTGCAAGATAATAACTTTTTTACTTATTTTATGCAGAGCTTGGTTAAGCCAGTTTTCAATGTGGTTATGATCATTGAAAACTGTTTCTAACACTTTATATTCATTTCATTAAAGTCTGCACAAGACTTGCATTTCTTTTCTGGCCGTAGCCTTCTTCACCAGCAGGTACTGAGTTATAACAAGCCACACACTTGTGAGCTCCCTCTGGTTTATTGCCATTTGAGCATTCAATATATAAAGTTCCGTCGTTGAGTTTTATATCACAGTCCATGTCACACATGCATCCCAACGAGCTGTAAAAAGGCTGAGAAGTGTGTACAGATTTAGAAATCTATATAAATACCAGCAATCACTGATACTTTCGGTATTTTACTACTGCTCTCCTACATATGGTAACAGTATATCTAAGGAGCACTTTTGTCGGATCCAAAAAATACTGATCCATTAGCTCTTTTCACTGCTTTAAAAGGTTCGACCATGTATACACCTTCCGCGAGATGGCCAATTTATTGCCCATGACAACAGTAAACAGGATGTTGACGTGCTGCGAGACCCAGAGTTTTGACGTTACGTTAGCCCGACTATCTTTCGCGAGAAGCTCTCTTCCGTGACGAGGTTCGAGAGCGTAGGACTCGCCATGGAGGCTTCACTTGCCAAAAGTGCTTTTGGAACTAGGTAGAAAAAGCTTTTCCTACTTAAGCCCTCAGTTGTATAACGGCCTCCCTGATGACCTAAAAGATCTTACTTGTAGTCATTCTAAGTTGAAATAACTAGGTTCTAAGTATAGTTTTTGCTAGAGTCTGTTTATCTATAAGTATTGGAAATGTTTCGCGATAGTTGTTCTGAAAAGCTGATGCATCAGAAAAACGTTAAACAATAAATAATTTTTATTTATTTATTTTTTTATTTTATATACTAACTGGCCTAGAGAAACGATGCCTCAGCAAAATACAGCCATCGACAACCTTGTTTTAGTTGAAGGTGATTACTCTAAAATCAGCTGAACCAGAGCTAAAACCTATACGAAAAGGGAACTCGGTTATTGTGCAAGTCTCTTCAATGATAAGTAGACCTACTTAAATTAAAATTATGATGACTAATATGTCATCAAACGACACGTTATGTGATATTAAACGTATAATTAACATTATGATAAATTAACAAGCATTTAAAAGAGGTTTTTTTTACTCATCGATCGTTGAATATAATATTATGAAGATTATTTTTCAGGAACTTCAGTCCACAAGTAATGGTTGATAACATTTTAAGTACCTGGACATTACTCGACTCCCACCTCACCGCTAGGGATCGCGCCTGGACGATATGTCGATACTGTATAGTGCCTGAATAAACAATTAGAATATATTTTAAATAAAAATATTTCTAATATTACAAGAATTTAACCCATATTTGACTATTTTTGAGCTGGCAATAACATTGCTTCATTCTTATTACTGTACAATCATTTTCCAGATAGCTCCAAAGCGTTATACCGTAGCACGATGGAGGCGGGGGTGTGGGGACTCCGACTGCGTCGCCGGCGGCCGTGCTCTTTGATTTCGGGATGGTCCCCCCTCCAACACGAACAACTGTGTGTTTTGTTTTCATACGCTTTTGGTTAATCGACGTTATTAATTTTTCTACATAGATTCCCATAAATTTACTTAAACAAGGGAATCTGTTTTACTACGTAATATGTTGAAACGCATTTGTGTTGTATCAAGTAAAGCCTATCTACTTTCATCTTATTTCCGTTTATGTTTAAATTTAGGTTTGTTAGTAGTTTCAATTAGTCTGTAGTATTTTAAGTTTAACATACTGTTTGGATGAAAGGATTATTTTGTTAACTTTATCAAACCTTTTTTATAAAAATATGGAAAATTGCGAGTACTTTGTTTCTTATAGAATCTAATAATATTGTAATAGAATGTAATAATATGTTATAATATTTCAGTTTAAGTTAACTACTATAGGAAAATGCAAAAAAATTATCCGATGGAAATTTTAACAGCTGTGTCCCCCCCTCACCCCCTCTCGCCTGCAATCTTGTCATTTGTGGTTATGTTTACCATATGTAATGCAGTATAAAAATGTGTTTTAGAATAAATCTGGCAACAGTGTCTCGTCGGACTATTTTCGTGAATCCTACTATAGTCCGTTTTTTAACCTAATCCTTCTAGGGAAAGATGGTGGTGGGGGTTTGTTTATCCTTGGTAATATCCCATTGGCTGAAGTCCTTTGTTTTTTGTTGGTTTTGTTGTTGTTTTTGTTTTATTTCACTGTTGCATACCAGCTGGTAACTTTACACCACAACGTATTGTGTATCATTTTTACAATATTATTGGTAGCAGTTGTTTTTAATCAGTTTACTTTAGAACTGTTACGTTTTAACAAGGAATAGGTTTGGTTTAAAAATATAACAGCTGACTAGGAGTTACATAAAGACATTATAACTTATTTAAAACGTTATATGAGGAAATCTGATACTTGAACATGTTAGTCACTAGTTTTAATGTTTTATTTACAGTTTAAATCAGGTTAAGGATCAGGTTTAAAAAAACGTTTAGTTCTAACTAAATCAAAGACATCCGACCAATCCAATATTTTGATTACCAGTAATCGCCCAAATATTCACTTATTTACAGCTGTACATTAAGCTGTCTAAAATTATCAACCCAATCCCAATTTTTTTTTTAACGGGAAAATATAAAACTTAGATCATGGATAACGCCCTTGGTTCAAGTTTGATTCTCAAAAATATTTGGCGGAAACAACTACAGACAAAGCCCTATCCTATCCAACGACTTCAAAACTGGAAAATCGGTTGAGACTTGTAGAAGGAGTTACAATTACAAAAGAAAACAAAACTTGGCGTATTAAATAAGTACAGATTTCGTTATCTTTTTCAGAGGGTTAATGGTAAACAAAAAAGAAAAGGTGGCATTACTGCTTTTGATAAATATATAATTATGTGAGAACTAACTTTAGTAAATTGAAAACTGGTATTATAAAATATCAGATGCACCTTAAAAAATTGTTTTACGAGAAACCAAGATCTCCCTATTTACAGTCTTTTTTATTGATGTTTCTGGGGTTAAAGTAATCCTAGGATTCTTTTTTCTAACTTAGCATCTTATTTTTAAATCAGCTTTGTTTCTTTTATATTTGTTTGCTCATTCCCCTAGGCAGTATTGATTTGGTTGATGATTGTATTTTTCATTTCTCACAGTTCTTGCTTCTAGTAGACGTGCTTTTTTTCTTGTAAATGCTCACTCTGTTGAAAATGCACTCTACCGGTCGATATACTAGTGGGCGAATGACAATAATGTAATGAATTAGATGAAGTGTAGCTTTGTTACTATAAAACACGTGTTAGTTCATTGAACATGACCATTAATTATTAGCCCAATGAAAAAGGCCACTGGGTAAATTTTAGAACCGTCGAGAAACTACTTACTTTTCTCAGGATCGAACCGGCAATCTTCTGAGTCAATGGCTTGCTATATAACCACTGAGCTACCCAGCCTGTGATGACATATAAAATAAATATAAGTGATTCTACTTATTTGAATGTGATTAAAAATATGTGTACATTCAGTAATGTTATGAGTGAGCAAGATTGTATTAAAAAGATAATAATGAAAAGGAAGTTTACAAGACTTATTGAATCGTGAATACTTACTAGTAATTCTAGTACAGAATTGTGTTATTCCTGCACACTAAATGGAAAAAAACAACATCACTTCTGATCCCTCCAATGCCTTTAAAATTACATTTTCTAAGATAATATTGGCCAAGACAAAATATTTTGATGTTATACGAGTAAGATTTTCTGTGTTTGTTATTGACTTTTTTTGTATAAAACCTATTTACTTTCTTTATACTTCTTAACATTTTTTTATTAGTGACAAGTCTACATTAAGGTAATATTTTTCCTGTGGACGGTTGTGTAAGAAAATCCGTTATAGCTTGCATTAAAATATAATAAATTAAAACAAGACATTTAAAACGCACCGGCATTGTCAAAAAGCCAATTTTTTACTCACTTCATGAGGCAACAAACAAATTATACGCCCTAAGCTAACCGTGAATCGCTAAGATTAAATTAAGGAGGGACAATGGATTTTTAATTAACTCGGACGGGACAAAATTACTTTCGACTTTCTTCTTTGTAAAGTTTGATTACAAATTGTACTTGGGAAACTTTATTACTAGAATTTGTTCTGACTATTTTTAGGTGATGTAAACGTTTCTTAAGACGAATAAAAAAATCTATACAATATCCTCTATTTGACTAAAAAAAAAAAAAAATAATAATAATAAATAAAATGTTGCTTATTACATTCTATTAGTAGTAATATTTTTAGCGCTCTTTAATGTTTTAGCGAATTTCCCTATAGGGATAGCCTATTACGCTAGTAGTCACGGAAAGACATAGGCCAAAAACACAATTCGTTCTTATGATTATATCTATGTACACATCTATGATTATACATGTACATCTATGATTATATCATGTAGTTTTTTGTATGTATTTAAAAATTAAAATTTTAATCTAATGTTAATGAGATCCATTGTTAGATTTATTTTCAAGCAAGTTAAAGTTGAACAACTTATTATAAGTTACCATTATAAGTTATTATGAATTCATAATATAAAAAAGTAAAAAAAAATAAATAACACAATCTTTTATATTTTATTTCAAACTTCGCCCACTTTTATCAGGCTTTCATAAAGCCACTAAATGGGAGCGGCAAGGAGCTCTTTTACCTCTTCTTAATCGTAAATCACATGAGGAGCTAAGTAAAGAAGTGAAATGTCGCGACAACAGAGTCATGTTGCGAGTGAAATGCTCCTTAGGGTGACGACGACGACGCGGCGTAACACCTCTGCTGCTGCAGTAAAGTAAACCCTTCACATTACAACTTGTGATACCTGCAAACTTCAACTTCCAACCAGACTTCACAACGGCTTTAAAATAATGGTTTTGAATCCTTTGGAAATGAAGTATAAAGTAGACACTGTTTGTTACATATGTTTCGGATTACAATGATAGTTAAATATAACACATAATTTTGTAACAGCGAATTTTAACACTTTTATGTAGACTATAATTTACATAATTAAATGTTAAATCTAACACACTTATATATTAGTATAATTAAGGTCGTTCATATTTTACAATTTGAGTTAATGTTGGAAGTGTTATGTTCGTTTTCGTGCTCTATGAACAAAAAAGTGGTTTTTAGAGTGATGTCTATATGTACGTGTGTCTGCGCGTGTCTTTAGTTGTAAACAAAGCTAGAGAAGACCCTTAAATATGTTTATGGCCGAATATGTTGATATTTGAAACTACGATAAATTGAAGAGTTTTCCTTCAAGTTTTAATTCATAATTTTTAATTCATATAAACACTATGAGAGTACCCTTAAGTACATGAAAAATTTAAATGTCACAAAAATTATCCTTAGGATTTTTTATTAAATCTGTTTATAGAGTTTAATTCATGCACGAAACGACGCCAACAGCCTGTCTAAAAAACTTTGGTATCAAAAAAGGTAAGATGACGAACATGTGTGATAACAAACTAGGCTTGGGGTATGTTGGTGAAACACCTTGTAGTGCCAAAAATTTTGTGGACTTAAGATAAATCCTTGATAGCCCAAACAAGACAGGCTAAATAAGGGAGGTAATACGACCAGTTTTAATGGTAGGCCTACCATTAAAAAAATATCTTATTGGTTGATGTTAGTTCCAAATACGAGCCCCCCGTAATGAAGTCATCCCAGACAGCTGTACAAGGGTCTCCATGTGACGTGTGTCCCGGTAAGCCAGCACGCCATGTCCCCTGCTGCACATCCTACCTACAACCTTGTACACTGCCGTTACGCGTGCATCGTGTGCATTGTGCCGTACTTTGTGCGTCCAAGTTATAATGTAGTAACATATTAACTTATTTGCCTTTCACTTGACAAGTCACCTTATGAGACAGGCCTACTTTATACGTAATGATTAAACATTATGGCTATAAAAGGATTAACCTTTTTAAGTATTATTTACCGCACACTGAATAAAATTTAGTTGTTAAGTATATATTCAGGAAGGGCGAATTCTTAATTTCATTACATAAATTAGAGTTCAACATTACCACTTATAATGATCCTGCAAATGTTTATGTAATAATCCAGTACAACCAACGTTTTTGCTTGAGCGGCGAGTTTGATGAACACTATTCCTGCTATAATGCTGTATTTAATTTATTCCTAGGTCAATTTCACTTAAATGATATCTTATACTAACAAAAAGCGAAAAAAAGTTGTCAAATGACTGATAAGCCTCCTCGAGGGCCTTAGATGTATGTCTATTTTGACACTGATATTCGGGCAGTTTAGTGGAAAGAGTATTGTATAACCCCTATACAATAAACAAATGAGTTTAAAATAAAATAAATTAACCGAAGATGATGTTTCAGTCTAATAGTAAATATTTCTTTTTTAAATACTGCAATTTCAGCACATATTTCTATATAAAATTAATTATATCACGCAACTCTTTGGGGTCTAGAATCCCTCGCCTGAGATTGCGGCAACCATTTGATTAAATGTTAAATTTTTATAGCTTGGCTTGATAAATGATAATTGTTTTATCAGTAAATAAAGTATTTTATCCATCTATTTTACGACATAGCTTATTTTCTTTCTAATACTTATCACAGCTGTCGACGAAATAATCTTGACAACTTTCAGCAACTGAAAATTACTTTGTTTACCTTTTGAAATGCAAAAATAAATTGAAATGAAATGTAAACACCTTTGACTAGGTTTTATTCAACTTAAAACACCATTGTAAGATACATGAATGAGTTTACAAAACAAACAAACAAAACCAGATGATATAAACATATATTTGTTATTTGGAAAAGACTAAAGGTAAATTTTTATGACATTCTTCCCCGCTCATTTAAACGTGTCACAGTCTTTCAAGTATCTAGGTGGCCGACGTTGACGGTCGCTTTGTCTTTGCGCCGGCTGTTGAGTAAGACCCTCGAATCACAGTTCACCTCAGGATTTGACACGTCTGGCTCTTGAGTCTGGTAATCACCATTTTCTTCACATTGGTGACTTGCTTGATCTTCACTTTGATAATTGATTTGGTCAACTTCTGCATCGTTTCCACTAGCCACTAGGTGTCTTAGTGAGACTGTGGATTCCCGACCATCACTCATACGCACTCTTGCATATTGTGGTCCAGCATCTATAAGGTCGACAACTTCCACAGCTGGAGAGTACTTACTACCTTGATTAAATTTCTTCATAAAAACAGGGCCAGGAGACTTTGCAAGCTTAAAAACGACATCGTTTCTGCCACGAAGTCACCCATCGATGACGAAGAGCCATTCACTGTGGAGACAGACGCTTCTAATCACGCTCTTAGTGCAACTCTCTCTCAAGTGGGGAGTCCGGTTGCTTTTTCTCCAAAAGCCTTACACCTACTGAGCGCAAACACCCCATTGTGGAGAAGGAGGCCCAAGCTATCGTCGAGGCCTTGAAACTCTGGAGACATTATCTTGTAGAGACGGTCTTCCGGCTCATTATAGACCAAAAGTCGGTCGCTTACATGTTCGATAACAAAGCTTCTGGTAAGATTAAAAACGAAAAAATCCAAAGGTGGCGTTTGAAACTGTCTTGCTTTAAATATGACATTTCATATAGACCTGGAAGAAAAATTCAATAGCGGATACCCTGTCTCGCGTGTGTTCTGTCACTGGACACCTCAGTCTTAAGGTAATTCATGAATCACTTTGTCACCCCGGAATAATGAGACTCTATCACTGGGTTAAAACAAAAAATCTCCCCTTTTCACGAAGATATCAAGAAAATGACGGCTTCATGCACAGTTTATGCAGAACTAAAACCAGATGATGTAACATGTCAACAACTAATAAATAAATATAAACATATGTTTGTTATTTGGAAAAGACTAAAGGTAAATTTTTATGACACCTTTATTAAACGATTTTTATCAATTTGGTACAGAGCACTTGAAGAGTAGACAGCTTCTACTTTTATTTTTAACTGAAATCGTGACTTACCCAAAGATTTTCCAGACTCAACATGCAAGACATATATGTTAATAACACAGCAACCAGCAATGTAGTAACGTCAATTAACTTGATTTGTATAATGCTTAGAGCATGGTCTAATTACAATACTTGATTTACATGTTGAATGGTAGGCATGGCATCATTTTTCATAAGTTAAAATAGCATACGCCAAAAATAAACACTTTAATTGTACCTTTCATTTAACACATTAGGAAATCGAGTAAATATTGCAAATATATTATGAATTCTTATAGATTAAACATAAGAAAATAAGACTAAATATTATGTGCCAAAAATTTAATTTGCTGTAAATTATGTAGTTTTGTACCTTTAGTGATTTTACTGTTAATATGGACATATTAGTTTAACTACAAAGTCATAAGTAAAGTCTGATGAGTAAAAAAATGTGTAATTTAATTTATGTACGAAACAAGTAAAGACTAACAAGACACCTAATTTTGCACCGAAAATAGTATACCTATTAGTACACCACTGACGTCCATTAACAACATATATTCCCATAATAGTATTACATGTTGCTACATAGTTACAAAATGAGAAAGGAGGTAGTCTTGAAGTACCTGATTTGTGTCCAACTGAGTTTTCACTTTCGGATCTTATTACCGGAGTCACGGACACTCGAATGCACGCACTGCACGACGACTCCCCAACTTTGTTACGAAAAGCTCGTCTTGTAACTTGGATTAATAGATGATTGTTGATTTTACATTAGGATAGATCTCTCCTTCTGTTATGTAATTTGTCAAGTTTATTCATACCGGCTTATCCAATTTACATGTCAGAAAACACGGTTAGATTTGATTTTTAAAAAGTAAGGGCAAGATTGTTTTTTAAACTTCTTCTAAAATATAACGAAAACATCATATAAATTAATTTTTATCTAACATAATAAACTTACTGATGTTACTTTTCAATTAACACACGTTGTCTATTAATACAATATATTAATATTTGTATCTCTTATAAATGAACGTTCTGATCAAATATACATACCGGGTGTCCCACACAAACCGTACACCGTTTTTAAGGCTGCGGTCTACCCCAACCAAAACAACAACAATGCCGAATGCTGCCTCGCGGCCGTAGCGCTAGGCGAGTTGATGGCTGCAGAGGTTTACGGGGATCGTGTTTCAGGATTAACCGATTAAGATAGAGATTAACTGTTAACTTTTTCTAAAAGTAGAAAAAAGGATCTAGTCGGCTATCTTTTTAGAATTTTTAATAAAATTTCCAATTTCAGTAATAAGTGTCTAAAATCATCTGTTTTTTAGTTTTGTAAATGCAGAGGTTTACGGGGATCGTGTTTTAAAATAACCTCTTAAGATAGAGATTGGCTGTTAACTTTTTTTTAACGTAGAAAAAAGGATCTAGTCGGCTATCTTTTTAGAATTTTAAATAAAATTTTCTTATTTCAGCTATAACTGTCTAAAATCATCTGTTTTTTATCGATTTTTAACTGACGTTTTCTATTGGTTTTAATGAACTAATTACAAAAGTGTAACAGAGGGAAATTAGTACCGTTATTCTTCTTTCATATGACACTTTATATTTATAGCTATAGGCTTCATAGATAACACGATAACACGATTCTAAAAAACCCTTGCATTTGGGAACGCGCCAGGGGTAGACCGGAGCCCGGGACCACCCCGGTCTACCCCTGGCGCGCACACAAATGCAAGGTTTTTTTTTACAATCGTGTTATCTTCTGCTAAATGAAGCCTAGAGCTATAAATAAGGTGTCATATTAAAGAAGAATAACGGTACTAATTTCCCTCTGTTACACTTTTGTAATTAGTTCATTAAAACCAATAGAAAACTTCAGTTAAAATCTATAAAAACAGATGATTTTAGACAGTTATAGCTGAAATAAGAAATTTTATTTTTAAAATTCTAAAAAGATAGTAGACTAGATCCTTTTTTCTACGTTAAAAAAAAGTTAACAGCCAATCTCTATCTTAAGAGGTTATTTTTAAAACACGATCCCCGTAAACCTCTGCAATTACAAAACTAAAAAAACAGATGATTTTAGACAGTTATTACTGAAATTGGAAATTTTATTTAAAAATTCTAAAAAGATAGCCGACTAGATCCTTTTTTCTACTTTTAGAATAAGTTAACAGCCAATCTCTATCTTAATCGGTTAATTCTGAAACACGATCCCCCGTAAACCTCTGCAGCCATCAAACTCGCTAGCGCTACGGCCGCGAGGCAGCATTCGGCATTGTTGTTGTTTTGGTTGGGGTAGACCGCAGCCTTAAAATTGTAAAATGAATTTTTAACAATAACTAATTGTGCCATTGTAGGTAAACAGGTTATGCTCTATCTAATGCCAGTTATTTCAATGTGCATGGTGTAACAGAAGTCACCTTTCCAGATCAGAAATCACTAATTTTAAATACAAACCCCCACTTTTTATGAAATTTTTTTACTATGCCCGTAATTTTAAGACAACTTTACAATTTAATTTGTAATAATAATCCATAGGCTTAGGGGATAATGGAAATTGAAATTTATATTTTTTCCATAAGAATAGCATGGAACAAATTGCTCAACTCCATTACCTCTGAACATTTAAGTTAAACAAACTATCCCAGCACAAAAATGTCCGAAACTCTATTTTTAAATATGTTTCATTAGTAAATTATTAGTTTTGTCATAAATTATTTCATTTTCCCATAAAATTTACATTTCGGTGGAGATTATTAAAACTGTGTGGACAAATTTAATAACGTGATGAGCAATATTTTACGATAGAATGTTACTTAAAATTAAGATGTAAGACATTTCATGTTTGTACAGTTCTGTTAAACGTAAAATGTTTAGAGGTAGTTGATGTTGAATTTTCCCCATGTTATTACTATGGAAAACTAACCATCATCCATTATCTTCCAAACCGTCAGGATTAGGCTTAAAAATTAGATTGTAAAGTTGCCAAATTACTTGTACAACCCCGAAAACGTCACTAAAAGTGGGTGGTTGTACGGTATTTAAAATTAGCAACTCCAGGTCTGAAAAGGTTCCTTTTGGTACACCTTCCTTGGAAGAAAGTATGTTAAGTTATATGATACTTTTAATTAATAGTCAGCTGAGAGAAGTTATTGTTGTTTTCATAACATCACTTTATTATACCTTGTTACGTAGTGGTAGTGGCCAATTAGCTAGTTTGGAAGGAACACTCATTGATAGTAGGATAGATATTAATAAATAATGATTGAGGGTCCGATATAGAACACTTATTCCATTTATCAGGGCGTTATTGAAAAAAACATCGATTGGTTGTACAATGGAAAAATTGTCTGATTTAGACATTAAAATTTCAATGTTTTGATACGGTGATAATTTTTGAGGGATGTTTTATAAAAATAAAGGTCAATTGATCTCTAAAAATTAGAAATGGAAATAAACAGTAGAACAAATAGAGTTCTTTCTTTATTAATTTTTGTTTGCCACCAATAAACAGGTTCAATAAGGCATGTTGCTCAATGGGTAAAATTTTAATAACAAACTTACTTGTCTTTTAAGTAATTATAGCTTCAAGCAAGTGGTTTACCCAATGAAATTCTTCCCTAGTTAGAAAACTTCCTTGCTTATAAAAAAGTCACATTTCAAACAAGAACAGGCCATAGTTTTAGGGACGCAAATGTTTTTGGAAGTAGTATTTCTCGAAAAGGTCTGTTGGAAATATTGCATTAAAGAGATCGTATCTTTAATTTACCTGGCCTTAGTTTATTTGTTCCACTGGAATCCCGTTCTCTTTTACTTTGCCGCATTCTTTGTTTAAATGCTTTGAGTTCTGCGAGGAGGAATTCCTAACTACGAGCTTATACCTTAACTTTACAACAATTTTCATGTACCTGGAAGATGTTATATAGTACAGTTTAAATAACTGTTATTAAAATTTGATGCCTTAACAATTAACAATTGTTTCTAAATAGAATGTGGTTTTTATGTTTTTTTGTGGTTTTTTCACTGCAAAAAATACAGACTTTAAATATATGAAAAGATGGATAAATGCATCTTTTCATATATTTACCGTCTGTATTCTTTGCAGTATAAGTGTAAATATATATTTTTGAGTGTAGTAGACGTTTTGTTTTTCATTTCTGATCACAAACAACACGTATCATGCTAATAAAAAGTGTTTAATTTTCTTGAAGACATTTATGAGGGTTTAAATGTGCAGTGTTGTATAGACATAACCAAGGCTTTTGATGCTGTTGATGACGATATACTTTTAAATAAAATGTGGTTACGTGGAACTCGGGACTTACCTTTTAATTGGTTTTCCAGTTATTTAAATAACATAGATCAACGATTAAAAATGTCTGGTTGTTTAAGTGAAGAGGGTGTAATAAGTTGTGGAGTCCCCCAAAGGTCAGTGTTAGGGCCAATTCTTTTTTTAATTGATATTAACCACCTTTGTGAAGAAAAACTCAATGGCAGGGTAACAGCCTTTGCGGATGATACAGCTTTAAGTTATAAATCTAACAATATAAATGAACTCTATTGTTTAATTCAATCAGATTTGGTATGTTTAGAGTTTTATTTTAGTAAACATTTGTTGACCTTAAGTAAAAAGACCAAATATATGCTATTTAATATTAAAAAAATAATTATATTTATAACTAAATAAATGTATCACATCTGACTGTTTGGGAGGTACCAACTGCACTAATTGCATTGAAATAGAAAAAGTAAAAAATATAAAATATCTAGGGCTTGTGATTGATTCAAATCTTTCTGGAAAACAGGTAAAAAAACAAAAAGGAATTTGTATAACATGATTAGGAAATTTTATTTTCATCACACTACATTGATATCACCTGTTTTCGACCCTCACTTCTACCAACGAAACACCTGTTTTGCCGGCCTAGGCCGGCAAAATTTTCCGGCCTAGGGCGGTAATGGAAACGGTAGCAGAGAAATCTAGAATATTAGAAGGTATTTAACAACAACAATATTTAAAAACAACAAATAACAAATCAGTGACGTAGTTAGTAGTTCAGCTGATAGCAACTGTTAAATATGTATGACGTAGATGGGTAAATGGTGCTTTCCCATTGGAATCAGCTGTAGTAACTTACCTTTAATTAGTTTTGGTGGCCTTAGCTGATGTGAATTGGTTGCCTAGCAACCAGAAACTCAAGCAGTACATCTCGCTAGGTTAGTTGAAGTTGAGGTTATGTTTTGTTTGTTATGAACGAAAAGTATTTTTTACTTGTTTAGAATTTATTGAATTGTGTAGTGTGAAGAAAAATATCGTCATAACTCGGACCGAAAGCGTTTTGCCAACCCTCGATCGTTCCAAGTTCTCGACTTCGTTTCGAACTTGAAACACGATCTCGGGGCCGGCAAAACGCCACTTTCGGCCCTTGTGACGAAATATACTATTTTAGAGAGTCTTATGTGCAACAAAATTTTTAATTAGCCTATCTCATGCTTCAGTAGGATCTAAACTGAGTTATGCAATCACATGTTGGGGGAGCATACCTTTCCACAATAAATCCAATTATAACATCACAAAAATGCATAATAAGGATAATGGTTAAAAAATCTAGAACTGAACACTCGCTGCCTCTTTTCAGACAGTTAAATATTCTTCCATTAGAAATTTGTATATTTATAAAGTCTTAAAACTTTTCTTCGCCGAAGTGTTGCTTAGCGTTAAAATATTTCAAAACCATATGAGCTACGTTTTAATCACACTATTGCACTGCCTAAGCCAAATCTGACCCATTACCAACATTTTTACACATTCAATGCACCTAGATTATATAATAGAACATTCCAACCCATTACACGACTAAATGACAAAAGAAAATATTTAAATAAACTTAGAAAATGGATAATTAGCGTTGAAAATGTCGAAGACTTGTTAAAACCACAAATTTAGAAGTACTTGTATGACTGGATAAAGGGATAGCTTTTTATCTTATTTTTTTTATTTTAATGTGGTTGGTTCAGACTTGCTTTTCACTTAATTAATTTTAATGTAGCCTATCAAGCTTATTGGTTGTATATATATAGTTTATCTATATATATAATTCCGTAAGCAAATCGGTCCCCACGAAATATCTCGAGGTAGAAGAAAGATAGGGTAACGTATGATGGCTCATTTTAAAGCTTATGGACCAGGGACGCAAGGAAAAATACCAAAATTATCAAAAATTACATGGGCTTTGCCCCATTGGACCTTCAAGTTCCAATGTTAATCTAATGGGAAGAAGATTTTTAAATCTGCACGTGTGATTAAGCAGATGTTCAAGTTAATATTTTTTATCATAAACTCAGCTGTTTATTTAGCAGATACTTTGAGTTAAGATAACTATACAATTATAACTTTTTAAAATTGGCAATACACTATAAAAAAGAAGAACACTAATAGTCATCGACAAATTACGGATACCCAACAGATGTCATCTTCGTGACCCCATCTATATCTTTGAGGAAACAGAAGTAGAATGATTTTGTATATGCTGTAATACCACGATTAAAAGTGGCTTAGACGTGGCATGATTGATATAATGGTTAAAATATATTGTCTTTAATCAGTGAATT
Source organism: Neoaliturus tenellus (assembly GCA_030545055.2). Classification (NCBI taxonomy): domain Eukaryota; kingdom Metazoa; phylum Arthropoda; class Insecta; order Hemiptera; family Cicadellidae; genus Neoaliturus; species Neoaliturus tenellus. The sequence goes on from CM061531.1 coordinate 208,929,931, forward strand.
TCGTTTAGTTATTACATTAATACTTTATATATTGGCCATATTTAGTAGTTATAGTTGAATCGTTTTATTGAGTGTTTGTTTATTTTCGACTGAATCATATTGTATAAACTACTAATATTGGAAAACTTCCGAAAGATGAATATTTTGTTTTGGTTTTATCCATTCTCTACTTATTTTTTACGTTGGTCGTAGGGAAAACAATAAACGCCTGTTAATCCATAAAGACAGGGAGCTTTTCATGTAAATAATAGTGTGCGAAATGGACAACACAATATATCAATCAATGTTCTACTTAATTGACCGAACAGAACAAAGTTGACTACAATCATAGCATGAAGACGTCGGTGGCACGGAGGGTAAGGGAGCATGGGGGCAAGGGGGAAATAGGGGGCACTGTGGGGGGGGGGCACATTAGGTACGGGAAGGACGGCGGGGTTGGCGGTACGAGACCAAGGGGAACACAGGAGGTTCGAGATATGGGATCATGGAGGGCACGAGGGGCACGAGGGGGGCATGGAGGACATAGAGGGCACGAGAAGGAACGGCGAGCATGAAGGCAGAGGAGCATGGAGGAAACAGGAGTGCGGGGCATAGGCACTCTGGGGTGGCATGGGGGACATAGGGGGGACGGGGAATGTGGTGGTGGGGGGTGTGGTGCACAAGTGGCACCAGGGGCGTCGGTGGCAAGAGGGTTAGATGAGCATCGGGTGGCATGGGGGTGGCATGGGGGACATAGAGGGCATGGGGACCTCAGGGAAGAAGGGTGGGCATGTGGGCACAGAACACCGTGGGTTCAGGGGTATACAGGGGGCACCAGGGGTGTCGGTGGGACTGGGGGTTAGGGGGCATTGGGGCCAAAATGGAGGCATGGGTGACATAGTGGGCGCGGGGTGAAATGGTAAGCATGGAGGCACAGGCGTATGTGGCATGGGGCACAAGGGGCACTACAGATGTCAGTGGCACGAAAGCTGGTTGGGCATGGGAGGCACGGAAGAGGAATGAGGAACATACTTGAAATACTTGATGTCTTCATCTTTGACCGGTCAAAGCCGGATAGATTGCGTCAGTTATATACAACACTTATTTACAAAAACATAGACGGGAGTTATTTACAAAACATACCTTTGTTATTTACAAAAACATATAGGGCACGGGGGCCATGTTGAAGAACTGCGGGCATCATGGGAGAATGGGGGGCACAGGGACATGGGAGGGGGGCACAAGGTACGGGAGCATAGGGGTTATTCGAGCCCTAGGGGGTGTTGGAGAACTTACAGTACAGGAAACACTGGACCCGAGGGTTTAACGGGGACACGGGGAGGCATGGGGGACATGGCGAGTGTGGGGGAATGGAGGTCACAGGGGTCCAGAGTGAAGGAGTATACAGTATTAAAGGGCTGATGTTGGATTGAACTATTTTATTTACTTGAGTATTTAGTCTTATTATGAACATGTTTAAGGTTAAAAAATTTTACCGAGTCCGGTTGTATAATAGTGCAATAGCTTTTTCCCATAAAGTAGACGACTGTATTTTAATAAAGGGGAGATTATTGGTAAATTACTGATTTGATAACTCCAAAATGGTTCATCAAGATTAGGTAATATTTTATTAGAAAATCCAAATGTGTAATCATATTACAACTTGAGAAGAAATAGAGTAATTGTGCAAGGAGGTGATGAATTGAAACTTATTTTTTTGAGACAACATCACCATTTTGATTTGTAGGGGCGTTTGCCCCTACAATCCCCTAGTTATATTTTATTGTTTCATTCAATTGCAGGCCACAACGTAAAGCAAATAGTGCAGCATTTAAAATATGTTTAAGCTTTTTAATGAATCAACTATTAGCAACTTGGCACATCTTTTCTTTTCTGTTAAAAAAGACAATCTAATGAGGGGACCCCCTAACGGGCTTGGCCTTATGGGCAACCAAATTAATCATCAATATTCATAATGTCACTATTTTGTTTATATTTTGTACATAATGACTATAAAGATATTTTTTACTCTTATGTATGCACTTTGCCTGAGTATTGTGATTTTATATGTGCTTGAATAATTTTTTAACATGTACTTTGATGAATAAAGAATTTTTTTTATTTGTGTATTGTTAAAATGTCGGCAATTTTTTACATTAAAAAGTAAATATCTTACAAATGGTACATTTTATCTAATTTTGGCAAGACACAAAAATGCTGGTAAATTGAATTACTTAAACAATAATACTAAGATAGATCATAAAGGTTTAACTACAAGTGGCGGAGTAAATACGATATAAAAAGTACAATTTTACCCAACTATTGCATATTTAGACATTTTTGTAAGTAAAAGAACGTAGGAAAAATCTTTTCATGTAAGTGGACATTTTTGGTAGGAAGGTCCATGCCAAATATGAATTTCATACAACTATTCATTATTTAAAAAAATTATTAAATATAAAAAACAGAGTGGCAAATAGCGGCTGACATCGAAAAAATACTGACCATTTTCAATTTATTTTTATGTGTAGAATGCGAATATGAATATCCAGTCTGGTATTTTTGTGAAACCCTGTATTTTTTAACTATTTTTAGTAGTGATTTCATATAACCCTAACCCTGAAAAACAATCCAAAACCGACAAACGTTCTATGACAGTTTACCACCAGATAGCAGAGAGAGCGGTTAAAACTTTCAGCCCAGAGTGAATTGTGTGATGGGACATTGCTCTTTGCTGTTTTACTGTTCAAAACAACTGGCTGGGTTTGACTCAGTGATTTGTTTGTTAAGGCTTTACTACTTTATCTGAATCATGATATTCAGATATAATATTTCTAGATATTGAATTATCAATAACACAATACATTTTTAACCTTCAAATAAATATTATATCTGTTGGTATTTTCTAATGGTCGTATTATATAAAAAATATTTAAATACCAAAGTATTTACTTAAATATGATTTTTTCATTTCATGTTATGTTAGTAATTGGTATTATTTAATTCTAATGTATAGAAAAACATGAACCATAAGGTATGATCGACGGTGTAACCACCCATATACTTGTAAACGTATCGTCATCCCGTCTGACAGCCGCTCACTGGCCTCCGCTTCTGCGATATCCTGGAGTAAAATATTCAGCTGCGGCCGGCTTCCATCATGAGTGGGCCAATGTGTTCCGTTCAGGGACCACTGAGTAACACTTCGGTAAATGAAACGTGAAGTAAGGAAAATTGTCTATCTGCTTAACATTTGGTGCCCGAGCATTTATATGAAATATTATTACCTTTCACAATAGATTTCATTTCACAATAGATTGAAATGAAAAGATAGGAACTTGATTTTTTTATTTTGTAATAGAGTGAGTAGCTCGTTTCAACTCAATATAGTGAAATTAAAATGACAAATTACATCATTATTTATATTATGCATTATTGTTAGCTAGGTAAAATGAACAATATGCACCTCATGTGCATGAATGTAAGTCATTCAACGATAAACAAATCATTGTTAAAAACTATTTAGTTTGACTATTTATGCAATTAACATCTTTCATGTTAAAAAACTTTTATCCATAATAAATACATCCCAATAATTTTAGAATAATTAAAGGCATTCTTATAAACGGTTTCTTGAGTTTCAAATGGCAAAAAAAGCTCCAAAAAGTACTCGAGTCTTGGATAGGGCCTGGCAATCGTTTAAAGTTAATGAACCTTTAAATTGCACCTGTAATGTGCCTTGTTGTGTGTAACTACTGTACATTATGAGGGTAAATATTTCCTTAACTTTTAGTGCACAAAAACACTACAGGGTGTTTGGGGTCAGGTTTGGTACAGGGTGTTTGGTAGTCAGTGTAAAAAATTTTAACCTGTTATAATGGTTGTAAAATGCAACAAAAATACGCAAAAGGCAGTTACATCTCGCTCCACCTCTAGTAACAGTAATTTTTAACTTTTTTAAATTTCTTGACATTCTTCACAAAAATATTTTTTTTCGACTTTTACCAAACTTACAACAAAAGAAGAAGGAGATGCGTCTGGGGTCCGGCTGGCCTCACTGATGAGATCTGTTGCCAATCGAAACGCTGGCTGACACACTGTTAGATATGTTGTATGCTTTTCGTACGTTGAATATATTTCTCACTTTTTGTCGGCACTTCATTAACTTTTCAATGACAAATTATTATGGGATATCAGAGGGATTGAGGAATTTTAGATAAACTTCTCCGAAATTTTTACATTTGTATGAATGCTTTCAAGGAGTAATGATAGTTGGAACTCTTAAATTTAGTTAGTTTAGTCTTATAAGCAATTATGTAATGATAGGTAACGAAAGACAAAGTAATTCTTATAAATGGTAGCTGTGCAAGCTCTTAACTGACTGACTCAACGCCATAGAATGGGAAAATACATTATGTTACATCACTTACATTTTAAACAGTATAAGCTTTTCTATTATTAGGACAACCACTATATTGTTAAACGCAAATTAAAAATATTATGAATACTGCGAGTTAGAGAGTTACACAGAATTTTAAATCTCTCACAACGTTTATTGTAAAATTATTGACACTGCGAGATAAGATTTACATTGGGACGCGCTTCAGTGAACAATAATAACATTTATAATGGAAAATCGTGTTTGACAAATCTTTTTGAAGAGAATCAAAAGGTTTTAAATGGTTTGGACTCTTAAAAACTTTGCAATCTGCTCACATCGGTGCCTCTTTTATCTCCGCCGATTTTAAATTCTGCTTTAAAATAAATTCGATATACGTAAATATAAAAGTATATTTATAAATGGAGGTAAAATGGTACCTTAATTTTAGGAACTTTTCAACTCTAACGTTTGAAAGTTTATTAGCAATTAAAAGTAACACTTGAGCTTTGCGTTTAGAAAATTTTGGTAAGATTCGTACGGTACTTACTAAGCACAGTAAATGTTGTCAAAACTGAAAAATTCTAAGTACAACTTTACGCACACTTAGCACAATAAGCACACTTAGTAAGAGCAGTCTATGATAATAACCAACCAGCATAATATAACCACGAGCTCTTTCTCTATGCTCTGGGGGTTTAGTTAAGAAGACTTAACTAGTGAACTGGAACCCAATAAGCAAAGCAGCAAGTTTTACACCTTTGAAACCAACTTGGCAAACTTTTAATCTCATTTCGTTCAAAAGTCATAAGTATATCATCCCTTATTTTCTGTAAGAAAATTTGACTTAGAAATCTTGAAAATAGTTTGTTCTTTCTTTGGGCTTCTTTATTTCGTAAAGCTCTATAACATTAAATAATAAATAGATATTTTTAGAATTTTCTTATTGTTGTCATTTATAAAAACAGTGTCTATCAAATCTAAATATATTACTCACTGAGTCATTACAAAAGCTACCAAGGATTAATAAATATAACGTGTTTTAATGTCAATTCGGAAAAAGATTCAAAAACAATTGGGAGATATTTTAACATTAAATATAAGATTCATGATTTAGTTTACAATGACTATGATTTATATGCCTTTGGTTTATGCCTTATATTCTCAACTTATTATATTTGTCCAAATTTCCAAAGAAACATTTTACTTGAAAATTAGACACACTTTATATTAATACTTATATTTATACAGTAAATCGTGACAATCAATAATTTGAGTAATTAATTGTATTCTACATGAAAAAATTGACATTTTACAGGAATGGGATGTTGTGTAAATAGCTAATTACAAGAAATGTTGGCCTACTATCAGATTTCTTTTCTTTTTAAGCTTTGTAATGATTTAACACTTTTATCCTTGGATAAGTTGCTCAAAGCGTAATTTTCCACCCAACAAGAAGTCGATCAGAAAATTTTGCAGCAGTAGGAATCACCGGAGTGTAAGGGCAATGGCCGTACTTTAAGAAACATTTACCGTATAACTCATTGTACACGTTTATTACACTTCATTTTTCAACGACACAGTGTTTTAGTACTATGAAACACCTGGTTAGACGGGTACCTTGTAAAAGTTGGTTACTTATATATGACTACAGTTTGAGCCGTCACATAACGAACGTTATACCAAGTTTGCGTTAACGAAGGAGTTCCCTTTGTCATTCGCGGTGTCTCGTGTTCAGTCTGTTAGTCACGGAGACACACGAAATAACGTGACTTCCATACATCTGTACGTATGTTTACAATAACTAACTGAGTATAGGTTGCACAGTTCTAAAACTAGAACAAAACTAAGGCGTAACAAGATGCAAGATTCATTCCTTATATAAATCTAACTTTGGTTTGTTTTCTAAGATGTAAAATTAGTTTTGTTCAAAGAACAGTAAGTAATAAAAAAATTCATTCCGTCTTTTCTCCATTCCTTATCAAATTTTTACTAATTGTGAATTAGATGCTTAAATTTAGGAAACTATCCCTTATGTAGGTTATGTGACGACTACCGTCACATAACCTAAACCGTTTTCTAAACCGTTCAAAACTCGAGGCCCTTCGACTTTAAAATTTTTATTATAGCTTTGTTATTTTTCTATAGTAATGCTTAGTACGCCTAAATTCTATTCGTACATTCTATGTTAAGGTAATTCACTGGGAGGGAATAAGTGAGCTCGGTCTAACATTGTTTATAGAGAAATTTTACTTCAAAATGTATTTTGTAAATGGAAGAAGAAAATTATAAAAATTACTAAAATTGGCTGGAGAAAAAATCATTTTTTTTCCTTTTTTAAATATTAAGAAATCTCTCTGCAATTTAGGTGGTTAGGAATGACGTATTGTATGGCAGGAGAATCATCGGGCAATTTGAGCCATAGACATCGGTGGCGTCCTTAGACTTTTTTTGCATTTGTATTCAACAATGACAGTAGCTATTTAATTTTGCACCATTTGCAAAATGTTACTTAGATCTAGAATTCAAGTAGATGGTTTAGCAACAGTTTAACTTCAACTTCAGGTCATAATTTTTTAAATAATAATAATAATAGTAACAAACTTTTATTGTGTTTTAACAATGTTTCACTCAATAATTTTCTGTTTTCCATTATAAAAGCAGTATATGTGATTTACTTAACATTTCAGAGATAGATAACCGTCAGTAATATTCTGTGACAAAACTAAGTATTTTCAGAATGATGCGCTGCTCAGCAAAATTTGTAAGTTTGCTGTTATTATAAAGGGCTTCGTACAAAACGGAAAACTTTAAGTTCCTGCAAACAAAGTATATTCGCTTTGTTTAGGTGCTAGACAATATTTTGTTCATTACTTTTAATAATCTTTATTTCTGTAACGGACGATTGTATGGAGTTAATAATTGGCATCAGAGCGATGTTCATTTTCAAAAAATAAAAATAAAATAGTTATAATGTATACTTTGAAAATGGCCGCTATTTACATTTTAAATTTCTATCATCTCAAAATGGCCAATGTGAATAAAATTTAACGAGAGACGAAAAGGTTAAAAATGTAAGTCTTAATAATAATACAAAAATTATAAAGATTGAACAACAAATAACGGAGTAAATGGAAACGTCTATCTTTAAAAGGGTTAGACAGCAAAAATTGCCTTTTTCATAAGTAAAATCACATTTACTCCTTTATTTGCAGTTCGATCTTTGTGATCTTGGTATTGTTGTGTAGATAATTAAATTTGCCAGATTTTTTTTTATTTTGTTCAATTTTGTTGAAATATACAGGTTTTGAGATATTCGTCTTTGGAAATTTTAAACCGACATTTAGAAAATATAAATTGTAAAAAATAATTTTTCTGGAAAGGAAATTGTTGTGTTGAAGGTTTATGCCAAATATGAAACCAATAAAACTAATTATTACTTACGGAAAACAACAAAGTGGCGTCTGTAAAATTATTAACAATGGGCGGAAGTCGCAAAAAACAACATAACGACAAAATAAAACCTTAAAAAATTCAGTCCTATTAAAACACTTGAGCATGCATGCAGGTTAGGCTGTACCTTTCAGTGGTTTATTTTGGTTGAAAGGTAGCAAGACATATTTTTAAAGTTAAAAGCGACTGCGGGGCGGCGGCGAGATAAGCCACCATTAACCCCGACACTCTGTGCTAATCTGAGAGTAAATTCTCTATTTTGTTGCCGACGAGAAACTTTTGTCGTGTTCAAACTAGAGGTGTGAATAAGATATCCGTTTTATAGATACGGCGTGATTACATTCTAGCATTAAAACTTTGTTCTTTTCTTTACGCTATGACAGGGTTGTATCTTGGTTGGTTATAACCAAGTCCATATTTTAGAGAGAACTTATTTTAATTTTGGGAGGATGGATACAATTTACGCGTATTTACAGATATGAGAAAGGAGTTATAGGATGAAGTTATACGATGCTTTATCACTATAGTCGGTTGATAAGTTCCCGTTAAAAAAGAGTCTCATGTTTATTAGATTTTATAAACTGAGGAACAGATGCAGGATACAGGTCTGAACACTCCAGTTTAGGTTTCGTTGACATTGCTTTTCTGGCCTTTGTATGTGACTGTTAAGAACGCAGGCGAATAAAATTTATATCATAAATTTCTAGCTTAAGATAACAGTATCATTTAACATACACCTAGTTTAAAGCTAAATGACTAGTTTATCAATAATTCATCTCTTATATTTATTAATTCATTTTACACTCTACTTTGTGCTTGTGAAAGATCTATCAGTCTTTCTTATTGCCATCATGAACCCTTTTCAGTTCTATATCATATAAAGCACAGCAATTCAATTCGATCTATTACATAAGGTTCTAACAAATATCTTGCCTCAATTTTACCTTTGATTATATTTGGATGATGTTTTGGTACCTTTCATTTTAAATCTCGACATCTTGAAGTTGTATTGAACATGTCAACATAAAAAAATTATTAAACGAAACATTTGCGTAATATAAATACATGTCTTGGGATCTTATCTGCTACTTATCTGGCTACTTCAAAGTAGCCTGCCTATCTATGGTTACCCCAGTAGAGGACCGACTGAGGTTTCGAAAAAAACTACTGCGGACAGCCTTCCAGTTGATGGACAAAAACCTCTTCCTCCATGGCGACTGGATTTTCCCCCTTTAACTCTATCCAAAATTTGGAAAAGACTTCTGGATAGCTGAATCTTTCTTACCAATAGTGGTTTGGATCTTATCCAGAAGCATTGGATTTTACTTAATTGTTTCAGCAATGGAATAGGAAGATGGACGTACAATTAGGAAATGGCACAAGACCAGTCATGCGGCTGCGGAGCGGATTATGAAACTATGAATCTCATAGTCACAAAGTGCCCAATTAAGTGATTTTCCCGAGGGGTTGATCAGTATGCATAGTTAGGTGGCTTAGCGCCCTTGATTTAGCTTTATAAAGATCGATAATAAATTTACACTTTACAGTTAAATTTTGCGTACACTTTCGTAAGTGATCTTGGCCACATAATGATTTTTTGCTATTTTTAGAACTTGGTGGCTGCCTATGAAAACCATACAAAAACAAACTGTACCTACTTTTGTTTTTTCCAAAACTTGTAATCTCATTCGTTAAAGTTTTACTTTTACGTCGTTTGTTTTAAACGGGTCTATACAGCGTTAGGCAAAAGTCTGGACACCACCAGTTAACTTTTTAACGCGTTGCAGTAGGAAAACCAAACTCGGCACATGTTAACAACATGAAAAACTGCACTTTTTCATCAACTAAACATTTTTGCCCCTGCCCCCAAAATGGGGTATTTTGGGGGCAGCCACAAATTTTCAAACGTAAACCCCTATTGAGTGACCCCTCATTTTAAACGGTTTATCAAGAGAAATTAAATGGCGCAAACCGGAGGTCGATATCTTACCCCTAACCAAAATGGCAGCCATTTCAAAATTTGAGATGGGCAAGCAAGTATAAATCTGGACACCCCCAATTAATTTTTTAACACGTTGCAGTAGGAAAACCAAACTCGGCATATGTTATCAACACAACAAATGCAATTTTTCATCAAAACACAACTTTGCCCCGACCCCCAAAATGGGGTATTTTGGGGGCAGCCCCAAATTTTCAAATGTACACCCCTATTGAGTGACCCCTCATTTTAAACGGGTTATCAAGAGAAATTAAATGGCACAAACCAGAGGTCGATATCTCATCTCTAATCGAAATGACAGCCATTTTAAAATTCGAGAAGGGTTCATACTAGTTCATTTCTGCTACTAGGTTCAATTCTAAAATATTTCCAGAAATTAACGATTCTACAAAGCTATTTTCCGATTTTATTTTAACGAATGTCAATTAATCCTTCTTCACGAATTTTAAAATGGCTGCCATTTTGGTTAGGGGTGAGATATCGACATCCGGTTTGTGGTATTTAATTTCTCTTGATAAACCGTTTAAAATGAGGGGGGTCACTCAATAGGGGTTTAAATTTGAAAATTTGGGGCTGCCCTGAAAATACCCCATTTTGGGGACATGGGCGAAAATGTGTAGTTGATGAAAAAGTGCAGTTTTTCATGTTGTTAACATGTGCGGAGTTTGGTTTTCCTACTGCAACGCGTTAAAAAGATAACTGAGGGTGTCCAGACTTTTGCCTAACCCTGTATTTATTTATTGCGTACTTCTATAGAAGTGTAAGAGAATATATAATATTGAACTTTACACAGTTAGTTTTGGAAGGTTTCGATCTAGTAACAGCTATGAAAATAATTAACACGATTAAAAACCACAACATTTTTTAAAAAGTAATATAAATAAAAGAACAAATTTGGAATAATCTCAACTTTTAAATAATTTTAGGCACTTGGAAATGTGATGTCTTTCATAACTAAATAAAATCAAGTTTATTGAATATCGTCAAACTGAATTTCGGTGATCAGAGAAGTAAAAGTATCATTAGAAAGATCTTGTTAATTAGTATCGTACTTGCTTTAAAGGCCCAACATAGAGTTCCTTTAACTCTATATCATTTCACTACATCGTTTTTTTTTTTTTTTGTATTTTGTGTCTATCTACGTTATTTTCATTTTTTAACGTTTTGACGGGGAACGGTAAAACCCCAGTTTTTTTACTATCTAACATCGACCAGTTATTAGAAAGCGTAATTAATTAATAGCCCGATGACAAATTGCAACTTTGTCCCGACTCGATCCTTTAAAAAGCTTCCAACTTTCGTCCGGATCGAACCGGCAACCTTTAGATTCAAAGGCACTATACTATCGTTATAGAAAGCTTCGACGTCCCCTTTCACCCTTATTTTTGGTTCAATAGTCAATGTAATACAAATATTGTTTTAACCATGGCGGTTTTTTGCAGTAACTTTGGGTACAGCTTACACTCAGCTTACACTTGCTTACAAAACTGATTTACAAATCTAAAAGTATCTATAACTTGCTCAAAACTTACATGTTTTCGCCTTCGGTGTCACTAATTACGGTACACGTACACAGTCTGGCAGTTGGCATAGCTGAGAGATCACTCGTGTGTGATAGTTCAGTTGCCAAAGTTGTTGTTCGTTTACCACCACCCGGGGAGTACGTGCAACTTTAATGGAATGCTGCGGACGAGAACAAAACCACCCCCCATGAGCCATACGATATATATATATATATATATATATATATATATATATATATATATAATGACACAGTGGTACCGGTATCGGACTTATGACAGTCCATCATGAGCCACTCTTCCTATTTACAATGTCAACTTGCTGCTTAAAAAGTTATAAAATATTTTTGGTATCACTCTTGACTATCATCTCATGTATTGGTTACAATTATAGTTGATTTTTTTTGTAAATTCAAAATTTTAAATAGTTTTATTCAATAATAATTATGTAAAAACTATATTTTTGACGTGAAAATACTTATTGACATGTTACCAATAAGGTGCATTTACAAATTCTCAGATCCAATGTAAAACTTGTATTCTTCAAAAGTAATCCATGTGGCATGTTCTATGTCAAGTCTACATCCGTGTGCTTCCACGGCCATATTTTATTTTTAAACAGTCGTACGAAAATTTCGTTACGAATAAGCCGCTGTTCAACAACTCGAATAGTTCGTTGTCCGTCGGGCAGCATTAGTTTTTGGAGTGGTAGAAGCTCTTTCGGCGGCCTGCCATAGTCATGACATTGACAAATGTCATATATGACATTGCAGTTGACAATCGAAAGCAACCGAGAGTGCTTCTGCGACTCCGAAAACAGTGCAGTCCGACGAACAACGAACTCTCATACATGTAGTTATTTTCAAACAGTTTAATTTTGTTATTTTCTTAGTCATGACTTTTATTTTTATTAAAGACAAGGTACAAGCCTACACCCTCTACACCGGTGACTAGGGTTACAGGCTCTATTTATTATTCCCTGTAAATTTAGGAGGATGAAAAACCGTATAACGCAAAATTCAGACATTTCGTCACTAGTTTGATTTTTTAATTTTTTATGTAACATATTTTTTCTGTTCCATACAGGGTGTAAATAAAGTCTGGGAACTGTTTAATATCTGAAATAATTTAATTAACAAAACTGAAATTTTGCTAACTGATTTTGAGTCTCAAAGTCTATTTTTCAGAATACTTATTCACCTTGAACATCCAAGGGGGAATAGTCCACAAGGAGTCGGAAGAAAATATTAAATAAAAGCATAGGCCAATATGTACATCAAATTAAATATATCTAATAAGATATAGAGTTATAGAGAACAATAACTCAAATCCGACCTCAGGATGACCCAGTCAAAAATGGCAGGCGATAAAACTTGGAAATAAAATCATATTGCTGAAAACTAAAAATGCAATAACTCCCGATATTCTCGACCTTTTACGGTCGGGGTTGTGAAAAATTTTCAGAATGCAAAGCCCTTTAAAATGATACATCTTATGACGTAGACCAATGTACTTTCCCTGGTGACTTCCACTTGGGACGTCCCATAAAGGAAGTCTTAGGGAAAATTTCATTGGCATATGTCATACCATACATTATTTTAAAGGGATTCGCATTCCAATAAATTTCCCACAAACGCTACCTCAAAAGGTCGAGTGTATTGGGAGTTATTGAATTTTTTGTTTTCAGCAATATGATTTTAATGTTACATCGCCTGTTAATTTTTGGGTTGACACCTTACCAAAGTTACAGTGGAAAAACCACATTATTATAGAGGCGCTGTGACGGCTCGTGCCGCCAACACTTCATATAGTAGCGATTCTCCATGCACTGGCCGTAGCGCCGGTATCCGACAGCCTCTTTCTAGAAGCTTCTCGAGGCGGTCCGCGAAGTCGTAAAATACGGAGGTCCTCTCTCTCTCTCTCTCGCCGCCCTTCTCCGTGAGAACTTCTATTCGCCACTCGCCAGCATCGCAGGGAAAATGCAGAGCTAAGTATAAATTAGGGGTGTCCGTTAGGTCCCAGGGATGTAGGGTATGGGGGATGGTAACCATGTAATAAACCACACATAAATTTATTCTTTTAGCTAATCAATTAGGGCTATAACTTGCACTGTACAGGGTGGTCTCGGAACCTTGGTTCACAAGTCCCTTCAGGACTAAGGCATTAGGCATAGGATGGGTTAGATTTCTAGATACAGTTTATTATTAGTAAATTCACTTTGGCAATTAATTTAGTTTACGTAGATTGTAAATAAGCTCATCAAAATGGCTGGTTCTTGGTACTGTGCTTGGCTACGATCCGTCTGGGTAATACCTTCAGTATGTCCTTTAAGATACGTTCCTAGCTCAGTCAATAAGTCACGTAATTCCCAGCTATCTTATTTCACGCCATATACCTTAATCCGCACCCATTTCCATAGTCACCTTTAGTTAATCACCCGAAACCTGGAGATGACCAGTCAGCCATTCCTGTTGTTACTTGAGCGCAGTAGTCTATCACTTCAGCTTCCCAATATTTTCTCAGTAGCTCAATACCACCATAGGTTCACAGTCAACATATCCGAATACCCATTACCCATATTCAACCTTCATATTTCCTTCTCAGCGCAAAGTTTTCGAAAGTAGTGTTCCACAGAAATATTGGTTAGAAATAATTATTAAAGAGGTCGTATCTTTAATTTACCTGGCCTTACCTTATTTGGTTCACTCTATTTCCGTTCTCTTTTACATTGCCGCATTCTTTGTTTAAATGCTTTGAGTTATGCACCAGAATACTCCTTTAGTAATACTACCTTAACTTTACAACAGTTTTTATCGTATCTGAAATATTTCATTTGGTAAAATTTATATACTGTAACAGTTATTAAACTTTAAACAGTACCTTCAAAATTAACATTTTCTTCAAATTTATAATGCAATTTGTTAATGATATTTATTTTATACAAAATAGCAAAGGGAAAATTTGCCCTTTTTTCTCACGTTCATAAAAAAACTCACATTTGAATAATTATTTTTAAAGCAATCTCTAGAATCAGCGATCTGAAGTCTTTAAGCAATCTTAGTGGTCGGTTGAGTGGGAAAACTTTACTTTTACAAATTTGTATTTTTTCGTGCATATACATAAATAGGTCTATTACAAGTTTACAATAACATATGCGAATATATTTTTGGAACTGTTTTGTAATAGTATTTTCATATGGTCCTAACAAACAACGCAATACCGACAAACTTGTTTTTTTATTTATTTACTTTTTACAAAAACTTTCAAATATAATACTATTTTGTTGTTGTTGTTACAACCTAATAGTTGTACTAAATAAAATAGGTATTTAAAATAATATTTTCTTAATTTTATCGAGTTGGTTTATTTGAACTGTTTTGAGTTTTACCCTCTGTGATTTATGTATTGGCATTTGTAATTTTGATTATTTAATTATAATGTAAAGGCATACATGAAAGTCTCCCTGGCAAAGCTACGGTCAACAGTGTAACCACGGTCCCATATACTTGTAAACTATCGTCATCCCGTCTGACAGCCGCTCACTGGCCTCCGCTTCTGCGATATTCTGGAGTAAAATATTAAGCTGCGGCATGCTTCCATCATAATGAGTGAACCACTTAATTAGCTGACCAAATTGCGAAAGTAATGCAATAATACAATACGGGACCTCATTTGAATACCATGCAAGCTTTTCTATCATTACCATTTTAAATTGTTAATCGCAAATTAAAAATAATATCAATTTTGAAAGTTAGAGTTTTACAAAGATTTTTTTTATTTCTCACAACATTTATTCTAAAATTCTTGACACAGTGATAAGATTTACATTGAAACGCGCTTCAGTGAACAATAATAACATTTATAATGGAAAATCGTGTTTGACAAATCTTGTTGAGGAGAATCGAAAAGTTTTAAATTGTTTTGGACTCTTAAAAACTTTGAAATCTTCTCACGTTGGCGCCTCTTTATCTCCGCTGATCTTGGATCCTGCTTTGAAATAAATTCGATACACATAACTTTTATAGGTTGTTTGACAGTGTAATAATTTAGCTGCAGAAACTTTAAATTTAAATTCATACAATAACTATATGATGGGAATAGGGTAAATTGTAAAGATGAAAAATCTTCCGGTTAAAAAATTTTCTAAATTTTTCAATATATTTGAGTAAAATTGATATTTACGAAATCAAGTACCTTCGGACTTTTGGCCACAATGAAATAGACGCAGAACGAAATCTCTTAAACTTACAATAAAAAAAGTCATCTGCCATGTTATCGATAGGCTACATAAGTAAACTCTTTAAAATAAAATTAATTATTATAATTTATACTATTTGCGAAATTATGAATAACATTAAAATGTTTTTTTGCAAGGAAAAGTAACACTTAAGCCAATTAATTGTATATGAAATCTTCCTAAGGTTCGTCTTTACTAAATACAGTAAAAGTTGTCACAACTGTCAAAAATTACAATATAAACTTTAGTTTAAAATCGATTCAATTTGCTTTTGCAGTGTAGTTAAGTATAACTAGCAACTAGCATAATAGTAACAGAGCACCACGAGCTCTTTCCCTATGCTCTGTTAGTTTGGTTAAGAATAGTTAACTTGTGAACCTTAACCCAATAAGCGAAGCAGCTAGTTTTACTGCTTTGAAGCCAACTTGGAAAACTTTAAATCTTATTTCGTTCAATTCTCATAAGGGGTTATATTTAGGGGTTGTGCGAAAATTGTGGCTTCAAATACCTAAAATAGTTCATTCTTTTTTTGGGGTGTCTTATTGTGAAGTGCTATAACATTAAACGTGGAATATATATTGAAATAAATAATGTATTTATATTCAAGTGATTTTCAGCATAATTCTACTTCACAAAATAACTCGTCAACCATCATATAATGTAAAACAACTTCGACTAGATAGTAACTCAAAAATATATACAAAAGACAAACCAACTGTGAAAATAAATAATTATAAACCTTCCTCTTAAAAGATTGTTCTGAGGTGAGAGCAAGACAGCTTATCCCAGACATTAGGTTATTTTAAAATGCGGGAGAAAAATATCCAAACCTTTTCCTATCGACCACTTTGCGTACGCGAGGCACCGCCAACACTCTGTCCTGTCGAGTGTTGCGTGACCGCAATTCAGCTCGGGTGTTCAATTTCTTTCCCAAATAAGGAGATTCACCATGAGTGAAATGAAATTAAATAGTTTATTCGTCACACTAAGTTTACATATTTGTTGTTTTCTTTACACATAAACATGTGACATGTCATTCATAAAAGTGTCAATCTATGTCTAAGCTGAAAACTTGGACATGAGTCAAGTTATATGAACAAGGAAACAGAGGTCGGTCATAGGCAAGAAGCCCAAATATTTCTAACACGGTTTCTCAATCTCTAGATCAAATTGTAATTAATCTATATATATAATTCCGTAAGCGAATCGGTCCCCACGAAATATCTCGAGTTAGGAGAAAGATAGGGTAACGTATGATGGCTCATTTTAAAGCTTGAGGGCCAAGGACGCAAGGAAAAATACCAGAATCATCAAAAGTTACCTGGGCTTCGCCCCATTGTACCTTGAAGTTCCAATGTTAATCTAATGGGAAGAAGATTTTTAGATCTACACGTGTGATTAAGCAGATGTTCCAGTGTTTTATCATAAACTCAGCTGGTTATTGAGCAGATATTTTGAGTTAAGATAACCGCATAGTTATAACTTTTTAAAATTTGCAATGTACTATAAAAAAAGGGGGAACAGTAATACTCATGAACGAATTACGGATCCACAGGATATTTCATCTTCGTGACCCATCTATATCATTAAGGAAACAATAGTAAAATGATTGGTATATTCATAATATTTATTTTTAAGTTAAATTTGGCTTGGACGTGGAATGGTTAATATAATTGTCTTTACTCAGTGAATGTAGTTTAGTTATTACGTTACTGCTTTATATATTGGATTTTTAGTAGATAGAGTTGAAGAGTTGAACCGTTTTGTTGAGTGTTTGTTTATTTTCGACTGAATCATTATATGTAAACTACTAACATTGGATAACCTCAATATGAGGAATATTTTGTTTTGGTTTGATCAAATCTCTGCTTTTTTCTTTACGTAGGTGTTAGGGAAATAATAAACGCCTGGTAATCCATAAAGACGTCGAGTTTTTAGTTTGCGAAAACTATAATTGTATATCAATCAGTGTTCTAATTCATTGGTGAACAGACAAAATAGACTACAATCAAAGTACGAGGGACGTTGGTGGCGCGAAGGGTAAGGGGACATGGCGGCACAAGGGAGGCATGGGGGAAATAGGGGAAACGGTGGGGGACACAGGAGGGTACGGAGGTACGGGGAGGGACGGTGGAGATGGCGGCACGGGACCATGGGAAGGACAGGGGTTTATTGGATATGGGGCACGAGGATTGTCGGTGGCACTTTAGACAGGGGTGCATGAGGGGCAGGTTGGAGGCATGGGCAACATAAGGGCACAGGGAGGAACGGCGAGCATAAGGGCACGAAAGCATTTAGAGTACGGGGATACGGGGGCATATCGGGCACTCTGGGGAGGCATGGGGATGCACTGGGGCACGTGGCGGCGGGGGTGTGAGGGCACAAGGAGCACTAGGGGCGTCGGTGGCAAAAGGGGTAGATGGGCATGGGGGACACGGTTGCCACGGGGAGTAACATCGAGCAAGGGAGTACGGAAACATAGGGTGCCCGGGGGCACGTGATGGCGCGGGGGTGGGAAGGCACAATGGACACTAGGGGCGTCGGTCACACGAGGCATGGGGGGGCAGATGGACATGGGGGAACGGGGGAGGCTTGGGGGACATAGTGGCATGGGACCACGGGGAAGAACGGCAAGCATGTGGGCACGGGAGTACCGTGGGTGCGGGGGCATGGGGGCAATGTTGTTAGGAGGGCATGGGGATATAAGGTGCACGCGGAGGAAGGGTGGGCATGGGACACGGGGGTATGGGAGCATGGGAATGGGAGCACAAGTGGGAGGGCCTACTAGAGACGTCGGTGTCACAGAAGTTGATTGGGCATAAGGGGCATTTGGGAAAAATGAGGAACATAGAGGGCACGGGGGCTATGGGGAAGAACTGCGGGCATGTAGGCACGGGAAAATAAGTGTGCAGGAGCATGAGGGGGGAAGGGAGTACGGATTCATTGGGTCACGGCGAGTGTTGGGGAATGGCTGCACAGGGGTCCAGGGTGAAGGAGTGTACAGTATTAATGGACTTATTCAACTTTTTTATTTGAGTTACAATCTCATTATGAACATGTTTGTTTAAAACTATTTTTACCGCGTTCGTTAGTGTAATAGTGCAATATTTTTTCTTTTTTTCCACAAAATAGACTTTTGTATTTTAATACAGAGGAAATTATTGGTAAATTACTGATTTGATACCGATCAAAGAGTTTCGTCAAGATTAGGAAATGTTTTATTGTGTAAAATCACACTACACCTTGAGGAAAATACAGTAATACTGCAAGGAAGCGATAAATTGAAACTTACTTTTGAGACAACATCTCCATTTTGATTTTTAGGGGCCTTTGCCCCTACACGCCACTAGTATTCTTTAATACCCACAACAAAACATAGCTTTAGCTTTGTTATCCATATGTTAATAAAAAATTTGAACAAAGAAATATAAAGTATTACCATAAATAAAGTTTTCTTTTTACCAAGCACCCCATCTTGCCCTATAGTGAGGGCAAAATGGGGTAGGCTGTGGGGGCAAGATAGGGTAGCGCAAATAGTTGTAGAGCAAAAAAAAGTAATACCGCGTCTTGCCTTCAACCAAGTCTTAAGCCCATCTTGCCCCGCTCTCCCCTATGCTCACATGAACAATTTTGTTCATTTTGATCCGAGGAATCACCATATCGGAAGATTTTCGGAAGAGAGTTTCCGAACACCATGTAAAATGGAGGCTGTTTGCATTTTTCAAGGACGAATATTTCATAGAAATTTCAACAAAATTAAAAAAAAATACAAAAAGTTGACAAACATGATTATGTAAACAATAATACCAAGATCATATAGATCGAACATCAATAATGGGGTAATTGACACTTCGGTGTTATTCCACAGAAGTGTCAATTTCTAGAAAATAACATTTTTAAGAGAAAGACAATCGTGAAAGCTGAAAATATTTACATCCACTTATTTCAATAGTCATGTTAATTCTGTTTTGTTAGGTATGTCCAGTGGCTGGGAGATTGGATATCTTTCAAAACTAAATAAAATTTACGCAAGGCATTGAATATAGCTAAACCAAATTGCCATGATTAGTGATGCAAAAGGATCATTGGAAAGATCTTTTCAGTATCGTGCTTGCTGTAAAGACCCAATGGTCCGTTCTGCAACCCTACATCATTTCACCACATCGTTATAGAAAGCTTCGACGCCCGCGTTCACTCTTATGTTTTGTTCAATAGTCCATGTAATACTAAAATTGTTCCTAACAACAGCGGTCTTTTGCAGTAACATTTTATATACGGGGTGAACAACACGAACTAGCTTACAAAACGAATTTATAAAATTAAAAATTTCTCTTGTAACACATTCACATATTATGTTTCAGCTGAGGATTTTAGTTAGTAACTTTTTTGTAAATTCAAATTTTAAATTGTCTGATTTAATAATAACAACAGGTTTTATGTAAG
The DNA here is from genome assembly GCA_030545055.2 of Neoaliturus tenellus. Lineage (NCBI taxonomy): Eukaryota > Metazoa > Arthropoda > Insecta > Hemiptera > Cicadellidae > Neoaliturus > Neoaliturus tenellus. The sequence continues at coordinate 208,949,940 of CM061531.1, forward strand.
CTACTTATGAATGTAATACTTTTAAGTGTAAACTCTAATTTCTCGTGAAAATACTCAATGAAATCTGATCAATAGGGTGCATGTTGAAATTCTCAGATCAGATTTAACACCAGTATTCTTCAAAAGTGATCCACGTGCCATGTCCTATGTCTTGCCTACGTCTACTGATGTAAGGACAAGTTTTATTTTCAAATAGTCCTACGAAGACGTCGTTATCCGTCATTCTGCACCGTCTATTGTTGGTTTCATCTTGTCTCTGTTCCTCTTTGCAGTTATCGTAATTTTCTTATCTTATTTACTTACATTTTCTCATAGTCTGGAGGTTTTTTGTATGTACTTACGAAGGATAAAATGGCATCTCGGTACCAGCAATGCATCCTTCACACCGGTGACCATTGTTACAAGCTCTATTTATGAGTCCAGCGCTGTTGAACTGGTCCTACACACACGGTTGGACGTGTATAATACAAAACCCCTCGCGCTGCCACCGCGTCACTGCGATTGAACCGAGCGTCTGCTCATTCCGTCATCGCATTGAATCCCCTTTCTGTATTGGTCTCTTTCTGTGCTAATCAAATTTCACTCTAAACTATGTCTGGATGCAGCAGTCAACATTGCTGTCAGATATTAAGAAAAATTACGATAACGGTGAGAGTAGGCCTACCATTGAACAACTTAGTCCAATTAAATGAAAATACTTTCGGAATGACATTTCGAAGAATTTAAAAAATGTGTACTTGAAAAAACAAAATACTTTTACAGTTTTTATATAAAAATAACTTTATACCTCAGGTGGTCAACCAAAGAAAGATCTATATAAAGAAGGTTTTTTTCCTTAGCCTCATGATTGATTAATTACATGAATCTCAGTCATGTTAACATTCGTACAGATGTATGGAAGTCACGTAATTTCGTATTGTCTCCGTGACTACCAGAATGAACACGAGACACCGCGACTGACAAAGGGAACTCCTTCGTTAACGCAAAATTGGTGTAGCCTTCGTTATGTTATGACTTAAACATAAATCATGTAAGAGTGACAAACTTTTCCAAACTTCAATTTGATTATTGAGACAAAGAATCTTCGAGTAGTTGTAGATTGAAATCTTCCAGACTGTGCCAGGTCATAAACTAATTGGAGTTGTGTTCTTAATGACTTTGAAAATTTCTTTGTAAACTTCTTGTAATTTGTGCGTTTGTTTGCATGACAAGCATGCATCTGATGCTAGCGTGCTATAGTGTTGTGTTTATGCCTAAATAACGCTTGCGTGGATTGCAAGTCACAGTGGAGATAACTGCATTTTTTTATTTTCATCGTTCTTCTGTTTTTCATAAGTTTTTTTGCCAGAAGATCCATGATAAGTATAAGAATAATCAAATGTATAAATAAGTAAATTGTTTCTATATAAAACGTCTCGTTTGTTTTTGAAGTTCAGTTTTCATTGCTTGATGTCTTTTCTGTGATTTCAAATACTATCGATAGAATTTTTTTTATTTAATAAAATTTCTTACTGTTTTGGAATTGACTCATTTTCTTACGATTTGATTATTATGAGATTCATGAAAGAAAAAGTTTCAAGTTAGGTGTTTATTCCATAAATTATATTTTATCTTGTGCTCATACAATAAAGGACTGGACCATCTCATTTCGCACCTCATTATTTAGTAATGTAGGCTTATCTCTGGTTAAGAATTCGTGCTTTTTACTATAATTAATTTTCCGTTACTTACTTATCGTACCATTGATCCTAGTGTTTTGAATTATATATAAAAAATAATACAGTTGTTAATATTTTGCATTAAATTAGTGACGTTTAAACAACCTATACCTTAAGCTTGATTTTGCCTTATTGCTTCCAAGTATAATATTTAATCATGATTTGTTCGGCGAAAGAAACGTGTACTTTACATACACGTTGTTGGTTCCTAATAAAAAATGTTGTACGATATTGAAACGGGTGACATTGCCCTGAAAAAAAATTATTAATTTATTTTTAGTGTGAATAACGTATAGATATAATTTATTTTTACGAATTTTAATTGAGTTTAATTGTAGCTTTCATCACTTGGAGCAAAAGATGCTCTTTTTAGTGCACAATCGAGGTTTTATAATTGATTAAGCACTAAAAAGACACTTTTTCTTGGAATGATGAACAACGTTTTTTTTTATCATAATGCGGTATTACACCTTTGATCGTTAAAAATATTAACTATCAAGTTGTATTTTCGAGGCTATACTTACAAAGTAAGTAATATGCAGTGTTTACATTAATTTTATTTACTAACGATGTTTTTTTATAACATTTGAATTTCACTATTCTAAATTTTAAATTAATAAATAACACTGAGAAAACAGCTGTATTTTCAGTCCTAAGACCTAAAAAAATATGCCTGAAAATTTTTTGGTCCTAGGCCAAAAAAAAAAGTTTTTGGTTATATTGTGAGTACAAAAATCAGGCTGATTACGTGCAGAATGATAACTAGGTATACAATGCAGTTGCCTGCTTGCAATATTGAGCGGAGCCACTATTTTAAAATCGATAATAGCAAATATTTTATAGGTAATTCAAGTGAGCTCATTCGCTACGCTCACTTGCCATCAGGGTTTAGCTCGTTCGCTGCGCTCACGCGCCACTTGGGGTAAACGTGACATTTCATTCACGTACAAAGGTAATCAAATCACTAAATTAAACAAAACAACAATTTCACATAAAACTACTGTATTCACAAACAGCTGATAGTAACAGTCTGCAGTTAAATTTGATCCTTATAACAGCTGTATAATTTACACACAGTAAACAAGCCAAATAAAATATTTCTCCTATTAAAATAACATGGTAACTTTAAAGGGCCGTAGGGCAGAACCCTTATGTCCGATTTGGACCATTTCAGATTTATACCTTCCCATAGATGGTTACTATGACCGAGCAAAATTTCGTGAGGATCACTCCAGCCGTTCAGGAGGAGTACGTGTAAATAAAAAGCCAGAGTAGTATAGGAGATCCGCTCGCTTCACTCACTCCGCTCAAAAAAGTGAGTTCTATCTTGGAGGATGAGGGCTGCTGGGATTGTTTGTCACAGTGCGTCCGGGACATCCTCCATAGAAAAAAGACTGACCTTGACCGCTATGTGGCTCAGATCCCCTGACCGTGCGGCTGGCCAAGGAGTGAGCCCAATGGGCTAGGCTAATTTAGGGCTTGTCTGATGTAATGTGACAAACAATTCCAGGCTAGATTCCTAAAGAGTAGAGGAGGTTTTTTGTGGCTATACCCGTTTTTAGGGGAGCCCCACACTACAGGCAGGCCCTCTTTGTTCGTAGTGCATTTTCTGCCTCTCCCTAAAAATAAATAAATAATTTTATAAGTTTTTGTTATTTGAGACAAGAGTAGTTTCATGAAATTACAACTTTGATACAGTCACTAGTAGGATGGTTTGAGGTGGATAGTGAATGAATTGAGAATGCTATATACAATTATTACTATTGTACTAACATTATTATAATATACATTCTTTTACAACGCAGGGTTGTCAATCTTCTGATAATTCTCGGGATTATGGGTGAATAGATTTATACAGACGTCGCTATCGTGGATACTAAAATCTGAAACAGACAGGAGTTTGATGAGAGTTAATCTAACAAACTGATGTAGAACTGAATAAATTATTTACTTTCAAATAGTTTACCGTTTTATTAAAGCTCAATTTTAATGTGATTATGCTTGGGAATTGTTTAAACGTATTTTTTTATTCTGAAGTTAACAAATAAATAAGAAGTATAAAAGTGTATGTTTCATTTTTCGTATTTTATGAAAAGTGTGATTCGTTTACTTTTTAACCTAAAATGAATTGCAACCGCATTGAACTTGCAATATTATGACCCAAGAATAAATCCTGTTTATAATCCAGCTAAATCCAAGTTCACGAGATAAGGGGATACGTACACTATCGCTTTCATCGCACCAAACTCTTTTAGAGGTATTGCATAATCTTATCCATATGGGTGGGTAAGGGCATTTGGTAACACTCACTGGACACATCAATTACTTACAGTGAGAATCTACAGAGAATTATCAAGATCATGTGAGATATGATAACACGATTTTTTCATCCCGAACTGTTGCATTGCATACTCTAAAAAATTTCTAATTTAAACATATGATTTGATGTGGTTGCTTCTGGTAAATGAATAGCAACACAACAATAGTACATACAATTAATGTTTACAGGTATCGTCAAATATCTCCCAGGTATCTCGCTCTGCCTCTGATATGATGGGATTCTTATTACTTGCCAATTTAAAAAATGTAGTCTAAAATTTTCTTCAATAAGAGACTTTTCTATTAATTGTGATATAATTAATATTTTTAAAAGCATAATTTTACTGGTTTTGGAGATTTCTGGCCTTGACAACTCTCTTGGTCTTAAAGATTGTGAAGGGGATTACCGATCTCGGATGACAGATGATGGTAAAATCCAAGTGACAATGACCTTTGGCAGTACCCAAATTACCGTAATGCTTCATTTTAACGTGCCAAATTTGGTCATTTGTACATCACCAGAGAGACAACTAGGGTTGGACAGGGATTGATGATCCTTACTCGTGCCGTGTTTCTCGTTGTAAACTCTGGCCCAGCAGCCGTTTCGGAAGATGGTGTAGACGCCTCTGGCCCAGTCCACGGCGCACACGTTATCAGTGACGTCATCACAAGGTTCGCCCGCGTCTACGGTAGGCGGCACAGGGGTGGCTGAGGTAGAGACTTCTAGAGGGATAAATAAAAAACGCGATGAGAGGAATAAAAACAACTGTTGCAGTGAAATACACGTCGGTAAATATTAACAGCACTTGAAACCAGCTCGTTCTTTGAAAAATAACTGTCTAGCTATCCTAAAGGTAAGTTTTTCTCGTGAGAGTTTTTCACTCTCGGAGAGTTAGTTAGTTACTCTCATAAAAATCTCAGACAGTTGTTGATAGTACTCGTAGAAAACTATCTTGAATTGACTATAATGGAAATTTTGCTGGTTGTGTAAACACCTGTGCGAGTACCTCCTGAGAGTACGAAACTCTCTGAGAGTGAAAAACTCTCACGTGTAAACCTAGCTTAACGGTTATAACCCCCGCCACGTAACTCGACGAATGAATTTTCACTACTATTCAGTTAAAATGATTGGATAATCAGCTGTTCTATAGAAAATTGCATGTAACGTAAGCTCGATGTTTTTGGAAAAGTACCCCCTCTCCTCCCCTCGCCTTACCCAGCTGTTTTTGGCCATTCGTCAACTTATGTGGCGTGACTTATAACGTCTTGGACTTCAGTTTAAGAGGTTACGAGTTCAATTCCCGGGATGCGCACAGACTTTAAGGGGTTTTGGCCGTTTTCTCTAAAAGCTTCTAATTCTAATAACAAAAATGCCGCTTGCGTTGACATAAGAAAAATTACCGTTTTGTACAACCAGCTTGAATATTTAGTGAATAAATAATTTTTGATTGGTGGATTACATAAAATGGATTGGCAACACTGATGATTTGTCCATTTCAAAGACAATGAGTTTAAAGACACAATCGCCCCCAGTGGATTATATTGTACTATGAAAACCTAATAATATATTGATTTAATTATATAAAAGTAATAAAAAATTAAATTTATTGACTTACAATCTTTTTGATTTTGATACTTTATTTGAATCACCGACACATTCTGTGGTGAGTATTTTAATGTGATTTTGATGATTTTGATATATCAGACGAGGTGTAGTTTTGGAACTGACAAATAGCAGATGTTTCATTTGTCAGGATCATTAATTTATAACCCAATGACCAAAGACAGCTGGGTCCAGTATCGAACAAACAAAAAACACAAACTTTTCTCAGGATCATTGAAAACTTACACTGCCATGAAAGGTTTGGATTTTTAAGTGTATATTTGTGAACATTCCATCTAGTGGAAGATCAACCCTTTAATTTAATTGCTCATAAAACTAATTTATTTTTACCAAAACATAATGCACCAAATTACCTTTGCGCTTTTCGCTCCATTTTGATATTCTCTCTCCCACTGATTCCTTAGCGGATTTCACTACGACAAAAGAAATCATACGATACTTAGATAAGTCTTTCATCAATTGTTTTTAATGATTATAATTGAGTTTTTTAGATTAAAAATATCTTTAATGAATCATGATACAATTTTCTGCTCACTATATGAAAAAATCAATAAATTTTGATGATTTTTCTATTCAAATCGGGCACAAATTTTAAGTAACCATATCGTCCAACTCATATTTTACCTATATCAGGGAGCTACTTTACAATCATCCAAAAATAAAACAAAAACCTATAATTTGACGGGAACTTCCACATTCTCTTGTGATAAGGAATTACAATTCCCATTAGTTTTTTGTTTTTTTTTCTACAGATTAATTTGTCATTGGGCAATATTTTTTAGTTGTAGTCTTATATTGTTTTTATCATTAAAATTTAAAGCTTTTTTGATAAAAAAAAATATATATAATAACCTTTATCAATTCCCGACTGAAGGAATTCCCTTCCCCTCCGGGTGATGTTCCTTGAGGTGTTGAGGAGGTAGGACAGGACGTTGTGGACGCTTCTACCGGTAGCGTGTAGAAAACCAGATGAACTGCTGGATTCCGCGCCATCTTGTCTGGGTGGCCCTAGTAACCAACACATCAACAAGGGGGGGAAATCTCATTTTAAAGTTTAATTACTAAAAGACCTAAATTAGGTAAAAACATCAGAGTTTCTCGCTCCTTGGTCACAGTGATCAGCCATTTGGAAATACCTGCGATCTTGTTGATCACGCTTTCTTCACAGTTATCACATATGGAAATACCTGAGATTTTGTTGATCATGCTTTCGTCACAGTTATCCCATATGGAAATACCTGCGACCTTGTTGATCATGCTTTCGTCACAGTTATCTCTTATAGAAATACCTGCGATCTTGCTGATCATGCTTTCGTCACAGTTATCCCATATGGAAATACCTGCGATCTTGTTGTTCACGCTTTCTTCACAGTGATCACCTATGGAAATACCTGCGATCTTGTTGATCACGCTTTCTTCACAGTTATCACATATGGAAATACCTGCGATATTGTTAATCATGCTTTCGTCACAGTCATCCCATATGGAAATACCTGCGATCTTGTTGATTACGCTTTCGTCACAGTTATCTCGTATGGAAATACGTGCGATCTTGTTGATCAAGCTTTCTTCACAGTTATCACATATGGAAATACCTGCGATTTTGTTGATCATGCTTTCGTCACAGTTATCTCTTATAGAAATACCTGCGATCTTGTTGATCATGCTTTCGTCACAGTTATCCCATATGGAAATACCTGCGATCTTGTTGTTCACGCTTTCTTCACAGTGATCACCTATGGAAATACCTGCGATCTTGTTGATCACGCTTTCTTCGCAGTTATCACATATGGAAATACCTGCGATATTGTTAATCATGCTTTCGTCACAGTCATCCCATATGGAAATACCGGCGATCTTGTTGATTACGCTTTCGTCACAGTTATCTCGTATGGAAATACGTGCGATCTTGTTGATCACGCTTTCGTCGAATAATTCCAGTTTATGTGGTTAAGGGGGGGGGGCATTGCGCAAACTTTACAGGACTAAATTCGGAGAACACTTAAAAATCTTCAAAAAACATATTTTATATTTCTTATAATACCAACCGTTTGGTCACTCAAGCCCAAAATGAGACAACGTAGTTGTCAAAAACTGCTCAAAGTTATCACAAAAATGTTTCTGGGCGGTTAATGGAGGGAGATACGGCAATATTTCAAATGAACTAATTGTTGTGTATCTAATGTTCTTTCGATATCACATAAAAATATTTAGGTAGGTCTAACAGTTTGACTGGGGATTTAAGGATTCAAATTTTTTTTCATTTAGGCAAACTCAAACTTTTTTTACTGTTATTTTTTTTTTTCAAAAATGTTGTATGCATTTATTAATTTTCTTAATGGAATCCTAGAAATTTTTAAAATTGAAAAATTAATGTGTATAATGATCAAGTTTTTTACTAAAGCAAGTCTGAAAATGGAGAAAATCGCAATTTAAAATTTCAAGTTTATAGCTCATCCGGAAGTCCAAAATGCTATAAATACATCATCAGTTATAGAGTCAATCAGTTTCTCATTCGGTTTTATTAAATCTTTAGATTTTAAGGGTTGGATTGAACATATTGGCCTATTTCCTTATGGTTAAATGTCTGAAGTTACTATACAAGTTATCAAAAAGGTTAAAAACATTTAAATGTGCCCACCATTTTTTCTTGAAAATTTGAAGTTCAAAAAGGCTTAAAAAAGGTTGGAAAGACAAATCGAGTGCTACACACCACACTCTCTTACAAACTATTTCTTATTATAAAAAGTGGTATCTGAATAAATAATCTTGGTACAATTAACAAGCTATTTTATTTAACTCTATATCACAAACAAATAAATTCTGATTCGAAATGAAGGGGCTAACAAACAATAGTTTACAATTACTGGGGGATATTTAATTTTAATTGATTGATAAATAGTCTTTAATGTCTTTGTGCTCCGGCCTAGCTACAGTGGTAGGAAATGATGACTCTGTACCTCAGGGGGTGTTGGATCGTGGGGACATTCTCTTGTAAAATTTCCAATTATTGACAGTAAAATAATAATTCTTGATGCTAATTTAGATTTGTAGTTATGTAGAAATTAAGATTGGGTTAGTCTTTGAGGAGAAGATATGGTCATTTAGTCTAGGTTCAACTGTAGGCTATATTTGTTTGAATGTTAATTATAAGTTAGTCTTCTTGAAAAATTGGAAAAGTTTATTAATTGATAAATTTAGTCTCTTGATAAAGTTCTAATTAATTTCTTTGGCTTCTAAAATCACTGGATAAAGTTAGTCTGTTTGAGATGGATGGAGATTACCAATATTATGTTCTTCACCAACAACCACTTCTTCTTTGGCCAGATGATAAAGGGAATATTATTAGTGGTATTGGCTCTTCTTCCTATTTAAAAATTTGGGATTAAATCGACCCAAATACTATTTTATGGGGTTATATTGCACTTGGGATTGAGACCCTGTTTAAAAATGAAGTTAACACAATGAGGCCATAATTGCAAGAGAGAGAAATTGGAGTTGATGCTCAGCAACAATGTAGTTATCACATGTTTATTCTTCAGGTCTTGATTCTTGCTTTGGAAACACTTGACACTTCACTGAATTTAATTCACTATTTTGAATCACACACTATATAAAATTAGAATGACCATGTTTATTTAGACTATTAAATTTGGTATGTGTTTGAAGTAGTCTTGTTTACATTATAAATATATTGTATTAGGCTATGTTTAAATAAATATTTACTGGGATTAGGCTATTATTATTCTTAGATGAGTGATGAAATGATTGATATGAATATTTAACATAATTATTAAATTAGGCCTAATTAATATCTATGACAGGTAAGTTAAATACAATATATAGGCTATCTGGGATTTTTATAATAAATATTTACATGTGGATCCGGGTCGGATTGTTTATTTATTGGTTTATTTACCAACATAATTTGTGAACTGTTGCACGAGTTAATTTTGAATCCAATGAAGGTGGCGATGAGGTCTGTGAGCCATTCAGCAATATTGAAGGTTTTTTCCCAGTCAGACTCAATTTGAGTTTTTCGAATGACACGGGCGCTTTCGGCGTCTCGCCAGCAGTTAACTATGGTGAAACCGTGAAAGCAGTGCAGCCTGACGGATAAATATCTTCAATGTTACATATTTGCAAGTTGAAGATTATTATCATAAATAGATTAAAATAATTGATAATATGTTGATAGCAACTTACCCCACTTGAAGCGGTTGTCTGGGGTTCGGTGGGCAATCACCATTCTCTCGCCGCTGTCCTCTAGACTCTGTTCCCTGGACCCCGCCCCCGTGGCCGTGCTCTCGGCGCTGCCGTTGTAGTGAGCCACCATTCGAACTGACAAGAATTGGCGGCGTTAGTGCATGGGGTAGAGTCTTGAAAGTAGCTTATTAGTGTACATCAATGTAGAAAGATGGGGAGATATCGCGGGGCGCCAATTGTCTGTCAGGTTTGTAAAAACCCATGTAAGCTATTTAAATCGCTATTTTTATATCAGTTAGCTACCTTGAGAGGCAGTGCTTCCTTTGGAGTAATCAGGAATTTTTAAAGTTATTCGGCTTCAATTCAAAGATTTTATTGTAAAATTTTTTACAAACATTATTCTAAGTGTAAACATACTGACTAAAAAAACATCAAAGCAAGAAATTTAAAATCTCTGCAGAATCACACAGCAAACAATTAAAAATATCGAAAAATAAGATAGTTTTGTTAAGGTGAGTTGAAAGCCTCGCTTGTACAGAACAATTTGCTTTTACCGAAATGGATTTTGAGTAAAGTAATCACCAAGTGTTTAAATAGTTGCAACCTGGCTTAATGACACACTTTGACCATAGAATTTCAACCCTTCCAACATAAATACGCGGAGAAATATTCTAACCATCGGCACTCCTAAACATTTTATAGAGTATTCACTCAAGGTATTCATCACCATATAGTCTGCACAGCAACTCAATCACTCCTAAAAGGCTATCCTAGTAAGGTTGTCTAAGTTAAGTAAATTCATCCTGTAGTCCTGAGAAACTGGCACACAATCCAAAGTTTTGGCGCCCATATACTTTATTTTCAAACCTAATTTGAAGGACGTCAGTGATCAAGATGGCTGCCGTTTGGCGCTAACCTAACCTCACTTTTGACCATGCGAATGAACATGTCGATTAAATTAAACGGAACTCGGGGAATCATACCTGGACCTCCTTGTTGGAATGCCGTAACGCTAGCCAACTAGTACACCACACTGTTGAGTCAAGAGCGTTTTAATATGTTATATGTTGGTGTTAAAAATAGTCCACCTTATAGTTGTAGAATCAACCAAATTTCTTGGTATTCATATCGATAAAGACATCACATGGCGTCATCATTTAGACATCACATGAGGAAAGGTCTCATCTGCAATGTATGCTCTTTGTATCCTCCCTAGATAATGCAATCCCAATTTGGTCAGAACAGCCTATATTGGAATAATATATCCCCAAATGTCTTATGGCTTTGCCCTATGTGGCATGTGTAGATGTATACTTCCTCAGGCTGTTCAGACTACAAAATAAGTGTCAGGGTTATGTCGGGGCTGCAGTTTAGGTAAACATATAGAAACTCGTTTAAAGGGCTTAAACTACTGACTCTTTTGTAAATATTAGAGATGGCATCATTTAGTAAATTTAAATGCAGTTTGATACAATGCCAGAACGTCCATCCTTATTCAACTAGAGTTAACATAGTTTTCACACGATTGGTTAATTTATGAACCTCGCAGGCTGAGAGGGGGAACTCCAATGTAGTTTATTTTAAGGGGGGAGGGGGTGCAAAATTAGTGACATGGGGGATGGCTGTTTTCTTTTTCTCAAAGATTTTATAGTTTTGTTTACGTAAATTTATAACTGTAGATGGTCGTTTAAATTTTGAATTAGACGCATTGATGCACGCTATACAAATGTATTTGTGAAATGGCAATACGAAAATTTGTATTATTATGTGCTACACCCTGGAGGAGAAATGCCAAACTACCCGCCCCGTGCATGGGCTCAGCCACATTGATCATGTGCTACAGTCTGGTGGAGAAATGGTCAACTATTATATTCAGGGTGTTTCAGAACTCCCTGCCAATATTTTAGGGTATTTTTCCTAAGTTAGAAAGATATCTAAATATCATATTTAAATTGCCCGGGAGTCTTTAGTTACTCACTCAGCTGCCATTTTGTTTTTTCACCTAATTTTTTCTATTTCCATAACGGAAGGTTACATTCAGTTAATATTTGGTATGAATCTTTATCATACCAATGTACATTTCCGTGTAAAAAATTAATTTTTCGCTGTATATTTTCAGAATAGCGGCAGTTTTAACTTTAACACTCAAATATCTTAAAATCGTAAATTTTATATAAATTTTACAAGACACAAAAAAGTTGACAAATTCAATTATCTAACCAATCGCATCAAGTTTGGAAGGATCTGACAACAAATAACGGAGTTATTGCGATTTTGCTGTTAAAACGGCCTTAATTGCATTAATTTTAGTGCAAAATCCATGTTTTAATGAAGAAATTATAAACCGTTTTTCCTACAATCGCGTGTTAAGTGTCACTTTACTCACAGAACACCAATCGTAAAACAGCTGTTTCCTGAGGAGCGAGTGATAAAGTCTTTGAAAGCCTTTCTAACGAGCGTTAAAGTCTTTAACCTCGCCACGTAATTTCTTTAAAGCTCGCCAGCTGATTGTATCGTTACTCGGGGCGCTGCGGCGCTCCCTTCCGCTTTCGACTGAGCTTGACTTGTTTATAACCTCAAAATCATAATTTATCGTGATTGTATTTATCGTTTGGAAAATTAAAACTGCAGGTGAAGGAATTGCGATCACCTTGGGGACTTAGAAACTTCCAGAACGATTCCTTGATATGTAAACCAACGGATACGCTGATTACTTTGAAAATATGTTTCAAGGTCATAGGAAGAATGTAGTTTGTATTTTGCGTGTAAAGCGTCTTTCCCGCTTTCGCTAAAAATACTGCGCTCCGCTACTTGACGCGCGGTAACCGTTTAGCTCAAGCGAGAAAGACCTACTTTAGCCTCTTAATACATAAATAACAATTTCTTCAATTTTATTTTACGTCTTACATTAAAAAGTAGTCTTTTTTCAACAGTTTGCTCAAAGAACCAAGCGTAGGTTGGGGAAGTAAAGGTAGTTTCCAGGAAGAGCTAGATTTTAACTCCGTGAATGGGGCTTGATTCTTGAGTCGAGCGAGAGGAGTTTAAAAGGTGGACGCGGCGAGGGGGGGAATCCCAATGAATGCTTCTAATGGGAACTCCTTGTTAACACTGAATTCTTCAATTAACTTGCCCCTTTAAACTCAAGAAACTTCTTAATATCATCGGACATGATCTTGTGATTACTACTTCTTGGAATCGAGTGATTAAGGAAGTAATTTGAAAACTCGTCTGTAGCATTATTTTATACGCTTCAGTCAAGGAGGAAACACGATATAAGATGTCTTTAATGATGTGGAAATAAATATTTCTTCCTTGTGTTAAATTAAATTTCTTTTGATATAAAATATAAAAAATTATTAATAGTTTTGTTTGTAGTTCATGTATTTTTAAACGCAGTTTTTTTTTATTTCAAGAAAAAATGGTGATCACTTTTAAATATTTCTAAGCTTTTTTATAACTTGTATAGTAAATTCAGACATTTAACCATAAGGAAATATGCCTAAATTTTTAATCTAACCCTTAAAACAGCAAAAAATTTAAAATTTAATAAAACTGAATGAGAAACTGACTAACTCAATAAATGATGATGTATTGATAGTATTTTGGACTTCCGGATGAGCTATAAAATTGAAATTTTAAATTGCGATTTTCTCCATTTTCAGACTTGTTTTAATAAAAAAACTTGGTAATTATACCACCTAGACACTTTAAATTTTACAATTTTTTAATTTCTAGGATTCTATTAAGAAAAGTAATAAATGCATAGAACATTTTTTAAACCCTCTAAAAAAACTAAATTTGCTGAAATATTTGTAAAAAATTTAATCTTTAAATCCCCAGACAAATTGTAAGAACTATCTAAATATTTTTATGTGATATCGAAAGAACATTAGATACACAACAATTTAGTTTATTTGACTGTTAACTTATTGATGACAACTGAAATTGACCTAAACAACAAAGGTAATCACTATAACTAATTATCCCTACTTTTGTTTTGCTTATTATTCCCACATTTACATTTAAAACCAAGTATAACTTTCACGATCTATATAAACAAAATCAAAACACTATAGGTCGAATTTTCAAATTCACCCTTCTCGAGAATATCAGGGTGGGGGAGGGATTTCAACTAGTACAAAACTGATAGGTAGATTCGATAAAATTTTATCATGCTAATAAAATATGTATTTGTCAGTTATTTTCGATTTAATACGATATATCGATTTACAATGATTCCAAATGTATATACAGTAGATACAATATGATATATAGATTTTTTTCAATTGTTTTACCTATAAGATCGATCGATATTTTTATTCGATAGTGGTGTAAGCGCTACATGAAACTTTACCGAAGCTGACCTTATCTGACCCAAGCTGTTACTTCAGCTGAATGGATATAATCACTGAACAACAAAACTTTTCTTTTATATTTTTGATGAATTACAAATTCTTATCAACAATCTGAGCGAAAATATACGTGAAAAATTATTTTTCATTAAGGTTTTAGCAACATAATGTTCCGAAAACCTCCAGCAGCAGACCCACATACTTAGAAAATTCCTATTACACATTCTTATACTGTATATCTGTTTCACTTGAAATGTTTATATGAAATTTTAATTCTGCTTACCTTTTAATATTGAAAAAAAACATGGAAATTTTCATCTTGGAGGTACTCAAACTAATGTTATCAGTGTTTGTAGTTCAAAAACTGCTCATTTACCAAAAATTGATCTCCAAATATATTCTGTGGCAATTGTGCTTCACACTTGTTGTATTTACTTAACACATATATTCAAACGTTCAAATAAGCTCCTAACTACAGTTATATGATAAGATAATAAATACAACCAAAATACAACAGCTTTTTTACTTGTACACGCTTGTATACCAGACTGACAACGAAAAAAAAGCATAATATCAACGGTTTCTTCTATTAGTTTAGTCATATATCACCACAACTCGCCTACGGCTCGATGGGGGCTCCGCCCCCATGCCCCCTTAGGAGTTGCCCCCTAGTTTGAATTAATAAAAAGTCAAGTTTGAAATAGTTTAGTTTAACAGAAGAACTGGACAGCCAAGACAGTAACAAAACCGTCTAATACACTAAATTCACAATCAATAGTAAAAAAAAGCTTTAATAATCTCCTATGAATAGGTTTTAATAGCCCTCCTTAGTAAATAGTTTTAAAAAATTGAGCTGTGAGATAAATATTATTTATGTAAATATTCTAGGTGTTATGCTTGATGGAGGGTCCAACCAATAATTGGTTGCCCCAATTCCGTAAATTACTGTCAAAACCTCATACAATCAACAGGCTAGTTGAGGGCTTAACTCCAACGGCAGTAACAGAAGCCGCCAATACACACTACTCACAATAAATAATAATAAGCTTTGAAATTTGCTCACGGCTCATGGTATAATCCCACTCCCCCCTTACTTGGTAAAAAAATATAATGGAGTTGTGAAATATTAATGAACTATGTAAATAGTCATGCTCAAAAGTTGTTGTGTAAAAATTTGGAGATACGATTATGATTGCACATGATTGAGGTAATAATAGCTGTATTCTGAAAAGATAAAAGTGGAATAAAATTATAAGTTTATATAGAGGATCGTTGTATGTAATAGAAGAAAAACGGGACAAAATCAAGATATTTGAAATTAAAAAAAAATGTTATAGGCTAAGATGCTTCAGTTCCGCCACGGGGTGGCCAAGAAACGCAGGAATCATATATGTACCATATAGAGAAACGATAACAATTTTATCATTCAAAATCAGCGATTATTAGTTTAACAATTTTAAATGTTATATATATATTAGTTCAGAAAATTAATAAAAATAGAGCCCTAGTAGTATGTAATAGATCACAGGGTATTAGGTACTATAATCATGAAGTCTTAAAGTCTTTATATAGTCTTAAAATGAAGAAAGTTGCAACTTAAGAACCATAAAATCGGCGTACATTATGCATTTTCAACCAATGGTAGTAAAAAAAAACCAATTGTGAAATAATAGCCAAAAAAGGATTATCGGTTAAATTAAAATATACTGAAAGAGTTACAATAATTGATAAGTATAGAATAGTTTTAAATTACAACAATAATAGGGTTAATCGAGACTTTAGGTGAGAGCACTGCATTGAGGAAGTTTGTCGGACAAAGTGGCAGCGAGAAAAATTACTATTGAGTTTAATTCAATTGGTTATTATAATATTTCTCAGCCTGATGGGTCATCAGATATGTAGATGGTTTAAAAAACGTCGGAAGTAGGTAAACGTTAGCCAAGGTAAGAATGGAAAGTTCAATCGTTCTATAACTTGATTTGTTCAATCGTTTCCTAAACTAAAATCTAAGCCTGATTGGACGGCAGCAAATAGGTCAAAGACCGGATGTCAAACGTGTTGGGACACGTTCAACCTTCAAAGTAAAACTGCACCAGAACTATCAACTGTAGCGCTATATTCAATCTGGGGATTCATATAGAGAGACAGCATACAAATAGTAGAAAATTAAGAATAATTACTGTATTAGGGTTTTTTTTGTGCGAAAACCTACAAGAAATTTTCCAGCATGAGAAGACTAAAGTCTAGAAAATGTAGTAAGACCTAAAATATTTTTGGTAATTAATCATTTACTTTACGGGCGTTACTGCGGCAAAAAATATGCAGTACTAAAATAATATGTTTAAAGTATTCGCACAAGCTTCGTAGAGCTCACCATAGTAATGATAAAATTAATAATATAATATTGTAACAAAGTATTCCAGCACTACGCTCAATCGTCTCTCAAAAGACAAGAGTAATAGCAATAGCCAATATGAACAAATCAATTTAAATAAAACGAAACGAGAACCTCACATTTCAATCAACATTTTCGTGTTACTTTAGAGTACGTGCATTAAATTTATTTCACCATCCTTAAAACAAATGTTATATTACAGTTACAGCTATATTACAATATACTGTAAACTGAAATTTGCACTAACGTAGATTATACAACGTTTAAGATCACTGCTCTGCAAAACTGTCACGAAAACTTCATCAGGAACAGGTGTGGTTAAAAGACATAATTTAAATACAACCGAGAATTAAGCGACCTTAATTTAAAGTTACTATAGAAATCAAAGCGGACATCACCTAAATATAAATATACGCTTTCGATTCAGTAAACTTCATTTTCAATAATAACACAGCAATCAGAAGGAAAACCATACGCAAACAACTATGCACCCAATTGAAAGTAATTATCAGGAAGAGGTGTAGTTAAAAGACATCTTTTAAATACAAGCGAGAGTAGTGGAAAAAGGGGGCTGCTGGCTCACTTCAAGGTCACCTGAGGGATGACGTCATCGAGGTCAATGACCTCACCGATGACGTCATCGATGACGCAATCGATGACGTCATCACTAATGACGTCATTTCGATGACGTCACACCCATGACGTCACAGAAATGACGTGCTGATGACATCATCACCCCTTACGTCATCAAAACGACGTCACCGACGCCACTAAGGTCAAGGTCACGCAGAAACTTAAAATTTTTTGGCACTTTTGCCGTTTCTCGCACTACGCTCCGAGTTTCAGTCAGAGTCCCCGTGACCTCGACCACTTGGAGCGAATTTTCGACGAGAAACGGCAAAAGTGCCAAGTTAAACCCGAGTTTCTGACATGACTCTGCCTAAATGGGCAATCGGTAATCCCTCAGGTGACCTTGAACTAGCACAACACCCCCAATTTCATATTACTGTGACCTCAAAAACTTAACAACGGAGCGCCGACACCGATGCGCACCCCACGACAGCCACCGAGTGACTGACTGTCAGGCTCTGTGTATGCTAGGTATATTGGCTTGAGAGACTAAGACTCTAAACTGTCAGGAATGGGAGTAACTAACTGAATTTTGCAAGGAAAAGTCATTTCATCCAATATTTTAAACAAATCCTCATCAGTAAAACTGACATTAGTCTGTTTTGTATAAAACTTAGGGTGTCCGCGCAACAGTTTGCGCCACTTAGCTAAAGTTGAAACTTTCTTAACTTTCAGTGGTGGACAGTGAGCAACTAATAAAGTCTTAACACGGCTAAGTTTCTTACCTAAAGCGTCCCGCGACATGGCTTCCCCTCACAAAAGTCCGCACAATACTGAGAGACTGCTTGTAGCGCATGAGTCAAGGGAAAAGAGGTGGGGGAAACAGCAGGAGTGGGGGAAGGTCACAGTGGCGGGGGAAGGTGAGGTGGTACGCTGGAGTTTCGCATCACTTCACCATGAGCTGTCCTACAGTCAACACACTGTTCTCTTGGCCCGAGTTGGCACTAGAAGAAACATTTCTGTACAGCTTAGGCTGTGAGAGCCGAGGAAGCAAAGTCAAAGTAGAAATTGTGTTAAACTCCAAGATGAAGAGTCTCCTAAATAAACTAATTGTATCCTTGCAATCTCCTATAACTTTAGAGAAATACCACTTTATTAAGCGACACCTTATACTTTGGCAAAACGAAGCAGAAATGGAAAAAATTACAGTAAAATTAATTTAACTTAAAACTTGGACTGGACACTCATGGCGATACCACGTGGCGTGCAAACGCCACCCTAAACATTACAAGTTAGGTTATTGAGCACCTCTGGTATGATAACCGATGTGCTAGAGTTAAAGTGTGATGACCTTGAGTCAAAACACTGAAACACTACAAGTCGATATCGTCCCAGAGTCAAAGTGTAGTGACCTACATTCAGAACTTGTAAAATTACTTACATATAGAGAGCTAGAGAACAGCGAGACGCACCGCATGGAAGCCGGAGACATACTGGCGAAGCGGTGTTGTGCAGCCTAGGGACCCAGTTGTGGTGGGGGTATAGCCAACACTTAGAGTACAAGTGTTGTGGGTGACCTTGACCCACTTAACTTAGTCAACCCCCCCCCCCCCCGACAAAAAGTGCGAACCCCCCCCCCACCCCCCCCCACCCCCACCCCCACCCCCACCCCCACCCCCCCCACCCCCCCCACCCCCACCCCCACCCCCGCCCCCACCCCCACCCCCACCCCCCCCCCAAGAACTTTTTTTTTCGAAAAAATTTTTGACCTTGACCAAAAAGTTTTTTGCTCCGGACGAGAAGTGCCCCCCCCCCCGACAAAAAGTGCGAACCCCCCCCCCACCCCCACCCCCACCCCCACCCCCTCCCCCACCCCTGATATCCTGGGCGTGGCTGCCCCGGTGGGGATATAAGGGGGCCCAGCCAGAGCCGGCTCGCAGTCCGCTCCCGCGCGTTGAACGTGAACGACCGGGACGGACCGCCATAGGCATCACTAAACATTGAATGGCGCCTTCAGTGTTTAGCGAAGTCTACTCTAACTTTAAGACTTGTATTAGTTGTAAGATATTGCGCTTGCGTTTGGGTATTGCGAATTGTTCTATATTAGAGTGTTTTACTTGCACCCTATGTCTCCTGTGTGTGTGTGTGTGTCTTTTATCCTTTGTGTCTTGTTTGTCATATGTGTTTAATGTGTATGTGCTTGTTCCAGCATTGACTACGTTGAGCTCAATTGTGTGTTGTAAGTGTGTTATATTTTTCTAAAGTGTATACGCTTGTTGTAGCATTTCCCCCTTGAGCTTTTGCAATGCTCAAAGTAAATCGTAAAGACAGGGAACGGGAGTAGGCCCCCCGTGTAAAGTTACTTTTGTATAATTGTTAGGCTCCTCTCATGCATGCTTCAATGCGGCTGAGAACTCTCATGCATGCTTCAATGCGGCTGAGAAATAGGAGTTGGTCCGTTTGTAAGCCTATAAGGGGGTAATGAGCCGATGGCCTCTGCACTCGGACCGAGGACGTAAGCCACTAGGGTGTCCTCAGTTAGTTTCCCTTCCGGAAACTCAAAATTATGTAAATGAAACTTTGTTAGCTATTTGTGTTTTTTAGTCCCCAAGGCCCCCGAACATTCGTGGTTCGCCATGGATGTACGGGGGCCGAAATTTTTTAATGTCCGTGTGGCCTTGACCTACAAAGACTTGTAAAAATTCAATGCATTGTAAATTAAAAAATATTTAAGATAGGTTACGGGAGTAGGCCCCCGTGTAAAGCCTATTTTAATTATCGGTAGGCTCCTGCCAGGCATGCAAAAGGTTGCGGATGGCATCTGGGAGCATGTCCGTTTGTACGCTGGCATGCAAAAGGTTGCGGCGGCCTCTGCACTCGGACGAGGAGGTAAGCCACTAGGGTGTCCTCAGTTTGTTTCCTTCTGGAAACTCAAAATTACGTAAATGAATCTTTGTTAGCTACTGAAAGACAATGCAGTAAATGTTTACAAGTCTTGCGTGGCGAAGGGTACACGACATTGGATGTTGCCTTGTTGTCATAGTTGGGTCTCTTCGGAGGCTACAGCGATGACAACCCAAGTGCCCCAGGTGGGGCTTAATTTTTTTAAAGTTTTTTCGTGACCTTGACCTAAATACAGTAATGACCCCCCCCCCCGAACTTTTTTGAGAAAAAATTTTGACCTTGACCAAAGAGTTTTTTGCTCCGGACGAGAAGTGCCCAAACAAAAAAAAATTTGTACAAAGTAGTGGATTTAGACCAAAGATCATTGGTTTATCAAACCTGTTGAAGAATAAATTGAAAATGGGTGTTTAAAAGCCAAATCTACTACATGATTGATAAACTGGATGTATATGACGTCACCTTCCCCCACCCTTAAACCTCGGGTATAAAGGGACCCAGTTGAGCGCGCTGCTCATTATTGCGTGGACATTCACCGAGTGCACACTCATAGCCAAACTGTAAAAATGGCTCTTTGCGATATTTGTGGTGAGTTTTTTCAAGACGAAGACATCTTTGTTTTACACCGAGAATTGTATCATGAAGAGGACAGAAAAGAAGAGATTGTTGTAAGTGAAGAAGACTTGGAGGCGTTTGATCGGTTATTGGAAAACTACCAGAAGCAGATGGACGACTGCGATAGCTATCTACAGTTACACCGAGAATTGCATCGTGAAGAGGACAGAAAAGAAGAGATTGTAGTAAGTGAAGAAGACTTGGATGCGATTGATCGGTTTTTGGAAAAACCCCAGAAGCAGGAGGACTGGGCTAGCTATTTACAGTTAATGCAAAGAAGAAGACCAAGTGTTATTTAATTTGCCGGAGCTGGACCATCTACAGCTGGAGGATTTATTGAAAAGGAAATGGAAGAAAAAAAAGTGGAAGATGTAAAACAACTGCGTACCCAAGAAGAGGATATGGAAGAAGAGGATACAGAAGAAGTGGAAGATATAAGACAACTGCGCACCACAGCCTTGCCAGGACCAGTTGTAACTCATTTCAAAATTAATAATGTGCAATTGGAATTGGAAAACTTTATAACCCAAGCTAAAAATTTAGTTGTAAAAACATTGATGGAAGAATTGGCAAGATTGAACTTTATTAAATTTGGATTGGTGTTGGAGGCTATGTTTACTAATACCGATGGTGAAAACTCACCAAGAGCATTCATTGCTAAAAACCGAACCCTTACAACCACATCTGATATCAATGAAATTCTAGAAGAATGTTTGAATGAACTGCTAATGAAACTCCAAGAACATGAAGGAAGAGGATCTGGCTGGACGCTATCATCGATCGAAGGTATGGATGTGAGGGTTCACAAGCATGGATATGGTATGAGGGGTAGCAGCTTTATCCCTCTACCAAAGAAAATTAAAGACACCAACTCTTGCAGAAATGTTACAAACGGGGATAATGAATGTTTTAAGTATGCGATGCTAACTAAGTATGTAAAACATAATCCTTGTAGAGTTGGTAGGGAATATTATGAAAACGAACACCGCTACAACTTCCGAGGAATGTCGTATCCTGTGAGTCTTAATCAAATTGCAAAATTTGAGAAACAAAATCCAGGTGTTTCTGTTAACGTGTTCGGCTTAGATGATTCGAACAATGTGTATCCACTACGAGTTGGAAAAGTGAAGCAAAGAAACCATACTGATTTATTATTGATAACTAAAGGTGAAATTTCACATTATGTGTGGATAAAAGATTTTGAAGCTTTGGTTGCACGACAATTAACCAAAAAGAAGATTAGAGTGACAGTGTGTAAGAGATGCTTTTGTTTTACAAATAAAGATTTAAAACATGGAGGATCGGACTGGTTGAAGGAACACCAAAGACTTTGTAATGACAACTATGAAGTGAAGATTAGTCTGCCGCCGCCATTTCGAGCGTTCATCAAATTCAACAAAACAGTTCACCAATATCGGATTCCAGTAGCTGTCTACGCAGATTTCGAATCCACGTTAGTACCACAGGAGCTTCCGGATGGTGAGGTGACTAGAAGAACCAAATATCAATTGCATCAACCTAACAGTTTTTGCTTATTGGTGAAATCAACTTTGCCTGAAGAACAGTTGCAAGACTATGGTTTAACATCCACTCCGATACTCTACCGTGGGGAAGAAGCCGCTAAGCATTTCGTAGACCAGTTGTATGACATTGCTGAAAAGGTGCAACGCTTATACGGTAATGTTTTACCTATGGAACCTTTGAATCAAAATCAACAAGAAGAATACAATTTGGCAACAAGATGTTATTTATGCAAGAAGAGCTTCAGTGAAGAAAATCAAAAAGTAAGAGATCACGATCACCTGACAGGGTTATACAGAGGAGCTGCTTGTAATTCATGCAATATAAATTACAAACTGCCAAACTTTATCCCTGTCGTGATACACAATCTTAGCGGCTATGACTCCCACTTCATTATCCCAGAGTTAGGACGGGATGATGGAAGAATCGAAGTATTAGCTGAAACATTGGAGAAGTACATCAGTTTCTCAAAAACAGTAGGTAAAATTAAACTTCGCTTCGTAGACTCTTATAGATTTATGTCAACTAGTTTAGCCAAATTGTCTGAGAACCTAAGAAGAGAAGATCTAAAAGAAACCAGCAAAATTGTACATGAAGATAAATTGGACTTAGTAATGCGTAAAGGAGTGTTCCCCTATGATTACATAACTTCTGCAGAAAAATTTGAAGAAACCAGTCTGCCACCGATTGAAGCCTTCAATAGCAAGTTAAATGAAAGTGCAATCACCGTTGAAGACTACAATCATGCTTGTAATGTTTGGAACCAACTAAACATTCAAACCTTAGGGGAATATTCCGACTTTTACATAAAATTGGACGTAACTCTGCTGTGCGATGTGATGGAAGAATTTCGAAACACCTGCTTCTCCGCCTATGGACTGGACCCTCTACACTCGTACACATCTCCAGGATTAGCATGGCAAGCTATGCTAAAGTCAACCAACTGTCGATTGGAACTTCTAACAGATATTGATATGGTGCTCATGATAGAATCTGGTGTACGGGGCGGTTTGACACAAGCTGTAACACGTCATGTCAAAGCTAACAACAAGTACATCCCAGGCTTCGACGAGAGACAACCATCGGTCTACCTTGGCTACTTTGACGCAAACAACCTTTATGGTTGGGCAATGTCAAATCCGCTTCCCTACGCTGACTTCAAATGGATCGACCCGGCCACCATCGGTGACATCTCACAGATTCCAAAGAATGGTCCAAAAGGCTATATTTTGGACTGTGATTTCGAATATCCGGAGCACCTTCATGACCATCACTACGACTTGCCTCTCCTAGCCAAGACTGAAGTTTCACCGACAGGAAGATGGCCAAAATTGATGATGACGTTGGAGAATAAAGATCGGTATGTGGCTCACTACTGGGTAGTTCAACAAGCTCTTGAATTGGGTCTACGTGTAGTGAGAATTCATAGAGCAATTGAATTCACCCAGTCTTGTTGGTTGAAACCATATATTGATTCCAACACTACAAGAAGAGCTGCAGCGACAACGGCATTTGAAAAGGACTTCTATAAATTAATGAACAACGCCATCTTTGGGAAGACCTTGGAGAACAAAAGAAAACACAAAAATGTAAAATTAGTGAGTGATCCTAGGAAATTGGAAAAATTAGTGCAAAAACCAAATTTCGGAACATCCATGATTATAAACGAAAATCTAGTCGCTGTCAGTATGAAGAAAACAACAATAGTCATGGACCGTCCGTTATACATAGGTATGTCGATTTTGGACATAAGTAAAACCCTGATGTATGATTTCCATTATAACAAAATGGTTAAACACTACGGAAGGGAAAACATTGGAGTCGCATACATGGATACGGACGCGTTTATCTACTGGATAAAGACTTTGGACATGTATGAAGACCTAAGGAGTTTCCCATACAAAGACGATTTTGACTTCTCTGACTATCCGAAGAACCATCCAAATTACAATGAAAAGAATAAAAAAGTAATCGGAAAATTTAAAGATGAAGCAAATGGAATGCCTTTAGAAGAAATAGTGGCACTGATGGCAAAATTGTATTCATTTAAAATGTACAACGAGAACAACACACCGACAGTCAAGAAAGCAAAAGGAGTTAAAACATCGTACTTGAAGAAACATGTGACGTTTGACCATTACAAGACCTGCTTGTTTGAAGATTCTACAATGTCTGCAACGTTCAACACTATCAGAAGCTTTAAACATGAGGTCTACAGTGTCACTGAAGTTAAAAGAGCACTATCAGCTCGAGATGATAAAAGGCATATTATGCCGGATAAAATTCACACTCTTCCTTTTGGCCACTACTCTCTAAACCCTATCGACTAGTAACCTATTCTTCGTCCTTCTACAACTTCGACCTTATTCCTTTCTCCTTCCGTAAAAAAATGGGGAACACGGCAAGTCAAACGCCGTGTTCCCCATTTTTTTACACAAGTTTGGATGACCTTGACCTATATAAATGATGTGAATATTTAAGACAACATTCATTGTGATTATACATGTGATACATGAAACATTCAAACCTGCAATATGAAGAACTTGAAGCAAGAAATTGTCAACGAACTTCATAAACCTGCAAGAAGAAAGTTTCCACGAAGAAATACAGTGATAAAAGGAATAAATGATTTATATCAAGCGGATTTAATAGAAATGATTCCTTATAGTAAACAAAATAGAGGATTTAAATACATATTAACTATTATTAATTGTTTTTCAAAAATGGCAGATGCTTTACCACTAAAAGATAAAAGTGGCAAAAGTGTTACAAAAGCAATGGAAACAGCTATACAAAGAGACAAACATACTATAAAACATTTACAAACTGATGATGGAAAAGAATATTTTAATAAGGAATTTGCAAATTTAATGAAAAAACACAACATTAACCATTACTCAACCAATTCAGAGGTAAAAGCATCAATAATTGAAAGATTCAACAGAACTTTAAAAGGTGCGATGTATAAGATGTTTTCTAACAGAGGATCGCACGTATGGATTGATATGTTACCAAAACTTATAAGCGATTACAATAACAAGTTTCATAGAACTATCGGTATGAAACCAAGCCAGGTGACTAATAAAAATGAAAAACTTGTATTAAAACGTATAAAACTGAATACTAAACCAAGAGTTGAAAAACTAAAGCCTAAAAGGTTTAATGTTGGTGATAAAGTGCGAATAAGCAAATACAAAGGTGTATTCAGTAAAAGATATCTTCCAAACTGGACAAATGAGGTATTTACCGTATTTAAGGTGCAACCTACAGTACCAGAAACTTACATTTTAAAAGATAATAAAGGACAATTGCTTGAAGGAGGTTTTTATGGACATGAAATGTTAAAATCAACAGTAGGTGATGTATATCTAGTAGAAAAGGTGTTGCAACGCAAAAAAGATAAGGTTAAAGTACGATGGTTAGGATTTAATAAAACGGAAGATTCTTGGATACCTAAAAAGGATCTAATATAATGATAGAGCATCATTTTGGGTTGAACCATTACAAAGGATGGAGATAATACCGCAAAAAGACAATTTTACTATTAATAATATAGATGAACTCACAGTGGATGGTTCTCAATTCAATACTGGGAAACACGGTGTTTTGTTACCAAACACGGTGCGTTGTCTGGTTACCGGTCCTTCCAATTGTGGAAAAACAAATGTAGTATTCAATTTGATTACAAACCCTAAAGGCTTACGTTTTAATAATTTATATGTATTTTCAAAGTCACTACAACAACCAAAATATCAGTTATTGGAACAAATACTCAATAATGTGCCTGAAGTTAAATATTTTAAATTCAACGCGAGCGAGAGTGTCATGCAACCGCAAGAGGCTAAACCATTCTCAGTATTCATATTTGACGACGTATCTTGTGAAAATCAAAATACAATAAGAAATTACTTCGCCATGGGTCGACATAACAACATAGATAGCATTTATATTGGTCAAACTTACAGCAAAATACCGAAACAGCTCATTAGAGACAATGCAAACATGTTAATTGTATTTAAACAGGATGAAACCAACCTAAAACACATATATTATGACCATGTAAGTGCGGATATGCCATTTGAACGATTTAAAGAGTTGTGTGGAAAGGCTTGGGCTGAAAAATATGGGTTTTTAACAATTATGAAGGAACAACCGCTAAACAATGGTCGATACAGGATAGGATTTGATAAATTTATACTAATACACTGATCATGATGTAAAACATTCATTGTTGTACAACACGTCTTGCTACAAACATGGTTAACCAAGAAAAGTTAATAAAGGAAATAAAATCACTTAGTGATTCTATTCGAGATAAAAACAGAGCATTAAAATTAGGTATTAGCGAAAGGGAGAAATTTCTTGAATCTACTTTTAAACCTATTACTGAACCCTTGAAACAATTAAACAAAAAATTTGCTAAACCCGTTTTGGAAGGAGATGCAATTGCACCTATTACAAAGTTTGAAAGAGAAAATGTAAAATCAGAAGATTTTAGTGATGAAGACCTGGAATCCTCTACATATAGTGGTTTTACCGGCGGAGAACCTGAAAGAGAGCTAGAATCACCAGACTATAGTGGTATAAGAGAATTATATGAAGTAAAAGCTAAAAGAGGACATGAAGATGTATCAACTGCTAGTGAAGAGGAAAAAGAAGAAGAAGCAAGGGAAGGTCCGTCAAACATAAGCTTGTTGGGTGAAAACATTCATAACAAAGGACCTTTAGGAAGGAAATACATGATAAAAATGTTAGCTGGAATAAATCCTAATAAAAACTACCATAGTTATGGAGTAAGATTAACAGAAGAAGGTTTAATGGTTGGTAATAGCCCGGTAAACATTGATGAAAATGATAATATTATTGTTGGTAATCAAAGATATAAGGGCACAAGAGGATTATTTGAATTATTATTTGAAAAAAAGCCTTTAGAATTGTTAGTTAAAGAAGAAGACATGGAAGCATATAAACAGATTTTGGAACACACCAATGCATACAGGAGAAAATATTTAGCTGACCAACCAGTTTTTAGATCTAGGTCTTTAAAATATAGAGTATTTGTATCCAAGTTAATACCAACAACGAGAAGACAACCAATGCCGATAATGCCAAGAAAACCTGTAAAACGAAGGTTTGTGTCATCCACTTTGGATATAAGTGCTCCAGAACCAAGAAAAAGAAACAAATCTGTTACAGGTACAGGTTTAATGAAGAAACTATATAACACAAATGTGATTTATTACAATAATATCAATAAATTGGTGGATAGAATGAAACTAATACATGAAGCTAAAGAAGCGGGTCATACTGGATTGGAAAACGAATGGGTGGCTTTAGTGGATGAACTCCGAAACCGTGGGGTAATCTCATAAAAAATGCGTTACTCACTAGATTACTATTCAGTTGCACCATGAGTGTCGACAAGTTCGGACTTTACTCCTCGGATGGGTTATATTACGCAAATAATTTAAAAAGAGGAGCTGGTTTACCACAAACACCTGATGGGGATTATGATATAACTAATAAAAGGTTAAAAAACATAAAAGATCCCACAGATGAAAACGATGCAATAAATTTAAAAGTATTAAAAGAAAAGATATCACCAACATTAAGACTACAGAAAAACACATATGACGCAGGTAATCATAGAATTGTCAATGTTGGTAAGCCAAATCAAAACGCTGATGCAATAAACAAAGGTTATTTATCATCAGAATTAAAAAATACGTTAAAATTCAATGGAAAAACGTATACTGCTGAAAATAAACGTATATCCAACGTAGATGACCCTAAAGATGCAAAAGACAGCGTAAATAGACGCTATTTACATTCATTAATACCTGAAAAGACAAAAGATGGTTTTTCTTTTTATAAATTTGTTATTAACTATATAGGTTATCCGAAAAATGAAAATGATGCTGTAAATTTAAAATATATAAAAGATCATTGTATTACACGTGATGTAGGAGTTATTGATTGTCTAGGTAATTGTTTAGCGAATGTTAAAGATGGTTCGGCACCATCAGATGGTGCAACAGTGGGTCAAATGAAGGAAACTTTAAAGCAAGAAACATCTGGATTTGTAAAACAGGATCAAGTAGTATCACGGTCGGGTGATGTGTTTGTACAAGGAAATGAAAAGTTTATTTTACTTGAACAAAAAAATAATGTTTGGGATTGCAAAGACATGAAATTATCAAATGCGCATTTAGCTACAGATGCTCATGATGTTCCGATTTTATCACAAGTTTTACATACTAATCCAAACAATTATCATAGAAGTTGGTTGGGTACAAATAGAAGAATAATTGACATATTTCCAGGTATCGATGATTACGATTGTGTTGTAGTAAAACAATCTTTAATATTAGACAAACCAAAAGGTAGTACTTTCAATGCGAAAAATAAGAAAATAGGTAATTTGGCACAAGGAACAGATCCAAAGGATGCTGCAACTGTAGGACAAACATTACAATATGATAGTGCAAATCAAGAGTTTATTTATAATACCAAAAGATTTAAATTAATGGATGTAAATGATTATCAAAATATATTAATTGCAGATCCAAATTCATTTAGCGGATTTAGAAAATTGTCTGGTGAGGAATTTATTCATAAAAATCATGTATTTAGAAATGAAGCAGACAGATCATTAATTAGTGCAGATTTAAAATATTTTAAATGTCCCGGGAATGATGCAAATGTAACTGATGAAGACTAAGAATTTGTATAAAAACTGATATGGGTTAGAAATCGGGACTAATATTATAAAAATGGGTTACACTCTAGAATGTTATTCAGTTGCACCATGAGTGTTGACAAGTTCGGACGGTATTCATCGGATGGATTATATTACTTTAATACTTTAAAAAGAGGTGTTGGATTACCACAAACACCTGATGGAGATTATGATATTAGTAATAAACGGTTAAAAAACATTAATGATCCCACAGATGAAAATGATGCAATAAATTTAAAAGTATTAAAAAAAGAGATAGTACCAACACTGAAATTAGATAAAAACACATATAACGCGGGTAATCATAGAATTTCCAACGTTGGTAAGCCAAATCAAAACGCTGATGCAATAAACAGAGGTTATTTATCATCGGAATTAAAGAATACGTTAAAATTTAATGGAAAAACGTATAATGCTGAAAATCGGCGTATATCCAACGTAGCAGACCCTGTAGATGAAAAAGACAGCATAAATAGACGCTATTTACATTCTATAATACCTGAAAAGACAAAAGATGGGTTTTCTTTTTATAAATTTGTTATCAACGATATAGGTTATCCAAAAAATGAAAATGATGCTGTAAATTTAAAATACATCAAAGATCATTGTATTACACGTGATGTAGGAGTTATTGACTGTCTTGGTAATTGTTTAGCGAATGTAAAAGATGGTTTTGCACCATCAGATGGTGCAACGGTGGGTCAAATGAAGGAAACTTTAAAACAAGAAACCTCCGGTTTTGTGAAACAAAACCAAGTAGTAACACGTCAAGGAGATGTATTTGTACAAGGAAATAAAAAGTTTACTTTACTTGAAGAAAACAATTATGTTTGGGATGGTAAAGGAAAGTTATTGACAAATTTAGGTATTGGTGAAAAGCCTGGTGATGCTGTTACTTATGAACAGATAATACAATTAGAGCCAACTGGAAAAAAATGGTGGAATT
Source organism: Neoaliturus tenellus (assembly GCA_030545055.2). Classification (NCBI taxonomy): domain Eukaryota; kingdom Metazoa; phylum Arthropoda; class Insecta; order Hemiptera; family Cicadellidae; genus Neoaliturus; species Neoaliturus tenellus. The sequence goes on from CM061531.1 coordinate 208,979,846, forward strand.
GTGATAACAAACGATTAACAAATGTTGCAGACCCTGATTATGCCGATAACGCTGTAACTGTTAATTTTCTTGTTAAAGTAATAGGTAATTTATTATTTGATATGCATAATTATATTGTAGCAGGACAACATAAACCTATTGACGAAAAAATGAGAAATACATGGATTAAACAAGAAATTCTTTATAAATATTTTTTTAATCATAACACACAAAAGTTTAGATCATCAGATTGGGGTACTTTTGATATTTAACTAAATAACACCATATATTACATCATTTATGTGCAACCTGTCATAGAGGTAACACATGGGTTACGCTTTTCAAATATAAAAGACAATCATGGCGTTTCATTACACCAGTCCATATCGAGACACTATACGGAAAGGAGGCGGTATCACGTCCACAGCGGTTTCTCTGTTAAGTAAAGCTTTAAATCGTATTCCAGTAGGATCTATCGTAAACAGAGCAATAGACGCTTTACCATACGAATTTCACATACCGGGAGGTTATCAGTATTGCGGACCAGGAACTAAATTAAAAAAACGACTGGAAAGAGGTGATCCAGGCATAAATAAGTTAGATCAGGCTTGTAAAGAACACGATATCGCATATTCCACGTTTACCGATTCAAAAAATAGGTCAATCGCTGATAAAAAGCTAGCGAATATAGCTTGGCAACGAGTAAAGTCTAGTGACGCTGGTATTGCGGAAAAAGCAGCAGCTTTAGCGGTAACAGCAGGTATGAAGGCTAAAACAGCGGTAGGAGGTGGAAAAAGGAGGGGTAAGAATAAAAAAGGATCAACCAAGAGAAAACATGGTGGTAATATTAGACTAAAAAGACGTTCTCCGAGGAAAAATAATAAAAAACCGACAATATGGTCAATGGTAAAAAACGGGGCTGGTCTATACCTAAGACCGTATCGTGCATATTAAATAAAAGAAATCAATTGGTTATACCACATAAAGCGTTGACTAATGTTGAATTATTTAAATATATTTCCTGTTTAAAAATACCATTTTTCCGCGGAGTATTTATGAAAGACAGTTTACCAAAGAAAATATGGAAAAATGAGACTGGAATCGTAAATTTGGATAATACTGAAGGGTCCGGCACCCATTGGGTGTGTTATAAGAAACTAAATAGTAATGTATATTATTTTGATAGTTTTGGAAATTTGCCACCACCTAAAGAACTTGAACATTACTTTAAATCTGCTAAAAACATATATTACAACTATAAAAGAGAACAACCTGATAATACTTCAATATGCGGCCATTTATGTTTGGAATTCCTAGCTAAAAGTATCAGTCACTATTGAGATGTCTTCCTATACGGTATCATTAACAGGAAAATCGTCCACTTTACGAAGTATCCTTTTTCCAGCGTTACGCTTGCAAAAAGGAAGATTTTGGGAGGCAGCACTGTTGGATTTTACAACTTACAACTCTATTCCCAATGTTACGGAAGGTAAAAATAACTTATTGCATTATTATAAAGGAAAAGATGCCAGTGGTAAGTTAACAGACTTAGAAGAGTGCAGTTTACCCACAGGTTCTTATGAAATTGATCATATTAATGAATTTTTGCAAAATAAAATGGGAAAAGACAATATATCGCTAAAAGGTAATAATAATACAATGAAAGCTGAGCTTACTTCAAAATATTATATAGATTTCACTAAGCCAAACTCAATTGGTGATTTATTAGGATTTCCCAAAGATGGAGCAATTTTAGAACCAAATAAAACACATTCCGGTAAACAAACTGTAACAATATTAAAAGTCAATAGTATAGACATAACTTGTAACATTATACAAGGAGCTTACAGAGATGGAGCAAATACTCATATAATACATACTTTTTACCCCAGTGTACCACCTGGATTTAAAATTGTTGAAAAGCCGCAAAACCTGGTATATCTACCTTTGAACACCACTTTCATTTCAGACATCGTGTTGAACGTATTGGATCAAGACGGTAACTTGATAGATTTCCGAGAAGAGCCTATTACGGTTAGATTACATTTAAAATCAACACTTTAATACAAAATCATGGGTTTAACATTTAAAAGCGAACAACCTACGGGAATCCGCATTAGTAGCTCTTCAGCTGTGGAGGAGTTAACACGCGAGAACATTCGTTTCTTAGAGAGAATTGGATTAAAAGTAACCGATAATGGATATACTGGATATAGCTCAGGGTCCAACATTCGACGAAACCCTATGGGAAAAAGAATATCACACCCACAACCCTTACACTTCATCAAAATTAAACAATAACGATGAAATTCGTATTCCCATACAAAATCAAGACATTTACACGCTACCATGTGAAAGTTACTTGTATATTGAAGGAAAAGTTACTAAAAAGGACGGTACTACTACTGGTACAACAGTTCCATTTATAAATAATCCCATGGCTTTCCTGTTTGATGAAATTAGATATGAAATATCAGGTGTAACAGTTGATTCTACTAAAAAAGTAGGTATTGCAACAACTTTAAAGGGATTAACATCTATATCACCTAATGAAACCAATTTAATACAACCTGCAGGATGGGTTTTACCTGCAAAAGACACAATCACTCCAGATACAAATGGAAATTTTGATTTTCATATTCCGTTACGTTTGTTGCTTGGTTTTGCTGAAGATTATAGGAAAATAATATTAAACGTTAAACAAGAATTAGTTTTGTTGAGATCTTCAAACGATAAAGATATTATTAAAGCTCCAGACGGTACAACAGATGCAACTTTAGAATGGAAATTAACATTAGACAAAATTGTATGGAGAGTTCCACATGTAAAATTAGCTGACGAGCATAGAATGCTACTATTAAGAAAGTTAAAGGCTGATCGTGATATTGTAATTCCTTTTAGAAGTTGGGAATTTCATGAACATCCCAGCTTGCCAACTACGGATCGACACACTTGGACAGTTAAAACATCTAATTATGTGGAACGAGCCAGGTATATTATATTTGGTTTACAAACAGGCAGAAGAGACACCATCACCAAACATGCAGGCCAATTTGATCATTGCAACTTGAAAAATATTAAAGTTTATTTAAATTCAGATAATTTAAATGTGTCATTCGCTAATAAAAAGTACAGCATATTGTACGATATGTATGCAAGATTCCAAAGTTCATATTATGGTAAAACGAATGCACCTTTACTATCACCAGAAAAATACTTAGATGGTTACCCTATAGTTGTAATCGATTGTTCTAAACAAAATGAATCGGTAAAATCATCAAGTGTAGATATAAAAATAGAAATGGAATTCAACGCGCCTATATCGGCTAATACAACTGCATACTGTTTAATTCTACATGATAAAATCGTAACATACACACCTTTAACTGGAATTGTTAAAAATGTATTGTAAAAGACCGGTTTTCCTACATTCCAATGCATTCCGCGAGTATAAAAGCAGAGCGTTCAGCTCGCTCCTTATCAGTTTGTTGCCTGTTGTTGTATGGGTAGCATCTTATTCAATATGACTTCTCCTAGTGGTACACAAGAAAATGTAGTAGATATTGAGAAGGAGATATCCGACTTTTTAGATCTTCAAGGTCAACCGGAGGGAGATGAACACAACGCTTGCGGACAACTCCACGCCAGTAATAATGTTGAGGAAAAAGGTAAAAGAAGAAAGAATGCACACAAGAGGAAAAGGGATATTGAAGATAATATTTCTCCTAACATATTAAGTGAGGTATTCTTGCGAATATTTTACCCAATCTCTTCCAGTTTGGACAAAAGTGTTTTAATCGGTGTTATGAAATCTACAGATTATTCCCCTACTGTAATTTTAACTCATGGACCCAAAATGATTTTGTTTACGGACACTGCTTGGGAATCGTTTATGAAACACTTGCATCTGCTAGAATGCTATTTAAGTAGTAACATGTTTGGAAGAAAGACAAGAGTAGGCCTTTTGGATTCAAATGTGGAAATCGATATTGTTAAACATCGTGGTGATCATCAGTTGCGGTTTAGAGACACAACAAGACATGATAACAAGATTCAACTTAATCGAGAAGAGTTTTTTATTCTAACTTGTGCAACTGAACCAATAACGAGATACTTGAGACAACTGGTGTTTTCAAGTTCAATTATTAAAGATTATCTGGAAGACACTTTGGACAAACAACCGGACGCACCTATATTGTACGGACCTGTAGATACTTCTATATTCAATAGGGTTCCTCATGAAGTACAAATGTGGAGACAATTGGAAAAGTACGCTCAACTACATAAGAAATCAGTAAAACATGAAAAAGAGGAAGAAGAAGGAGGAGAAGAATCAAGTGTTAGTGATGAAAATGAAAACAAGGAAAATGTAAAGATGGAAACCTAAATGACAATTAACTACACAGCAATGGTTAATTTTTAAAACAATATCAAACACTTTGTGGGGTTAGGCCTACCGGGGACGGTGCCCACGTTAAATATACACCAACGCGCCAACAACTGTACGGCCGGGTATAAAAGTCGTACCTACCGTGGTGTGGAAATCAGTTGACCTTTGGACTTCGTCATGAGCAGACGAGTGATCTTCGCAATGGACAAGGAAGAAGAACAAGTAAAGTCCAAACCTGGTATAATTGAGTTCCAAGCGTTTCGGGGTAATGATGATAGATTTATCATAAAAGAACTTGTGTTTTTCGACATCAATACAAGTGTTCCTTATTCGTTTTTATTTAAACCACCATGTTCTTATTCATCTTTAACCAGTAAAGCCGCTACTACCAACAGATGGATTTCAAAACACTTCCATCATATCGATTGGTATGATGGTTTTACAAGTTACACGGACTTGTATCACATTATGCATCACTTTTCAGACAAGTTTACCAATATTTACACAAAGGGGCTGGAAAAGAAAAGATGGATCGAAGGATTTACTCATGTTCCGGTTAATGATGTGGAATTGGATAAAAATTACAAGTATACGATGGAAAATGTTTGTATTTGTACTAAAAGTCCAGAACATGAAAAAGATAGACATTGCGCTTTAAAAAACGCCTATAAACTCGCATCTTACCTTCAAAGTGGGGAAATGGGGAGTGGTGGGGGTAACGGGGGTTATATAAGTGAGGAGCAGACCGGGACCTGGCATGAGTATTACTCGAGATTCCGAGACGACAACATCTCCCAGCAAGAATACGAAGAAGACGATCTATATCTCGACCATGGCATCTCACCAGTTCCTGCAAACTTTGGTTGAGCAGTTCAATGCTCACTCCAAATCTACCATACTACCCGTCAAGAAGTGTTCCGAACTTAAAGACGAGAAGCACTACATTATCCACGCCATGAAGAAGATGGAGACTACAATTGGAGAGGCCATCTGCTGCAGTCTTAGCGAGGCACCGTTCACTCCGGGGGATGAGCCCAAGTTCCAAGTCTACCTGCCGAAACGGTTCGTCCATCTCCTCCAGAACGAGGATCTGCGCTCCATCCAACCCGGCTGTCTCTACCTGGTTTCCCACGGTTGCACGGGTAGCAATTCCACCGAGTTGACCATCCACATCGCCGACAAGCAGCAGTGTTAGATTTAAGTTTTACTGTTGTAAATATGTTATTGTTACGTTTTATAAATAAATAAACCATAAAAAAACAAAAAAAAATACAAAAGACAAAAAAATGCAACATATCAATATGTGAAGTTTGTCACATATTGATATGTTGCATTTTTTTTAAACTTCGCGGGTGACCTTGACCTTTGACCTTTGCATTTCACAGTTACCCCCACCACGCTACAAGTCAAACCTGTTTGAATGCAAACACCCCCACCACTTTTTCATATACCTCCAAGCGCTGTGCCTTGGCTTCATTTCTACTCCAGCAGCCAACCTAGCAACATCAGGATGTCTCTCAACGTAAGCTGTGCCAGCTATGAGGAGGTGACTATCAAGACACAACAGGAGCTGAACGATTTGTACAAGGAGTTGCAGCTAATGGTGGCAAGAGGCTACTGTATAAATGTGCAAGTCTACGCTTGCAATATACGGAACACCCGGCAGCCAAAGGAAGAGCCTGGACACTCATCGACAGCTTCCTCACCGACGTCCATGAAGACCGAGCCGGACAACTTGGATTACTTCAGCTGACTAGCAGTTGTATTTCTTGTTCTAACCATTGTAGAATATGTTTATTTTTTCATTATATTAAAGAAGTAAAAGAGCAAAAACACCTATCTTGTTACTGACATATTAGCTCAGTAACAAGATAGGTTTTTTTTAAAACACAATTTGAATGACCTTGAAACTTCCCCCTCCACTGCTTTGCTACCCCCACCACTTCACTATTGGTGTACATGGCACATCACGATTAGAAACCTCATTCCATCTTCAACAGCCAAACCGACAACATCAACAATGGCAAACCTACCAACAGATGAAAGATGTCCTCACGCATGCTGCGACTTCATCCACGAGTTAGAAAAGAGGATGCAAGAGAGGGAGATAAGAAGAAAGCAGATCCACTCAGAAAATATCATGATAGTCAACGGCTATCTTTTATTGTTCGGCCTTATTATGGTTGTACTTTTCATACTATATGGTATAGTCACATGTGTCGGCAAGGTTGCAGAAGAAAACGCCCGCCACCATCAGTTGGAAAGTTTCAATGTTACTTTGTAGGTTTTCCTTTTTTTTTAAAACTCCGTTTGGATGACCTTGAAACTTCCCCCACCACTTCACCATGTTCCTGCATGAGTATCACATCACCCGTCATTCCTTGTTCGACAAGCAACCATGGCGGACAACACCATCAGCCAAGCTGACTCCACTACTGATGTTGGAACGACCTTGAACTTTCCCCTCCACTCCTTCCTTTTTTAAAACCCAATTTTAAATGACCTTGAAATTTCCCCCTCTACTTTTCAATAATGTTACAACTGACTGCAGCTCACCTCATTCCTTGCTTAGCTGCCATGGCGGAAGGAACTCTTTCTCAAGTTGACTCCACTACGGACGAAGCATTTCCCTTGCGGTGGACTGTTCATTTACAGGATGCGACAGAAGTGGAAGTCTTGTATCAAAAATTACTCAATGTATTCAACGGGAACCCTAGACCTCTTGAATGTAGAATGGATTTGAATTTTGATGCAACCAGGGTCGGCACAGAACCTTCAACTTCAAGCCAGCCTCAGCAACGAGATTTTACACATTTATACACTCCAATATCACCGGAAGATGTAACTGTCTGCGAGGCTGACTCAACTACACGTTATGTTCAGCCAAAGCCTTGGGTGTTGATTATTAACAATGTGTACAAAGTGGAATTTGTATGTAATAGATTGAAGGAGTTGATGGTACAAGATCCCGGCCTGCGCTTTCAAATAGATATACATTTCATCTGGAGAGCACCTGCACGGGGCTCTTCGTCTGACAGCTCTCCAAGTACGACGGACGAGGAGGACGACTAGTCATCTTTTTTAAAACTCTGTTTGAATGACCTTGACCTTTCCCCCTCCACTGAGTTTATTTAAGGTGCACTCTCACTGACTACAGCATTATTTCATTGCGCACCTTCACCGCAGCAACATGGAAAGTCAACTCAACTACTGTTGCAAACAGAAATGTTTTTCATGGCCAAATGACATTGATGTGGTGGATGGCCTGGCTTGTAGAACATGTGAAGCTTTTGGTCAGTGCATGTGTAAGTGCAAGTCTTGGAAGAAGCCGAAACCGAAGTTGAAGACATTCCATGATACCAAATGAGAGGGCATAAGTACACTTGTTGCCCTGAACGTTGCATTGAATTTAAACTAAAACAGCTAACTGGCTGCAAATTGTGCAACAATCATTTTGCAGGTTTTTGCAAACATTATTTAGGAGCGTGTCAATACAGATCAACTTGGCATACCGAAGCACTCACTATCAATGAAATCGCTATAGACTCACAAGAGTAGTCTTTCTACTCTTTGACTTTTTTAAAACTCCGTTTGAATGACCTTGAAATTTCCCCCACCACTTCCCCATATATCTAGAGTACGCAGGGCCTGGAGGTCAGTCGCTCGGCAGCTGTCGTAGGGTGCACATCCGTGTTGTGCAGTCTGCTGTGCAGTTTTAATTTTAACCAGTTCAAGGTCACCACACTTGAACTCTGGCGAAAACGTCAAGCTGTTAAACACAATCCTAAGCCCCAGGTTCACAGTCGACCTCAAGGTCATCACACTTTAACATGTAAATTTAAGGTAGCACCGAAACGGTGCTACCTGGCTTGACATTTTCAAGTTTCCCGAGGTCTTCGCAGTTCCCCCCACCACTTCCCATATACCTAGAGTGCGCGGGGCCGGACAGTCAGTCGCTCGGTGTCTGTCGTAGGGTGCACATCGCGGTTGCAGTAATGGTTAAAGTAAGGCTTTTGGGCCAGTTCAAGGTCACCCGAGCGGTGTCACATGATGGTTTAGGCAGAGTCACGTTGCAAACTTCAAGTTTCCTCAGCACTTTTGCTGTTTCTCATCGCAAATTCGCTCCAAGTTGTCAAGGTCATGGTAACTGTGACTGAAACTCGGAGCGTAGTGCGAGAAACAGCAAAAGTGCCAAAAAAATTTAGGTTTCAGCGTGACCTTGACCTTTGTGACATCGATGACGTCATCTTGGTGACGTAAGGGGTGATGACGTCATCAGCACGTCATTTCTGTGACGTCATGGGTGTGACGTCAAGGAAGTGACGTCATTGGTGATGACGTCATCGATGATGCAATCGATGACGTCATCGATGGGGTCATTGACCTCGATGACGTCATCGATGACGTCATCGCTCGGGTGACCTTGAACTGGCCCAAAAGCCCCCATTCCACTACTAAGTAGGGTATTTATATGTATGCACACTAATCTCGAAAACGGCTCTAACGGTTTTCACCAAACTTTTCAAATAACACTGTTCCGGGATAAAAATAATATATGTACAGGTCTCTATGCTAGGAAAAATCTTATTTCGTTTTAATCTTAAATTGCATTACTAAAAAAAAACTTAACATTGGTCTTATGGAGTTGAAAATCAAAACAAAGAAATAATGAAAACAGCTCAACTGTCAAAGTACAGACAATGTGTTCCAGTATGAACACGTGGTTTTGCATTGTACCAATCAGTTACTGATAAATTACTTACTGCTACTATAATAAAAACAATTAATTGATCATTTATTAAAGTCATATTTACACTTGTACTTTTTTATACGTAAAAGTAAAGTAAAAACATAAAGAAACTAATTAATTTGTAAAATCGCTATTAAATTTAAAAACAAAAGAATTAGTAACAATGATGAAATCAGATGTTAGCCTTAGATGTAAGATACATTACATGTATCTAGAACAAACCAAGGTAGGTGACATTAACAAGTCTAAATAAAAAATGTTATTAGCACCAGTGACATAGCTGGTGCTTCGGGTCAAAACAGTTCTCAAATAAATGTGACGTACTTGGTGCTTTCCCATTGGAAACATAGTAACTGTAGTTGTTACCTACCGTAAGAGTACAGTTCTCTAGTTTCGGTGTGATACAGGACTGCGGAGAACATATGAACAAAAGAAGGGCTGTTTCATTCCTTTGATGTTGGAAAATGCCGCTTTTGAGTCAGGCCGGTGACGTAATCAATCTGATGTCCATAAGAATAACATGTACCAGCTGATCAGGCTAGTGACGTTTTAGGTACTAATTTTTACATCGTTTTACCTTCTTATGAAACAGCCCTTGTCTATTACATTACAGCAGTTTTCCCCAGTCCTGGTGTGATACAAGTGTTGCAGATTCAACATGTGGTTCAACGAATACACCCGGGTGGTAATATAGTCCGAAGACAGTTAAATATTTAAAAAAATAATGTAGATAGAGCTACAATACTTGGAACAAAGTTACAGGGCATAAAACTCTATTTTAACACATATTCAGTGATCCAATAACTCTTCAGGGGGACGGCCCACAAGGGGTCAGAGGAAAATCTTAAATAGGAGCATAGGTTGATATGAACATCAAATTAAAGGTCTTACTTGGCAGAGTACAATGCCGCAAACTAGACTTAAAATGGATAACCCAGACAGAAATGGTAGGCATTCAAAGTTTCCATTAAAACCATATGGGTAAAACTAAAAAATGCAATAACTTTCTTAATACTCAACCTTTTGACGTCGGGTTTGTGGCAAATTATTCCAAATGCAAAGACGTTTAAAATGAAGTATGATGTGACTGAGGCTAAAGAAGTTTCAACATAAACATCATCCATAGAGGATGTTTATGTTGACGTGATTAAGTTTTTTATGTATTATGTTTTTGTTATGTTGTTGTTGTTTTATGTGTTATGTAATGTTGTTATGTGTTTAAGTGCACATTCCATGTAAGACTTCCACCAATGAAGTCTTACAGAAATATGCTTTGGCTTTTGTTACATCATACATCATATTAAACGTCATTGCATTTGGAATAATTAGCCACAAACCCGACGTCAAAAGGTTGAGTATTAAGAAAGTTATTGCATTTTAAGTTTTACCCATATGATTTTAAAGGAAACTTTGAATGCCTGCCATTTCTGTCTGGGTTATCCATTTTAAGTCTAGTTTGCAGCATTGCACTCTGCCAAGTAAGACCTCTAATTTGATGTGTATACCAACCTATGCTTCCATTTAAGATTTTCTTCCGACTCCTTGTGGGCCGTCCCTCTGAAGAGTTATTGGATTACTGAATATGTATAAAAATAGAGGTTTATGCCCTGTAACTTTGTTCCAAGTATTGTAGCTCTATCTACATTGTTTTTAAAAATATTTAACTGTCTTCGGACTTTATTACCATCCTATACCATAGAGTGGCTTGCATACAACGCTCTGAAAGGCGAGTGAGCTAAGCGAACGACCTCGTCTTGAAAAGAAAAAAAAGTAATTTTGCACTTGGCATTTAGCGCGCTGACTGTCACTGATACTACTACAAATAACTGTTTAGGTTTACTGAGCAAATGCTCGGCCCTCGGGTATCAATGGCCACGCCAAGGAGCAAAAACGTTTGGGAGCAAAAACACACTCAAACAAGTATATACTAATACTAAAATAAGACAGTAGTTTGAAAAATAAGATAAATTTTTGTTTAATTTTAAGAAATTTAATAGTTTTTTACTGAAACGATATAGAATGGATTAGACCATCTGTAATATTAAGGTTTATTTGATTACCATTTAAAGAAAAAATCTGTTGTTAAAAGTTTGGATGTAAACTTTACTTTTTCAATATGTTTTACAAATAACTAAAATTATGACCCAATTTGTCTTAACATGAGTCCAACCGATAACAAATTGTTATAACTCCTGTACTCTGATTATTTATCGGTTATTTGGGTAAATACTGAAATATTAGACTGATGAAGAAACAATTGTTTTTAAAACTGCAAAACTACTTGCTAACGACTGATAATTGTTACCATTTTCAATCAAGCGCTAAAGCAGAGCATTTAGACAGTTAGTTTCTAACAAGTATGATTGCTTGTAATAGCGAACATAACACTTGGGAGGTATATATATGAGTACCACCTCCCACAAGGCAGTATAGTATCCGTGGACAAAATGAGTCGACTGTTCTTGGTAAGAAACGCAGACCTTCACACATTACTTATTGCTAAGTTTTCTTTTTTATATTTTTATTTTCTAAATCTTATAATAAAATATAAATGTTTAAGCAAAATATAAATATCGATAAATTTTCTATATTGATAAATAATTTTACATTTAGCTGGAAAGCTTGAGAGAGTTTCTCAGAGGTGTCCTGGGGAAACAGTTGTTCTAAAAGGCTTAGTTAAAATAAAAGGAATGTTGTTGTCTTATCTAACTTTTAAATTCTTAAGTTGAAATGCAAACTCTATCACGGATGATTATAGAAATGACTCACCTACGGCTCGATGGGGGATCCGCCCCCACGCCCCCTTAGGGATTGCCCAAAATTCGTTAAAAGCCCAAATTTACTGTTGTCATACATATATATAACTCGTGAATTTATAACTTTGAATTCCATAGCTCCAAGTTCATGATTTCATAAAACCTAGTCATGAAAATATCTTTTGGACGCTGGATATTAAAAGTTAGAAGGCTATAATAAAAAAGCTTTAAAATGTCACAAGTGTTTTCAATCTTTAAATGCAACTGTTTCCTTAAATAAAATAAACATACTGTAAGTAAATCTTTTATGGATGTAAAAATATATAATATTTAGTATAAAGTATATTATAAAAAAGATATTTTAACATATACATATAAATATATAACATATGTGTAAAAATATACATATATGTATTTGATCATATAATTTTTAGAATGGTAATATAACTGTTGAGGGGCATGACGTCATCACGAACCTTAGCACTTGGTGGAATGAAAAAGTAAAAAATAGTCCTATTTGTTAGATAATTTGTTTGGTCGCTTGAAAAATGTTCAAATACTCTACAAATTTGTCCTTTGTGGTTTTGGAGGGGTTAAGTGGTAATAGTTGTGAAATCACGCACCTTAGTCACTTGTTGTTGAAAAAAAGGAAATCATAAAACGCGTGAAAATACAATTCAAAAAATTGATAAATCAAGCAATCACGATAACTAAATGGAAGTAATAAAAGAAATCATGTAACAAAAATGTAAAAAATTGAGGAAGAACCCGACAACGAGAATCGCCGGGGGGGGGGTGGATCTAAAATATTTTGAGGTATAGGAGGAGACCGGGTCGGTAGAGAATACGATTATTACAAAAATTACCACAAAAGTAAAAGTACAGGCTAATTCAAACTAACTGAAATAAAAAATAGGAAGATAAATAAGTATTAACTGTTTCGGTACATGAATACAAAAAAAATGCCACGAATACAAAAATGAATACAAAAAATACAGCAAAGTGTCAAGTAACTCAGCAATTTAAAGGCAGTTTTAATATCTTGCCCACTTTATAACAGTAGAAACATGAAACATTTTTTGACAGGACCAACAGATTATTCGTTGGAGCGCAAGCCTAAAATGTCATTCCACAATAATTTGACTGTAAAGCTAACGTCTCACACACATTCAATTTTCATCCATAATCAACCCTCAAGGACGTGATGACACTCGTAAGAGGCCAGAAAAGTACAATTTAGACAAATACTAGGCCTACTAACTCCTTAAGTAGGTTAGGTATGTTAGCTGAGAATTATATTTAAAATGCGGGTAACTTAGTAAGTAATGTTCACATTCGACAAATAAATAAATAAAAAAGGTTATAGGCTGAAAGGAAAATATTGTGCTGTAACTCCTTATTAAATTCAACTTCCATTTATAAAAAACAGAGTAAGAATTGAAAAATTGTCAGAACGAATTCAGATAGTCTTCACTGTGGCAGGAAATAAAAAATCTTAAATAGTTAAAATGAAAATACTGACACTGATTTCAATATACAGGATGGACCAGAAGTAACCTATTCAGATCGGAAGTCACTAATTTTATTACAGACTCCCACTTTTTTTTAACACTTTTGGATTTTACACGAAGGCAACTTTAAAATTTTATATTTTTAACCCTAATCCTAATGGAGTAGGAAAGGATGTTGAAATTAATTATTCCTTATAAGAATAATTTGGGGAAAATTTCACATCCATTATATCTAAACATTTTACGTAAAACAGAACTGGCCAAGCATGAAAATGTCCAATAACTGCATTAAAAATAATGTATCATCATAAACATAAATTATCACGTGATTAGTTATACTTGTCCATGCAGTTTCACCAATCTCCGTCATGTTGTAATTTTTTTTTTGAAAAAAATGACAAAACTAAAAATTTATGTTGGCAACATTGTAAAAAGAGAGTCTAAGACATTTTTGTGCTGAGATATGTTTGTTTAACCAAAAATGTTCGGAGAGTATTTGTAAATTTCTACCATGTTATTCTTATAGGAAAAATAAAAATTTCAACCGCCAATGTTCCCTAAATTATTAGAATTATGCATAAAGGATCAAATTGTGATGTAGTTTTAAAATTACGTGTTAAATTAAAAAAAATGCCATTAAAAGTGAAGGTTTGTATTTGAAATTAGTGACTTACGGTCTGGAAAGGTGACTTCCGGTACACCCTGTACATTGTTATTGTCAATCGATAAACCAGCTTACCTATAACAGCACAATTGATTTATGTTAAAAATTTGTTTTGTACGTTGTACACTGGGCGTATGTGTGGTATGCGACACCCGGTATGTGGCGATTTTGTCAAAAAGAAGGTAGTACCAATGTAACTTTAACCGTAGGCCTATAATTATAAGTTAATAGGGAAAAAATTCAATTGTGAAAATTTAATATTGACAGTATGTAACAACTACCATTAATACACCAGTTACAGTGCAAAAGGTAGTATTGAACATAAACAAAGAATTTAAAGTAAACAAGTACGAAAACTAAACCTGATACGTGATCTACGTTACCACGGCTGTACTACATTACCACGGGTTTTCCTTCCGGATTGCGCTAAGAGTTCTTCTGCGGTCTACTCCAGCCAAAACAACACTAATGACGAATGCCGCCTCGCGGCCGTAGCGCTAGGCGAGTTTGATGGTTGCAGAGGTTTACGGGGATCGTGATTCAGAAATAACCGATTAAGATAGAGATTGGCTGTTAACTTTTTCTAAAAGTAGAAAAAATGATCTAGTCTGCTATCTTTTTAGAATTTTAAAATAAAATTTCTAATTTAAGTAATAACTGTCTAAAATCATCTGTTTTTTAGTTTTGTAAATGCAGAGGTTTACGGGGATCGTGTTTTAAAACTAACCTCTTAAGATAGAGATTGGCTGTTAACTTTTTTTTAAAGTAGAAAAAAGGATCTAGTCGGCTATATTTTTAGAATTTTAAAATAAAATTTCTAATTTCAGCTATAACTGTCTAAAATCATCTATTTTTTCTTGATTTTTAACTAAAGTTTTCTATTGGTTTTAATGAACTAACTACAAAAGTGTCATAGAGGAAAATTAGTACCGTTATTCTTCTTTAATATGCCACCTTATTTATAGCTCTAGGCTTGATTTAGTAGAAGATAATTTGATTCTAAAAAACCCTTGCATTTGGGTGTGCGCCAGGGGTAGACCGGGGTGGTCCCGGGCTCCGGTCTACCCCTGGCGCGCACCCAAATGCAAGGGTTTTTTTTAGAATCGTGTTATCTTCTGCCAAATGAAGCCTACAGCTATTAATAAAGTGTCACATTAAAGAAGAATAACGGTACTAATTTCCCTCTGTTACACTTTTGTAATTAGTTCATTAAAACCAATAGAAAACTTCAGTTAAAAATCGAGAAAAAAACAGATGATTTTAGACAGTTATAGCTGAAATTAGAAATTTTATTTTAAAATTCTAAAAAGATAGCCGACTAGATCCTTTCTTCTACTTTAAAAAAAGTTAACAGCCAATCTCTATCTTAAGAGGTTAGTTTTAAAACACGATCCCCGTAAACCTCTGCATTTACAAAACTAAAAAAACAGATGATTTTAGACAGTTATTACTGAAATTAGAAATTTTATTTTAAAATTCTAAAAAGATAGCCGACTAGATAATTTTTTCTACTTTTAGAAAAAGTTAACAGCCAATCTCTATCTTAATCGGTTAATTCTGAAACACGATCCCCGTAAACCTCTGCAGCGCCTAGCGCTACGGCCGCGAGGCGGCATTCGGCATTGTTGTTTTGGTTGGGGTAGACCGCAGCCTTAATCTACCTTACCGACACTTAACGAATTTCTGGTACCCCGATGAGTGAGTGAGTTACACATGCGGAAGTTTATATTTTAGATTCAAAAAACTCAATTTTTTTTGCACTACAAGCAACTGAACACGAGCTTAACTCCAATCATAATTCTAAGTTAAAAAGAATGTTTACTATCTAAACATATTAGGTAGATGATAAAAAATGTTCATACTTAGCTAATCTGTAGTAAATGACTTATAATTTAGCCATATTCAATAGTAATACTGTTAAGGACTTGAGGCCATTGTATTCAAATTATTCAGACTTTTTACCATATAGTTCATAATATTTGATTTGAGAAAATTATTTGAAAGCCCAAAGTCAGAAAATATTCCGAAATTGGTTTTATAATGTGCATTGGTTTTATAATGTGCATTTTAGTGCAGTACGGTGAAATATTGCAATCGCATCCCTAACAAAAAGGTTTTGCACCCCTTTAAAGTTTATATGACCTTGGCTTCGTCACGGTCATAAAAACAATAAATGGCCATCAAACCCCCAGCAAGTTCAACATTTGGTGTGAAATTTACTATAACTATCTGAAAGCCCATTAACAATTACTGGTAATCATTAAGATTTATTATTGTGCTAAATTTATGAAAATGTGCTGTAATATAAGTTCATTGGTCAGAAAGTTTCCTAAAAACCCTAAAGCCTCGTCTACACTGGTCGACATGTTCGCCGAACAAATTCTTCTTAACTTTTGTTTGTTCGTTTGTAACTATTTAAAATTTAAATAATACTATCGCTGATTGTTCGATAGGAATGTTTGTTGATTTTTTGTTCGCCGCATATGTTCGGCTGGACTCAGCTTTACAGTGTGTAGTCTTAAACGCAACTTTTACATTTTTTAGCAATGTGAAGTTATTTTATTGCCTACAGTAAACGGTTAAATTTACTTAAGGAAGCCTACACGAGTGACTCAAATTTTAAACCCATCCCAATAGACCTGCGTACTCAGTAAATTTTCAATGGAATCTTCGATATAATGTATTGTTCAATAATCACTATGGGTATGAGTTTATAAGTTTGCTCCCTGGAGTTATCTATCGGTTATCTGTGGTTGTAAACCAATTTGGGTTAGTTCCTATCAAGTAAGGGCGATGTTACATATAAAATCGTATCAAGATGGAATTTTTCTCTTATAAACACCAAAGGAATAAGTACCGTGTATATGTTTGCCGGCATGGGAAGGTTGTAAGCAAATACAGGGTTAGGCAAAAGTCTGGACACCCCCAGTTAACTTTTTAACGCGTTGCAGTAGGAAAACCAAACTCGGCACATGTTTACAACATCAAAATCTGCACATTTTCATCAACTACACAACTTTGCCCCTGTCCCCAAAATGGGGTATTTTGGGGGCAGCCCCAAATTTTCAAATGTAAACTCCTATCGAGTGACCCCTCATTTTAAACGGTTTATCAAGAGAAATTGAATGGCACAAACCGGATGTCGATATCTCATCTCTAACCAAAATGGCAGCCATTTTAAAATTCGAGAAAGGTAAATTGACATTTGTTAAAATTAAATCGGAAATTAGCTTTTTTAGAATTGAGATTATCTGGAATTATTTTAGAATTGAACCTACTAGTTCATTTCTGCTACTAGGTTCAATTATAAAATAATTCAAGAAATTATAAATTCTAAAAAGCTATTTTCCGATTTGATTTTAACAAATGTCAATGTACCCTTCTCGGATTTTAAAATGGCTGCCATTTTGGTTAGAGATGAGATATCAACATTCGGTTTGAGCCATTCAATTTCTCTTGATAAACCGTTTAAAATGAGGGGTCACTCAATAGGAGTTTACATTTGAAAATTTGGAGCTGTTCCCAAAATACCCCATTTTGGGGACAGGGGCAAAGTTTTGTAGTTTATGAAAAAGTGCAGTTTTTGATGTTGTAAACATGTGCCGAGTTTGGTTTTCCTACTGCAACGCGTTAAAAAGTTAACTGGGGGTGTCCAGACTTATACTTGCTTGCCCATCTCAAATTTTGAAATGGCTGAAATTTTGGTTAGGGGTGAGATATCGACCTCCGGTTTGCGCCATTTAATTTATCTTGATAAACTGTTTCAAATGAAGGGTCACTCGATAGGGGTTTACATTTGAAAATTTGGGGCTGCCCCCAAAATACCCCATTTTGGGGGCAGGGGCAAAGTTGTGTAGTTGATGAAAAAGTGCAGATTTTGATGTTGTAAACATGTGCCGAGTTTGGTTTTCCTACTGCAACGCGTTAAAAAGTTAACTGGGGGTGTCCAGACTTTTGCCTAACCCTGTATAAGTTAAAGTCTGCCTTGTAAAAGTATATAAACCAAACTTTATCATTTGAGGTCAATGAATAAGCGTGTTAACATATGTTAAATATTTATTCCACTAACTTTTATTAGTATATTTTAATACCTAGTGTTCACCCGGAACAGGAAAAAATTTATAAAATAACGTTTCATCTGGGTCTAAATGAGGTATAATTATCATTTCACGCAGGTAGTTATAAATGATTTTCCCATGGATTCTACATTTTTCATATCATCTAGTTGCCTTAAGAAATCCATTGACTTTAAAATTACCACAATCCGTTTCGTAGTTTGTTCTCTAACTCCTCAAATCCACTCTTTTACTATACATGAGTGCTAAAATGTCTGATAACGGCTTAATATCATAATCTATACTTATTTAATACTCTAAGGGTTTTTCGTCTTGAGAACTCCTCCTACAATTTTCAACCGATTTTCAAGTTTTCGGTGTTGTTGGATAGGGCTTGGACTGTAGTTGTAGTTGTTTGGATTGGTTGGATGTCATTGATTAAGAGCTAAAGTAACATTTGTACTGTATTTAAATAAATTGCTAGATTTCCAGCAACACGTATACTAGTATCAATAACTTAGCAAGAAGTTTTTTTATCTCATAAGTAACTTACCATATCTGGTGGGGAGCCGGTATATATAAAATTTGAAATTTAATCATAGGTGTACATAAATATAAGGTCCCACGTAGGAGAGCACAACGCCGCCAAACCGACCTCAAAAGGATACATAAGCCTTAAATGGTAGGTAATCAAACTTCGCATGGAAAACATATTGCATAATGGAAAACATAAATTCAATAACTTCGGATATACTGGACCTTTGCAGGTCTGGTTTGTGGCACATTATTTATAAAATGAAAATAATTCCTTCATTAAAAGTATTGAAGAAAAGTATATTGGTTGATGTAATATTGTATATAATTTTAAAGGTGTATGCGTATGTGTTTGTTAAATGCATGGTTCTTTTTAAATGTATTTGCGTATGTGTGTAAATTTTTAATGAAGGAATTATTTTCATTTCATAAATAATAGTCCTCAAACGGTACAGTATGACCGAAGTTTGAATTGTTAAGTTCCAATAATATGATTACGATGGCAAGTTTGTTTGCCCGCTATTTAAGGCTCGGTCACCCATTTGAGGCCGGGTTTGTATCTTTAAACTCTACTAAGCTAGATCTTTAATTTAATGTGTATTTCAAACTATGCCTATATTTAAGATTTTCTTTTGACTCCTCATGTGCTGACCCCCTTTCAGACTTAAACACTCAGTGAAAACATTATAAAATATGTTATTACTCTTCAATTGAATTAGCAGATGAGTTTCAAACTTTTAGCTAGCTTTTTATTAAAAAAACTAGCTTGTTTCCAGAGATCTCAGGACCCTAGTTATATTGTATTATTGATTTTGGTATGAATAATATGTAATTGATTACATTGTATCAAAACAAATCTAGTGAAGAATGATTATAATTATACTACTTATTATGTTGTCCACCTCTAAATTATTGGAAAAACTAATTCCCAAAGAGCAGCTTATAAGTCACTACAAACAAATTTAGCCAAGATATATAAAAGATAAAATTTCAATATTAGTATTTTATAGACAAAATCTCTTATATCACGCCCAAACGAAAATAACTACATAAAAGTTACTAAAAGTCCCAGGAAGTAAAAGGACCAAACCCGGGACCCCTTGGTCCGAAATCAAAACACTAACACTTTGGGAAAGCTAGATTATTCCGATCTACACACCAAGATTCTGAGAATAATTATGCTGTTGACCAGACAGTCTAGTAAGAAAATAACATTTAAAATGAAAGTATAGGAAAATGGTTTTTCATCATACTGCACGCAGAACAGCCGTTTTCTGGTCTGTAATTAGTCCGAAAAGGTGGCGTTTACTGTACTTGTTGCTTTTTTCCGTACAATAAACTCAAAATTAGTTTAATAAGCAAAAATTTTACTAATCCAAAACTAACTAGGCAAATGTCTTGCAGTCTACACTTTTAATGCAATACTTTGACATTTCATTTAATCCACTTACATAACAGCTGTTTTAAGAAGTATTTAAATCAAAAAGCAAGTCAAATACTAAAAGTAAACAAGTAATGAAATTGTTATAAATTTTTTTTAAAATTAGGTACGGTATTACTTTTATATTTTTCTGTATGTCGAAAAAGGTTTATCATCACTCTAACAGAAAATGTTTTTTTCTGGGTCAATCGCTATATCTGAGCTAGGCTTCTTCTCACTCGTAAAACGTGGTCATGAAAAAAAAAACACTTTCTGTCCTAGTGATGAAAACTACTATTGCGTATGAGTGTTCAGTTTAAATGAAGGAATTATGCTTATTTCATTATTTTTGTCTAGGTGCTGACCTTACTGGTAGTGGTGTTTACCGTTTCTGCTGAAAACTCAGGGGATGTTGATAAGCCGCAGAAGAAAGACAACCATAGGTCAGGAGGAAAAAATGAACAAGGAAGTGGTTGGAGCGGAGTACATACACAACAAAAAGCAGAACAAAAAATGGAGACTGAAACTGTTATAAAGGAAAAGCCCAAAAAAATGAATATGCCAAAAGGAACAAGTGATAAAAATATGGAACATGGAAAATTTAAAGGAACAGACAAAGGTGATAAAGGACATGGATATGGTGATGATGGAAAAAGTAAAAGAATAGACGGAGAAGGTAAAGGACATGGATATGGTGATGATGCGAAAAACAAAGGAATAGACAAAGATGGTAAAGGACATGGATATGATGAGGATGCAAAAAGTAAAGGAAAAGACAAAGATGGTAAAGGACATGGATATGATGAGGGTGCAAAAAGTAAAGGAAAAGACAAAGATGGTAAAGGACATGGATATGATGAGGGTGCAAAAAGTAAAGGAAAAGACAAAGATGGTAAAGGACATGGATATGATGAGGGTGCAAAAAGTAAAGGAACAGACAAAGGTGATAAAGGACATGGATATGGTGATGATGGAAAAAGTAAAAGAATAGACGGAGAAGGTAAAGGACATGGATATGGTGATGATGCGAAAAACAAAGGAATAGACAAAGATGGTAAAGGACATGGATATGATGAGGATGCAAAAAGTAAAGGAAAAGACAAAGATGGTAAAGGACATGGATATGATGAGGGTGCAAAAAGTAAAGGAAAAGACAAAGATGGTAAAGGACATGGATATGATGAGGGTGCAAAAAGTAAAGGAAAAGACAAAGATGGTAAAGGACATGGATATGATGAGGATGCAAAAAGTAATGGAAAAGACAAAGATGGTAAAGGACATGGATATGATGAGGATGCAAAAAGAAAAGGAATAGAAAAAGGTGGTAAAGAACATGGATATGGTGATGATGTAAAAAGAAAAGGAAAAGACAAAGGTAATAAAGGATATGGATATGGTGATGACGGAAAAAGCAAAGGTGGTAATGGGCATGGAGACATGGGTAGTAAAGGGCCAAAAGACCAAGACAAAGATCAAGATATTTATATGTATTAAACACCTTTCAAAATGTGGTTTTAATGGCACAAAGAAAAAAAATCAGTAGAAATTATATCATACTGATTTTCACGAATTTTTAACACATACATGCAATCTAATTTTAACCCAAAATATATCGTTATGCAAAAATCTGTTTTTTTACTCTCTTATTTTTTCCCACAACCTTTTTTAGAAAAAATCGTAGGCCTAATTTCATCGTGATATTTGGCTTAGCAATATTTACATATTTGTGCACACGTAAGGTAATGGCCATTTCACAAAACTGCTCATAATTTTTTAATTTAACAAAAAGTGTTACTATGCAAGCGATTTACATTGCTTCCGCTGACTTGCATTAGGGTATAAACATAAACACAAACAAATCTTTAAATAAATTAAGTGACAACGTATATGCGCTGTATTTGGAATTGTGGGAATACCACTATTTCTAGGCACGTTTGCAATAAAACACTTAAGACTTGTCATTGCCACTCTGTATGTAAACCGTGTGATGTTTTCTTTTAATTTACATAAAACAATCCCTGATTTATTATCTTTTAAGCGGGTATTTTAATCATAGAAACTCGCAAGGCTACTTTAGGTCACCACAAGATAAAATAAAGCCTTTGAAAATTTTATAAAACCCCCTTCCTAAACGGAGATACTTTTGTCTGAAGTGGACTGTGTATTGTGGTTGGCAGACTAGAGATTTTAAAGGAAATTTATTGTCCATTTTTATACACGGAGAAGATTTTATTTATAATGAAGCATCTAGGTAAATTTTTATACAGTGTTATAACATTATTTTTATCAAGTCATTCTACTTAAAATTGCCTGTAATCCACGAATGAAGATTGCCACTTCAATCTTGTCTTAAATTTCAATTAAGGAATGACTTGAAAATTATGAAAAAAAAAACAATGCAACCTGGGAAACGGTGCTTTTTCCTTGTTCAAATTTCATAGATATTTTCACTTTTCACCAAAACATTACGAAGCTTTGAAAGAAATTAATTAGTCATTAATGAATACGAACAATACTATTACACGTTGATGGAGATGGCAGGTGAAGACTTAGGTCCGTCTGGCTTACCATGGCACCTCAGTTATTTATTGGTGGCCCTTCGAGCTTCGAGTCATTGACTCAAAATCAAAAGTTCCCGAACATAACATCCTCTTATCGCTCACAAGTGTGCAAGTTAAAGCACCAATATGAAACTACGAAATGCCACTTTTTAATTAATTCCTAAATTTAAGTTTCACTCTTGTAATCAGTGGTAAATAAAAAAAAATATATAAACAACCCTTTATAAGTAATAGCAAAAGTTTTGGGAATCGTATAGGTCTCATAACCCCTTTATTGGCAAGGTAAAACGGACGAAATACAAGCAGTGATCAGTAACCGGGCTCAGGTGTTGGTAATGGTCAGTAATTTGGTCTCAATGTTGGTCTGCATTCGCCTCCCGCATTCTGGCTCTAAAACCAGAACCAACTTTCTCCGGGGAAGCGCTCCTCTGTGTCAATATGGTCAATGCGTGGACCGTCCACAGGGAATCGGTCAGTTATCGGACAAACACCTCTATTAAAATAGCTGTTTGTGTAATAAGAGCGTAAAGTACGTCATTGCCACTCGAATTCGAGAGCGGCAATGACTATTTGCGCTCGTAATACACACAAGATTTTTCCTACCAACATAACTGTTACATATTGCATGTTTTATTGTATACAAAATGTCATTTAGATTATTTTTTATTTGTTTCTGTTGGAACATAATGTTAACTATCAAACATAACCTCAAACTAATTAGAAGCAATTACTAAACGACACGCAAAAATGAATAACAGCTGTAGCATGGTTTGTAATAACAGCTGATTTAAAATTGCTGTTTGATCTAGCTTGCGGTAAAGAATCATTGCCGCTCTAGAGCGGGAAAGAAACGGAAACCGGAATTTAACTGTTTTGCATAAGGGTTACAGGTGTGGCAATGCAAATATTTCCATGCAGTGGTAGGAAAAAGGATTTTCCATAAGTTAATACTTTTTGGACTGTTTAATGGGAAACCTTCACTTTACACACATAGTCTGTTTCTTGCATTTAATGCAATTGGCACAGAGAATACAGTAACTGACTATTAAATCACCAACGTGCCAACTCAATGCTAAAACCTTTTAACAAAATCAAGAGCGCTCCTGGTGATGTACTTGGAGAACTAACTCAAAGTGTACTTCTTTACCGACCTTGAGCGCTTGTACGGTTGTCAGCAAGATAACTATGATTGCTCCTTATGACATTAAAATTCTTTACGATAAGTTAACATTTGAGTGAATAGTTTTTAATTTAACTCTCGTCACGACCGAAACTGCCATGGGTAGTGTCTAAGTTCTGACAA
The DNA here is from genome assembly GCA_030545055.2 of Neoaliturus tenellus. Lineage (NCBI taxonomy): Eukaryota > Metazoa > Arthropoda > Insecta > Hemiptera > Cicadellidae > Neoaliturus > Neoaliturus tenellus. The sequence continues at coordinate 209,003,769 of CM061531.1, forward strand.
AATTTTTGCGGTGTTAGTTTTGAGAGTACTATGTCTGATTTTTGTAAATACATTTCCCTATTAGGTAGACAGTCTTGTATGGCTGTACCGTCCATGATATCACATTAATTTCTTGCGTTAGCGACGTTAAACATTTATTTGAATAAAAGAGAAGCAATAAACGCAAGTTAAGTGTATCTTGATGTCATGAAGTGAGTAGTGTCCATTTTAGGTCATTGCATTAAAAAGTGATCACGAGTTTCTAAGCTTTAAAAATCAAATGACTCATAGTGCTGCCATCTAGCGCATAGAAAAATTAACTTTTTGGAATCACAATTAGTGGTTGCTGTAACCAATGATGAAAGAACATTTTGTATAACACAAAAGTTTTACATTAATGACATTACATCGATATATTTTTATACTGCAGTAGAGTAGGTTCCGTTTCGATACAGAGGATACACTAAACCTAGCTTCAACATAATAATTCAATCTGGTCTTATAAATCGTCATAAACATAACACAGTAGACTTTCTATTTTACACTCACGATACAGAAACTAAATCGAATAGTGAATAGTCAAAGATTGACAAAGAATTAAACATCAAATTACAAACCATTCATTGTTACAGTCGTTTACAGATAAATGCTTTACTTCAGTTATACAACGGAGACGATTATGTTTTGAACCTCTTCTTTAACTTTAAGCAAGCTACAGAGAAAACCCCAAAATCACAAATAATGACTGGTGACAATAACATACATGAAATTATTTAACTATGGAATTATGGCTTTTGGAGGGGATGCGGTCATCAAAGAGTCATGGCAGAAAATAATATAAATGGGCAAGGAGACCAGAACAACATTCGTGAATCCCACATAAAATGAAAAATGTAAAACTCCTCAAACCTCATTAAATAGAAAATTCTGCATTATAATCATATTGCAGCATATTATAATCTCAATAACTCACGATACATATTCGACATTTTAGTGCCAGGTATGTTGCCCATAATGAGAAAACAATTATTTAAAACACTTTACTATGTAAAAATGTATAAAATTTGCTAATCAAAATACAAGTTTTAATATTATTCTATTTCAACATACCGTATACCTTATTCTATTTCAACATGATACCGGCATAAAAAAACATAACCTAGCTCGACAGACATTTTTTTGCATTGATCAGGAATGGAAACGGAAATGCTCGGATTTCTAGAAAAAGTTTAGTTAAGTGGAACTCGTTTCAAAACTGGGACGGATCTAAATTTTATGACAAACAGGAGTGGACCATGCGATAAGTGGTTGAAGCGGAGTAAGAGAGGTTCCATTCTACGGATTAGCAAACATTTTTGAACTGTTTAAACAAATGTATCCTACCGGTATTCAAACTAGACGTATATAAAAAAAATATTAAAATGATTACACCTGTGAGACTCTTTTCGAATTAATATAGAGGTCTAATACAAATTCATAAGCAATGTGTTTACCGTATGTAGTGGGTGAGCCACAGTAGAGTTTGTAGAAAGTCTTTCCCACCAACGCACAACCAACCACACAATTACTACAGTATCCTCCCACCGAACCCCAAAACACCAAATACTTATTTTTTTAGACTGAAATTGTAACAAACGGAACGAAAGCAGTACGCGGTCAGGAATGCGGTTTGCAGCTAATCTTGGAAAAATAGACAATTATTGAGGAATGTGAAACCGGATGTGGAAAGACACATGCAAGTGCAGCAAAAAATCGCAACTAGGTCCAGTGGCAGGCTGTGTAGCCGCCGGATGATCGGCCGGTTATCCGGTCGCGACCGCTTCTCCGGTTTCGACCCATTTATATTCCACCACCGCCTGCCGCCTGCAATCATACACTAATATTAAGTTGCCGGGCCTCTCCCCTTGACCAGCCTCTAGATTCAATATCCCGACAAACAATGGAAATAGGCCTACATTCATTCTGAGAAGCTCTTCTCAAAATTTTCATTAAATTAAAAATAAATTTCTTCCGATTTTCCAATAAATTAAAATTTTATTTAGTAAGGCTTTTTGCATGTAATTAATACATCGTTAGACAAAAATAGTACTTTAAAATATAGTCTAAAAAATATATAATACTAATTTTACGGTACATTTATGTAATTATAATGATGTATACCATACAATGTTTTGCATATTCATAAATTTAAGTGATTTTAAGTTAGGATGTTGATTAACGAGGAATTTGCAATTGATCCAGGATAGTGGTTTACTACTCTGTTTGTAGTCATGTTTATTAATTTCTTAGTTTCTTGGGCGGTCAAATATTGATTATTGTTAACCTCTTTGATTAGTTTTATTTTTGAGGCTAAGTGCCCGGCATCCATAGCGTGTTATGCAATTGCAGATTTGTCTGCCCGTTTAAATTTCACATGACTAGTATGTTCCTCCAAATGGGTTTCTAATTTTCTATGCGTTTGTTATTACAGTTATCACATCCACTTGATATATCCACTTATCCGGTGTTATACCTCGAACTTTTCCTGCGTAGAAATGTACGTAACCCAAAGAAAAATCCCAGTTCCACGAATTTCGAGTTAGCGAGTCCACTATTTGATTCTATAAATCGTTCTAGAATCATTAGCTGAAATGTTGGTAGAATTTCGACCAGCCAGCGGGCGATACCTAGTTTGACGTAAAACGCTAAATAAAACTCTTGTAAATCAACAATGATTGATGTAGACGGTCGCATTCGTCATCCCGTCTGCGTGTTTGGTAACCTATACCTTAGCCGGCCAAGCTCAAAATAATTTTTAAAAGTTCGCATTTATGTTATGTGTATTAACTGTAAATTATGACTATGTTTTAAAAGGTTTGATGACGTTTTACTGATTTGAAAATTGGACGGCAGTCCCGAAACTAGTTGTGTAGAAGAAATTATTTGGAATGACAACGACATCAAGGTATGTAACCTAATTTTCTAGTAAAACGGTTAGACAATAATAAATAATAGTGAAGAGAAAGAGTGTTTTGCGATTGTGGAGGCATAAAAACAAACACAATAAAAATAACACAGATAGAATTCATAGGTCTGGAAAATGGAAACATCTCAAATATACCTGATAACACTTTCCATTTTTGGCAATTTTTTCACTAAACGGATGTAAGTGAAACGATCAAAATAATCCAAGCAATCCAATCATTAAAATTTCCCTTTTAGAAAACCCCGACTCAGCCTGGAAGACGTAGCGTCAATGACGAATCAGCTTCCCCTACCTGTCGGAAGGAAGAGCTAGCAGCGCCCATTACACAAATGTTGTCTCATCTACACCTTCAGTAATGAAACTGGTTTCACCGGCTGCGAAGTGGGCTTGGAAGCCACTAGCCACTACAGCACTCGCCACTTACAGCTACTCACTACACCCATCGTTACGGCACTACAATGATGCATTCGGATTCCCTCTCTAATCTAGAATCATCCAAAACCTTGCGAATCTTCCATTGTAAACAGGTTATAGACTTCATTTACATGTTTGTCGACCTTGTGAACAAACAAGCTCTTATATAAACCCCCACTTCCAGGCACAGTCAGTCATCTGCCGACTCCGGTCTCGTGTTTGCCCTAGTCTCAATCCATTATCAACTCTCCCTTCGTCTCGTCGTCACTATCTTAAATTTCGTTAAGGGTGCGCTCTACCCACCTCTTGCATCTGCCCCGCGCGGATGCAAGGGTTTAGAATCTCCGTGTTTGTCGTTGTAAACCGATTTAAAATATTTTGGTGTCATTCTTTTCGTAATATAATGTTGTACCCCGCAATCATCTTAAAATTTCGATATTAATTTAAATTACTAAGCAGAGTGCTTGCTAATAATGTTTAAATAAGCGTTTTTGTATCAAGTTTTAACGTATTAAAAACAATTTTTCGAGAAAAAATGAGATGATACCTGGGTACAATATAATCTTAAGAACAAGAATCTGCAATAAGATTGGTAAAAAGTTTATAGATAACGATGCAAGAAGATGCGAACCGTCTGCAATTTAAAAAAACATCGTTATTAGACCACCGATCGATTTCGCACTGAAACCAAAAAAAAGCATTAAAGTAACAAAATTTAAAATCACCCGTCATATATTTTCCAAAATGTGAGATTCCGCGTATAGCGGCAGTTAACAGTCACGCTCGACGATTTTGACGCCGAGGTAGAGCGCACCCTTGGTAATTAATCAACGTGTCAAAATTATCCAGCTTATTGTGTTTCTTCATAATTAGAGCTTGGTTGTATATTTTAACCATTGTAATTGTAATTGTAATTTGAATGATTTGTGTGTGAATAAAACAATCGTGTGGACCAGAACAGCGTTTTATTGAGGACCTACCGGTGGACCCCTTATAGTAGATTCCGCCAACATAATATACACGGACGCAGTATACGCATAGAAAGAAGTATAAGTGTGAATGCAATCTATACTTATTTAATACGCTAAGGGTTTTTTTGTCTTGAGAACGCCTCCTACAATTTTCAACTGATTTTCAAGTTTATGGTGTCGTTGGATAGGGCTTGGTCTGTAGTTGTTTCCGCCAAAAATTGATGAGAATCGGACTGAAAATAAAGGCGCTATCAACCATTGAAATCTCAAAATTTCCCATTTAAATAACATTGGGACTGAATAAAGCATTTGAAACATCTGTTAATAATCAGCTGTAAATACGTGTAGTTATTGGCGATTGAAGATATTCACATTATTGGATTGGTCGGATTTCATTGCTTTAGAGCTAAAGTAACATTTTACTGTATTTAAATAAATTGCTCGATTTCGAGCAACACGTATACTAGTTTCCATAAAAGATATCAATTTGACCCTATTCAATATCAGCCCATTAACATGATGACCCCAACAGGTCATCTTCAATCTTCAATCTTCCAAGAGAGTTGATCGCATTCTGAACGTGTACGTTTTCACTTGCGTGCGCGCTGTGGTCTGCTGGAGCCACGTGTAAACAATATGACCACTTTCTTGCCGCAGACGACCACAATGTTGGCCACAATACGTGCTGCGATTCCTCATATTCACTCTGTGGATTGTTCGCGGAATTGTCGCGCTTGTCGTTCATGACACAGCTCTATGGAAATTTATGAAGAAGTTTATGATCCGTGCGAAAGCAGCTTAAGATTGAGGTTTTCAGTTCTCAGTTAAAACACTTCTACGTGGGAAAATATTAAGTGCGTTACTAGCCAGTTTTAGGGTGTGAAATAAAGTAGGTAGCTCAGTAAAAGTGTTTCTTTTCTCAATATATAATTTGTAAAAAAGCATATAATTTATTCAAATTACTCAAATGCTTTCAAATCATACAATTCCAAGTCACCAAATTTTAACGACAGTATAACGCAATAAACACACACAATATTTACTTTTTGTTATTTGGATCAAAAATAGGAAATCTATGGTTTGGGTTTATTGCGTTGTATTGTGGTTAAAAGTTTGTGACTTAACTACACTATAAACATGGCAAATCGCGTTGTATTGTCGTTGAACTTTTGTGACTTAACTACACTATAAACATGGCTAATCGCGTGGTATTGTCGTTGAACTTTTGTGACTTAACTACACTATAAACATGGCAAATCGCGTTGTATTGTCGTTGAACTTTTGTGACTTAACTACACTATAAACATGGCAAATCGCGTGGTATTGTCGTTGAACTTTTGTGACTTAACTACACTATAAACATGACAAATCGCGTTGTATTGTCGTTGAACTTTTGTGACTTAACTACACTATAAACATGGCAAATCGCGTTGTATTGTCGTTGAACTTTTGTGACTTAACTACACTATAAACATGGCAAATCGCGTTGTATTGTCGTTGAACTTTTGTGACTTAACTACACTATAAACATGGCTAATCGCGTGGTATTGTCGTTGAACTTTTGTGACTTAACTACACTATAAACATGGCAAATCGCGTTGTATTTTCGTTGAATTTTTGTGACTTAACTACACTATAAACATGGCAAATCGCGTTGTATTGTCGTTGAACTTTTGTGACTTAACTACACTATAAACATGGCAAATCGCGTGGTATTGTCGTTGAACTTTTGTGACTTAACTACACTATAAACATGGCAAATCGCGTTGTATTGTCGTTGAACTTTTGTGACTTAACTACACTATAAACATGGCAAATCGCGTTGTATTGTCGTTGAACTTTTGTGACTTAACTACACTATAAACATGACAAATCGCGTTGTATTGTCGTTGAACTTTTGTGACTTAACTACACTATAAACATGGCAAATCGCGTTGTATTTTCGTTGGATTTTTGTGACTTAACTACACTATAAACATGGCAAATCGCGTTGTATTGTCGTTGAACTTTTGTGACTTAACTACACTATAAACATGGCAAATCGCGTTGTATTGTCGTTGAACTTTTGTGACTTAACTACACTATAAACATGGCAAATCGCGTGGTATTGTCGTTGAACTTTTGTGACTTAACTACACTATAAACATGACAAATCGCGTTGTATTGTCGTTGAACTTTTGTGACTTAACTACACTATAAACATGGCAAATATATAAAATAATAAATTAATAATGATTCTGAGAAGTAATATTCAGTCAAAGTACTTGAAAATAACAGTAATGATGCACTTAATCGAACCCCTATCCAGACATAAACAAAGTGCAGACATCATCAAAGCTTAATAGTCGTCACACTACAACACAATGCAATGAAGTGTACACAATGATAGCTGGTGTTGTTTTTGCTGTCAAACATCTAAACTCCTTGAGACTTGACCAATTTATTTACGTTAAATTGGTCAAAAATAAAAAATAAACTTTTCTCATGGAGATATCCTAGGATGGGGAAAAAGTAAACTTTTCAATCCTATGGGCAGTTCGTCTGCGTCTCCATCTTTCCACTAATACACTGGACTGATTTACTTGCAGTTTGTACCAATTTATAGCTACGCTTTTCTATATTAGAAGGCTTTTCTTACTTCCTTTTTCACAAAAATAAAAACTTCCAAACCCTTGCAATTAGTTTATTTTACAAACTTTCAATCAGCTAATTGTAAACACACGAGGTATTTGTACAAGTACAGAAGAGCAAACGCTTAAGAAGGATTTGGTTTATTACGACCAGTTCATAAAAATTAAAATAATTATAATTTATTATTCTTCAAATGGGAAGAAAAAAATAGAGTGTTATACCATTTAAACTACCCAATTATATAGTTGGTGGATTAAAATGGAAAAAAACTTTGTTAAATTGTTTAAAGTTACTTAATTATGTAAAGCAGCTGATTAATTGGAAGGAAATAACAATATTTAAATAAGTACATTTTATACTTGTTTTGCATTATTTACTCTCCATGACTGGAGCTGTATCCGTCGAGTCTTGACGGGAAACGATTCGTAGTGTTTTAATTCACTATGGCATAGCTCTGGCGCTCGCATTGACTACACATGCCTATACACTGCCAATCTAATACTAAAATATGTTAACTAAATTAGCAGCGAGCCAAACGATATTTTTCGGGAACTCCCTAATAGAGGAGTTTACTTCTTTACCGACTTTATGAAAAAGTATGCTGATTTAATGACTTTGTGGCTTGTCGTGTCACCATCCTGTGTGACAACTATGTTCCTAAATTTGAATGTTGTCACTAAGTGTGTTTCGAATGGTGAATAAATGAAGTTTGGGATGTGATTCTCGTCTCGACATCAACTGATTTTATTTGTTTAATAACTTTAAAACGCCAATTTACAAAGATAACAATACAATTCAATACATGATTGACATAAATAAAGACAGTTTATGCTGTGGAGAAATCCAAACTAGATAACAATGACAAAGTGCAAATAACTAACCATTATTTTAAGCTTAAGTGTTAAATGCAATATAGTCTACTACTGAAAAAAGTGTAAGTGAGCGTATCTGATATTCAGTACCCGATAACTGACGAACGCTCAGGAAAAGTACTTGGACAACTTATATTTATTCATACAATGCAATCGCCTGACCTAATTTAGAAACTGTTTATTTTGTAATTACAGTAATATATGACACATTTCATCGGACAGATTGTTTTTCTGTGTATCAACAAAGACATTTTGAATTTGACTACCAAATAGCTACGAGTTTTCGGGCCTATCGGAACGTACCAAATTATTAGCCATGATCATTAGAGGAGATTAAAAAAGGTTGGTTTGTCAGGACTTAATGTCCAATACACAACGGCTCAGCCAGGTAGTAGTCCACCTGCTCTAAGAAAGAGGGAGTTTTTATAATTCCTTGTAACCTAAACTGTTTACTCGCACACTTTATAAATGAACAAATGAAAGGTTTTTTCATTCAATAATAATAGTATAATATAATAATAATGTTTCAATAATGTTTAGACCAAAATTACTACAAATATCTTTTACTGATAAAGACGGCTGTATTTGCAAGCACCAGTCTGAGGAAATCGAAGTTCGATCTGGGGTGCCCCAAGGATCGGTCCTTGGACCAGTCCTCTTTTTGTGTTTCATCAATGACGTTGCCCTCAGTATTCCAGAAATTGATCTGTGTTTATTCGCTGATGACACTTCCTTCAGTGTTTCCAATAAATGCCGAACTTCACTTGAAATAGATTCATTTGTCAAATGTAATACACTTATTCAGTGGTTTAGCGATAACAATCTTCTCGTCAACACAAATAAGACCCAATTCATCGATTTTCAATTGAAACTCCCAAATGGGTTGTTTTCCAAGTCAGTTATGATGATTGGGGACAATGAGATTGAATCTTGCCGGCAATCTAACTTCTTGGGACTGGTTTTGGATTCGGACCTTAAATTTTCATCCCACATTGACAAAGTGTGCAGGAAATTAAGTAGTGGTATTTTTCTTCTTCGTCGTCTCGCCTATTTCGCCAGCATAGAAGTTCTCATGTCAGTTTATCATGGTGTGATCCTTCCTCATATGACTTATGGTGTTGCCATTTGGGGTGCTGAGACAGAGAGGCACAAACAGATTTTTCGCCTACAAAAGAAGGCACTTAGGTTGATCTTTGGTTTTCAGAAGTCCCAATCATGTAGAGGTGTTTTTTCTGAAAATAATCTCTTAACTTTTCCTGGTTTGTATATTTTGAACTGTCTAACTTTTTTGGCAAACAACAAAGACAAATTCCACTTCAAAGATCAAATTTCCTGCTATAGTTTCCGTAACCAATCTTCCATAACCATTCCTCGCCATAGAACAACCATTTTTGAAAATCAAACCTATTACTCCTCAATTACACTTACAATAAATTACCTCCCAACCTAAAACATGTTTCAGATGCATTTAAATTTAGAATCAACCTGAAACAGTTTCTTTTAAAAAAAGAATACTACAGTGTGCGTGACTTCTTAAATGATGATTTTTCTTTTTAGTTTATGAATATGTTTATGCTTTTGTATCATCTCTGTCAATCACTTTAGAATGTTAAGTATTTTTCATTTATTTTATTCTGTATTGTGACTTGTTGTCAATGCTATAATTATAGTCTTATGACAATAAAGATATTTGATTTGATTTGATTACATTCTTCTGTCTAGTTTAAACTTTAGCTTTAGCATAGGGCGAACTCTACAATAACCAAGAGTCAAGGAAGTTTAACACATGAAGTTTAAAATACAGAAAAAAACTCAACCCCTTATATGAGTGGGTGGTACTGCATTCCACTGGAAATTTTACAGGAGCGTTGCAATTTTCACCAGCAATCTTTGGGAAACTTTTAGCATTTGCCATCCCACTCATCTATGGGGTCGGGCGTTTCCTGTATTTCACACTAGTCTTGCAAGATCTTTCAAAATAGAGTATTCCCTATAGGGAAATCGCTAATAGCTATGGTAAGATCCTCGAAAGTGGTAGGATGGAAGTGTAATAATTGTAAGTGAAAAGAGGTAAAAAGTGTTTGTGAAAATGGATGTAGGTTTGTCAAGCAATCTAGGTCTCGGAAGCGGTATGGGAGAACGGATACGTACAGGAGATTCACCCTATCCATACCTCCTTGCCATCTCCACGACAGTTGCACATCAACTGCATGAAAGATTGATTTGGATTGCCTCGATTGTCCTAGGACAACTTTAGAACTGGTTTATACTAGTTGACATTCGGTACAGCAAACGGATTTGTCATAACACTATGGTAAGTCTTTTAGCTGTCCACTATGACAATTTTCCTCCCTTCATAATCCATTCACGTTCAAGACAGGGAGGAGGGGGAGGATGTGAATGAAGACTGTTGTCAAGGAGCTCGGAGTTTGGCCCTCCGAATGGTCAGGCGGCCGTCTAACGTACGTCCCTCCGTCTCTCCTCCACCCTCTCTATTCCTCCAATATCCCGTCCTTCCGGGGCTTGCGCAAAATTCCCTTAAGAGGCAGACGAGGTTAACGGTTCAATCGGGGTCTCCTTACTGTTAATAATGTGAGTTGAGGGGTAATCCGTTGACCGGAGTCGATGAATGGGTCTGCTCATTCACATAGAATAAATTCCAGTCTTGGAATGTACATGTGATGTGCAAGCATCTTTCCTGCACTCAGACAGCCTTGACACTCCATATCACAACACTTATGAGTGTTAGGGCAATGCGGTTTCAACTGACAAGAAAACACATGATTTTACATTCATACGCTAATTGCTAATTGCTAAACATATTGCTAACATATTGCTAATTGAGACAAAACAAGACATACGTTGAACTCTCTCTGTGGGGCTATAAACGTCCTGAAGGCAGAACGATCTGGCTAACGAATTCAGACTAAATAATTCTTCAAATTCAAATATACCCCGAACAAAATGCTTTTAAATTTGGAGACAAACAAAAATTCCTAAAATAGGTGAAATCGACCAAATTACTCGACAGGAAGTAACACGCTTTAAAGCAACCAAGGACCCAACCTTTCCCGAGTCCCGATACTAGCAAGTTAGCCTATATATGTGACCGGTTTTCTGCTGCTGTCAAAGCACTCAGTGTTTACCCGAACACCTCTAGCGCGCTTCCTACTAAAACCTTGACTGGTTCATCCCTTGCACAGCCTTCTAACACAAAAATACACATACACTGTTACAATTAATGAAAACCTTATTTACAATACTCCCCTCCGCATACATTAATTTATTTGAATTTATTTATTTATAATTCGAACATGAGAAACTTTGGCCTCGATAAGTTAACTACTTATCATTTTTACTTATGATTTTTTTGATTTATCATCGAGGTCCAAATCTAACAAAAAATTAACAACATTTTATTACATGTATTCATAAAACTAAACGTGGTGTGGCATAAGGCTGGCCTACTAATACTGCATTATACAATGGCAAAATGCAATTACATGTATCTCTTAAAACTACCGCGCAGCATCAATGCAAACTATTTTTAGAGTTTTAGAGTGGTAGCACTGTTCTCCCCACCAAATCGGAGAAAGCTCGTCACGCCACCACTACCAGCTGTTTCTTGAATGAAAAATGAAGACTGACTAAACATAACATGAAATTGAAAAACCACTGAAAAACTGGGATTAAAACTTATTATATTGGAAACCTTAAATAAGTTCTTCCTATCCATATTTTGAATGTTTATTGTGTATCTGTGTGTAACATGTAATTAGTGTGGTTGTTTAACAATGTAAATGTAATTTAAGTGGTGTAAAAATACTAACCCAATGTCTGTGAAGATCCTAACTTACAAACTCGGTTTATGTGGAGCCAGTAGTAATTATGTGATATTGAATAGCTGTGTACGAATCCATGTACTTGTGTAATTGTGATTGTGTAATTGTGTTACTCAAAATTGGACCTGGCCCTTGGATGTGTAGGCCTAGACTTACTCTGACTTCCCCTTTGTAAGTAATGCAGTACATCCCCTCTCTGTTCTAGCTTACAATATAATTCCTCAACTTATTTTTTATTTTATTTTTTTCAACATTACAATAACAATTTATGGAACAGTTCCTGAAAGCCAGTACCGCAATGAAGAGTAACATAGGCTATATGATCATTGCATTAAGTTACATATATAGTTAATTACAGAACTTCATGGTGAAGGGATAGTTTCCCTTTTCTGACGATGTCAGAACTCTTTATAACCTGTATTTGAATTAGCCTTGAAGTATTAAATTGCATCCTCTTTCACTTAAAATTTTTTTCAATAGACAAAAATATATGTACAAAATAATTACACTATTTAAAGTAAACAAATGTAAACCCTAACAAAAATATATTTATGATAAAAAAGGACTAAAATCGTTTATGAAAAAAAAACCAAAGGATAGTCGGATGTTGTCACTTTGAGAACTATACCGCAAATGACCGAAATTATCAACAAAATAATGGGTGGGGGAAATTGATTTGTAAAATCCCTTAAATATGTGCGAATACTAGCGCCAAAGCCAGGTATTTGGCAGTACTTTGGTGTGCGGGAGGACCTATCAACTCCTTCCGCTGACAACTACATGGCTCCGCTTGACTGTGCCTGGCAAACGTTGCCGCGTGCGTTAGGCGTTGTTAGTAATAGCGCACAAGAAAGTAAGTCAGAAGAAGGAAACATTTAAAACTCTGACTCCAAAGATATCCGGGTAAAATTAGCACAGTTAAGGCAATGGTAGCTGAATGGTTATAGAGCAAATGTTGCCTATAACCATTCAAAATCTATAAATGGCCTTTGAATCTGAACGTTGCCGATTCGATTCGGTTAAGTGAACTTAAAAGACTGCTGAAATGTAGTTTCACGTGGACAATATAAACATTATTTATATTTTTTTTCTGACCCACGCGTGCTTGCAGCACATGGGTTCTTTGTATTACATTGATGTATAACTTTTTGAATAAATAAAATACATTTAATTCTGAGAAAAGTTAGATGGTTCGATACTGGACCCAGCTTTTGTAATTGGACTATTAATGATCCTAACAAATGTATCAGATGCTATTTGTCAGTAACAAAGCTAAACCTCATCTGATCCATCGAACTCACCAGCCATACTCACTTTAAAATACGCACCATAGAGTTTCAGAGAAAGTATCTAAATTATAAAGTATCATGTCTCTTTTGATGCCATGGAGCGGTTAGCGCAGTTAAAAGAACCCTGTTTACCTGGTCAATTCATGCAGTTGATGCCCCCCCCCCTCGACCACCTACCAGAACGGTCAAAGCTATTTGGAAACTTCGATGCGAACGAAACCTTCATAATCCCCATCCTTGCCATTTGGTAATTTTAAAAGTGCCGAAAATTAGTGACTATTTGGTAACAGCCATCCTTCGCCGTGAATGGGATGGCCACTCCACAGCGGTATGCCTCGTCGAGAGAATGGGAACGGATAACGGCACCGTCTGCTTGAACAGCGTGATCAGAGGACGGGGGTCAACTCTCTCTCTCGCCGATTAGACGTACGTATTTAAAATGTACGATGTTTTAAGCTAGGGTCTATGTTTAATTAATAAGCACCAGCGGCAGCGCACAGGCGTGGTGCCGGTTGGGTGGCCCCGCCCACGCCTACTGACGCCTCGTCGGTTTGTGCGGATTTGGTCTTTTGGGTTAAAAATAAATTTGAAAACAATGAATTTTAGTAGTATTTTTTAATTTATTGGCAATACAGGGTGTCTCCAACTATTGGACATAACTTTGCCGATTATTCAGAAGGCAAAAACATGCAAATATTACGAGGACAATAATCATGAATCCTCTCTCGATTCGTTTCCCGTTTATCTGTTTGAATGTATTTTTTAACTAATCAATTATAACTTTTAAACAATTTAAGTTTCGGAATTGAAACTTGGCACAACTGTTATGTATGCTAAAACCCAAATTCAAAAGAAATTTTATAATTATACTATCTTTTGTTGTTCCAAAATGGCGACAATTTTAAAATATTAAGGTTAAAAATCAGAAAAAATACTCTTAAAATTTACAATACACGAAAAAATGCAGAATTTAATTATCAAACCAAACTTGTAAACATTGTAAGGATCTACTAATGACAAACCCAAAAGATAAAGGGATTCTTAACTACAAAATCTTGCAAATTTGCACAAACTGACTCGCAAAAAGTGTGTTCTTGTAATGAAAATTCTGATTTATTTATTGGGTTCTCATTGTGTATAAACTTGAAAATTGTGTGATTATTTATTGAGATTGCTAAAACAATAAGCCACACTAATCTTTCCTAAGATAGTTTTAATCATATTTATTCATACTTCTTTAAATGAACAACAAAATGTAAGCATATTTGTCCTAAGGTATTTAATTTATGTGTTACAATGTTGTTTGACAAAATACTTCGGTTATTGGCGATTTAGTTTAATTACTATAGCTTTCGCTTTCGAACTTCTTACATTGTCCGATGTGCCAAAAGGTTATCCCTGATGTTACGATCGCGTGATTTGCAAACCTTCTTTTTCAGGACCGAAGACGCCCAAGAATGTGTAGCTGCCCAACCTTTGGTGGCGATCTTGTAACGTCCTTCAAGTGAATAAAATAACAAGAGCGAGGACATTCCTAGAAAATGTAGAAATGAGTATGTCAATTTCCTAAACAGAATCATTACTTATGAATATTAATGAATTTTATACATTTTTAGAACATTAATTTTTATATTTTTAGAACATTAATTTTATGAAATATTTATAAAGATATCGACTTAAAATTAGGTATGATATACATAATGTTATGATTAAGAAGCGATAGGTTGGAGACTACATGCTGGACGCGTTGTTGAGTTACAACACATTTTTAGTAGACGTACTTACTTATAACAATTAATTACTATTGCGAAAATTAGAAGAGATCACATGGAGGTTTCCCTCGCCTCTACATGCTTGGAAAAATCCTCTTTTAAAATAAGTGAAAACACGGCGTGAATTTTACGATCACGCATAAATTTTCGTCGAATCTGAAAACAGAGCGGCATTTGTCCTGAACCGATCATGTATGGTGGCATGTGTCCGAAATAAAATCTAAGAAGAATGATATCAAATATGTAGTATTAATTATCTGAGGAACAATTCAATGATTTTTATAGTTGGAAAGATAGGAACAATTATCGGTATCAAGATACAGAATACTAGGTTGAGGGGTTGTAAGATCAGTTCTAGTTTGGTGAGAGATGCAGATAAACGTTACCTAGTAAATGATTTCTAAATGATATATTGCGAATAAAGAAACGAACAGGTTGTGCAGTGTTATAACAAATAACATACGTTGATAGTATGCGAATCCATTGACCCGCAATATCCTCTGATAGGAAGAAGAAAGAGCATATTTATAAACTGATCATGTATGGTGGCATGGGTCCGAAATAAAATCTAACAACACTGCCATGAAATATGTAGTATCAAGGTTGCGAGGAACAATTCAGATATACCCACTCTGTAGAACAGATGCCAGCACAATAGGCGTTGTCTTGGACCTCATATAAGAGTTCTTAAGGCTGCCCACACATATCACGTAATGTGGCATTCCTACAATTTTATTAGAATTAAAATTGGGAAACAAGGACTTCAAAAAGTGGGTGTCAGAATCTTCAGACCACTTTCTGCTTTTAAAAGATCTGCAAACACAGTTACAAAAACTTGCGATTTAATAACTCGACAGCTTTCGGAGAAAACTTCAAAAGTGGTCTTACAAAAATATAAAATACAAGATAAAAAAACGTTTCAACTGTGGACATAAAAAGAAAACAGAAGGCGGAAAAAACATAATCACAAGAAAGCTTCAAGTCACAACCATGATAGTAAATAAGAAGGCGAAAAAAACATCATCGCAAGAAATTTTCAAGTCAAAACCATGACAAGAAAAAGAAGGCGAAAAATTATCATCACAGGACAGCTTCAAGTCAAAAACATGACAGGAAAAAAGAAGGCGAAAAAATCATCAAGAATCAAGAATCTTTATTGCCGTTGATCATTACAATGTCATGAAATAGGCGTGGTCAAAAAAACTTAAATCTAAAGATCTGAGAGAGACTTTACATAAAACTTCATATCAAGAAAACTTCAAGTTACAACCATGACAGGTTAAAAGTGGGCGAAAAAACATCATTGCAAAAAGCTTCAAATCACAAAAATGACAGGAAAAAAGAAGGCGAATAACATCATTGAAAGAAAACTTCAATTCGCAAACATGACAGTGAAATGAGGAAGGATAAAAGACAAATAG